>OX393582.1:10307001-11507001 GCA_947652605.1 Elmis aenea | reverse complement strand
GTTATTGTGGTGACGTTGTTGGCTCGTAGTTCACCAGGGCTGGTATTCTCAACTCCTCCTGTTCAGCGATATCGCTACCGTTCAACGCGAGTGGGTAGACCCACTCCTCTTGGCAAATACCGCTCGCTTTGCACCCAAATCGTAAGCTTTGTGTGTGTTGTGAGTTGTTGTTTTCTTTTATTATGGATGACATTAAATTTATAAATTTAATTGAGGACTTAGAACAGGCTGAAAATGATGTGGCCGAACCTTATAATTTAATATTATTAAATTCATTTACATAGGGTTGCCAGAATATCACTTTAAAGAAACATTTTCTCTTTTTTAATTCTGATATTTCTTTTTCTTTTTTCATGTAAAAATGTTCACTTTTGTTCTCTTTTTTCGGTTACCCTTTTTTGAAATGAGAATGTTTAGTGAAGTTCATTTAATATTCGAACTTAAACTTAATGCATACAATTACAAGAATATTTCTTGTAATTATTTTTATGATGAGTTTAAAAATAATACAAATTTTCTAAGGAAAAAAAAACATCCTAACATCTATTACTTCAAAAATTAAATTTAATTAAAAAGGAATAAATGTATGAAAAAAATGTTTCTTAAAGAACCAAAAGATTCTAATAAATTTAGGTATTTAATGAATAAATATTTTTTTCTTAATAATATGGAAAGGAATCTAAATAACCGATTTTATTGGGTAGAAGGCTATTTTTCTTTATACTAGGTATGTTAGTTTATTAGGACGTGATTTCTCCAACCAAAGAAACTAATTTTTAATGATTTATATTATATTTATGAATATATATGTAAATAATTTCACTGATATATGTGTAATTAGAAATAATGTATAAGAATAATCTATTTTTGGTACAATTGTGCAATTTTTTTCTTAATAAATGTGTTTTTCAGTTAATTCCGCAATGTTTTCTTTTTTGATTTGTATTGTTCTTTTCATACATTCAGGATTTCTGGCAACCCTACATTTACACAATTAAATGTCGATGAATTTCGAAAAAAATTTAGACTTTCGAGGGATACCCATTCCAATACATTTTACATACTATTTAAAATTGTAGCAATTACACTCCATTGCTTTTGGGCATCGTTATATGTAAAATTTTGTGAAAATTTTCCACTTAATAATTAACTATTCTCCCAAGAATTTCTACTAATGCTGCTTTCTGCTGCTCCGTTAATTTCCCCATAATCAATCAAAACAAAAACCACAGAACATTCAAAAATTGACGTAAAAGTGACAGCCTATGCAAAATTCCAATGTTGCAACATCTACCCACTTGCGTCGAAGAATTGCAAAGGCAGGGGTAGATGAGAATACAGAAGCGACCGCTCCACTCGTAATGGAGACGCTCGCTGTATGTAGCACCCTCTTCAACACGAGCGAGTTCGGAATACCGCCCCAGTCACTAGATGGGTTTCCTTTCGTCCCGAATGGTACACATATGTACCACACATGTTTAAAACACTGAAAGCCAAATTAAACGTTTTAGAGATGCGAGAATTGTACCATGCCGGTATTTAGACTTGCAGTTATGTGTCTCAATGTAAATATACGGCAGATTTTGAGATTAGGCTTACATAGTGAACAGTTGTTAAGTGTTTCTGGTCCAATAAAAGTATTTTAGTACAATGATAAAGCAAAATATATTCTACACATTGTTGTAATTTATTTGCAATATTTTTTTATAATTGGGCATGTATTAGTTGTTTATAGTTTTTCAATTGTTTGTATTGTTTTAGTGCGGTACATATGTGTACCAGCCGATATTTTCACCGGTACACATGCGAACCAGCAGGGATAGAAATCAACTATTTTTATTTTAGCAAGAAAATGAACCAATGACCATTGACTCAAAAGGAGTTAAAAGATGTTTCTGAAAGTTTGTATTTGTATACCATACTAAATAGAGCGGTTCTTTGAATTTTGAATAAATTTTCTTTTCAAAAAAATAATACTTGCAGGTTTTATTACGTTATTTGGTACCTGATGATACACATATAGTCTATTTCTTTTAAAACTGCTCACAGCGGATTAAGAAGAGGCAACACTAAAGGAAACAAATGCACAATATCCGTCTCTTTCTTTGAATTTTATTTGTGTTTACAATTATTCAGTCTACGCCAGGGATGGCAAATAGGATTTGATCAGCCAAAATTAGATTAAATTTAATACAAATTTTTCCCCGTGCCAGTACCTAACCTAACCTAACCTACCTACCAGAAACAACTGTCAGTTATTTCGTTCAGTATTGCCAACGACATGATTTTATGTGCCACTAAATACATATGCAATCAAAAGTTCCGTGCATCGCTACAGTTGGTATTTTATATGTATAGTAATGATCAAATTATTGTATCGATGTAAGAAGAGTTATTATTTTCTGGTATTTTTAATTTTTTGATATTTAAATAACATGTAGTTGTGGATAATTAGCATACTAATTAAAAATAAATAAAACATTTCGAAAAAGTTAAAATTTTAAAAACAAATTAATTCATAGAATTATTTAGGGTGTCGTCGAAAATCTCTCGCGTGCCAAGTTTGGCACGCGTGCCACCTATTTGCCATCTCTGGTCTACGCCAATGAAAGTCGTAATCTAATTGAAGGCGTCTCCATGACTATTATCGCAAGCAGTCGAAATTTGATCCCTAATTATGGGTTCAATAAGGTTTAATTTGGGTTCTTAGGTAAAAGAAAATTAATATCTGTATCAGTGTTTCCCAAAAGTTTTTGCTTGAAAACAATTATAAGTTAAAATCTATTAGGTATAGTGTATATAAGGTAATAAGCTTTTAGCGAGAACTTGTTTAGAACTGCACCATTATGGTCATTATGCTCAAAGAAAAGCAATTAGGAAGATGTGGTATAAGATTATGATTTCAAGTGTTGTGCCATACAAATCATTTAAGGTTTATAATCCAAGATTGTGTATGTACGTGGGTTGTTCCAACTGCTTAAGCCGAAATGGGAAGTTTTATTTGAGATATAGTATAGGTACCCCACTAAAACCCTGTTGGTACCCATATGTACCATACTCCACCGTCCAGCCGCAACAAATAATTTAATTTTTAGTCGCGAAATACTATTAGTTGACACTAAACTGACAAAATTATATCGAATTGTTGATTTTTAAAGTTCTGCTACTAAAAAGTGGACCACCCGGTATAAAGTTAAATTAAAGTTTTCTTTATTAAAAGGACGTTTGCAATTAATTTTGAGCAAATTTCCCAAAACCAAGGTAGCCTTGATTTATAAATGCATGTACACACCTCTCTAACTTTTCGCATACCTATTTAAATTTTTCATTCGCAATTAATTTAACTTCACAGGCCCAAACAACTTTATTTCCTCCCCTTTAGTGTGTGTTGAAGACAATAGAATTTGCAAACTCTGTTTTTATGCCATTTATATTTAATCCATTTCGAGCGCATTTGTTATGCTGGAAAAATTGTGTAAGCTCTGCTCTTTTATGTGACAGTGAAAAGTTTTTCGTAAAAGATGTTTACAATGTAAGTGGCATTTATAATGCGAATATCAGGTATGGGGCGATAATTTATCAAAATGCGAACATAGGCGGCCTCGTGCGACGAATTCTTTAGTAGTCGAGGATCCTTGCCTGTCAAGATCTCACAAATAGCTTGTATCATGAGAAGGAAAAATGTAAGGAAAGTTGCGCATAATTATGGTAGGAGAAGTGAAAATTCGTGTCGCTTTTCCGTAAATCTTTTATGAAATAAGTAAAATATTGCTCGACATTATATTCCTTTTATTTTAGGAATAATTTATAGGATACTTTTACCGTCTCTGTTACTGTATTTTGATAAATTTAAAAACAGCAAAAAATATAGCAATTTCTTAGTGGTATTGGACGTATGTTTTAAGGAACAGGACTTATTTTTTTTTTAAGATTTAAAGGGGTTACATGATTTAATTACACAGGAAGAAGTTACAGGTTATAAAATTACACAGCAATTACCAAAGAAGAAATTACACAAAGAAGAAATTACACAAAAAAAATACACACGGTATAAATTTCACATTTTAATGTAAGCTATCAAATAATTCCTCAAAATATTCAAAAAATATTAAAAGGCCCCGGGGATTCCCGGGAATCAAGATTTTGTCTAGTAAGTGGGTCTTAAGGTACGGTAAGCAAAAGCACAGTCTTTGTCAGAAATGATCAAAGTAGATTTCGTCAAAATTGACAAGACAACGTAATTATATGTGTATTGTAACAGTTCGCTAAGAACTTTGTACTTTATTTTGATTACTTTCTTTTCTTTTTGTTTTCTCTTTTTTTTTATTTAACCCTTTTTTGTAAGCACGTGATCGTCTATTGTTGTGGTTGGGCCGTTGACGTTGTTGGATCGTAGTTTGCCAGTTAACTAGAGTAGCTCTCAAAACAGTAATAAATAAAACAGATGGAATTTTATTATTTGGTATTTATTTATCTATTTTCGTTGCTAGCTCTACAAAACTATGTCGTTTTGGTTATTTTACAATGAAAAGAAAAAAACGGAATGTAATGGTTCCGTTGTAGTTCTTAGAAAAATGTCAACGTCGCGTGGTGTAGAATTTAAATTCAGCTCCCAGCGAGCGATTCGCCAGGAAGAATAAATTATTAAAAACAAAAGGTAAATGGAACGCGCAGCTCGGCTCCCAGCGATTTCTCGCCAAGAAAGCTTTCGCGTAATTAGGAAGTTCCTTGGGCTTCAGCTCCCAGCGCAAAACGCCAAGAAGAACCCACAAGGAAGCATAAAAATAATATTTTATATAAGAAATCAGAGTTCGGCTCCCAGCGCAGAACGCCAGGAAAACTCTTAGTCGAGGTTCGGATAAAAAGTCGTCCGTCCCGTTACCTTCGCGAGTTTTGGCTTTAATACACCCTCTCAAACTCCTCCCTGCATTTTTGTTAATCTATGCATCACCCCGCGTCAAATAGGCGTTCATTTTAATAATTTTCTCATCCTCATTTGTTACTAATTCGAGGCAAATTGTGACGTATGCAGAATGTTAGATTTACTTTTTTGTGATTCGTTACTGACATTCCCTCTACTCAGCTTAGTTAGAAAATCAGCAACCCTTCCTATCCCCCACCGAGCCTGGTGGCTGGTTGTGTTAACAACCTAACTGGTAATCGGGAGGTCCTGGGTTCGATTCCCAGGGCCGACTGTCATTGTAGAGGTTTCAGATGGTTTCCTCTATGGTTAAGGCAAATGCTGTGGCAGTACTTCCACCTATCCTTACCCATCCTTGACTATCCACATCCCTACCCATTATCCTTGCACCTCTAACGACTGAAGAGGGGGTCAACCCCCCTATAGCAGTCTCCGCGCGAGCGGAAAAAACACGTGAAAAAAACACGTGACCTATCCCCACTTTAAAGCAATGACTGAAAAATGTAATTCCCACGCGTATACTCTAATTACCTTACATTTCAAACGATTTAAACCATTCTTACTAATTACCAAATTTAAATTATTCTCCTGATTCAATTAATCCCATTCGATAAAACTGAGTAATAAAAATGCAAGTACCCGTAATTACCTAGAGCTGTAAACAGTGTATTAAAGTTCGTAATTTTGACCCACTGCCTTAGATACCTGCTGGCCAGATGGTTTAAAATTTCGACGTACCTATAACTGCATAATCTTTACGACCTGCTATTTGACATATTCCATGTTCTACCCAAAACATTTGTACTTTTCTTACTTAACACAAACTAAAGCGCGCCCATCCGTCGCCCTTCCACGAAACTGACTATAAACAAAAAATTCGGTTTTAATTTAATTTACCCCTTAAATTTCATTAATAATTACTCGGTACTCCGATCATACTATTACAGTATAACGGGTTACAACTAAAAATCCGCACTAAATATCTTACAAAACATCAATTCAGTATGTCACCACTTGTTTAATATTTAGTATTACAATGTTACAACTTGCCATAAACTAGACTTAAAGCCTAATGGTTTGCTACATAAGGTCCATAATCTGCCACTTTACGTAATTTTGTTCTAATACTGCTACAAGCACGCTGTATGCCTCTCATGTTAATTTTTTTAATGCACGTTTTTATTCTACGCTTCAACTGTTTCGCTTTTTGCATGCCATCCATTTTCATATACTAAGGCACTTAAATACCCAAAAAAGTCTTCAATCGGTCGACATTGAGGTACATTTGTTGGATTGCGCATTTTAGGCACAAATGGGATATTTTGGGTGTTAAGGAACTCTATTGTTTTCTTTGCATAATGTGAAGATGCTTTATCGGGCCAAAATAAAAATTCGTTGTTATAATGAAACTTTTAGATAAACAGAATTAACATTTTTGCCAAACATTCATTTTGATATGTTTCTTGATTAATCGCCAACCCATTTTTTTTTAAATACGGCTCAGAAATACCCTCACAGGACACGGCTATGTACGACTTTTGGTTCAAATTTTTTCTTCATTTTGTATTTCACATTAGGAGATGTACTAGAAGGATCGTCGGTGTAATATATATCATTTCCAGACATTTGAGATTTGTTTAATGTGAAATAACTTTCGTCGTCCAAAATGAAATTTTTCCCCTTTAAATTATTTAACATCCATCGACAATTTGATTTTACTGTAGTTATCTGTTCATCTGTGTAACATGAAGACTTTTGTTTCTTTCTAGCTTTTATACCTAACATTTTTAAGGACTTTGAGATATACTGTTGAGAGCAATTGAATAATTTAGCAGCTTGATTTTGGCCCACCCCTGATTTGTTGTTAAATTTAGGTTTCAACTTCCTTAAATTCTTTTTCGTCATAATTCTCGCTTTTCTACCAGATCCGACCGTTCGTTTCACTGAACCACGCTTCAAAATATCATAGATTGTGCGTTTTGGTATCCCTTCTTTAGTAAAATGTTCTACAACATATTTTTTTCCAATTATGCATATTGAAAAAGTTCACAACACGCTCTCGCACAGTTTTTTCTTTGGATGACATTTTTGACGTTTACAAACGAATTGATACAACAAAACAAAAAAAGTGGTACAGTAGTCATATCATGCTAACCGTTAGTGTCATGAAAATTACATTAAAAGCAACGAGGCATGGGCCACTTGATTCTTAGTGCGGATTTTTAGTTGTAACCCGTTATTAGCCAAAAAGCCGTTAAAATCGTAGGTATTATGTGATTGTAGAAAAAGTATGCTACACAACACGAGTTGTAAAGCAGTTACGCACTCGTGGAAAAACGCACTCGCGGGTACGCGGCTCCGTGTGCAACTTTTCCAATCGTGCGTAATATGCTTCTTACAACTCTCGTTATGTAATATACTACTTATTATTTAACACGTAATTCTTAACTTCAATCGACTTAAGTACCTACTAAGTAAAGTTGAATGAAACAAATTTTAAAAGCGTCACTTTAGTTCAGCAAGTCATTATCCTAATGTAGCAGAAACTGTTTTACTACAAACTTAAAACAAAATAAATGAGTTGCAAGAACGTATTTTCTTTCATGCCTTCAAGCCATTTTCTACAACACTTCCTGGTAACGTTCGTCCCATCTGGACAGAATTTGACGTATGAATCAGGATAACTTTCAGACTTTCCTTAAGGATTACTGACATTTTAGAAATATGATAGCAATTAGCAGGCTTACAAGTCATTAGTTAAAATTACAGAGGTTATTAAGTTACATAATCAGACTGTATAAGGTTAGTTAGCTTCCAGATTAATTCGTTAATACGCTCTGGGAAATTTTGGAGCTTCGCACACTTTACAAACTCTTTACCACGCACTCAAGTTGTGATTAATTTCTGCAGAGGGATAATTTTCCATGACTATTTAATATTATAAGCGATGGAAGATAACAAGGCTCATTGGCAATTAATTGCTACATGAAATTGACATAAAAATAGTTTGTGCTTTCATTTCTTGAACTTAAAATCATTTTTATGAATGATTTTGGTTTTGCAGAGTTATACGTGCCACTGGCGATTTCCTTCGAAAAAATAAGGGGAAAACTGAAAAGTTGTAAATAAAGGTAATTTTTGCAATCGCGTTGGCTATTAAACAGTTAGAGATAAAATCGAAATTTTTCTATTTACCAATGCGCGCATTCTTTGCAAGTAAAATGGTGCAGTCTTTATAAGGTGGTTCTACCATCAAACGTTGTTTTAAGTAATACTCAGATCTAGAGCAATTATTACACAGTAAGAAGTAAATTAAAAACAACAAACTCCTTAATTATTCGACCGACTGTACATTTCTCGGTGGGTGATACATAGTGTGACAGTCCCAATACTTTTGGATTGCTGTTGTCATCCTTTTTTATTGTAGTTGTATTCTTGTCATTCTTTTCTATAAGAACATATTTTACGAGTAGTGTGTCCCTTTTATGATCTAGAAATTTATCAACAAATCGTTTGTTAGTGGAGAAAATCCAAACACTGATGTTGTACTCCAAGTTATGACCGTAAAATGTTTATAGTAATTTGTTTAACTAAAGTTAAAATTCTTACAAATTGGTTCTTTTGAAGTACCTATTACATATTTTAGTAAATGATGCATCATTTTTTGTTTCATGTGATGCTTTTAAAAGTAAATGATATTACACTGAAGCAGGGTGGATAAAAATCATGATTTTTTTAAAAAAATCAAAAAAATCGATTTATTTGAATTAAATCAGATTTTTTTGATTTAAATCAGATTTTTTTGATTTAAATCAAATGTACCATATTATCGAATTTAGTGACATATTCACATGCTGTTTCTGTTTTGTGCTAATATATTTAATAACCAATATATTAAATTCATTGGAGAATTTTTGTCAAAATGAAAAATTAAATATAATGATTAAGAATTTTGAAAAAATCAGTGCTAAATGGTGATGTTTAATTAATTATATACAGGGTGTCATTAGTGCGGGATCGGTCGATTGTGGATAAACGGCTTGAGATATGAAGTTGATTCAAATGCTATTTTATACAGTTTTTTTTTAAACACACAATAAAAATATTTTCAAATATACAGGGTGAGTCACCTTTCTGGAACTAAATGCAACTTTTATATTTCAAATACAACACCCAATTTTTTATTTAATATTTTTGACAGCCTTAATTTTAGCTTTGCATCAATATAAAATACTACAGGTTTTTATACGGCGTTGTAAAAAAAAATAATTTTCTAAATTATTCAAGGTTTTAAGTCTTTATTTAAAAAATTCTCCTGAAGTTATTTTGAAGTACAGAGTTGTAATTTGGTATGGACATGCAGAAAAAATTTCTGTGTTCGCTCGATATGAAAAAATTTGAATCACACATTGTTACATGAATATCGGCCACTTAATAAAGAAAGCCTATACTCGTACAACAAGAACGGGTGATTCGGACTCGCGGCTAAGTCAGACGGAACTTCGTCGAGATCTCATTAATTAACAAAATTGGCGCCCCACGTTGGGCGCCAATTTTGTTACATGAATATCGGCCACTTAATAAAGAAAGCCTATACTCGTACAACAAGAACGGGTGATTCGGACTCGCGGCTAAGTCAGACGAGAAGGGGTAGGTCCAGATTAGAACTAAACTTGTAGAGATCAAAAGGGCGCCACACTATTTATTCTGTAAGGCAAAATAGCGAAAAAACCTAAGGAAAGAAATAAAAGAACTCGTAGGCTTGAACGGTATATGCCTTTAATAACACCAAACACAAAAATGAAAATAACAAACAAAATATAGAACGCACTTGACAATAAAATGGTCCTCGCCTCAACAGACTTAGAAGGCCACTACGAAGAAACCCTTCGTTATAATTAAACCTAAATAAAATATGTACGACGAAATAAGATCGGTCCTGTTCCGGGGTTTGCAAGTACCTATATAAAAAACACCAACATATATTTATACCTGTATGTAAGACTGATAACACAACGTCAATAAAGTGGAAGAGCTCTCCAACCTATCAAAACTGTGGCAGTAAAATCGCCAAGCGGTAACGTAAATAAAAAATACCTTGCAAACCGAAAACGGTCTCTAACTTATTAATCGTAGCTTTCAAATAAGAATTTAGTGACACCAAAGCCACTCAAAGGTTGTTGAGAACGTAGGATGTATCATGGACGTAAGGTCCTGTTAACAACAATATAAGAATTGATTTAAACGTTAATAAATGACACTAGCAAAAATACAACGTAATGAACTAAACGTTAATACATAACGCCAAAGCAAAACAGTGAACTAACTATAGTACGAGCTGAGGGCTCTACAATAGTTAACGTAAGATAATAAAAATATTAAGAACGTAGCTAGTCGGGGCTTAAATATGTAAGCTTAGCTTTCGATGAGCCGCCGAAGGCACGATGAAAGAGAAGAGGGCCGGAACTGCTGTCCGTAGTCCAAACTAACAGATAAACATCCACGGAACCAATCTTCAACGGAGTATCAAACGTCCGATCACAACGTTAAACGAAACTTGGAGAAAAGGACTGAGCTTAACCTCCAGCTCAAAGCAAAACGTACATCCAAACGTTACACAAACGAAATATCAGCCAATTTAAGTACGAAACGTAAACACCTAAAAAGAAACGAAATGTAAGATAACCTCCAATTTTCACGTGGCTTGAAGAAAAGATTTACCTGTTTTATGTGCCGCTAAATAATCCAACGGTTTTATTTGGCTGGACCAAATTCGCCGTACGCGTGACTACAAAAGTCGAGATCCACCAAAATTTACAATATTTCCCTGGATATTCACCCTGCACAAATCACAGGTGTATCACCAAACCAGACAATAACCGGAAGTGCGTGAACGGTAGACAATACCAATTGACATGCGTGAAAATATACTAGACACTGGAGCTACTAAAATAAGCCGAAACTATTACTCATGGGACCTAACTCCCAATCGGACAATAGTAACGTAACAACATACAGGGGTGTTTATAAATAGGTGGCAACTTCCATGATTTTCAAAAACTCGTAACTCGATTTTTTCAAATGCAAACCCCTGTATTTTCTTATATCATCGAATTCGTCTTTAAAAGAACTTCATATTTTGTTAAGTATGTCCTATACCCAAAACTCATACTTTTCGAGATATTCGACATTTTTCTTCAAATCGTTATTGAAGCAATACAGTGCCGTGGAAATTGAAAAAACTGACTGTTCACTTCGCTAACGTCAAAAACTTGTCATTTATATTTTGAATTATTGCATTTCCACAATGAATATTACTTTACAAGCGCAAATTGATATGGTTTATTTACCATTTCGTGTATTTAATTACTAATATGTAGTAATACAATTTTGTTTTGTTATAAATATTATATTGTACTCATATAATCTGTGATTTATATTGATAATTTAAAAAAAAAATTACTTGATTTAAATCAATGATTTTTTTAAAAAAATCACTTGATTTAAATCATGATTTAAATCGTAATTTAAATCAATTGATTTAAATCTGCTCAACCCTGCTGAAGTAAAATTAAAATATTAAACGTCAGGCATCTTAATTTTGCAGATCTTTTAAATTGAGCGCTGACGACACAATTTTAAATCTTGTTATGTACAAATTTAAAAACTTTGAATCTAATCATTGCAAAAGACGAATCCGATTCCCACATTTCGCGTAATTGTTTAAGAGTATTTTGAAGGAATTGTACATTAATATCGAGATTATTTATTAAAAGTTAAGTCTCATTTCAGTTTCTTATTTAATCACAGAAAAACATTTGCAGATTTTCGATAGTTCATGAATTTTACTCCTAACACGCATCAGTGATTTTTCACGAAATAGGTGGGTACTCAAGTTACTGTATGTCTTTGCGGTCAGGCATAGGCAAACTGCTTTGATTAAAATCATCTTTAAAATCTATTTTTTTTTAGTAAGCAATTACTTAACCAATAAACCAAATAACAAGATTTTTAAAGTGAAACCTACAATAAAGTTGCATCGTCAAACGGGCCAAATTAATTGCTCTGCATTATCATTTATCAAATGTGGTACCTAGGGTTTCTCATATTTGACCATTTTGCTTGTCCCGGGATTCCGGGAAGAAATCGGCCTTTATCCCGGGATTTCCCGGGATCCCGGGATGTAATAAATTATGTCAATATTTTTAAATAAATAACCCAAAAAATTAAGGGAGCGGTTTATTACTTAAAAACAACTCCAAGTCATATATTTAATACATTTTGCTCCATGATTATTACAAATAATTTAATAGTATTGGTAAGAAAAACATAGATTTGGGAATTATAACCTTTCTGTTGCAATTTCATATTTATGAATTATGAACACAATAATATAATTTTTGTAATATGATTTAAGAAAACAAAGGTGATCTTTGCTTCAGTCAATTAGTCTTTTTTGTGCGATCGTACTAGAAACAGCTGTTTGACGGACGCGTTAGCAAGTTATTTTTCAGGCCGTTACCCTT
The DNA here is from genome assembly GCA_947652605.1 of Elmis aenea. Lineage (NCBI taxonomy): Eukaryota > Metazoa > Arthropoda > Insecta > Coleoptera > Elmidae > Elmis > Elmis aenea. The sequence goes on along the minus strand of OX393582.1, from coordinate 11,494,554 downwards.
AGCAACGGCCGAAAAAGTAACTTTTACGGCCGTTGCTAAGGAGAGGGCCGGTAATGCAGTACATACGCCGTCATCTGTCAGTGACAGAATGTCATGTAGTTTCTAAACTATAATTTAGAAAATCACTAAAAATTTAAATTGTTTTTAATTCGATCGCACAAAAAATGTAATATACACCTCGGCCAAAACGTACTTTTTCAGCCTTGCCTGTTTGCTGGTGTCGACTACGTCTCGGCCAGCAAACCAGACGTGGCCGAAAAAGTTACACTTTTTGGCCTTGATACATAAATAACTATTTCTTAATTTATTAACAAAAAGACCTGCTGCATAAAATGCTCTCTCAGTCTCTATTGATGTAGGTGAAATTGTCTTGAGAGCATCTAGCAGCAAAGAAACATCGTTATTATCAATAAAATTTCATTTATAAGCTACATATTTTGCTTTGAATTATCAGGGTACACAAAAATAAAATTGTAAAAGTATTTTGAAGATATTAACTTTGTAATCGAGACCGGGCTTCTTTGCGCCATACTAAAAGAGAAAAATTATTTTGAAGTTTTTCCGTAATTTACTGTTAGTAAAGACATTTTAAGCATAAAATTCTGATAAGTTATGATAGTATTACAAAGATCTTAGCACAAAATAAACGGAAACAACACTTTTTTTAAATCCCGGGAATTCCCGGGACAAAAGGCATTTCCCGGGAAATATAAAATAGCTTAAAATGGACCGGGATCCCGGGAAAGAAACCCTGGTGGTACCTAACTATAAACAAAACATGTAGATGGAGATTTTTTATCTAATTTTATTGTACAGTATTAATTATAAGGTTGCTGATACTGGACAATAAACCTTCTATTGTCAACAAATTTGCCTATTGGTCCATGGTAAGCAAATTGCAAATATAACTATGGAAGTAAAAAAAAAGTACTGAATGACTGTTTAAAGTTTATTTCACAACTATTTTTTTGTTACAGGTTACCTTGGAAATTCGCGAGTTGTGCTCAATCATTTTGATGCAGCTACCCAAGTAAGTAGGCACTGAATTAATTTTAAAATTCCATAATTTTAGCCAAGTGTGGGCGATGTCGAAAATTCGATATCGCATATCGACATTGATTATATATCGATAAGTCGATATATCGATACGAAAGTGGAGGGGAAGCTAAGAGCTAAGTTACTAAAAAACTCAAAAAGGGGCTGGTGACCTAAAAAAAAGAGCTCCTCGCTCTTATTGTTGTTGCCTATAAAGGAAAATATGCAATTTCTATATTTAGACTGCCCTGCCTACAAAAGGTGCGTTATTTGAATAAATGTAAAATGACATAAAAGCAGGTAATTTTGGAGAAACGATTCCATTTATAAATATATTGCCTCGCCCTTAACTAATCTTGCTTAAGTACACAGTCAAAGCTACTTTAGTTGCAAACTTTTTATGTCATTGTAAGTTGTGGTAAGTTATATTGGACTGTTTACGTTTCAGGCGGATATTCAGCACACAGCTTTAACTTACGAATCCGAAGATGAGACCATGGGCCGCATGTTATCCAAGGGGAGACGTGGGACTCCCCTCTACAGCAAACATGACATCCGCGAGCAGTACTGCATATCCGATCGTGGTCTGGGCGCACTGGAAGCTGACCGTCGAAGCCTTTTTAGTTGTTTATCCACTCACCAAGCTTCTCCCTGCTCTACGCGTGCATCCCTGCTTACTGTATGTGTTCGCCAAAAAATTCCATCGGACGAAAACCTTCAAGACATATTCAGAAGATATCCGCCTATAGAATATATCCCGTATCATAGGAGACCAAGGTAAATAAAACAGCAATATCGGAAACTATTATTTAAAAAAAAGAATTATAAAATTAGCAAAGAAGTGTGTTCTTTTAAGCTTAGCAAGCTCTATCAGAGGAAGGGGGGCAAAAGAGACAGATGCCTCGGGCCTTACAATTTAAGGGGGCCTCTTACAGATGTAGAGGCCTCACATAGTTTAACTCGATCTGTCCTTATTATCTTTTTTTTTTAGATTGATTTAGTGTTCCTGAATCACTATTTAATAGTAATGAAAAAATCTAATTTTTTTTTCCCCTAAAATACTTTTGTACCATCAAATATAACCGAGTTATTTACGATTTAAAAATAATCCAATTTTTTCGATTTATTATCTAGCGAGCCATAGAACTTTTTGCAAACATTAAAGGATCACTAAATAGGTCTTAAAAAAAGAAAAATTTATCTAATGTAAACTTCTTTGTAGCTCTTATCGTTTACGAGATCCTAATAGAGGCCCTTCTAAGTGGACCACCCTGTACACAACTCAAAAAAAAAATGTATTAAGTTTTTGAACGAAGTGAAGGTTGATATGTAGGTATTGCCTACAGTGTGAACAACATTGTTATTAACTATCAAGCTAATCGCAAAAGTTTCGAACTTTTTCCAAAACAAATTGCAAAAGTAGTTACTTCAACCTCTTTGAAAGACTTTGAAACCAGTAATATTTTTTAAAGAGGCAAACTGCAGTAGATATGTGTTTCTAAAAGCATACCTAGATACCTTAAGTTAGTCCAAATGTTGCTATATTTTGCTTCGTAAGTGCTTCTTTGTGCTTCAAGAATTTTTCAATTTCGATTAACGGTTTTCCAGTTATGAATAAAAATTTGAACTCTGGGCCAACTTCATGGACTTTTTTCACCAAATTCAATTGTTTTGATGCTAATTCTTAGTGCTTCGTAGTGCCTTTTTGTAATCCAGGAAATTTTGAATGTCGATTAACCGTTCTTCCGTTATAAATAAAAAATTAAATTCCGGTGTTACTCACACCATCTCGGATTTTTTCACCAACAACATAAATATTTTACGTGCATCAATGAGGTAACTCAAAATAAGTAATGTTACAATAAAACAATAAAATGCATTGTATTATTTTTCAAAACAATAAAATGCAATAAAAAACGAAAGAAAAGGTTTTTTTACCAGCAATTATCTACCTAAATCACATCATTTAGCCCATATAACATTATTGGTCCAGCCAGGCCAGTGGTGTACCATATATGAAGTACAGAGGTGGTGTTCACACAAGGGTTAGAACAATTTTGTTAATAAATAATATAATTATTTGTTAGTGTGTGTAAATAATTTTTAACCCTCCGGTACTCGCGCTTGAATTTGTTACGTCAGAGGTCGCGTGGGATACATTTGTATCCCACATTAATTACTTGCTTATAGTACACAATTTTAGGTAATAAAAAGCAGAATAATTTTAAAATGTCTTTACTTACTTTATAAACGTATTAAAAAATGCAAAAATAAAAGAAAAAACCTAATGTAGATTGATATGTTCAAGAGTCTTCGTTGTTTTTACACATAATACAAATATTTGCGATTTTCTCTTGGTGATCTTTGCAGCCCCACTTATTACATGCTGTACGAAAAATTCTTGTTTTTTTTTGTCATCTTTTCTAGGACAAATATGACACCGTCCATTTCCAGTTTAGCGTATATTCGGTTCTGGAACAATATTTTTCTTACTTGGGTGGACATACTTTCTTCCATTTAGTTATTGTCTTTTCCCAAATAACACGGGACATTTTCTTCTTGAAAATATCTATCTTCTGAGCCCAAAGTAACGTCCTCTAGGAATAAAGAATATGAAATGGTGTAAAAACTACACGAATAAATCAAATTACTTACCAAAAAACGTATTAACTGGAATTAGAATTTAGCAGTCGCACGGGATACACGTGTATCCCACAACAAAAACAATACAAATCACGACTTGCAAATAGAAAATGGGCACTTGCGCTCTACTACGGCAACAAACACACCATTAACTAAGATTACATGAAGTCTGGTCCAAATATGACTGCAGGCACACGCACAAACGCACTTTTAAGAACTCTGGGATACATTTGTATCCCGCGCGAGCACTGCAGGGTTAATCAAATCCTAAATTTAGTTTTGTTTCAAATAAGTTACAATAAATGTTTGACACATGGTATAAAATTTATAATACATTTAAAATCGGGATTGATTCCAATTGTTCGGGTACGAGTAATTATTTTTTTAAATAAAATGTAAGCCTAATATTAAAACTGGTTCAATATAAAAATATAACAAGATACCTATTGAACGTTTCACAAACAAATTAGTCCAATTCCAAAATGTTTATAGTATTTATGAACATGATTTTAAAATAACGAAATAACGCATTTTATAATAGGTAAATGACGGTATTTTACAAAAATTGTGTGTAACTGTTACCGATAAATACTAAAAATACACTGGTTGTTGTCACTCTTATGATTAAAGAACAATATGTAGTCAAAAACTGATTTCCTTTATTTCTACGTTAATAAGTTGCATTTTTAAACACCTCTACGATTTTAGAAAACAAAAAATTTGATTGCACGTTACAAACACACAAAAACTTACTTAGTTATACCTACTGTACACCCAATGTTTTGCGATGTCTTATTGAATTTCAACTTGCCGTAAAACTTGTGTCAAGCGAGCAAATTAGATTTACTTATAACTTTTTTATTGCTGTCGAGATTGTCGCTAAAACTGCAGTCCCATAGCTTGTCCGTTTTATCGATCGTGAACTTTTACGCCAAGATTTTTGCCGCTGATACAGTGATTTTGCTGTATTAAATTTAAACTGTGTGCTTTACGAAGAGAGAAATAATATTGTAGTAATGTCAGTGTTTTTCCCGCGTTTTTGCTCGACGCCGATTCACTTGGGCTGGTTTAGGAAAAATTCTCATGGCACGTGTTTAATTAAACTCTTAATCGTACATTTAAATATTTATAAGCATAATAAGCCAGCCACATTTAAATTACTTTCACGTTGGTAGAAAAATTGTAACACTTTCATTATACCTATAGTTTATATACAGAGCTTCTTTTACAGGGCGTTTAGGCCCACAGCTCTGTGTTTTTTTCCCATTGTTTTCTATTTTTGGCTTTGGTCTTCCAATCTCTTAAACCCTTTTCTTTTGAGTCTGATAGCACAACTTCTCTCCTTCGTCTTCTCGGTTGACCTTTCTTTTTCTTCTTGTACTTTGGTGTTTTCCAGGCTTTCATTTTTGGTGTTCGTCCATCTGTCATTCTTTCGACATGACCCAGCCACTGTAATCTTCTCGCTTTTATTACTAAGTCAATTGCTGGTCTCTTATATATCTCATAAATTTTCCTGTTTGTTCTTCTCTCATATCCTTGTTCTGTTTTCCTTCCTCCCAAAACTCTTCTAAGTATTTTGCTCTTCCATCTCTGCAAACTTTCCTGTGTTGTCTTATTAGGTATCCAAGTTTCGCAGGCATATTGTGCTGTTGGTCGCAATACTGTTTTGTAAAAGCTGAATTTAGCATCTCTAGATAGCTGTTTTGCCCTTAGTAGTTGGTTTAGGGCTCCGGCACATTTATTTGCTTTGGTTAATCCCGCCTCTATTTATTTTTCTTCCTCAGAGTTATTCGTTATTCTAGCACCCTGATAGACAAACTCCTCCACTTCTTCCATTCTCATTTTTCCCAATGTCGTAGTTATATCTAGGATTGCATTCTACATTCAATAGTTTAGCGTTCGCAAAACTGTACAAACTACAAGGGTGGTAAATGTTTCTCATCGTAGCTAGACAGATTACCCAATAATGTTCTCATTAGTTTTTTAATTAAATCTGATATAGACTATACAGGGTGTCCCAGATAACATTTTCAGCATAGGGATCTCGCTTATTATAAGAAATATAGCATAGGTACAGGTTTGCTAAAATTAGATGAATTATTCCTAAGTAGGTACAAGAGGAGCTACAATCAATTTTTAAAAGTACAAAATTCCTTCTACTTTTAGATATTATAGCAAAAAATATGAAAAAATGTTAAATTTCTTTTTTATCTCGTAACTTTTTCGTCTTAATTATAAGAATAATTTTATTAGTACCTTCTGATGGTTCTTTTTAGTGGAGAATATACCTGTTATTTTAGATTTTTTTTAACACTTGCCATTTTTAAGATATTACCCATAACTTAACTTTTTCTTATGGCCTCCAAAGTTTGCTATGTAATGGTCAAATGTGCTTTTATTCCCTCTTTTAAATGAGATTACTTGCTACAGCTATTTTTATAAATGAGATACAAAATCAAGAAAAATTGTATTTTACTTATTACTAATCGAGCTATCTATGATAATAGAAAAAAAACAACTAACTAAATATCAGACGACAGTATCAATTGTCTGCGGTATTATTTATCAGAATTTCATAGTTTTGTTGGGTAATTTGATAGTCTTTGTACTAATTGTTATAATTATGGCTACATTAAAAAATAACGAAAAACTTTTACATCCTAAGAAGCAGAACGAAAATACTTACAAGGGAGGATTACGATATGTTGTCGCTAGAATCTAGATGTGTTTATTGCATCAAGAATATCAAAACTACATTAGTTAAACATGCTACTGGCGATATCCTTTGGAAAAATAGGAGAAAAACTGAAAAGTTGTATCATAAAGGTAATTTTTGCGATCGCGTTGGCCATGAAACCGTCAGAGATATAATCGAAATTTGTCTATTTACCAATTCGCGCATCCTTTGCAAGTAAAATAGTGCAAAGTTTTTCAAAAAATCTTAAACGGTTCCTGAGAAAAACGCGAAAAACGAAGTCGTTGTATAAACGGTTTTCTCTATGTTAAACGCCATAGTTGCATAGATTTAGTTATGCAACTTCTCAAATCATAGTGCTTTTGAAGGGGTTTCGTTTTTGACGTTTTTCTCCGGAACCGTTTAAGATGTTTTTAAAAACTTTGCACCATTTTACTTGCAAAGGATGCGCAAACTGGTAAAATAGAAGAATTTCGATTTTATCTCTGACGGTTTCATAGCCAACGCGATCTCAAAAATTACCTTTATTATTCAGCTTTTCAGTTTTGCCCCTATAACGTATCTATAACTCTGCAAAACATTTAGTTTGTTTAGTTGATGTTCTGGATGCAATAAACACAGCCTTGATCAGAATCTAGCGACAACATACGGCAACTTTTCCTGGTGAGAGCTGTTTCTCGAGAGAAGCAACAAAGTGCGCATAATTACAGAAATTTGGAAATAATTTTAGAAGGATTGGTTTGTTCGAGAAATAAACCAAAAATCCAAATAAAATCAATAAAAAATTGTAATTTTTTTTTCTTAAATAGTTTTTATGGCAAAGAATGTAGCATCTCAGCATGTCAAGTTTTTAATTGTAAGTGGGCCCATAATTATATATGATAACAAATTTGCTACAAAGACTATCGAATTGCACAACAATACTATAAAATTTTAATAAATAATACCGCAGACGCGCAGACAAATGGCTTTTTTATTTGTTGTTTTTTGTTTCTTTTTTCATAGATAGCTTGATAAGTGATAGGTAATATACGATTTTACTTGGTTTTGTGACATTTATAAAAATAGATAAAGCAAGTAATATCTCATTAACTGTGAAATAAAGCACATTTAACTGTTCCATAGCCAACTCGCGGCCCATAAAAAAAAAAGATATTAGGGGTAATATCTCGAAAATGGTGAATGAAAAAAAAAATGGTTAGCTACATTTTCCATTAATGAGTATCATAAGAAAGTACTTAAAAAACTTATCAAATGAACAAAACAAAAAAGTTTTGAGAGAGAAAAAATATTCGACATTTTCATATTTTTTTGCTATAACATCTGGAGTACGAGAAATTTTGTACTTTTAAAAATAGACTGTAGCTCCTCTCATACTTGGGAATAATTTATCCAATTTAAGCAATCTCTTATAACAAGCGAGATCCCCATGCTGAAAATGTTATTTAGGACAGCCTGTATAGTAATTTAGAATCGTTTATTACCAAAATAAAGAATGAAATAAACTTTGTTTCCTGTGCATGAATATGTTAAAAAAGGATATCTTTTTGTATATCGAGTAATAAATGAAGCTTTGGAGCTAATACAGCGGTAACAGCTTATTAACTACGCTACATTTTCATTACTCAACCAGAATTTTGCTTTTACGGTATGAGAGCGACATAGATAATTTGCAAAAACAGCAGAATTGAGGATTAGGCGTTAAATTAAAATGCTGTAAATATACTGGGCTCACGAATATGCTGAATATGTTAAATGAAATCGCAGAGAAAATAATACTTTATTTCCTCTTGGTCATAAAATCTACCTCCATTGTTTAGCTGAGTTATATGAACAAGTTTTAATGCATTTACAATAATTATCAAAGTGGTGTAAAATAATACATTAAAAAAACATTTTGATTTTTGTTTATTATCTAGCGCGACATGGAACTTTTTGAAAACATTTAAGCATTACTGAATACGTCTAAAAGAGGGGAACAATTTGTCTAATTTAAACTTCTTTGTAGCTCTAACCGTTTTTGAAATCGCGATAGTGGCCCTTCCATGTGGACTACCCTGTATATAATCAATCATAAGAATGCTCTTGTCACATGCGAAAATACCGTCGCCATAGTACCTATTTCGCGCGTCCCGGATCTGGTGCTAGAAAAACCACTCATGATTATGAGTGTCCAATAATAAATTTGTGGTTGATCTTATTAATAATGAAGTATTGATTCATTTACTTTATTAGTGTAATAAAAATACAAAACGTCATCATAAGTCGACTAAACTATGTAATGAAACGAACCGAAATTGACTACAGAAGGCTGCTCCTTTGATTCCCGAATCTGTTTTGGAAACAGCTCATAGCTGACAGCATCTTTGGATCGTGATTAATGTACTTTGGCCGTCCAACAGTTTACATCATTTAGCGTTACCTGTCAGAGTCAGATTTATGTTACAAAGTGAGATTATTAGATAACACGTTTACCATTTTCACTTGTACTAAATCAGAAACAAGCTTTACAGAACTATTAGCGCGTAACAAAATGTTTTATCTTTAACAGGCTCTCGAAGATATACAGGGTGACAATAATCAACATTTTATTCTTGAGGCTTTCGCGGCCGTTATCCATAATACAATCTTGGTTTCCGGGTTTGGAACCGCGTCTTCTATATTTAGAAGTAGTTGACGTTTCGACCATTGTGTCTTGGTCTTTTTCAAAACGACTAATTTGTGAGGGATGTTGCTGGGTTTATATATCCAGCTTGTGGAGGCGTGGCGTTCCGCTTGATGGGTTTGTTCTGCCTCAGTGATTTTGTGATGACTGGTTTCCAGATGTTTGGGAGTTGTATGCCTGTGTCTCTGTTGTAGTTGTTTGGGTTCTTGATGATTTCCAATGATTCTCGATATAATCTTGGCCAGAAATGGTTTGCGCGGGCCAGTAGTTTTGTTTCTCTGAAGAGGATGTTGTGTCCTGTACCCTGGGCGTGTTCTGCTACCGCTGATTTATCGACTTGTTTTCTTGTTGTTTGTCCTTCGTGTTCTTTGAGACGCGTTTGTATACTCCTGCCAGTCTGTCCTATGTATACTTTTCCACAGGAGCAAGGTATGCTATATATTCCCGCGTGGTGTAGTCCTGTGTCGTGTGTTCTTCTTAATTTATTCGAGAGCTTCAAAGGAGCGTTAAAAACGGTTTTGATTTTATGTTTTTGTTAGTTGTTAGTCACTCCGCTGATGTAGGGCAAGTAAGTCGTAGCGATGTATTCTTTCTTTTCTTTTCCTTCTTTTGGCGTGGCATGTTTTTGTATGGTACGAAGTATTTCTTTACGCTGGTAACCGTTTTCTTGCAGGGCTCTCGTGACCATGTTCAGTTTTTCTTTGATGTTTTCTGGTGTGCATATCTCTTTAGCCCTATGTATTAATGTGTTGATCACCGATTGTTTTTGGGCTGGGTGAGCATTTAGATATCGGTTGGTATGGGTCGGTTTGCGGTAAACGCTGTGGCTAAGTGTTCCGTTTGCTTCTCTTTTGACCAGAAAGGGTAACGCGCCATTCTTCTCTTCCTCCATCGTAAATTTTATGTTCTTGTGTAGGTTGTTCAGGTGATAATGATAATTGACTACAAAAATCGCTAAATTACTGACAAGGAATCTTAAATAACAAAAAATCCACATAAGGTCGTACATTTTACACTGAATAGTAATTTAAAACTACAGTTTTATTGCATTTGAAGTAACTTAACTGTTAGGTATTTTAAAACAACTCCGATGAATTTGAAATTTATTTTTATTGAATATATTGATTTTTATTCCTAAAAATATCTTTTAGGGTAAAGTTGTAAGCGTTAGATTATTGTGGAAGTATACGATAATATTAATGTATGCAGATGATCAACTAGAAATTGTTTCAGTTTTAAAACACGAATTGACTCTCCATTTTCCGCTTCATTCTTAAGTATTTTTGTTTCTTGTAATAGCGAGACTTAATCTGTGTTCGTTGCGAACAAGTAAACTGGGTTATTTGATGTTGCATAAATAAATAATTTTCGATAACCGTGACTTAGCCAACTGCTTTACTTTAGAATTAGTCGGACTATAACGTCTTACGCGGGTTTAAATTTATTCTTGCAGGAGTTGGGTTCTGTTGGTGCTTTTACGTAGATGGATGGAGTAAAAGTAAATACGACTTGCATGAAAGTTAAAGTAGTTCCAAACTGTGTGTTTTGTAAAGTAAATGGAGCGCCAAATCATTCGCGCTATATGTCAAATTAATTTATACGTAGCAGTAAAATTATGTTATACACGATTACAAAATTGGTTGCACATCGTAATCCTGATATTAGCCGTTAATTCTGAAAATCAGTTTTTGCGAAAAATAAGTTAAAGCTGCTTACGAATACAAAAAAATGTATCTAATACTTATCTTTAAACATTTTACTTTTAATTAAAAATCAATACTATTTTCGTTAATAGAAATTTTATTGATAAACAGAAATGCAAATACATTTATTTTAAAAATGGCATAATGATGGATTTGCTTCTCTATACAGGGTGGTCCATTTTTTTGTAACAGGATTTTAACAGTCGATGCAAAAACTCATTGTAAAGAGAATATTCCATATCAACATGAGTCCATAAACGCTTCATTTTAAAGATACAGGGTGTTGAAATTTTCAAAAAATATCCATATTTTTAAACCGTTTCCCAACCAGTAGATATATTTAAACCAAATTTGGTATACAGCACCGCCTTACAGCTTACCACATTCGGTGAAAATGTCAAACCCCACAAGCAACCAGTGGCGGAGTTGTGGAGGTTCTGTTTCAATAAAGAACTAGTACGGCCCTGTTCAATATCAAACTAAAACTGGAATTTGGGTAGAGCATTTTATTCTAAACAAAAAGTGTCTCTTAAGTTTTCTTCGTATCTGCCACCGTTTGGCGGGGAATTTGATTTATTTTTCCGTTTTCGCGAAAAATTAGTTCATAAATTCGATCTACAAATATCGCTAATATTCGAAATAAAGAAGTATTTATCGATTTTTGCGTTTTTAATAACAGAATGCTGATAATGAGGGAAGAAGTTCCGCTAAATTAACGATTAATGATCCACATTTTGAGCATTGAGAAACGGTTAAAAATTATCGATATTTTTTCGCAAATTGCAACACCCTGTATCTTTATAATGAAGCGTTTATGGACCCATGTTGATAGCAACGTCTGAAATAAACTAATAATTTCAATTTCATCCTCAGCTTGTGTTTGTTTTCAATTTGCTTCCATTATGATCTCTCTTATGTTTATCTTTTCCTGCGCTGCTTAAATCGATGCGGTAAAATAAACCAAACAGCGACAGACCAAACTGATACCAATTGATCGGGTATTCGATATAGTTCAGCCTTCGCAGTTTGCCAGTTTTTTCCCTATTCGAGGTCCAGATATAAGATTTGTTTTTACAACCGAGTCTGATCAAAAGAAATGTTTACCGCTGCTAGCACAACATAGGATTCACTTTTCTGAACTTTAGTTATTCAAATTTTGTTTCTTAACGTTAAGGTAGGTAGATGTAGAAATAATAATAAACTATAAACCAATACAAAATATGGTATATGTAATAAGTAAATAAATAATAATTGGCCATACAATAGTGTTAAAACTTAGTTAAAAACTAAATAAGAAACTTACCTTAACCCAGCGGTTCTTAACCCGTGGGGTGCCAAATATATCTAAGTGGGACGCAAAGAAAAGAAAGAGAATATTATTTATTAAAACGAAAAGTCATCAGTGAAACGGCACGGATTTAAAAACAATTGGGGGACCTTTTTGTTTTGTTTTTTTTTTAGTCAACAATGTGAGACAGGTTGAGAAAATGCGCATTCAACTATTCCAAAGCCAACTTGACCGTGTTATACGTTTCATGACTAACTTAAAATAATGTCGGTAAAACACGGTTTTTCTTGATTTTCAGGGTTGTTTATAAAAATAGATATAACTTATGATATTTTATATCGTTAATGTAAAGAGGAAAAAAAGCACATTAACCTATTTCAAAGCCAACTGGACGGCCCATAAGAAAAAATGAAGTTAGGGGTACTATCTCACAAATGAAAAGTGATTAAAAATAAGGTGACCAACTTTCTTACAATGAAAAGGAGGACACAAATTAAAGAGCAAAAAAAAAGTAAATAAATAAAAGACACATTTTATGCATTGCAAACATTATAATATGATAAATGCTTAATAAAAACATTTGTAACTAACACTAACATAAAATTTTATGCTTACATGCCTATAACTATTTAAAGGAGAACTTCTCCATTGAATGAATATTTTTTAGCAGTGTATTATCTTCTAACAATATATTGGAAATATCTGAACAAGAAATGTCTTTCATATTGAATTTTACGGCAAGTGCTGCAGCTAGAGTATCAACATTCAATCTCGATTTCTCACTTGTCCAAAAATCATTAGCAATTGAAAAAACTCTTTCAACTGCTGCATTAGTTCCAGGGCAGCACAACACAAATTGAACAAGAATAAATAAATTTTCACATGGAATATGTCCATTTTTGAAATGGCTGAATATTTCCACCCATCTTTTATCAATTTCAACGTGTTGATTTTCCCATTGTATTAATTTTTCAGAATTTAAATATACATTCAGGCGATGAAGCCAAAAAACACCATTGCAAACTGTTATTTGAGGTTTGTTTTAGACCATTCTTCGATATATTGAAAACATGTTTGGTAAAAATTCTGCACTTCTTTGATACACTTTTTCGTTATGCCCGGATTTGATTCCTTTAAGTTTGATAATTTTCTTTTTATAATTAAAGGAAGAAATTTTTCTTCAAATCGAGATTTATATTGAAGGATAAAGTCATTCAAAATAAGGCTAACTTCTGTAGCTGAAATGTGTTCACCTTCAATCTTTTGAATCGTTTTGTGAAAAATAGATGCTTGATTATGTACAAAATACATTAATATCTCAGATATTTCATTATTGAAAAACGACTCCAGGATTTTAGGACATTTGTCTAAACTCAAAAAATGTAAGCGAAGAGACTCGAATAATTGTAGAACACGCTCTATAGCAGGTGTTTTTTGTATTCAACATTCGCTTTTTCACAAAATTGTTTTAAAGTAACCACGCGAACGGTAAAACAACTAAAATACAAATAAATTGTAGTTATTATTAATTCTACATCAATTGGCATGGCACATGACGCCGTGTTGATTGCATTTGACAAAATATGAACATTACAGCCTATTCCTAGTATTTTCTTTTGGAGATTTACAGATTTTAGTCTTCAAATATCGAAAAGGACAAAAAGAAGGGCAAAAAGGAGGACACTTTTTAAGGGAGGACAGAAGTGAAAAAAGGAGGACTGTCCTCCCTAAAGGAGGACGGTTGGTCACCTTATTAAAAAAAAACTAAGATAATAGTTACATTTCTATAAGGCCTCCACTCTATAGGTCTCTACTCATTACCCAACTTGTCGGAGCCGACCTTCGGGAACTCCGTGTTGGGTGTTGTCTACACACATCCCGACCAGTCCAACCAACACAGCATAAACGTCATAACTTATTTTTCATTTTGATTGACTTTGTATTTTGTAAGCGGTTTTTATATTTTCAATTTTTCTTTTAGAACGTCCATTGTTGCTGTACTGTGCACCTTTTTACAAATCTCTAACAGCACTTTGTAAGCTTCTTGTTTACAATCTTTGTTGGAGTATTGTGGACATGCCGTGTTTCACAAACATTTATACTCCTCAAAACATTTTTTTTTCTTCTTGAGGCTGTGATGCCATTTTTTAGAGATCAAATTTACAAAACGGGATCGTTTTTCGGTTTAATAGTCCTTATCTAGAGGAATGTGGTGGGGCGGTTGGCTTGTTGGATGGTCTGGCCACCCGACCGTTCCAACTTGTCCAACTGTCGGGTTGGTCGGGTGACAGTCTACACATTATACAATTTATCGGAATGGTCGGTCGGTTTACCGACAAGTTGGGAGGTGAGTAGAGGCCTATATTGTTTGTGTTAATATAAAGACTAGATCTTGTGTACTCCTTCCTCTTCTGAAACCGTATAAGGAATAAACAAATCAAAACTAGGTAATTGTGATTTGGATCGTTCTTTTTCTGTAGTCTTTAAATGTGTACACAATTTTTACAATCAATGTTGTACGTGAAAGTCTTTAAAAAAAATGAACTTTTATAAGGACAAAGAGGTAAGCGCATATGATTATAATGTTTCAAAAGGCTTTTCTGACAAAACGTTTTTTTTACAAGATTTAAAAAAAAAATACTAAGCAGAATCTTATTACATTATTCAGTAACTTTGTCAAAGCGTGTTTTACGAGAATTTTAATGTTTTAATTTTTAAAACAGCAGGAAGATACAAAAAATACAAGATAGGTATTCTATTCACAGCAGACAACTAACAAAAATATAAAAAAGCGGTATGAGAGGCAGATATAAAATTTAAATTTTATGTTCTAAAGTAAGAGTGGATAAATAAGAATTGTACCGCTATTTGCGAAACAATTGTGTAATAACATGTAGTATTACGAAACGCTGTGCCATTAAATGTAAGTAGCTACATGGCAAGAGTTGTCTCTAACACTGCCCGAAGGCAAACGCGCGATGTTGTTTATAATAACAAGGCATGCGATGGAAAACAAGGGATAATGCATAGCCCGCTAAACGCGATGCTGTGGAGCTTCAAATTACATTTTGTTTGTTGCCGTAGGTATCCCTGGGGTCCACCTCCATCAGATATATATCCATACGAAGAGGAACTGGAATGTTCATATTTCCGTCGGAAGCCACGCATTGATCCTAGAAGATATACATGGATGCCTTCGGATGACGAGTCTGTTCGATTGGAAAGACCTCGGTCCATTTTAGACAATTGCAACGCGACGGCCTTACCCCCTCCACCACCTCCCGCACAAAGGTATCAAAATGTATACAACCTGACAAAAACTTTTTTTTTTTTTAAATAATAATTTGTAGTAATTTTAGATTAACATAACATTCCCAATTGTGGTTTACACTGTCGGTCAAAAGTTTACGACCACCTCAGTTTTTCCAGAAAAGTGGAGATAAACGCAGAAAATATTGTTCAAATATAAAATAAGTTTTACTGAATAACATAAATACAAATACCGGGTGTAAATGAAGTGTGGTACACCCCTTTTTTTTTCTTTAGTTATGATTTTAGATAAATGAAATTTAAGAAAACGAGCTTTTTGAGCACATGCACACAATTGTTTCACTTCCGGTTTCGCCGGAAATGACCCCAACTTTGTTATTTTAAAGGAAACACCCGGTATATTTTTACATTTTTGGAAAGAGGAAGCGATTTTGGATACAACTGCACTATTTTCGTTAATTTTTTAACCTCAAATAATTTTTGAAAACTTTAGTTTTTTATTAAGTGTGCCGTGACCAGTATAAATTTGAATTTTATGTACTTATTCACATTTCAAACACAGTTGTCCCTTATTTGTAACTGCTTGATTGGCAGTGTATATTAAAAACATTGTTTATGAGGTACTCCGATAGGAAGATGTTAACGTGCAATGAGTTTTCAAGATTAACGCATTTATTCATCATTTAGAATACTTAAAATAAGCATTTCCTCTTTTTTTACGTGGTATGCTAAATTTTCAACCCATAGAATGTTTAAAATATGTTACGCAAAATATGCTGTCTGTGATAAAGATATGCATGCGGAGTTAATGAGATGTGTTGTAGAATTATCACCAAAAAGTCACAATATTGCTTTTCAGGAATGTATCTTAGATGGTATGATTTAAAATCTACCTTAAGGAAGTTTTTCAAAATGTAACTGGTAATACAAAGTTTCATCATTTTATCATTTGTACAGAAGGCTTGGTCAAAACTCGCACATTTACTGACAGTAATGAAATAGAATGACTAACTAAATATAAAAACTTTATAAATGCCTAAAATGAACACAGTAAATTGTCAGTTACAAAAAAATAACCTTAAATATTGTTGACATCTTTGGTGTTCCCTGGTAGACATCTAAAGTTTGATCTCTTCTTTATCTATATAAATAAAATGTATTTTTATACTAGCAAAACTTAACCATGTAGGGCACATTGCGGAAAAGTTAGTAATGTGAATGTTGTGTCTTTTCATCCGAATTGAAATTGAAAGTTTTGTTGTAACCGATATGAGGGCAAAGTTTTATTAAAAAGTTTTGTCCTGTATATTTCAACTTCCGATACGTTTTCAGACCAAAACACGTAAGTTTCGCAAGATCGCATACGCTGACATCGTTCGATGATGCGGTGGTTTCTTTAAGTTCATCGTCCAGCCATTGTAACAGGATGAGTCGAAGCCAGGAACGGCTTTTAATTGTACGCAAGTCTCAGGCTTTTCCACCCATAACCCGCCAACCAGCTCCCACAGACAACATAGCCATTATAGGTGAGTATCAAAAGCATAATAAAATATGAATGAAAATAAAAAAACCTAACAAACGAACAATAAATTTGACTAATTTCGCTTGGCAACTATTTTGCTTCCAAAATTTGAATTTTGGCGTTAAATCTGGAAGTTATTTTTATTATCAAGTTATTTTTCGATTAAATTAGCTTTAAAAATTTTAATTTGCAAGTAATGCAACCAATAAATAAAAAAGTGTAGTGTTTGAATAAAACCTTTTTTAAAATTTATTTTAAGAAAAAAACTCACCGTTAGTGATCTAATAGACTGTTTAGCTTTAAGGATGTAAAAGAGATTCTAAATATTAAAAATCACTGATCTACACGATATTAATTAACTGTCAACATTGCAAATTTATCTAATTTTTTGATTAAATATATTCCCATAAATTATCGTTACGCCGCTAATTGCCCCAATATTCCATGATGAAATATGATACAAAATAATTTTTTACAAAGCTACATGACTAAATACAAAACGTAACATTCACTAAATCAGACCAGGACCAGAAAATAACGTAGACTGCCAAAAAACACAGAACACCTTGGACTACAAAGAGTACAAAGGGCTCAAGAATTTTTATGAATTACTAGGGAAATTAAACAAACAACGTGAATATCAAATATTTTTACATGTTACATAGAATACAGGGTGTGTAAAAATTGGCGGAAGCGCTACACGTGGCGATGTTCTTCGTAAAATTCTAAGTCGAAAATCTTAATATAAAAATGTTGTACCATGCTTTCTGTGTCCGCAAGAGGTCCTCAAAGTTTTGACATTTAGTCCTTTAATAAGCGTTATTATTTAATACTTGCAAATGAAAAAGCTGCAATTCGGAATAAAAATAAATTTCGAATAGTGTTTTTTCGTAGATATTGTGTTCTTCCTTTCAAAAATTGGTGTTGAAAATATGTAAATCACTGATTTGAATGAAAATAATACATATGGCAACATTGTCAGTAGCTGTCATCTCTGTTTTTCTTGTAATTATTTCTAGTTTGTGTTTTACGATACCCAAAAGTTTGCAGCTATGTTTACGAACTGAAGGTTTTCAGTTCGAACAAAAAATGTAAATGCCTAAGGAAAAATTGCTGATAAAAAAATGTCCAAACGCAAATCAATGTATGCAATGTTGCCAATTTTTTTTTTCTTTAAATGATTCCTGAGGCCATAGGAAGCATGGTACAACATTTTTGTATCAAGATTTTCGACTTGGAATTTTACGAAGAACATCGTCACGTGTAGCGCTTCCGCCAATTTATACACACCCTGTATATTAAAAATATCGTTATGACATAATATTTTAAAAGCCGATTTCAGGTAAATATAAGCAGGATACAATTTATGTAAAATTAGCTACAAAGCTAAATAATCTCAAAATGTTACATGTTATCACATAATATAATTTGTACGATATTTTGGAGGCTTGGCTAAGAACAAATCATACAATATCATTCATTAAACCAATACATGTTTGTTAATTTATTGTCTCTTGTAATAAATACTAAATTTACCAAAAAAAAATTTGTTGCCAATAAAATTACAAAGCACAATCTTTAATTATTTCTCCTAATATCAACCTTTATCGACTGGAATGTGTGCCAATCAAAAAAACAAACTGATCAACTCTTAGAGATGAAACCAAAGGAAAACTATGTTTATAATTTTTCTTTTTAAAAATTTTACTTTAATTAAAATACGTTGTGTTAAGTTAAAGTACGTTTATAAAAATTATTATGTAGTATAGTATTGATTATGAGTGTAGGTTTTACATCGCAAGATAAGTATGTATATCAAAACAAGGAATATCTTTTAAAATTTGTTAACAGGCATTAAATGATCATACCTGTTTTTTCCATTTTATGAAATAGGTTAAAATCTGATTTTTAAAAAGTTAAGCTTTAATTACTGGCTATTCCACTCAATTTAACGAAATACACAAAGTGGAGCACTTTTACTTCTGAGTAATGCATTCAAAATTACCGTAATTTTCTTTTACCGGTAAACGGTAAATACCAGTTTTTATTTTATTTATCAAATTTGGATAAATGTAGGAGAATGATATTTGGTAGATGTTTTATACTTATTAAAAGGTTTCCCATAATAATATTTTTAATTATCTCCAACCTTCATAAGGGGCTGAAAAGTGCGACCCCTGTTGGTTTTTTAATCAGAACTTTTTGATGAGTTCACATTTTGCAATTTTATATTGGATAGATATGAGAGGCGTTTTAGCGTTGTCACCGCGTAAACGTCAAAATGAATTACACCCGTCAATTCTACCCAATATGAACATAAACAAACCATGGCAACCATTAACATGATTCGTTATAGATAATATATTGGAATATTTAATGGTTCATCTTTACTTAGTTTATTTTTTACTTAAAAACCTTAGGTTTTACGAGAAAAACTAAAGAATTTTAAAAATTTTAACCCACCAAAAAGTTCTCATTAAAAAAACCAACAGAGGTCGCACTTACAGCCTCCTGTGAAGGTTGGAGATGATTAAAAATATTATTATGCAATAATACATATACCAAATACATATACCAAATACATATACCAAATATCATTTTCCTACATTTATCCAAATTTGAGATTTTACCGCTCCCCTTTAGGGGGGTGTAACTCCGAAAGGAGATGTCTAAGGAAAAAAATGTATATGAAAGACCCCCCATTAATTTTCGATAAGGATAGCTTCCGAACTTTTTCGCAATATTTAAGAAAGACTCTGTAGATCATAATCACGTAACTAAAAATTAATCAAAGCGAAATAAAAAAAAGATGCGGCATACAAATATTATTAATGTGAAGTTTAGGGGATGCGCCGCATCCACTGGTAAATACCAGTTTTAAGTAAAACGGTTAAAAATCAACTATTTAAAAGAAGAACATTAGAAACAAATTGTGTACGAAATTATTAAATTAAAACCATTATTGGAGTACGTAAAGTCCCCCACTACGTACTCAACAGATTAAAATATGTGGAAAGCGATTATTTTCAATTCAATTTTGTTCTTACCAACTTGCAAACTAAACCCCAGTCCTTTTTTGTTCGCATCAAGGCCAGAGACCTTTAATTTACCGGACACTCTCCACGCTTTTTTAAGGCTTTTTTAATTTGTAAAAAGGTAATTCTAAACAGAGATTTAATCTTGTTTATAGCTACAATTAAAGCCCCAACCAAGGTTTAAGCTGTCGGTAACCGGCAAGTGTTTTAATTAGAACGTGGAACCCGTTAATGAAGCCAGAAGTTTACGGCGGAAATAATTTTTAATGCGAATTAATTCATTACTGCACAATACGCTTTAATTACACAAAAGAAAATGTATCGCTTTTATTAATAGGTAAAATTCAAAAACTTTACTCGGTACTTGTATTCAAAGCTTCCGTAAAGGCAAACTATTTCACAGCCAACTTTGAACGTCTGGCAACTTTTAATGTGAACTTTCCTAATTATTAAGTCATGGAATTGCATGTATAATTATTTTGAAAACATTGTGAAAGTTCGTGTAAGATATTGACAATGAAACAGTCCTATAAAATTTACAGCACTTTCCTACTCAAATATTCGTCTCAAGAGGTAGTAGAGTATTTTATACCTTACTTTATATCGAAGGCGCTTTTAAGGAAGCTTTTTTGAAGTTATTTTTTAGCTATTCTTTTATTAATAATCCCCTTAAGATTCTTCAACTTAGGTTTTATTTCCCAGGCGTTAAGAGTTTACAGATAATAGACAAGTTTGTCGGTTCTTAAATTCACAAACATGTACTAAATTGAATTGTAACGTTTCGCTACTGTAAAATCTAAGTACCTACTAATTAATTTTTAAGTATTGTGTTGCCAATATGCATGAGCGAGGCCTATAAGTTTTAAATGTTGTTATCTCTTGCGTTTATTTTAAAACGACAAAGTTTTGTACAGTATCCAATGCGTAAACATTATAACACAATAAATAACTTTAAACGTTCTATTTATCTATTTATTCAACTCAAAAATAATATTGTCACGACCAAGGGCTTAGCTTAGTCGAAGGGGGTCGTAGCTGCAAGAGGTAGGGGAGAACGGGTACAAATGTAACACGGTACAATTGTAACAACCGCTGTAATTTTATTGTAAAGTGACAAATTTGATGTACACAACTGTACACGGTACTAGATAGACGTCCTACAGATGCTCCTGCAATATTGGCCACTGTTCTGTGACACATCAGTTTCTATGCGTAAAAACAGTTTTTTGGAGCACGTAAGTAAAATCTTTTTTGGATATTGTTTTTTGGATATCTTTTCTGAATGTTGATATATAAAAATGATATGAACTTTGTTACTATGCATGTACATCCGTCTAACAACAATGGCTACAGTTATGAAGTTACGTACTTGCATGTCAGTGGTAGTGATCAAAACATATAATAAGTACGTAAGGGGACAAATGTAACAGTTTCGACAGGGACGTTTGTAACATGTTACATTTGTACCCACCACATAGGCTAATAATAAATTTTTGTTGTTGTATCTATTCAGAATGCCGCGAAAGAGGTTAAGAACTTCTAATAGGAGCCCTTCAAATGAGATAATGAAACGAGCCGCTTCTCTTGTACTCGAAGAACATAAAAATGAAAGGGAAGTTGCAAGAGAACTAAAAATATGTCATGTAACACTAAATCGGTACTGCAAAAAAATTAAAAATGGTGAGATACCCACAGTGGGATATAATCCTCATACGAGAGTACTCTCGGCAGAGGAGGAAAATGCGTTTTGTGATTATATTCGTAATTCTTCTCAGCTGTATTTTGGATTAACTCCAATTGAAATACGTACATTGGTAAGATTAAAGTAGGCAATAAAAACTTGAATCTTACAGAAAATTTTGATAATTTCAGGTTTATCAGTTTTGTACCTGGCAAAATATAAAAATGCCAGAACAGTGGCAAAGGGCTCATCTTGCTTCAAGGGATTGGTTTACAAACTTTATGAATTGCAACCCTACGTTATCCATAAGAATTTCTGAGCCAACTAGCCACGCTCGCGCTGTAAATTTTAATAGACCTGTTGTAAACAACTTTTTTGACAAGTTGAGCGAAGTTTTAGAAAGACATAAATTTGAACCGTCTGATATTTATAACGTAGACGAGACGGGGGTGACCACCGTTCAAAAACCAAGTAAAATAGTAGCTATTAAGGGTACCAAACAGGTTGGATCAATTACTTCAAGTGAAAGAGGAGTACTCGTAACTGTGTGCACCGCTGTTAATGCCATAGGAAACGCTATTCCACCCATATTTTTATTTCCAAGAAAAAAATTTCAACCACATTTTATTCGTGATGGGCCTCCAGGATGCATAGGAGAAGCCAATGGTTCGGGGTGGATGCAGGAAGAAAACTTCTTTACTTTCATGAAACATTTCGCCAAGTATGCAAAACCGACCATGAAAAAAAAGGTCTTGCTGTTATTGGACAATCATAGTTCACATCTTTATGTACCGATGATAAATTATTGCAAAGATAAAGAAATCATACTGCTATCATTTCCGCCCCATACCTCTCATAAACTGCAACCCCTTGACCGTGCAGTTTATGGACCTTTTAAAACTTTCGTTAACAGTTGTATGGATAACTGGATGAAATCTCATCCAGGACAAACTATGACAATTTACGATATTCCGGTAATAGTAGCTGAAGCATTACCTAGGGCTGCAACACCGACCAATATAACATCAGGATTTCGAGTTAGTGGAATTTGGCCATTTAATCGGCATATTTTTACAGATGATGAATTTGCACCGTCCAGTATAACAGACAGGCCACTAACAACTTCATCCAACTATAAGTCCATTGAAGAAAACTCAAAAGATGAAGTCGAATTAGAAAATTTGCGGAATGCAGAAGAAAGTAACAATCTTAGTAACAAAGAAATCACGGGAATAAATGATAATGACACTTCCGATGACAACCACGATACATTATTAGAAATTCTTGAAACTATTAGACCATACCCAAAGGCCCCAGTTGTAAAAAATAAAATTAATACAAGAAGAAAAAGGAAATCTGCCATATTAACAGATACGCCTGAGAAAGTAGCTTTAGAAAAAGAACAACAGAACAAAAAGAAGAAAATCGACAAAGTAAAGAGAAATTTTACAAAAGAAAACAAAAGAAATTTGAAAAAGAAAATCATCCAGAGCTCAGAAGATGAAGACGAAGATACGTTATGTGTATACTGTCTCCAGCCTTACACTGACTCAGTACCTGGTAACACATGGATACAATGCTGCAAGTGTAAAAAATGGGCACATGAAAATTGTGTCCACAGTTTGCGCGAAATGTACTTTTTTTGTTTAAACTGCGACGATAATGATTAAAAAATATTACAAGTTTGTTATTTACTTTTATAAGATATTTGATGGTTTTAAGAAAACAGGTTTTATTTTTATATATAACAGTTTTAATATAAAACATGTTTTATAGCGAATGAGAAGTTTAAAAAATATTCCAATTTTGTTATTTTCTGTTTTAAGGATATTTTTTAAACTTCTCATTCGCTATAGTTTTAAGAAAACACGTATTATTTTTATTTGTACTACTTTTGAAATAAAATATGTTTGATACTAATTTCGTTTTTGTAATTGATGGACATTCCACGTTATCGTTCATTAAAATGATTGTTACATTTATCCCCCTACCCTGTTACAATTGTCTCCCGCACGGGTACAGTTGTAACAGTGTTCAAGTACCTAAATAATATTTTATTGACATATTATCTAAAAGATTATCGAAAATTCTAAAACAGCATTTAATAGCCAAAAGTTTAACCTACGTTGTGCCATTTTTTCGAATGAGCTACACCCATTTTGAAAGTAGTAATTAAATAAAATGTAAAAATTGTTACAATCGTACCCGTTCTCCCCTACTAGTAAAACACCGATGTACTAAATCTAATTTTTTATAAAACCAACTTATCACCTGCCTTTTCGTCCGGGGGTTACTTTGCCCTTTACGGAAAACTAGTATGGGACACCAAGTGCAATTGAACACCCGCGATATATGAACAGAAGGGTCGACCCTTTGGGCTGTTTGTCTATTAAATTGTTCGGTTTCCCCCTTTTCCCTGTACAAGAAGAAAGAGATGAAAGAACATAGACTTAAAGTCAAGAGCTACGCGATTCGCTGAACATAAATGCTGAATCGCAATTTTGAATACTTTGCGATGATGTTAATTTAATAATCCATTAAGGGATAAATTATGACTCGTGGCAATATCCTTGACATAAAGATTTGCCTATGATGCTCTTCAAGAAACTAAGTTTCTTAAACGATTTAAGTAATGAAACATTATGCTTTTATGGTGTAATTTTAAAATTATTAAACCCCCATAAAATTTTATCCTTTATAAAATATAGTGACATCTGCTTACAGTTACATAGAGATTTATTTGAAATATGATGAACTCTACACAGGATTGTTCAATTTAATTTTTTAAATAATTTAAAGAGTTCTTATACAGGAGAAGGGGGGAACCAAACAATTGAATAGACAAACAGCCCAAGGGGTCGACCCTTCTGTTCATATCTCGCTGGTGTTCAATTGTACATAGTGTGCCATACTAGTTTTCTGTAAAGGGCAAAATAACCCCCGGACAAAGAGGTAGGTGATAAAGTCAAAGTTTACACGCCCCTAAGACAAGTAGGCAAAAAAGATAAACTACAGCCTAATTATTTTGGCCCGTACACAATAATCGAAAGGAGCAGTCCACTAAATGAAGTATCTAAACCTGTTTTCGGAAAAAAAATAGAAAACGCGATAAAGTATTCTACTACTTGTTTGCAAAGGATTCCATGCAAAAAAAAATGATGGCGCCAGGGACCCTATTACAAAAATCGGCGCAGTAGTCAACGTCTTAACTAAGTTCACAAAGAAAACTGTTGCCTTTAGCTTTGAAAAAGAACAAAAAGTTTCTGCTACCTGTCATATGGGCACATTATATCTGCATGGTCTATTGGAACCTTGAAATTTTAACATTTTTCTTTAAAGAAAATCACAAGAATGAAATATTGACCTGACCAAAAATGTTAGAAAATATACTATCCAAATTTAACTTTAAACATTAAACCATAATAATGTCATTTTTAAGGCCTCTACTCACGTACCAATTTGTCGGTACAACCGACGGACCATTCCGATAAATTGTTTAATGTGTAGTCTGTCACCCGACCAACCCGACAGTTGGGCAAGTTGGAACGGTCGGGTTGCCAGCCATCCAACAAGCCAACCGCCCCACCACATTCCTCTAGATAATGGTGCCTTTCCACGTGAGAGTAAACTACTCTCGATAGCAGCGTCGCAAAGGATACAGCCCCTGAGAGTAACTCGCGATTGGCTGTATCCTTGGCGACGCTGCTATCGAGAGTAGTTTACTCTCACGTGGAAAGGCACCATAAGGACTAATAAACCGAAAATTTAACGCTATTTATAAATTTGTTATCCACAAAATGGCATCAGAGCCTAAATACTAAAAAAATTTATGAAGGTTATGCTGTGTTGGTTGGACTGGACGGGAGGTGTATAGACAACACCGAACACGGAGTTCTAAAACGGATACTTGACTAAAGTACTTTCTTATCACATAAAATTTTTTTTATAATTTCTACGTTATTTACATTTTTTTTATATGTACGAGTATTAATAAACAAGCTTTTAGGGTTCATTTGCAAAAAAAGGAGATAATCCAGGCAGTTATGAGCTTCGGAACATTGTGTACAGTCATTATTTTTAATTGTACCTAAACTCATTAAAAAGACACATAATTTTTCATTAATAAATTTCATAGTAAAAAGCACAGAGTAATAAAACTAAGGTATGCTATGAAAATTACGGTAGTTTTTTTAATCGTTTTGCGGATCTTTGCGGTGCTAATCCTTTTGAGAAGAATCTTATATTACACATTCCATGTTTGGCAAAGAGGATCATTAAAGTTGAAATTTAATTATAAGCATTTTATATTCAGATTTTAATTTAACTCCTCTCAAAACTATCCTCACAGTTTAAGAATATCAAAGAATTTTGTAACGGAGTTTCCAAAATTGTTTAAAATTGCAGTTTGTTGTGTAGAAAAAACTAAATCGGATATCAGCACATACAGGGTGCGCCATTAGTGCGATAAAGTCCATTATTGCCCTTAATGTCAACTTAATAAAAAAAAGTTTTTAATGAAACTTATAGTATTTCTACACGTGCATGTTTTAAAATAAGTTTCAAGTATACAGGGTTTTCATAAAAGTGAGGCGTCACTAAAGGTATTTTTTTTAAATTGAACACCCAGTATATTTTTGCATAATCGAATTCAGCAAGAAAATCTTCATATGACAGTATTTTGTTTTTTTCATTTTTTTGCGACGTTGCCAATTTATCTTAAAAAATCTTTGAATTTCCAGAAAAACAGGGTACAATACTTGTCAAGAGCACAACCTTATGAATAATAATTGGCATATGATATTTTGTACATACAAAGTCAAAAGGTGTAGTCATAGTCTAAATACGTCAAAATTAATTTATATTATACAGGGGGTTTCTTATAGATGTGCCAACTTCCCAATTTTCAAACATCAATAACTTAATTTTTTCAAATGGAACACCCTGTATATTATTACGTCATTTTATTGCATTTTTGTTTTTCTTCAACTTTTCTTAATACTTACCTATACCTAAAATGAATATTTTCTGAGATATTTACATTTTACTTATTCTTATAAGCGTTGTGTAGGAATTTCCTAGTTTTGTCGGAGTAGGCCCCGACATTGACAATAGAAACAATAATTTCTGTAGTAACAAATGTCAGAGTTAATTGCTGTCAATTGTTAAAACATAAATAAATGAGTATAACATATTTAATAGGAATTTTCCAAAAAAAGAATTGATTGATGCGGTCTATGTTCAGGGTGGCGTATTTTCGATGCCCATACAGGGGGGGTATCTCGGTTATTATCAGAGATAGAACAAAACCAAGTACGTAGTCTCGATTTCTTTTTTCGAGCGGAATTTATTGTCGTAAACAGATTTTTGATCTTTTTTAATTTTCGAAATATAGTTTTTTTTTTAATCTCTGATAATTACCGAAATACCCCCCCTGTATGGGCATCGAAAGTACGCCACCCTGAACATAGACCGTATCAATGAATTCTTTTTTGGAAAATTCATATTGCATATGTTATACTCATTTATTTATGTTTTAACAATTGACACCAATTAACTCTGACATTTGTTACTACAGAAATTATTGTTTCTATTGACAAAGTCGGGGCCTACTCCGAGAAAACTAGGAAATTCTTACACAACGCTTATAAGAATAAGTTAAATGTAAATATCTCAGAAAATATTCATTTTAGGTATAGGTAAGTATTAAGAAAAGTTGAAGAAAAACAAAAATGCAACAAAATGACGTAATAATATACAGGGTGTTCCATTTAAAAAAATTAAGTTATTGATGTTTGAAAATTGGGAAGTTGGCACATCTATAAGAAACCCCCTGTTTAATATAAATTAATTTTGACGTATTTAGACTATGACTACACCTTTTGACTTTGTATGTGCAAAATATCATTTGCCAATTATTATTCACAACGTTGTGCTCTTGACAAGTATTGTACCCTGTTTTTCTGGAAATTCAAAGATTTTTTAAGATAAATTGGCAACGTCGCAAAAAAATGAAAAAAACAAAATACTGTCATATGGAGATTTTCTTGCTGAATTCGATTATGCAAAAATATACTGGGTGTTCAATTTAAAAAAAATACCTTTAGTGACGCCCCACTTTTATGAAACCCCCTGTATACTTGAAACTAATTTTAAAACATGCACGTGTAGAAATACTATAAGTTTCATTAAAAACTTTTTTTTATTAAGTTGACATTAAGGGCAATAATGGACTTTATCGCACTAATGGCGCACCCTGTATGAAAACAAAACATGAATGATAAAATAATTAAAACAAAATTTGTATTTAATACACAAATTGCTATAGACAAAAGGTATATTCTAAATAAAATTAAACAAAGGAAAGATTTATAACTTAAGCCTCGCGAACAAATTAATGTTTAAAAACATTTTAGCCCAAATAAGTGAAAGGCAACATTTCAGACACAAATTGAATTACGTTGTTTCAATAAATATTTAATTACATGTCATTCAGATTGATATTGTAGATACTAAGAGAATTTTGGGTTAACGTCGTTGTTGATTGTAAACAGCGACGCGTTTTTACGACAACTAAAGCAAACCAAGAGCCGTAAAGACGAATTTAAATAGTAATGTCTACGTTAACGAAAAGAAAATAATTAAGATGAGTTTTATTTCAATATATTTAGGTACTTTATAAGCTTATAAAATCACGCTCATTTACTTAAATAAACCAAAGCGTAATGAAAGTAAATGCTTTAGGCTTAAAGTGTTTTCGTTTTTGTTTGTTGACGAGTTAATTTAGCTTATACTGGTGGTCCAGTTGATGTTCTGTTTCATGTTATTGCTTAAATCGAGCTTGAATGGAAAAAAAACTGATGTTGACGTTTATCGAATCTCAGTTGAATAGAAACTTGAGTTTGATATCTATTGGTATTAGTGAATTAAGTTGCTGTTCGGTTTGAATGAACTTTGGGGATGTATAGTAGCGTCAAATAAATATATTTCAGTTTCAGTTTGCCTACTTGAGCTCTAACCCTCCGGTACTCGCGCTTAAATTTGTTACGTCAGAGGTCGCGTGGGATACATTTGTATCCCACATTAATTACTTGCTTATAGTACACAATTTTAGGTAATAAAAAGCAGAATGATTTTAAAATGTCTTTACTTACTTTATAAACGTATTAAAAAATGCAAAAATAAAAGAAAAAACCTAATGTAGATTAATATGTTCAAGAGTCTTCGTTGTTTTTACACATAATACAAATATTTGCCATTTTCTCTTGGTGATCTTTGCAGCCCCCCTTATTACATGCTGTACGAAAAATTCTTGTTTTTCTGTCATCTTTTCTAGGACAAATGTGACACCGTCCATTTCCAGTTTTGCGTATTTTCGGTTCTGGAACAATATTTTTCTTACTTGGGTGGACATACTTTCTTCCATTTAGTTATTGTCTTTTCCCAAATAACACGGGACATTTTCTTCTTGAAAATATCTATCTTCTGAGCCCAAAGTAACGTCCTCTAGGAATAAAGAATATAAAATGGTGTAAAAACTACACGAATAAATCAAATTACTTACCAAAAAACGTATTAACTGGAATTAGAATTTAGCAGTCGCACGGAATAGACGTGTATCCCACAACAAAAACTTAATAAAAATCACGACTTGCAAATAGAAAATGGGCACTTGCGCTCTACTACGGCAACAAACACACCATTAACTAAGATTACATGAAGTCTGGTCCAAATATGACTGCAGGCACACGCACAAACGCACTTTTAAGAACTCTGGGATACATTTGTATCCCGCGCGAGCACTGCAGGACTGATGGGCTATAAGTGATTCATAAAAAGCTATTCAGGCAGATTCGTTGGCACTATTAAAGTCACTGACACTTTCTTTGAATGTGTAAAGCGTAAATGACGAATTATATCTCAAAGATTAAAAAAATTAAATTTTGAAAATACCGTTTTCTTAATCTTCATTTTGTATTCAGCAATTTTTAGCGCAAATAGTACTAACTATTTTAAATAAGTTACAAACCGAGTGTTTTGTTTTGTTTCGCTACGTGCTGATATTCGGATTAGTTTGTTCTACACAACAAACTGCAATTTTAAACAATTTTGAAAACTCCGTTGCAAAATTCTTTGATATTCTTAAACTGTTAGGATAGTTTTGAGAGGAGTTAAATTAAAATCTGATTATAAAATGCTTTTAATTAACTTTCAACTTTAATTATCCTCTTTGCCAAACACGGAAGGTGGAGTATAAGATTCTTCTTAAAAGGATTACCACCGCAAAGATCCGCAAAACGATTTAAAAAAAACTACCGTAATTTTCATAGCATACCTTAATTTTATTATCCTCTGCTTTTTTACTATGAAATTTATTCATGAAATATTATGTGTCTTTTTAATGAGTTTAGGTACAATTAAAAATAATGACTGTATACAATGTTTCGAAAGTCATAACTGCCTGGACTATCCCCCTTTTTTGCTAATGAATTCTAAAAGCTTGTTTCTTAATAAATATCGGGAAAAAAATGTATATAACGTAGAAATTATAAATTGTATGTGATAAAAAAGGATATTAGTCAAGTATCCGTTTTTAAATGACATTATTATGGTTTAAAGTTAAATTTGGATAGTATATTTTATAATTTTTTCGGTCAGGTCAATATTTCATTCTTGTGATGAGATTTTCTTTAAAGAAAAATTTTAAAATTTCAAGGTTTCATGCAGATATAATGCGCCCGCCCATATGACAGGTAGCAGAAACTTTTTGCTATTTTGTTTAAAAATTCTTTGAAAAATTACGGCATACCTCCATGGCCGACTTTAAAATATTTCAGTTGCCTTAGTAATACTAATAAAAATCGAGATAGCTCAAAAAATATCAATTTTAGGTAAGGAACATGCTTAATAATTTCGAAAGACAACTGAATTCTCTACAAGAAAATGTAAAAATATACAGGGTGTTGTCTTTAAGAAAAATGACTTATCGATGTTTAAAGTTTCATAAGTTTGACCATGTGTAAAAAACACCCTGTATACTATTTTTTAAATGTAGCTAGCGCAAAGTGTTTACTAATCTATTGTCAATTTAATTTTTAAACGAAATATTACTGATTTTTTAAATAACTTAAATGTAAAAAAAATGAGAGCTGTATTGCTCAAAAATTTCATAAAAATGTAAATTTTACGAAAACGGTTGACCTTAGACCCATCTAACTTTTTACATTTTTTAAAGTAAATTTTAAGAAAAATCCAAAAATGTAAAAGTATACAGGGAGTTCTATTTGAAAAACTCACATTTTCAGATGTGCCGCTCAAACAAAACACCCTGTATATTTGAAAATAATTTTAGGTTATGTAGAAAATTGTTTCTCACAATATTTGTATTAAATATTTTGTTATATTTCTATTACTAAATGAGCTATCGAAAAATCTCAGGGTCGTGGTATTTGGAATTTCATCTTGACGCCCTTAAAATGCGTTTTAATATGAAAGATAACATTACACTCATATTAGCATTCTTAAAACATTTCTTCAATATTAACAGCCTCGGCCCAGATGCAAAAGCAAACACAATAAAATACTTGAAAAAAGTAACATTCTTGTATATTTCATATAAACTTTTTTACTTAGACGTCTCATTTCGGAGTTACACCCCTCTAAAAGAAAGCGGTAAAATTAGGATTTTATTTTATTTCTCTTTGAATAAATGTAGAAGAATGATATTTGGTAGATGTCTTATACTTATTAAAAGGTTTTCCATAACAATATTTTCAATTATCTCCCACCTTCACAGGGGGCTGAAAATTGCGACCCTGTTGATTTTTTTATCAGAACTTTTTGGTTGGTTAAAATTTTGCAATTAAAAGCTTCATTTATTTAGAAACTTTTTCTATTCGTTAGTTTTTTTTTGTAAAAGCTTCAGTTTTTGAGTAAAAAAATCAAATAAGTACTTATTTTATTTTTTTTACTCAAAAACTGAGAGTTTTACAAAAAAGAACTAAGGAATAAAAAAGTTTCTAAATAAGTGAAGCTTTGAGATAAAAATTTTAATAGCAAAATTTCAACCCACCAAGATGTATCAGGGGTCGAAATTTTTAGCCCCCTGTGAAGGTGGGAGATCAATCAATTATAAGACATATACAAAAAAATATCATTCTCCTACAGTGATCCAAATTTGAGAAATAAAATAAAAAATCAATTTTACTGCTCCCCTTTAGAGAGGTGTAACTTCGCGAGGAGACGTCTAAGGAGAAACGGTTAGGTTAAAGACCCTCCTTAATTTTCGATAAGAAATCTCCACCCGATTTTTTGTGCAATATTCAAGAAACACCATGTGTAAACACGATAAAATCTTAGAATTGAAGAAACGACGAATCTTTTGAAGTTTATCAAACAAAAACAATAAAAATTAAACAGACTTAGGACCAAGGAATGAACAGTAATTAAATACAAATTAATTATATTTGCATGAATATGTACGACTTTATTAATTACTAAAGCATCTAACTTTGGATTACATGAAATGTTCACAGAAAAGTTAAAAAGAGCCCCAGCTTCAATGAAAACTCAAGCAACTCAAACTGAGGCCTGCCTAGGAAGAAAACCTTTACCTCCAGGCCAACTAAATTTAAGTCCGAGAACTATACATAGGGTAAATATTTAAAAAAATTAATTTTTGGGCCGATGTAAGTAAACTGAACTTTAGGTAAAAATGGTATCACAGGGAGCTCAAACAAACGGCATTATAGTTAATGGCAGAAAGTTGATGAAGTCTTATTCAGAAGCGGGTAGATTTGGTCCATCGCCTTACAGCCAAGAACCACATGTTATCGAATCTGCCACCGTTCATGAACCGCTGCAGAGAACGCAATCAGATGAGCCTCCCCGTTCGCCATTTGTTTTAAAATCACCTCCTCCAGAGCTATGTCCGATAAACAGCGAAACCTCGTCTATTAGCCGATCTGATCACGAAGCAGAAGAATCAGAGGAGTCCGAGACCAAAGTACATAAAGAAATTATCATTGACTTCGAACCTCGGTTGCCTTTCTCACCTATGGAGATGAAGAAAAAACCTTTGCTGAAAACCGTGTCCGATGGAGAAATTTTAATGGACCAAAGAAGAGCACTAAGAGCAGAAGATAGCATAGTTCCTGAAAAAAATCTATCATCCATTAGTCACGAAAATATTAAACTTGAACCGGAATTTAGAAGCTTTACACCCTATTTTCAAAATTCCCCCATTAAAAATGAAGGCATTTTCAAAACGTTTGATGATAATATATACCTCGGGATGTCCAACAGACAAGACGGTTATCCATTCTTTCCTCAAGATTCTGTCGACGAAGAATTCCACGAAAATTTAATTTATGATGGACGCTATCTTAGAAGAAGTGGATCATCTACAAGTGATGATTTGTTAGAAATTGATGCGCGTAAATCTGAGGGAGTTTCTCCTGATGACGAAAGTGTAGTTCCCTCTCTTTGTCTGTTATCAGATCGCAAATTATCTCCTTTTGCTTCAAACGATTCGTTAGCAAACGATATCAGGTAAACTTAACTAACATTGGTGTTTTATTATAATCTGAATGTATGTTAAATATTGCAGAGATCATTCTGATGGTATATGGAACGAATCACAAGCCACGGTACTTCAAGTGGATTCTGGAACAGACAATGGAGCGGCCCTAAGTAGTTCAGAAATGACTTCGTCCTTAGCAACTCCATCCACAGGATCAACACTGTTGTTAACGCCATCTTCAAGAAGAAAGCATTTACTATTGCTACAACATCAACAACGTTCTTCTATGGATACAGAAAATTTAGACGAGGAAATAGATCAACTCCAGGTACGCCAAGTTATATTTGCCTATTGGGCTCGCATACCAGAAACTTTTATTTTAACAATTCAATTGGATTCTCTAGATACAAAGCAGAAAATAATTGTAGAAACTTGAAAATGTTTGTTTATTTTTCAGATTCACAGCCCCATTTCACCAAGAATAGTTTTAGAAGCCCCTTGCATATCATTATGTCTTCCAGAATCCGTTGATCATCATTACCTCATACCTAGAAAATCGGCGTCTCCCATAAGAAGACGTCGTACCCCAGAAGTTGCACCCGAATCACCCTTGCCTGCCATTGTCCCAGATCTTCTTCTTGCGCGTACGGATTCTGGCAAAACAAATACGGATGTTTCAGAAAGCACTACCACGACTGACGATTATATCACTGCCAACTCAGGAACAGACAGTTCCAAAAAGAATGGGTCTACTAAGGTTAGAAGTTCATTTGTTTTCGTGTACAGTTTTTCTCTAATTGGATGTTACACATTAAACTCATTTTATTTTTAGATCCTGTCGTTTTATCAAATATCTGGTTATTTAAGTGAATGCCAGAATTTGTAAAATTTCGTATCCATTTAACAAAAATCTTGCAATTACTCAACTGACCCGATTTTTTATACAGGGTGTTTCATAATTGAATGCTGATCCTTAAAGGTGGTATTCCTTGGATGATTTTAAGAAAAAAATTCATATCACAATTTATCAATGTAGGTCCGCAACCGCCGTATTTGAATTTCAGTAGGTAGGTACTAACTAGGTATAAAAACACATTTTTCTCAGAAAAAAAAATTTTCTATTTCTACCAATGGCGTCCGTACTAACATGTCCTTGAATGTATTTACTTGATTATTAAAAATTAAAACTAAAGTGAAATGTACTCTTTTACTCTTCAAGAGTACCTAATAACCTATTATTTTTTTAAACGAAAACCGTTCGTCGGACAAAAAAAAAGTCAAGAGGCCATTTTTACTAAGAGATAAAGCAAAATTATAAAAATAACATTTACTTTGAAAAAAAAAACAGCGGTGTATCATTTTTTTCATTAAAAATATTCAAGGACATGTTAGTACGGACGCCATTGGTAGAAATAGAACAATTTTAGTTTCTGAAAAAAATGTGTTTTTATGCCTTGTTAGTACCTACTAAAATTCAAAAAAATATCTAAAGCGGTATCAAAGATATTACGAAAAAAACGATATTTTTTTTAACTTTTAACACCCTGTATCTCAAAAATACGGCGGTTGCGGACCTACATTGATTGAACTTTTTTTCTAATCTTCCAAGGAATAATACCCTTAAGGATCAGCATTCAATTATGAAACACCCTATATAATGATATATTCCACAATTTGCCAGCAAAATGCTTACTATTCTTTTATTTTAATCCTATTGTAAAATGTAAGAAAAAAAATAAAAAAATATATATATTGAAGATGTGCAAAATGTATTTTGAAAATGTATATTTTGCTTTTAACATAATTATTACAAAGACTATGAAGAGATATAGAGGGTGTTTCGTAAAACATATAAAATGTTTTCCTTAGACGTCTTCTTTCGGATTACACTCCCCTAAAAGGGGGCAGTTAAATTAGGTTTTTATTTTATTTCTCAAATTTGGATAAATGTAAGAGAATGATATTTGGTAGATATTTTATACTTATTAAAAGGTTTCCATAGTAGTAATTTCAATCATCTCCCACCTTCACAGGGAACTGAAAAGTGCGAACCCTGTTTGTTTTTTTATCAGAACTTTTTGGTGGGTTAACATCTTGCAATTTAAATTTTTTATAAGCCTATTTATTTACAAACTTTTTTTTATTCGATAATTTTTCTCGTAAAACTTACAGTTTTTGAGTTAAAAAACAAATATATAAACATTCACCATTAAATATTCCAATATAAAACGATTCTTTTTGGTGGTTGCTATGGTTTGTTTATGTTCATATTGAGTAGAATTGACGGGCGTTTTAGCGTTGTCGCCGCGTAAACGTCAAAATGAAATACACCCGTCAATTCTACCCAATATTAATATCTAAACAAACCATGGTAACTACCAAAATAAAGCGTTTTATATTGGAATATTTGATAATTCATCTTTACTTATTTAATTTTTTACTCAAAAACTGTAGGTTCACGAAAAAAACTAGAGTATAAAACAGTTTCTAAATAAATTGAGCTCCAAAAAAAAATTTAATAGCAAAATTTCAACCCACAAAAAATTCTGATAAAAAAACCAACAGGGGTCACACTTTTCGGCCCCCTGTGAAGGTGGGAGGTGTTAAAAATATCACTATGGGAAATCTTTTTATTAGTATAAAACATCTGCGAAATATTATTTTTCTGCATTTATCCAAATTTGAGAAATAAAATAGAAAATCAATTTTACCGCTCCCCTTTAGGGGGGTGTAACTCCGAAAGGAGACGTCTAAGGAAACACTTTTATTTGAAAAACCTCCCTTAATTTGCGATAGGGAATCACCTCCCTATTTTTTTTTGCAATATTTAAGAAACATCCTGTATAAGACATTGGAAAAGTATTTAATTTTTAATCAACTTAAACTTTTTGCAATATTTTTTTAAATAAAGTACTATAACATTCCGTTCGGAAACAATGTGTAAGTCGATGAAAATCTTTTTTAAACTTATGAAGTGTTATAAACCAGAACTTGGAATAACGTAATTCCTTTATTACTATCCAAGCAGCTTCTTAAATTTTAAAATACATTTAAAAAGTTTAAGAAAAAATTTGCTTTATAGGATACGACCGAAAAAAGTCGTACACAGACAACTCAAGATGGAAGTTCGTTCGAAAGCGTATCATCCATGTACGGGTTTGCTAAAAGCGATTTTCTTGGCGACGATATGGTTGTTCCATCATTTTCACCTCCACCAATTCCTGAGGAATCGAGCGACGTCGCAAGTACGCCAGTTAAGCGCAGAGGTCGTTCTTCTCCATCTGGTAGCAGTTCCTCCTCGGGTAGTTACAGCCTTGACGGATCGTGTCCCGATTTGCCTCCAAAACCAATTGTGCCTTCACCAAGACACGTGCCCTCCATTTCCGAAGATGAGCATAGCGTACACTATTCCTCCTCGGGTTATTACGAATCACCTCTCGAAGACGAGTAAGTCATATTATTATAAAGTAGTAAACGCCGGTTTATTGTAACTTTACAGTCATACATGGAAGTCATCAAGATCTGAAAAACTCGAGTGGACAGAAGACGAGAAAAAGCGAAAAAGAAAAGCATTCACTTTAGATGTAAGTAAATATCAAGAAAAAGAAGCCTTATCCTCTCCCGGTGATAAACAAAAAACCATATTAAAAAAGGGTAAGAAGACTGATGAAGCACAATCTACATCAAAAGATTTACTTAAAGCGAATGAAAAACCCAAACGCGGTAAAACGAGAACACGAAGTCCTCTACAAACTCATCGCAAGGCTCAGCAATCCAAAAAGCCATCACCTTCGCTAGTAAGAAGTCCCGCCTTATGTGAGCAACACCAAGAGGAATGGGAGAAAGCAAACACAAAGGAAAATAGACTGACAGCCACGTCTGACGAATCTAGCAGTGGAGTTTGCGGTGATCAAACAATAACAGGACAGATATCACCTAGAAAAAACAAAAAATTCAAAGATAGTAATCGCAGGAAGTCAGTACCACGTTCGCCAACTGGATCCAGAGCAAGAAGGAGAAGCGAATGTGCCGAAGACAAACCATCTAGTCTGCCTGGAAGTTTACCACGAAGAAGATCATCCATGCAAGCTTCCAATAAAGCAAATACTCCAAGTATGCTCGCTAGCAAGAATACTTTAAGTCCCTATAGGTAAAATAATTAAATTTTTATTGTCTCTGACCGTATCATGTGTTGTGGCTAATCTTAAATTTTTAGCGTGAGTCCCATAGAATCACCAAACAAAAGAAGACGTAGTCCGAAAACCAGTCCAGAATCTGTTAGATTAAAAGCTTTAAGCGCTGAATCTCTTCGTTCGGTTAGTCCTGGAAGCGACAGTGTATTTTACAGCGATCCTAGTAGTCATGCTGCAGTTGCTGATCACCAAGTTCACTGTCTTCATTGCGGTAAAGAAGTGGATATTGTTACCACCGACGACCCAGATAAAAGCAGCAATGGCACTCAACCAAATATTGTTCAACCGCCAGCTGGATTTGCAGATTCTCCAAGGACGAAACACACTTCTGGGAGGTTGTACAAAAAACTGGAAAAAAGGTTTAGATCCGAGGAGAGACCTACAGCAGAGAGAAGACATCATAAATATAGACACGATGTTAGAGCCAAGGTAGGTTAAAACTTGGAACAGAATAAAAATCCCATGCCGTGAAAGTGTCCATGAAACTTTTAAATTTTAGTTACTAGTTTTTATCAGAGCCAGACAAATTTCTGATTTTGTATTTTTTTTTAATATTTATTAAAAAAAGATGTAAAAAAACGGTTTTTAATTATTTTAGTTAAAGGTTACCGTTTTTTTACCATTAAAAATAAGGGTTTCGGTTTCGGTTAAAAATCACTTTTACAGACAAAAATAACAGTTAACCGGTTTTTTAAACTGGTTCCATGCCCTGGTTACAACATGAAAAACATGTAATTTTGACCAAGTGCTGTTAAAGATAAGATGATGCTTAAATTAGCGAAGAAATGTGATTTCGCGTGTTTAGAAAGAATTAACTGAAATATACAGGGTGGACCAAATTCGAACGGTTTATGGGGTATCTCCGTTTCCATAATAGTTAGCAAAAATCTGATGTCGGTCTTTTGGGCAATTTTTCTTAAAGAAAAGAACGCCTATGCAATCAGACTTTTTATATCGCTTTCCATTTTGGCACTAATCACGAAAAATTAACTTTCATCGTTTTTGAAAACTTACTGTCCCTTCTTTATTTATTAAAATAGAAAAAAATGTTATGAAGGTTTTTTTGACAGATTTTTATGCTTAATTTAAAATCAAAATTAAGTTTTTTTGCGACCTTGACTTTTGAGATAGTAGAAGTAAACTTATATTTTTTTAAATGGAAAGAACCCTTAGTTAGCTATGACTTATATGAGAGACAATTTTTTAGCTTTTCAAAAATATTTGTTTTTCTTTATATTTGCTTCAAAAAATAACCGAGATATGGGTAGTTTTGTGAAACTCTTATGATCAAAGTTTGCCATGATTTTAAAAACAAGTGATATCAGCACTTATAAAACAACTAAACATCATCTTATTTAAAGTAAATTCTGCAGCAGCCTAACATATTAAACTTTTTAAAGTGTATAAATTTAGCCGTTCACAATACCACAATAAACAATAATAAAATACGAAAAAATACACGGATTTGTTTAACAGTTAAAAAATTTACTTTTAAAGGACGTTTACTTGTTTAATAATTGCAAACATCACTTATTTACGAAATCATGGCAAACTTTGATAATGAAATTTTTACAAAATTAGCCATATCTCGGTTATTTTTTGCAACAAATGTATAAACGAATACATTTTTGAAAAGCTAATGATATTCTCCACATAAAGTCATGGCGAACTAGGGTTTCTATTTAAAAAATATAATCTCGAGAGTCAAGTTCGCTAAAAAAATAAAAATCTGTATTAAAAACCTTCATGACATTTTGATCTATTTTAATAAATAAGGAAGTTATAGTAACTTTTCAAAAACGATGAAATTTTTTTTCCGTCTGTAGTGCCAAAAAGGGAAGTATAAAAAATCTGATTGCATGGGCGCTCTTCTCTCAAAAACAAATAGTCCAAGAGGCAATAACAAATTGTCGCAAACTATTACAGTAAAGGAGTTACTACCCCGTTAAACATTCCACCTTGTAGATAGCAGAAAAATCCAATATGGCCCCATATAAAATTAAAAAGTTGACTATTTCATCTCAAAAGCGATGCAGTTTAGATCTAAGTTAGTTACTGCTCATTTGGCCTGTTACTGTTGCGATGGTATGTGCCGCCCTCGGTCAAATTCTTTAAAGCTGTCCCTTCCCGGTGTTATCCTCAAAATTTTCTAGCAAACAAAACATGAACATTATTTATTTTCCAATTTGGCCGCCCCTACGAAGTACCGCCATCAAGTGGTGCTACAGTTGCCTTAGTGCTATAACAATTTCATTTAAAAAATTAAGTTTTGCAACAGATTTCAGCAACTGGGCACAATATGCACATTTTCAGTTTATATTGTTACTAAGGACGAATAAACACGTTTCTTTGCTAACCTCACCGTCCTTATATATCGTCTTTATTTTTGCCGAACACTTTAGGGTTATTTTAATAATATTTACTACTAAATCCGTACATTTTGTTAGTCTAGAAAATCCGCTAATGCATATTCACAATTATTGAGGTGCTCTTTACATATTTTTTTATATGAAACTTATCTTAATTTGCAAATATTTAAGTTGGATTGTCTAAAACAGATTCTACCTAATACATACCCGTGATTTAGACAATATTGTTTCCTCTAACTAAGAAAAAGAGCTTAAAAATATTATTGCTAAAGACCACTTATTCACAGTCATTTGACAGTAGCGTGAAATACAAAAGGTTATTGAAATCTTCTACAAATAGCACGCAATACTAAATTTAAAAATGTTTTGGCTTATATTCTTCTATTAAATGCTAGTGTAAAGAGTTGTTAATCCAAATTTTATATCACTTTTAATAAAACAGTCAATGCTGCAGACTTTAAATTAAAACAATAGTTATAGAATCAAGAATATAAAATCCGATTAACTGTAATAACATGTTTACCCTGGAGTACCTTTTCAAATTTTAAGGTAAATTTTTTTAATAAGAATAATAAACTAGATTATAAGTACAACAGCAAATGATGCTGTTGAAATGTTGGCCAATTAGTAATTATTACA
The DNA here is from genome assembly GCA_947652605.1 of Elmis aenea. Classification (NCBI taxonomy): domain Eukaryota; kingdom Metazoa; phylum Arthropoda; class Insecta; order Coleoptera; family Elmidae; genus Elmis; species Elmis aenea. Next base: position 11,454,298 of record OX393582.1, on the reverse strand, counting down.
TTACAAAATCAAGTCTGTAACCTATCAACAGCTAATTTACGGTACCAATATTAGTGGGTCTTTATCTTGAAAACCTTTATACGACTTATAGCACTTATGTCGTAAGCCGGCAATTGAAACCTATTTATAAAGCAGAGTTATGTTGATACATCTTGAGTGTATTAATAAATTGCAATTGAAATTCCGTTGTAGAATTCGGTTCAAACAAATTTTAGTGAGAACTTCTTTAACCGTATATTTTTAGTTTTCAATAAAAATTGAGTTTCTCAGACTTTTGTTTGTTAGTCAGAAGAACGAGGAGGTAAATCGGAAACATGCCGAGTAAAGTTGCGACCAATGGCACGTTCGACCGACAACAGTGTTGAAGGTCTCAGAGCAGCAGATTCAAGTCCAAGTGTACTTCCTGGGGCACCCGAAGATGAAGATGATGTAGGTGTCTACAATGTGCCTTATACAGAAGGTTGTTGGATATACATAGACGATTTTGATGAACTGCATGCGTGGAACAAGCAAGAATCTCCGGAAGGTATACAATTTTTATATTTTTCTTTATTCAATATTTAACAAATCTTCAAACATTTAACCAATAATCCTAAAACTTTAAGGAAAAGAGTTTCTTCAACTGTTTACGCCAAGAAAATCAAACGATTCAGTTAAACATTGTTTATTGCTGAAAGACAAACTGGCAAAGTTTTTTTTTTTTAAATTTAATTTAGTGATTAATACTGGTCCGACTGGGCCAACTATTAATTTTTCTATATTATAAAATGAAAATGTGATACAATAAAATAGATGAAAATGAAATTATTAGTACTAAGGTACACCCATCGGTGTCCTGAAGATGTCTATGACTTGCCGACGCAATCTCCAGCTTTAAACAAATAGTTTAACTAACTTATAATAATTATCTTAATAAAGATACTAAACGAAATAAACTGGTTTTCTGGTGCGAGTTCGGTGATTTACCTGTAGGTTTGTGGTAGATGAGGACCCAACCAAACGGGATTCTCTATCGAGAGTGGACAGCACGGAATCAGAGCACGAATTTTGGAAGAAATATCAGACGGCAACTCATCGCATGGTTCACAGGAAATCCTGTTTGGAGATGTATAAGCGTCAAGCATTAAAATCTTTCGGTAAGTTATTATTTTCAGAACGGTTTCTCCAATTCCCATGATCTTTACATTGAAACAAACATTCTGTATGCTTATACAATATAATCAATTACCCAATCTGTTTATAGACAATACTAATTTCGACACTATACTCTTCGTTAGTAGAATTTTTTTATTCACATGTAGTTGTCATAGCAACGATCATCAATAACAAAGACGTAATATAGAACTATATCAATCAACATATTATGTACTTGAATAACACTTTTTATTATTAAACTGAAGTTTTCCAAATTCTATCAAAAAAAAACTTTCTGTCTACAGCGTCATTCAAAAAGTTTTTATTATTGATTTCTCGGTAAATTTTATTCTTGATAAAAGTTGGTGCATGGTCTAAAACTAATTTTATGATGAAAAAAGTTATTTAGGGTGGAAAAATAAGGCTGGATTTAAATTTTGACGGTCAAATTCAAATTTTTAGTTTTTAAGAAATTATAACTTTGAAAAAGTCTGCAACAAAGGCCCACTATTTTAATTTAGTTTTGAGTTTGCTTTAGGCCCATTATATCAATTTTAAATAACATTAAGAATTTTCGATTTAAATATTTACCAACGTACATGAAGTTTTCTCAAAAATTGATAATAAAAATTTTTCCTTTTGTTGCAGACTTTCTGAATGTTGAAATAAAAATTAAAATTTTACCGTCAATTTAAATCTAGCCTTATTTTTAGATTCTAAATAACTTTTTCTTACAATTTTTTTTGTATCTCTTAAAATAAAGCACTTTGCGCTTGCAAATATTTCAAAAATAGATATAATCTAGTGTCTTATGACTTTTTATTGAAGGCCTTTTTATCTTAAAATTAGTTTTAGACCATGCACCAACTTTTACAAGAAATAATAAAATTTTCTGAGAAATCGGTAATCAAAATCAATAAAAATTTAAAGCAGTAATATTTGCAAGAGTGAAGTGCCCTTATTTAACAAGTACAAAAAATTCTATAAAAAAAAGTTAAGAATTACAATTTAATAATAATTACGAAATTTGATAGTAGGTAGGTATATTTTGAATTTTTATGTTTTATTAATTTTAACTTTAAAAAAATATGAAACAAAAAGAAAAGTTTTTTATTATCGATTTCTCAGATTTTTTAATTCTTCATATAAGTTGGTGCATGGCCTAAAACTAATTTTAAGATAAAAAAACTTTACGAAAAAGTCATAGCACACTAGATTTTAGCGATTTTTTTGTACCTTTACTTCCGGGAATATTTCTAAAATCGCTAAAATCTAGTGTGCTCTGACTTTTTATTGAACTTTTTTTATCTTTAAATTAGTTTTAGTCCATGCACCAATTTATATCATGAATAGGATTTTCTGAAAAATCGTTAAAAAAAAACTCTTCCATTTGTTGCATACTTTTTGAATGACGCTGTTTAAAAAATCGTTTTTGGAAAACAAACCGGCCCAGTTTCGAGAGTCAGAACAACACAACTCAACTGTCCTACACCCAAAAGTAGAAGGACTCATGACTAAATAATAAAATAGTTTAGTTGTTGTATTTTGGAGCTTCTTCCAGGGACCCGAACCGAACCGGAAATGGAACCATAGCTTCTTTTAATGACACGTAAACCGGAATTCAATCTTTGTAAAAAATTGTTGAACCATAAATAAAACCTAACATACTTACATGAATCAGTACAGATAAAGATTTAAATCGGTGATATTTTTATTATTATTGCAGATTTTTATTACATTGCGTAGCAATCTTTGACCAAGAACCTAATTAATTTAATTATTTTAAGACAGTTTTTTAATTTACTGCTGTAGAAAATTTTGTGTAGTAATTATGAGGTGAAACAAAATTATTTATACAAGAGTAGCAATAAATTAATGGTTTTCTTCTACTTTTAATACAGACTTTTAATAAACATTTGAAACTAAATCAAACCGTTTCTGTTAATTCAGTTACCAAATCGTTAAAAAATCCAAAACCGTCAATCGAAACGAAACCGAATTAACAAATTTACTGAACCGGTTACCGGAAATAACTCGTTATTTTTTGCAGGTCAGGTATCTGGTACTACCGCATTTTATCGTCATTCAAATTATGTCGCATATTTTTACCGACAAAATGGAATGCCGGCTGCACTTATCTCTGTCTTACACCGATTCATAAGTATAAGAAATGACGCAATGTAGTAAGTTCTATACATAGATCTCGGTAAAACAGAACATCTCACTGAAATAGCTCGAGAGTCTCTATTAAAAATTATAAAGCTCTGGTATTGCGGGTCAACATCTGTACACCTTTGTTACCGAACGGTAAACACTAGTGAGTGTGTTTATGTGAAACCGAAAACATTACTAACCTTCCCAAGATTAATAACGTTCGCTTTTTCTTGGCATATTAATTGGCCAAAGGGACAATGGCATTAGGTATGAAACAGTTTTGAAATTAGTATTTTAAACCGGCACGTGCTGCAAATAAGTGTGCCTTGAATAATTTGTGCCTTATGCGATGAGTCGTAATACAGGTACAGTTTTTAAATTTTGTTTTGTTATTCATTCGCACCAAACATGCTTTAACTGTTTTCCAAAGATTATTCTATAAACAGGGTGTCTAATATAAGCTTACAAAGGGATTTCATAAACGAAAAAAAGATTTTTTAAAATTAAACTTAATGCAAGGCATCTCCATAAATTTAAAAACACAGTTAAAACTTCACAAATTCCTCTTAAATTTCTAGCAATTTTTGAAAAAGTAATTTAAAAAAAATAATCATTTAACCCACCTTATAAATTATCATAATACTTAATATAAAACGAAAATTAAAAATTCTTATTTCGCAAGTAAATATAATAACATGTCTGTAGCAGTAATTCCTAAAGTGGTGTACCTTTTTTTTTAATTTTACACTTTTCTACACTAAATGAGATTCCCATGTAGGCTTATTCTGTACATTTTGTAACTCTAGTTTGTAGATTAAATAAAATTATAATCATATCACCTTTAAAAAATCCATAAAAACATACGTTAAAAGTTATGTACGAGTATTTGAACAATAAGTTATAAATTTTCGTTGTTCTTTATAATTTGAATAACAAGTATTTAAAGTCTTATTTAATTAATTGCTTCTAAATCGTATTTCGAAACGTCAGAGTCGAGAATTCTAAAAGCATATAGAACTAAGTTAAAAGCTGGTCACTGTTAATCGAGTGTGCCATGCAACGAACCATAAAGTCTCCTGACCTGAATTCTGTAGAGTCTACAGCAGGGGTGGCCAAACTTTTAGACTTCAAGGGCGACTTTTGAGAGAAAGTGTACCCGCGGGCGACTACATTTTTTGTAAGGTACCTACGCATTGGTGTTTTTTAAGGCCTTTTTAAGTATTTGCAAATCGATGACTTTTTTAGAAGATACTTACGAACTGTGTCTTTTTTTTTAATGAAATTTTAGATACTTACAAAATGATGACGTTTTTTCTAAAAGACACAAACTGGTGAAGACATTTTACTATGACTACTATAAAATTATCTATAAATAACTATTTTCTAGCACTGGTTCTGAATTTTAAAAAGTTCAAAAAATACAGGAAAAAAAGAAAATTATTGTTTTACAATTGTATTAAAATAAATTAAAAGCAAATTTTACAAAAACAAAACAAAAACAATAGAATTGTTTTATTTTGATGACACTTGGCAATGCATACATAGTTTTGACCAGTTTGTCAAAATTTGGCTCGTATGAACTTAAACTAATTCTTAAACACAATTCCAAATGTAGATCAGATAATTGTGACCTATGTTTAGTTTTTATCCCATTTATGCAGGAAAATGCTAATCTTACAAATGTGTCGTACCAAAAAAGGCACTGAAATATGCAACAACTCTCCAAATATTTGGATATTTATCCCTGCTTATTAATTTCCAGAAGCTTTCATTTGAAGCCATTGATTTTAAATGTCTATATTTTGTGTATCTATTATTTGCAGAAAATAATTTTCAATTATTTTTTAAATTCAAATACGCTCTGAGTTTATCACTATAATTTGTCAATTTTTAAGTCAGCTTCACGGGCGACTTCCAGAGGCATTGCGGTCGACCAGTAGACCGCGGTCGACGTCTTGGCCACCCCTGGTCTACAGTGTAGACCAAGAACGGCCAACTATTTTGTTGTTGCGACCGACCTGCCTAGAAAATTCTCTAATTTTCAAATGAACTCTGCTTTTACGGGGGTCTCGTTTTTCCTGTTTTTCTCCGGAACCATTTCACAGATTTTTAAAACCTTTGTACCGTTTTTTTTACAAAGGAGAATACTAAAAACAAAAAACAAAAAGTGCACCATTGCGAATATCTATTGGCTAGATTTTGAGACCAAAAGAAAATTTTTAAATGACGAATACTGAATATTTTGTGACCCTAGGTGGTTTTTATGATTGAACATATTTGCAAAAACTTTTAACTGTTTTATTCGCAAAGGATGAGTCTATTGGTAAAGAGGATAGTTTTGATTTTATCTCGGGCGGTTGAATGACAAACGCGACCGCAAAAAGTCTGTCCAACGTACAAAAATATGTGTATCGTTGCCTTGACAACGTAGAATACCTATTTAATAAATAAAAAATTCGCAGCATATCGCGTTTTTCTTCATTACTGAAATTCGTTTATACGATTTTATACGATGACAAGTAATCAGATTTCAAATTTTTGAATTTGTTAATTGGTTGTCATGGTAACGGCATAAACTACAACGACCAGGCGACGTGATTTATAGAGATTGTTGTCCAAAACGCAATTTTACAAATTTGACAATTATTGTAAAAGTAAAATACCATGTGTGATACATCAATGAATTCAGAAAAAAGAATTCTATTTGATTATGTAAATAGCAAAAATTGCGCCCATAGGAAAAAATAAAGTTGGTTGTCATAAAACAAAAACGAATCCATTTAGGAAAAATTTGTGAGCCCCATCCGATTCGGCTTAAAAAGTTGCTTAAGCAATGTTTTTACACATTTTAAATATTTTATACTCCAAATAAGTTATAGGCTATTTTTTTAAATCGTATTATCCGACTTCTTCTAATTTTCTCGGATACCGTTTGACATATTTTCAATTTATCTTCGGATTATTAATGAGCACTAAATTTAGCAATTTGCCAAATTTAAACCTATATTCTAGCTATTATAATAAGCGAGATCCCCATGCTTAAACTCGAATTTCAATCACCCTGTATATTGTTTGTTTTAAATTTTACAGGGTTCACATTCATTTAACTCGAAAACATTTTTTTGCTCAATTATTAACTCACAACTATAAGTAAATAAATGAACAGAAAATTGGTTTTCAGTGAAAAATCAGTGAGAAGTTAACTGTGAAAAAGTTTTAACCGAGACAACTTCAGAAAAAGTTTTTTTAAAGTAGTTATCAGAATATATGGGAAATGAAAAATCTACCGAAAATTTAAGTAATAATAATGCTACTACACTAAGCAAGTGACTTATTTTTTGTAATAGAGTCTGTTTGCTACGTGTCAGCCAAATCAAACAACTACATTTAGTATTTATCTGGCATGTTTGATGCGTTGCATAGATTTCTATTTCTACGCCTCTCTCATAGCACCAATGAAGTCAATTCTTATAACTATAAAACTTTAACCCTAGAAGCCCAATCTACGTCATTTTGACGTACACTCCAACACATATTCGCGATCTCTTTCGCATGCTTGCTTAGATCGCCGTGACCATCCGAGCCAACTAGGTACATGCCCAGAGCTAACAGGAGACAGCAGTCTCGCTTTGATAAGTGCCGCCATTTTGTTGTTATCGCAATGTTCACGTCGTTATGACGTATGTTTGGGCTTTGTTAACTTTTGCACTTTTCGAATTTTCTGAATTATATTTGACTTAACTGATTTATGTTTGATAAGGGACTAGTTATTCATAAAAAAATATAAATAGTTGATTTTTGTAAACAATTTGTAGTATATAAGAAAAAATTACAAGGATCTCAGTTTTTGTGCCATTTTTTGTATGTTTAATTAAAGTGAACATTTCAGAGTTTAAATAAACAATATTTTTTTTAAATTTCTTCTTTTTTATTTACATAGAAAGTATTTCACATAAACCATACAAAAAACTAGTATTTGCAGTAAAGGTTATTTAGATAGAGCTCTTTTATTATTGTACGTCGTTTTGACGTATGATTGGGCTTTATAGCCTCAAAAATATGATTGGGCTTCTAGGGTTAAAAAACCTTTAATGTTACACGATTTTGCGAATCGTAACTAAACAGTCAGCCTGTTGGCCCAGAATGTGTTCTGTCGCCTCAAGAGTAAAAATAACGCCAAATTAATAGTCATAATTAATTACATACACAGCTTAACATGTACATTCACTGGCGCCAACTAAACTTTTCCATTGTGTGAATTAAAAAGGTTGACGTAAGCCATGTACAGGGTGTGCTACCTGGTGCTACCTAATGCGGGTCACCATAGTTATCTATCTTAATAGATTCTGTTAAATTCACAAAAATTACACAAAATAAAGCTCGATATAAAGCGATAAATAATTCAACATTTTATTAATCGAATATTTAACAATTAAAAAAGAAACTGTTTCAGATTTTTAAATTTATTTAAATGTGATATGTTTTTTGCTTTAAAATATTAAAATCTATAGGTAGGTATACACGGTTGCGCAAAAGTATCGAAACAGACAAATATCTAAATTACTGTTACAGATATAGGTAACAATGAAATTTTGTATCTAAGCGTTATGGTATTTTTCGGATTCGATGAAAATATTAAAGTTGCAATACGACTTCCGGTTCAACCGGAAACGGACTCAAACTTTAAAATTTTAAATAGTTCACACTGTACCTATATTGTTACATTTTTAGATTCCTCTTTAAATTTGTATTAAAAAATGTAAAAGGTTATATGGATCTTAGGTCAACCATTTTCGTAAAATTTACATTATAAAAATTTTGAGCGAAACAGCACTTTCATTTTTTTAATTACATTTAAGTTATTTAAAAAGGCAGTAGAATTTCATTTAAAATTTAAATTGACAATAGATTAATTAACACTTTGCGCTAGCTACATTTTAAAAATATTATACAGGGTGTTTTTTACGCTTGGTCAAACTTGTGAAACTTTAAACATCGATAACTCAATTTTCTTAAATACAACAACCTTTTTGTTTTTACATAGTCCTGTAGAAAATTTGATTGTCTTTTAAAAACATTCACCATGTTTAATACCTAGAACTGAGTTTTTTTTGAGATATCGCGATTATATTGTAAATTACTCGGTCAACGTAATATTTTGCAGTAGGCTATGAAGGTGGACAACAGTAATTTTGAAACAATTGAAAGATAAAAACAAAAGAAAGTTACAATATTATCTTTTCCCTACTTATTTTTGTAATCAAATCCTTATCTCTTTTATTAAACGAGATTCTTAAAGTGTTATGAATCAATTGGTAGGTACTAGTGATTGCAATACCGGTATACCGGTATACCGAATACCGGTATACCGTGCCATTTTACAATACCGAAATACCGTCTCATTTAATGGTCTAATACCGGTATTCGGTATTAATTTTTATTTTTTTTTAATTTTATTTTTATTATTTTATAATTGCAGTCTGCCATAAATAAAAAAATAGCAACAAATGCAAAACACAAAATTATGCCACAAAATGATGTATTTAAGTTAATTAAAAGAGAGATGATATTATTAGAAGACGAAAGAATATTGCAACATTGGAATATTTGTTGTCAGTTCCAAGGCTTACTGTTAAAAAATATTGCAATTTCTCTTAACTTTATCAAAAATTCTTAATAACTCGAAAATTATTGCAGATAGGTATAGGAAACGCTAATATAGATTGATGTAGAATTTACTTTTGAATTAGAAAATGAAAAAAAAATTTGGGCATTGTATTTGAAAAAAACGAGTTTTATTGGTCTGAAATTGTATTAAAAGAAAATTAAATTTTGGACACCCTGTAAGTAATGCATCGATTGCAAAAATTCTTCTATGCATAGTCTAAATTTAAGCGTTTTTTGTTCAAAAATGGCGGCGATAGATAATATTAAGCATTACGATGAAAATCAAAAAATTTCAAAAAAGTCCAAAAATCTAAAAAAACCACTGCACTTAGGTATAGGGTATGCTATTAATAGTCCCTCTAAAATAACGTGTTAAATCCAAAAATGCAATAAAAAATAGACCATTGCATTTGAAATAAGAAAGTAGACGTCACTTTCCGGTATTTCCGGAAGGGTCGCCATCTTGAAAATATTTTCATTAAACAGATCAGATGTCATTATGGTCATAACCAACATTTCAGATCAATAGCCTTTTTCATTCTTCATATATTTTTAATGCCCGGTCCCAATCAATTAGGTACCCTGTATATCTTCAGTTTTTTGTGTCCATATTTTTTTACAGATTATGTAATTTTTTAAGTTTCTTTATTTTATGTAAATTTGTGTTTTGACATTATACCTGCTATATGTACATATGTGTAAAATGCATATATTGTATTTGCAAAATTAATACTTTTTTTAAAAAAGCAATACCGGTATTAATACCGGTATACCGGTATTACTTGCGAATAAATACCGAATACCGGTATTGAATTTTGGTCCGGTATTGCAATCACTAGTAGGTACACCTTGTATGTACACGCTCAGCCAAGTTAATGGTGCAGTATAATAAACTAATTACTGCACATGTTGGTGAACTATGACATTATGCATATTAAAACCATGATTATGCATTCCCTTTTAGTACCAGAATCAACAACTGGTGAACACGAAACATTGCGACGCAGTTTAGAAGAGCTATTAAAATTAATGTTACTAGTATGGTGCAAGGAGAATGAAGCCCTTAAATTAATTTCTGCACAACCCAATGGTAATGGTAACTACACGATAATTAAGTGAACTCTATTTCGCTAACCACGTAGCTAACTAATTAAAAGAATATTTACCAAATCTAACGCAAGCAAATTAATCGAAATTAATATTACAAGTTCATTCTTGTAGCTAATCGCGTACTATATTTTTTGAAGCTTTTTAACTGTTATTAGTTTATTAACAATTGTGCGTTGCTTTATTATGTACAACGGAGGAGCCAACAATAATTCCCAAAAATTAATGCAATTAATTTTATATTTAAAAAAAAAATTATAGTGGGAGTAGTGGCACCATATTGTTGATACATGTCATGTTATAATAATTCATTTCCTTGCTGTACCCATTAAAATGTCTCGCTATACACATACAAATACATAAATTCGAATACCATCACCATGGATAAAACTGAGCTCGGTGGATCGCTGGTAAAGAAGCCTAACGAACGATCGGGAGGTCGTGGGTTTTCTCTACCTACTACAGGAAAATGCTGTGAAAGGTCTTTCACCTACCCTCTGCCCTTACCCCCTCATCCTTGTTCCTTTCCCCTCCACTTCGGTGATTTGCCATAGCAGCGAAATTATTTTTATTTAGTCATGAGTTCTTCTACTGTTTGGTGTAGGGTTGTTGAGTTGTGTTGTGCTGACTTTTTTTCATGTTTTTCTGTCTTGTGCTAGATTTTTTATGTCTTTCCATTTGATGTTTCTGTCCGCTACCGTTTTTTTAAGTTCATCTTGCCAGGTTTTTCTCGGTCTACCTCTATTGTTTTTCCCTGCTTCATAAACTTTTCTGGTTAACCTTTCTTCTTTCATCCTATAAATTTGACCCAACCATCCCAGCTGCCTTTCTTGTATTTTTGTTTCAACTGATTTTATCTTTAATTGTTCTCTGAATATTTTGTTTCTGATTCTATCTTTTTTTGGTTTTTCCTTGGATTTTTCTTAGAAATCTGATTTCTGCTGCATTCACTCGGCTGCTATTTGTATATGTCCACGTTTCACTTTCGTATAAAAGTATCGGAGTTGCTACCTTTTTTACCGCTTCTACTTTTGTTCGTTTTGGGACTTCTCTTTTTCCAAAAAATGTTGTTCTTAACCCATTAACGCCCAAATTAATTTTTTTTGTCACACCTATATGAATTTCAGATAATTTGCTATTTGTGGTCTTCTAAAGACGTTGGTACCTGCCAAAATTTAATACTCCCACTAGTTCATGTGCTAGGGGCTGTCATATGGATAGGACGCTGGGAAGGAGAGATATATTTATATTGCAGTAAAAAATAGAAATAGCTATAATAAATAATGATAAAGTCTTAACTGAAAAGAAACAATAATGAATGGAATAATTCTTTAAAAAAATATTTAAAATTTAATTGTTCTTATGGTATTGTGAAAAAACAAGTTGTGCATAATTTTTCATTGCACTTGCCCCAAAACGTAAGCGTTCCATTTTTTCCCTCCAACAGAAATTGAATGTTTTTCTAGCAACCAATCGTGCTGATCCACACCTCCCATGTACTTATTATAATAATGGATTACTCTCGGTTGAGGAAATGCGACACGTTCTTTTTTTTCCCTACTCCATCGAGGAGCTGAAGCTAATGGTTTCACGGTATCAAAATTTGTTGCCAGAGACACGCATTTGTTGTCGTTCCATTTAACAACTAAAATCTTATTTTTTTGATCGAACTGAAAATCATATGTTCCTCTTGCAGCCTTTTCAAGTTCTTTTGTCGATTTTATTGGGCACTTTGCGAACTAAAGCTACTTCTAAATCGTCGTCATCAGATCAATAGTCTCTCTCGCTTGGCAGTGGGTGATAGCCGGTGAATATGAGGAATCCGAAAAACATTTTTATTTCATCTGCAGTTATAGAAAAGTCATGTTTATTTTTTTGCGTTGATGCGTAACGGATTGTGACTGTCAAAAAGCTGTTCAAAAATACTGACCGATATCAAATCAGCTAAAGCTTCTTTCAGTTCACACAATTTTTCATCAGACACGTTACCCAGTAAATTTGTTTCTTAACTTGAAATAACTTTCTTCCAATCCGTACAATCTTGTTTTTTTTATCTAATTTTCTTTTCTTTCCGGTTGATGGGTCATTTGAAGTTGAAGGAGCATTCGTTGCGAAGAAAGTTAATGGTGACGTATTCTTCTTCAAAGTCGTCTTTATCGTTATTTATCTCGACTTCTGCAGATCCTGGAATGTCACTTACTACAGGAAATGTAAGATCTTCGTCGTCAATGCCCTCTTCATCTATCATATCGTCGACGTCAGGGGGTAACGCCAGAATGTCTGCTTCAATTTCCTCTTCTATACAATATTCCCAAGCCTTTTCCAAAGTTTTAAAAACTTGTCTATTCATAATTTGTGTGATAAGTTAAAAACCTGTAATGAAAATTCACACATTGTATACATGGCTCAGGTGCTTGCCAATCCCAGCGTCATATTTATAGGACACTGAGATTTGCTAACTCTGGGAAAAAGCTTCAGTGAAAATCGACCAAAAATGATAGTTTACATAATTAGTTACGTTTATTGGCATATCATAACTGCAAAAAAAAAATTATTACCAGGGTTATTGTTGTCAAGGGCACTATAGATGTATTACCGCGCACTATTCTCGCAAATAGGTGGTGTTTACATTTATTCTACACCATGGTGCAAAATAATTCTCGTAAACTAATCCAAGAGAAGGAAGCTTACACGTGTTCCTTTCAATGTGGCGAGCGCGGTAAATGTTTGTATATGCCGGAAGAAGGCGCAAAAAGAAATTAAAATATTGTCCTACAAATAGGACACTGGGCGTTAACGGGTTAAACTGTTAAATATTCTTGCCATATTTCCTGTCCTTTCGATTATGTCCTTGTCCGTTTCTCCATTTTTCTCTATGATCACTCCTGAATATTTAAAGCTTTCTGCCTGTTCCAACCTAAGCCCATTTTAAGTGATGGTATGCCTTTTTTCCGGTATTAATTTTCTTAATAATTTTTTCCAATTGCAGGTTTAGAGTTTTTAAAATAGGTTGCAGATTTTTTTCTGTTTCCGCGACTAAGACCATGTCGTCTGCGAACATTAGCTCCGTTATGTTTATTTTTTCCATTTTCGAGTTGCCTAAGTGGAACGGTCTCATTTTTTGTTTTACTTTAATTACCCCATCAATGACTACTGAGAATAATAATGGACTGAGCACGCATCCTTGTTTTAAGCCTCCTTTTGTTTCAAACTCTTCCGATTCTTGTGTTCTTACAATATTTATCGTTTTTTCGTACGTCGATTTTATTATGTCGATTGTTTCTATTTCTATTCCCTTCCTTCTTAGGCCCTTCCATATGTTTTTTCTTTTGATTTAATTGAATGCTTTTTCCAAGTCTATAAAACATAAATGTATTTCCTTGTTTTTTGTTAAGCTCTTTTCTATTGTTTGCCTTAATATAAAGACTGGGTCTTGTGTACTCCTTCCTCTTCTGAAACCGTATTGGAATTCCTCTAGTGTGTTTTCTATTATTTTTTTAAATTCTGCCTTCCATTACTCTTGCCAGTATTTTCCCTGGTACACTCATTAATGTTATTCCTCTATAGTTAGAACAATCCCTTTTGTCCCCTTTCTTGAATAATTACGGTGACCATCCGTACTGTATTATACAGTACAGTACTGTATTTTAAGCAGGGACTGAGAACGGAACGAAAACGAAAACGTTAAACGAAATTAACCGAAATTTTTTTAAGAACGAAAACGAAACCGAAAACGAATTTATTATTTTTCGTTCAAGAACGAAAACAAAATAAATATTTTCCAAAACCGGTTTTAACCGGTTTTGTCGCTATTTCAATTTTATTTGTTAAACACAAACGCGAATTTACCTTCTGTGCTGGGGACACTCTACGAGGCAGTAAAAAATCTCACTTGAAATAAGTGAGCTTCACTTTTCTCTATATGTATATTTACGTGAATATGTATTAACAACTTTATTGTTTATACTTGCAATTTCGTGTAACACAATTAACGGTACAGATATTCTCTATTTCTAATTTGTTTTTTAGATCATCAATATAGAATATACACTTGATTGGATATATACTCGTATTATCAATGTGTATGTTTTATTTGCGTTTAGACACCTAATAATAGTAAAATTTATTCTTACTTCGAAAAGGACTAATGTAAAAGATTTATTGGAAGATGTGTTGCTAGTAAGATTTAACGGAATGTGAAAATGTATATTGTATGGTATGCACAAACTATAAAGTTAAAGTATATTTCAAGTTAATATGTTTTTTTTAATATCTTTTTTATTTATAACATTTAGTAAATTATCCACTTGAATTCATTCTTTTGTCTTTTTAAATAATTACAGCAGGATCTTATTTAATTCAAATGCATAGATTTTTAGTACTAAAACAAATTTAAAACAGCACTTGCTAAATTTTCATATTTTTAGATAAAGATCGTGTGTACAATTTAACCTAATCACGTTGTGTTTTTGCACCTTACGGGTGTTAAACTTGATAAAATGGTGAAATGTTAATGTGTTTAACGATTTGGTAAATTTAATATAGCGATGGTTCGCCAGTCTAAAATATGCTGTCCGTGAGCATCAAACCCCATCGTCATCGTTTATATTTTAGTTGAGACGCAAATATTGTTATCGTATTTATAGAGGGTTGTAGTGACTTGAAAAAAAATTGATTTTTTGACGACAAAAAAAAATTGTAAAACCGGTTTTAACCGTTATTATTTCGGATCACGAAAACGAAAAAAGAATTTTTTCGGTTAGAACGAAAAGAACGAAAGCGATATATTTCGTTTTCGTTCCGAACAGAAACGAACGGAATTTTTTTCGTTTTTAGTCCCTGATTTTAAGGCGCTGTACTGTTTAATTTAAACAGAAATAAATGTACTGTATTTAATTTTTTTGTACTGTATGTACTGCATTTTTAATGTAATGAAAATTGTGCTAATTATAATCCAACCTTTTACAGAGCGCGAGCCACAAACATATAATTCAATATAATTTCCATCAAAATAAACAAACTTCTTCCTAAAATACATTATTTGTTCCGGTCTTCTTAAGAAAATAATCGTGAAAGCAAAAAAAAAACGTAATCCACCTTTTGTACTGTATTTTTGTCTAGAAATAATGGTCACCGTATGTATAATGGTATGATTATTCCATTGTTCCAATCCATTGTTCCAATCCCTTGGTACTTTTCTTGATTTTATTACTTCGTTCAATAGAGCTCTGTGCTTCTTTCCCTAATGCTTCCATGTATTTAATCATTTCCGGCGAAATTATACCGAATAAAATAAATCAGATTAAAAATTTAAAATTAAAAACACCTTGGATAATTTAATAGCAACTTTTGTGAATGTAAATATATGGCAGTGTGTTTTTATTTACAAAAATATTTGTCTAAGGCTAATTATTAACAAAATATTCTGTAAATTATCCTATTACTTTTCGACGATTACTAAATGCTAAACTCATTTGCTTGTGGTCTTTTAAAAACCTATATGTTTTAATTACATAACAAAAAGGCAAAAGTGCAGTGTAATTTCTATATTCGCCATAAATCTGTTCCTGGGAGACGGACGAAATAAAAGGGGAGTCACCTTCCATTAAAACATCAAGTAACTCCATTTTTAGGATGTTTTTTTTGTCCATTTCCCGACGATTTACTAGCACTTGATTTAGCAAAGAAACTTGTCCAATGATATCTGTTTTCGTCTCCTTTTTTAAATTCTGTGACCAATATTGGAGCTTTTTATTGCCGAAAATATGCGACGAATATAAAACAAACAAATATACAAGTTCCATTGCATTTTTTTTTTATCAAAAACATATGAAAACTAAATTAATGGTGAATACCAAAAGATGTCCTATGAAAAATTTCCTTCCTGCAAAGGATTACATCATCCTTTCTGCATAACCAAGACATAGTTGTCTGCGCGTGTGATTTTTCAAATGCTTCACTAACAAGTTGGAGTACGACCTTTTAAGAAACTTTTTATTTTTACAGAATGCGATAAGACTGTTACAGTCCGTCGAGAGTCGGGAGAATTTGGTTTTAGAATTCATGGTAGCAAGCCGGTCGTAGTGTCTGCTATTGAACCAGACACTCCAGCCGAAACGTCAGGATTAGAAATTGGTGACATTGTCTTAGCTGTAAACGGCGTTAGCGTATTGGATAAAAGTCATTCCGAAGTAGTGAAGATCGCCCATGCCGGAAGTGACACCCTTACACTAGAGGTAATTGACCTGTAGAAAGATAAAGTATGGAAATTTTAATAATATCCTTACTTTCGTCTCTAACAGGATTATAAAACAAATCCATTGGTGTTACACGGGTTTTCGCTTTTTCCTTTAGGTTGCTCGAACTAGTGGTATTCTAAGTCCACCTTCTGCTGAAGTTCATGGAGGGGTGCCACTCTACAGCGGATATCTGTGGAAGTTGGCAGGCTATGCTAGTGGAACACCTTCGCAAAAATGGGTACGACGGTGGTTTGCGCTTAAGAAAGATAACTGTCTTTACTACTACAAGACTGATACGGTAAATGTGACACCAAGTTATTTTGTACATAAAATAATAGTTGGTCCAACATTTGTTGTACAACTCTTTGAATTAATAACAAAATTTTCCAACTCAATAATTTTTCTCGCGCTTTCAGGATAAACAACCAGTAGGCGCTACCATGTTGTTAAACTACAACATCCTTAGAGTAGATAATGCAGATGGAGGAATTCCAACCCGTCCGTTCCGTATAGACGTCAAAAGAACTGGAGTGGCAACGCTGCATGTTGCCGCAGATTCAGACGTAGGAGTTCAACGATGGATAGAGGTTCTCACCCATGCAGTTGAAAAAAGCCAAGTGACGGACATGTGGTTAGAAAGAACCAAAAGGAATCTGTCGTTGGCGCCGAACGTCATCGAAAAGCCCGACTGTTTTGGATATTTAGTGAAACTTGGTAATCAATGGAAGTCTTGGAGTAGAAGATATTGCGTTTTAAAAGATGCTTGTATTTATTTTTACCAAGATGCTAACGCTAAAACTGCTTTTGGTAAGTACAACCATACTTTTGATAGGGGCTTTTTAAGTAAAAATCGATATGAGTTCCCTTTTTCCGCGACTCTGGATCAGGACTGACCCAAGAATAGGAAAAGCCTGCTGCACAAAGGCCTTGCGGAGTCCACCAGGGGGGATTTATCCAAAAAAATTGAAAAAAGGGGTTACATATTTATTTATTTATTTAGTCATGAGTCCCTCTACTGTTAGGTGTAGGACTGTTGATTTGTGTTGTGGTGACTTTTTTCCATGATCGCTTCTTCTTCTTTTCCTTTTATGCTTCTGGTATTCCAGTACCTATTCTTATTTTGTTTTTCTTATCTCTACTTTTATCATTTTTAATATCTCGTGCTTTGATTGCTATCTGTATTTCCTTATTCGTGTCCGTTTTTGTGTAGTGATCGTGCCATTTTTCCGTAACTTGTTTTCCTTCCTTAGCGGGTCGGTTTTTTGCTGTAGCTCCTCTTTCTCTTTATTCCATAGCCAGATGTTATTATCTACGACTAGTTTTTGATAAGCTACTCTGACTTGTTTGCCCTTTTTTTTCTTTTCTTACCTCTTCTCTGATTTTTCTTTATATTTCTCTTTCTTTTACTATTAGGTCATTGTCTATGTAAACGTTTTGACCTCTTAATCTGCTCTTATACTGCATTATCTTAATTTTGTCCTCCCATTTACTTATCGTTGCTGTTGTCATACTTTTGCCATATTTTTGACCCACCTCATACGTCTGTTTGATATATACTTTGACTCCTACATTTTGATCTAGAAATTCTTCCATACCTGCTGTCCCGTTACTTTTATCAAATTTTGCTCCCTTTATCACAATGTTATATTTCTTTTCTTTTTTTTTTCTGTTTCTTCTATTCCGTTTTCTAAGCTGAGCATCTGTTTTCTAAGCTCTTCGTTTTCTTTTTTTGTTGCAATAAATTCCTCCCAAAATGCTTTATTTTCTTTCCTTATCTATTTAACATCTTCCACCAATTGGTTAATTACTTTTACCAATGCCTCCATTTGTTTTCTTCAGTTGAACCTTTGGTTTTTGCTTGATCTGGTGATCTGATTACTGGCTTGTACGTTCTGGATATTCCGCCTTCTTCTTTGTTTTTCTCCTCCTTGTCTCTTTTCCTTTTATCACTAATACCACTCGCTTTAAAAAAAAATTCCATGGATAATATTTTATTTTATTTAACCTTCTTTATACGATTACGTTACATATTACTATATTAATTAAGTAAAGTTTTTTTTTTTAAAAAATAATAGGCAAAAATTTATTGTATAGTTACAGTTGATTAATTTATATTTAACAAAAAAATGTTTATACTATATTAGCTACATATTGCATATCTACAGCGTCATTCAAAAAGCCTGCACAAATGGAAAACAATTATTAGATATCTATTAATTTCTCAGAAAATTTTATTCTTGATAAAATTTGGTGCATTATCTAAAACTAATTTTAACATGAAAAAAAAAATGTTGTTCATCGCTAGCGTTTTAAGAGATGCTTTTGGTTTTTCTATCACTGTCTGTGAAACCGAATTTTGACTTTCGAAAATTAAATGTTTTGTTTCGTTTTTTTTTTCTTTATTTTGGTTTGTACTGTTCATTTACATTATTTTGAAATAAAACGTGCAGGAAATAGTTATTTAAAAAGTTTATTTTTAAAATACAAACGAGTTGGTAAATCGTCGGTCTGTTTAACCGACACCCGAGTCTAGAAAGGTTAAGGTATTGGTTGTGCAGTTAAAACTAATGGCATATTTTTCAGGTGTTGCTTGCCTCCACGGATACAAAGTGCAGCAATGTACAACGGGAAGTAAAAAACATACATTTGAAATTATTCCAGGAGATCCCAGCCAAAAACATTTTTACTTTTATACGGAATCGGACATGGATAGAAAAAGGTAACAGTACTAAATAATTTGCTATTCGCCTGTATAAAAATTGTTTTAGAAATCACATTTATTACAAAGTATTGTTATAACAATTAAGGTTTGGTTTCATAAAAAAATGACTTAACCCCACTAAAGCCTACTGTTAAATCTAAAGATGCTTAGCTTCAGTCATTTTTAAAAATGTTGCTAGAGACAACCAAAACTAGCGATTAGTAGGAGAAGATGGTATACAGTGTGCCCATTTTTCTAACCTGTTGTATGGGTAACTCCGTTAATATTAGAGATACAGAAACGTTTAAATTAGCAAATTTGTGCAGAATTTAAAGGGAAATCTGATGCCATTTTCAAATTTGACCTACGTTATCAACTTTTTGAAATATTTTGAAAAAACTGAAAAAGGTCGATTTTTTCAAACTTGCATAATTCCGTAACCATATGAGTTAGAACGAAAATAAAAATTGGCTTTTATAGATGTTTTTACGTAGATTTTAAATATGTTAACGGAATTTTCATAGCACTCTCGATTTCCGAGTTATAGCACAAACTTGCATTTTTTTAAATGGAAGTCATACTTGGCTATGGTCTTATTAAAAAGGTTATTTTTTTCTCGTTTCAATGATATAAGGGTTGTTATGCTTTACTTTTGTAGTTTTTCTTTAAATAAGCAAAAATCATTTTACATGTTCACTGCCTACTAATAGATGGGAGTTATCCTGTGTTGATGTCCTTTTTTTTTTTGATGTGATATTTAAGAGTTGTCTCTTATCGTTAGTGTAGCAATTATTAGCCAGTTCGGCCTTTTCAGTTGACACTACATTCAAGGGACAACTCCCGGGTAGGGTAGATGATGTTGGTTTATAATTTATGTATTCTAGGACTCTCTCTTCATCTTCTTGCTTAAATTTAATTTTCAAACCTTTGGATTTTGTAAATGACCTGTATTTTTTTAAATTGGTTTCTTATAACGAAAATAATTTCTTTCTTGGTTGCCTCCTTTCCATAAATCTTTGCAAATACATTTCACTTGAATTTCTACTATTTCTATTACAAGCCTAGTAATAAAAAAAGCATGTCGTTTCTTTTTTCATTAGAAAACATTGTTTTTGAAATTTACAATACAATCAATCAAAAATTTTGTTCAACACGAGAGAGAGAGATTTATACGTATAACAAACAATAAATTTTATTTGACAAACTCTGAGGTTTTGTTTTTAAAATTTGTAACTGGCTAATAACTGCTACACTAACGATAAGAGACAACTCTTAAATGTCACATCGAAAAAAAAGGAACATCAACACAGGATAACTTCCATCTATTAGTAGGCAGTGAACATGTAAAATTATTTTTGCTTATTTAAAGAAAAACTACAAAAGTAAAGCATAACAACCCAAAATGGCATCAGATTTCCCTTTAAATTCTGCACAAATTTGCTAATTTAAACGTTTCTGTATCTCTAATATTAACGGAGATACCCATACAACAGGTTAGAAAAATGGGCACCCTGTATACTGGGACATGGTATATAGTGGGACAACAGAGATTTTGGCCATCGGTTACCCCGTACTTGAAGTTTGTTTACATCAAAATGGCGGTTAAGCAGTCCCATTATATCCTGTCTACAGTATGTGCCATAAACAATGTCATAGTGACTTGTACATGTGATGCATGTTTGGTAACTGCGCATTGTTTTTTTGTGTTTATTCAGTTTATGTGCTAAAACTTTTTTATTTATTTAACAATTAGAAAATTTGGCGTAGGTGTACCTTACAGTATATTAAATGTATGTACAATGTTAAAACTTAAAATAATCATACAAGTTTTTCATTAAATCCTTGCTTTTAAAAATTGATCACATGGTGCATTGTGGGACAATGATGATAATCAGGTAAATTTTCTGAAAAAGACTTCCGACTTTAGATTTTCTTTCTCTAAAAACAGATATAAAGACTGTGTTGAGAAAGAAAATATTCTGTGTAGGTTAAGCGGTGCGACTACGTTTGGGGGCACTGAAAAAACAAAGAAACATTTTCAATTTTAGTTTGATTTTTCAAAGTACAATGTCTAAATGCCCATGAAAAGTGAAAGTTTTTAAAATAAAAAGTTAAAATTAAGCTTTTTTTTAATTACTTATGCTTTATTTCATATATATTTTTTGCTGTCCCACAATGTACCACGGGGTGTATATGTGGTGTATAGTGGGACAGTCCCTCTATTTGTGTACCTTTATTTTTTTTAAATATTTTTTTGTATATGCAATGATAAACTAAAGCAATATGAATATCTCATATCAATTGGAGGTATGCAAATTAAGCCGTTCAAAATTTACGTAAAATTTAAAAAATGTGTCCCAGTATATACCACCTTCCCATAAACGTAATTGATTCAGTTAATCTAAAATTATTAAATTGTAAACCATTACGCAACTTTAAACCGAATCGTCTATCTTCAAAAATCAAACCTTGGACAGTATCGATATATCCGGTGTTGACACCAAAATCGGTCTTTCATCCCTCTGCCCGTCTTTTAAAACATCTTTTTTACCGTGCCTTAATGCCGGAACCCAATTTTCCATGTTAGAATAGTTAGGACATTGATCTGCTAATATTGTCAATATGTTATCATATTTTTTTTACCTGAAAATTTCCTTCACCTGTCAAATTTGCGTTTTCACTAATCTTAAATCTTCTAGAGACTACCAATAGGAGCATTATTACACCGAAATAATTTTACATACCCCTGTCAGATGTTGATCCTCCTGTAAAATTCATGTTTTCGACCAATAACAAACTCAGGTTTCCTAGAAACGACCAATAACGCAATTAGCAGATTTTTAAGCGTCTTTTGGTCGTTTCGAAGAAATCTGAGTTTGTGATTGGTCGCAAATATAAATTAGGAGTAGGAATTAAATCTTTTGTTCTTGATAATGTTTTGACGAATTTCGGCGACCAGCAGCGTTACTTTAATATACAGGGTGCGCCATTAGTGCGATAAAGTCCATTATTGCCCTTAATGTCAACTTAATAAAAAAAAGTTTTCAATGAAACTTATAGTATTTCTACACGTGCATGTTTTAAAATTAGTTTCAAGTATACAGGGGGTTTCATAAAAGTGGGGCGTCACTAAAGGTATTTTTTTTAAATTGAACACCCAGTATATTTTTGCATAATCGAATTCAGCAAGAAAATCTCCATATGACAGTATTTTGTTTTTTTCATTTTTTTGCGACGTTGCCAATTTATCTTAAAAAATCTTTGAATTTCCAGAAAAACAGGGTACAATACTTGTCAAGAGCACAACCTTATGAATAATAATTGGCAAATGATATTTTGCACATACTAAGTCAAAAGGTGTAGTCATAGTCTAAATACATCAAAATTAATTTATATTATACAGGGTGTTTCTTATAGATGTGCCAACTTTCCAATTTTCAAACATCAATAACTTTATTTTTTCAAATGGAACACCCTGTATATTATTACGTCATTTTGTTGCATTTTTGTTTTTCTTCAACTTTTCTTAATACTTACCTATACCTAAAATGAATATTTTCTGAGATATTTACATTTTACTTATTCTTATAAGCGTTGTGTAGGAATTTCCTAGTTTTCTCGGAGTAGGCCCCGACTTTGACAATAGAAACAATAATTTCTGTAGTAACAAATGTCAGAGTTAATTGCTGTCAGTAGTGTGTATTTGTCTTTTCAACAGCAGTTTAGGCGTAATTTGCACTCGGTTAGGGACATGTCTTTTCAACAGCAGTTTAGGCGTCATTATTTTATAGAACCGTGGAGGGATTTAGGCGTCATTTTCAAGAACCGTGGAGGGATTTAGGCGCAATTTTTCAAGATCGGCGATGAGAGTTAGGCGGCGTGACGTAGTGCTTTGTGTGTGTGTGTGTGTGTCGTGGGGCTGGTCGGGGCGTGCGTGTGGGGCGGGGGCGGGGGCGGGGGCGGGGGCGGGTCTCGGATTAAAACGAAAATTTATGAAATTGCTTTGAAATTATAGCAAATATAGTATACGTATGTAATGGCAATAGTTAAATTGTTAGTTACAAAGAGAAATATTACAATAATTTATTTCGCCGGTCTACTTCTACTATACGTGGGCTGATATTAGAGTCTAGAGTGTTTCAAAACGGCCATAAATGTCGACTCCAGTCGACATTGATGTATGTTTTGAATCACGCCTTTGAACTGTAATATTAGCCGACGTCTATTAGAAGTAGACAGTTGAAGTAAATTATTGTAATATGGTTCTTTGTTAAACTAACAATTTAGCGATTGCCATTTCATGCGCGAACTATATTTTGAAAGAGCTAAAAATTCAAAAAATGTTTTATTTAGAAAAAAGATTATACAAAAAAATGTTATTAATACATTTATAAAACTTATAAACTAAGTGCATGCTATAAAACGTATAAAATTAAAGTTCATGTATCCAGTCGTTGTTGTTGAGCATAGGCGGCGGTGAACGTCGTAATGATGATGAAGGTTGAACAGTTTTTGGAAGCGTACGGAGATTTAATTTTAGAACGGCACAAAGTTGTATTTCTTCGATTTTTGGAACGGGATGCTGATGGCGGCGGAGGCGGTTTACATGGTGAAAATTGTCCGTGGAGATTGCCGAATGCGGAGGAAGGTCCTGACACGTGTCCCTGCGATTTTCGACGTGTAGCTGAAGAAGAAGTAAAAAAATTAATATGTTTTTATTTAAGAATGTTTAAATGCAAACGTTAATAAATTGTACTTTGTAAAAATTAAATAAAACAGATTTAAAATGTGTAGCAGCACTGTGTAATATATGAAATAATAAAATGTATGTAAAACTTACTTTGTTGTTTTATTCGAATAATAAGGACTCCATCCCCATCAAATCTTGTTGAGATACGAGATCTGCTGTTTCTACGTATAGTTTTAATCTTGCGTCTTCTTCATCGTCGGCGGCGTTGCTTGTAGAAGGAATTGGAGAATCTTCCGCGAACCGTGCATTGAGTTCTGCAATCTCTGATTTCGGAATAAGCTTCAACGCACTGCCGCCGCCCTTTTTATTATGATTGACGAGTCCATAATTACCACTAACCAATTCGGCAATTTGTTTTGCGTTTAATGCGTTATACTTTTCGGGCAGATAGAGTTTGTGCGTTTTGTTGAGTTCCACCATGAGCCTGTCGCCGAATTTTGTTGTATGCTTCTCTACGCCCGTTATATTATAAGCGAAACGTTTGCTCATTGTAGAAAGGTTCAGCCACGTATTTGACGAACATAACTCGAATGCATCTATTAAATTCTTGCAGCCTTTTTTCTTGATGCTTGTTTGTTTGACTCGCTTCTTGGACTCCATCTCGAAGCTTGTAATTCACTAAACGCGAACTGATGAACTGAACTTAAATTCGCTCCGTTAAATATGATTTTTAGTTCCCCGCCCTACTCTAAAGAAATTTCTGACGTCGTCAGATGCTGTAAAATAATTGTAACGTTGAAATGTGCCCACCGCCCCGCCTCACACCCTGGCGGATCCATGAACAACGCGTGTTGATAAGAGGCTCCTATTTGAAAGTCCATCAACCCGGAAAGAATAGATGCTATATTTCCGAATAAAATTGGAACGAAATAGTTTAAATTTAAGTGTAATATTTCGAGTAAAATATGCTTACAATAATTTGAATTTGACTGCATGAATTTAATTTATAATGCAGAACAAATTTGCCGTATATGAAATATGCTTTTATAAATGTTTCAATAGGGCAAGATAACATATTAATTTTAAAGAATACGGGGTAGTTTTAAAAGAATACCCCTTAATTCTATCTAAATATTTTTGTTTGCGTTGATGAGTTCCAAAATGTTTGAGTATACATTTTGTTGATGGTGTGCTTATAAAACGGAATTTTTCAAATTCTAAATCAAGAAAAATTGCATTTTTACAAATATCCAAGTCAAAGGTGTTTATAATTTTTAGCGCGTACACTTCTTGATTGAATATGTTATCCATATGAAAACAAATAACTTGAATTTTAATGCCTGAAATAACTCTTTTATATATAGTAAAAGAGTGTTTTACAATGTCGAGGTAAGAAGCGGGTTCTTTTAAACGCAATGATTTTACAATCTCATAATTATAAGTTTTCCCTATGTCGGAAAAGAGTTCGCGCTTTAATTTTAATCGCCGCCTTATTTTAGATTTAATAAGTCGACAATTTAAATAAATGTCTACATCGTTAAAGGCGTTGGTTTTTTTTAACAAAAAAGTGGGAAACCCTCCCGCAATGCAGCCAAATTCAAATTTCCGAGTCAAGTCGCGTACAAAAGCAAAAATTTCTCCGTATTGACGGAACTTTTGCACGTCGGTGAATATTTCGCTTATGAAATAGGTATATTTTAATATATTTAAAAACTCGTCCATAGTGACGTCCATTTTTTGTTAGAACCTTTTCTTAAAAACAAAATAACATTATAAGATTACAGGAAATAATTTAAAAATCAGTTATTTTTACCTTTATCCAAATGTTGCCAGCAAAGATTATACACACACATACAATATAATGCTTTCGTTGCCGAGATTACTATATGAATAATTGTGTCAAATGATATTATGCTCGGAGCTAATAAAAAAAAACGCTGCTTAAAGATTGGGATGACATCATGTTTTTGTTGTCGGCCGTCTGAATGATTATTACCCCTATCTAAATTGCTCTTGGGGTGTCGGCAAGTTTATTATGCTTGAAGCTAATAAACACGTGCCTTAAAGATTGGGGTGATATAATGTGTTTAACCCTATCTACTATTATGTTATTTGGAATCTTTATATACGCTAAACCATGTGGTAGGTATGGGTATGTCACAGAATTATAAAAATATTCATAGCACAAAGTTTTATTTTAACATATTATGCAAAATTTTACATTAGATAAACTTGTTATTATACTAAACATAGAACTATAAAATATGAATTCCATAGAGGGTAAAAAAAAATGATCAACACTTATTGCTAGCAGATTACACTCGTATAAAAATAGTATTAAATAAATTATGCACGATGAAATTGAGCATTCATATATTCGATATTTGGCCATGGTCCATTGATTCCTGGCGTGTTAGCATTTTTAAATATCTCGCTACATACCGCCTCAAACCAATCGTCGATATTCTCTTGATCCCTCCAGCCAAATATGTCCATATTTATTTGCATAAAGGTGCCAGAGTCGTTATCATCGCTAATGCGCATTGCCACATATACTTTCGGTTCAGTTTCTTCCACGTTAATCGGTTCAAGGTGTCTGACCAACTGGCGGAACTTGAGCAGGAAATCGCCATCATCATAATTACCCTCTTCAGCTGTTAAAGACACTTCTTTCATCACACTGCCCTGTTCTTCTTGGGCCATTGTGCAGCTTATTAATAATTTTGAATTCGTTACTCTCGTTTATGTATAATGTTTTTGTTGTCGCGAGTTTAGTCAACATGTGATTGACCCCATATAATATTACGCTTCGAGCTAATAAAAACATACAGATCATAAGACTAATATTTTATCGGCATAGGGAGAATAATATTCAAAACATGCGGGTCATAGGGCGATATTTTATCGTTAAGTTGCAGACAGTTTAAGCAGTAGAAAATTAAAACTATGTACGTATATATTAAAACTTATTAAAACAAGTGTTCAAATATGAGTTTTATATGCGAAAAGTGTGGAAATAGTTTTGCTCGAAAATACGACTTACGCAGACATTTGCAAAATAGCCACTTAAAGTGCGATCTCAATTCTTGTAATGTTTGTGGAACAACAATGCGAAAAGATAACATTAGGATCCATTTGAATACGCACGAGTCGCAAGACGGATGTCTTTGCGAAACGTGTGGAAGCTTTTTTTTGTCGCGAAGCGAATTTGACGAGCATAAAATGCATCACGTTAATTCTGGTAAGTAATTTTATAATTAAAATCATTTCTATTAAATATTTTCTTTTATATTGGTTTATTTTTCAGAGATACAAACAGCAGGGCTTTGTGAGACATGCGGGGCCTTTTTTCCTTCGGGAGAAGAATTCCAGCTACATAAAGGCACACACATAAAATCCGGTAAGTAATTTATTAATTTGTTATTGTCTGTTAGTACACAGTAGTAGTAACCGCAAGCATTTATTTTATTCATATTTTTATCGAGTCAACTGATTTTCGCAAGCATTCATCTCGCCTGCTGCATGCAAATATTTACTTTTTTTAAATATAACATTAAAACAACTGAATTAGACAAATTGTTTATTGAGGCTGTTTTTTGTTCAAGCGTCATTAAAGAGGAAAACGCCCCCGTTGTCAACCTCCGACGAACCATCGTGTAGCGGCGAAGCAGGAATCGACACAAAAATTATTACCGACATCTGTAAAGTAGGACTCGGCGTAAAAATTACCGATGTCGGTAAAGTAGGAGCCGACTCTGTAACAATGTGTGCCTGCTGTTCTGTAGAGGTTCCGACTAATAGATGGCTGCACCATGTCAGAACTCTGAAGCATAAAAGGAATGTGGCCGCCCCCTATTCGCAAGATTTTATGCTGGTTAAAAGTTGCTTCAAAGAGCGTATTCAAACATTAATTTATGAAAATAAAGACGAAACATGTTTAGAGCCTCGCCGGTTTTTAGAATTACTCGAGCAAATTTTACTAACAGAACTTCAAAAACAATTATTAAAACACACAGCCTTTAAGTTTAATTTAGAGTTATTTGCTGAATATGTAAAACAGGCTGCGAATAATGAAGACGAATTTTCTATAAAATCGTTTAACACAAAGATGCAGGTAATTTTAAACGCGTCCGAAATACAAACAGCTTTTAAATTAATGTCACAGCAAATTTTAGCCAAAATGGATGAATTTCAAGAGAAACTCAGTGGTTGGACGTTGATAATAATTCACCATTTGGAAGTAAATATTAATGAGTATAAACCGTTGCGAGGTTCTAATTATATTCCGCTAAATGCTTATTTAAAGCAGAAGCATGCGTGCGTGAACGTAAAAAATAATGACATATTCTGTTTTAAGTGGGCTGTAATATCCGCTGTGTGTATTGTTGAAACGAATGCGGACCGAATGTCGGCTTATCAAATATCGGATATAAGCGATGATAATATTAAATTGTCCAATAATGTATGTCTTAAATTCAAAGATTTAGATTTTCCGTTGCGCGTTGAAGACGTTTCAAAGTTCGAATTCTTGAATGCCAATATTAGCATAAATGTGTTTGGACTTGATAGCGCTAATTCTATTGTCGGACCATTTTATGCTACAAAAAATGAGAAACCCATTCATATTAATCTTTTATTTTTGCAAGACAACGAAAAGAGTCATTATGTTTGGATTAAACATATTTCGAGGCTAGTGAGAAGTCAATTAACAAAAAATTCGAAAAAAATACATTTGTGTAATTATTGTTTGATTCATTTTTCGTCTGTAGAACGTCTCGGCGAACATAGAAACGAATGCGGTAAAATTGTAACGACTATGCCCGAAGAAGACAGCTGTTTTCTCGAATATAAATATATTAAACGCGAGCTCGAGACACCCTTTGTAATTTATGCAGATTTTGAATGTATTTTACAAGACTTCGATACGTGCATTCCTCGGCCTACAGAATCTTCGACCGTCAATATGCAACAGCACATTCCGTGCGCATTCGCGTACTACATAAAAAGCAGATTTGATGCTAGCTTAAACAAATTACGAATTTACAAAGGCGAAGATTCGGCCGAACAATTTGTCATATCTTTGGTGCATGATATAAAATATCTGTATAAAAACCACCTGATGAATCCCAAGCCTCTGAGTCCTTTGACCAATGAGGAGCAAAAAATGCGTAATGAATCTACCGAATGTCATATATGCAAGCAGCCATTGGGAAATGATAGAGTCATTGATCATAATCATTTTAACGGTAAATACAGGGGAATGGCGCACAGCGGGTGTAATATCCAGTATCAGATTTCGAAATTTTTTCCTGTTTTTTTCCACAATTTTTCGGGCTATGACTGTCATTTATTTGTTAAGGCATTAAGCATAGTTGCGGGAGACATTAAGTTGATTCCTTTAAATAAGGAGCTGTACATAAGCCTATCTAAGAGAATTTTCGTTAACGAGCGAGAATCTGTAGAAATACGCTTTTTGGATTCAGCCCGATTTATGCAATGCAGTTTGGAGAAATTAGCGCAATATTTATCGCCTTCAAGTTTTGAAAGTCTAAGAGCCGTCTTTCCTGACAAACATAAATTCGATTTGCTCACTAGAAAAGGCGTATTGTGTTACGAATATTTAGATTCGTGGAGTAGATTAGATGAGACTGTTCTACCTCCGCAAATAAATTTTAATAATAAATTAACAAACTCGTATTGTTCTGATGTCGACTATCTCCATGCAAACAAAGTGTGGCAGAATTTTAGCTGTGCAAATTTATGGGATTACTTAAAAATTTATTTAATTACCGATGTCTTATTGTTGTGCGATGTTTTCGAGAATTTTAGAAGAGTTTGCTATAAAATATACGGTCTCGAAGCCTGTCATTTTTATACATCTCCCGGCTTAAGCTGGGACGCCATGTTGAAATACACGGGTATAAAATTAAAGCTGTTTACAGACATAGGCATGTATAATTTCATAAAACGAGGTATTCGAGGCGGCATCACTCAATGTTCGCATAGACATTCGCTAGCAAATAATAAATATATGGAGAATTATGATGAAACTAAACCGTCGTCTTATTTAATGTATTTAGATGCTAATAATCTTTACGGGTGGGCCATGTCTCAGGCGCTTCCATATGGCGACTTTGTGTGGATAGATAATGTCGAAGAAATTGATATTATGAATATTGCTAAAGATGCCGATGTCGGATACATTTTCGAAGTCGATTTGACGTATCCCGAATCTCTGCACGACATCCACAACGAGTTGCCATTTTGCGCCGAGAATAAATGCAGTCCGAATTCGAAATTTCCAAAACTGATATTAGATTTCGAAAACAAAACTAAATATGTAATTCATTATCGAACGCTGCAACAGTGTCTGCGACACGGGTTGAAACTCGTCAAAATACATAGAGCTTTACAGTTTAAACAGGCGTGCTGGCTAAAAAAATATATGGATCTGAATACGCATCATCGTGCGCAAGCGACAAATGAGTTTGAAAAGAACTATTTTAAGACTATGAATAATTGTACGTACGGGAAAACGATGGAAAATGTCGATAAACGCAGGGATGTAAGAATTGCTACAGAGTGGGAAAGTTACGGCCGGCGACTAGGCGCTCGAGCACTCATAAGTAAACCGAATTTTCATAGCACGACCCAATTCACGCCGGACATGATAGCTATTCAGTTAAGTCGCGACAAAACATTGTACGACAAGCCGATATATCTCGGTTTCGTCGTTTTAGAATTGTCGAAATGGCTCATGTACGAGTTTCATTACGATTACATGAAGCCAAAATTTGGCGATAATATAATTCTAAATTACATGGATACCGACTCGTTTATTTATACAATTAAAACGGAAGATTTTTACGCCGATATAAAAGACGATATAAATGATCGCTTCGATACATCGGATTTTTCGATCGATAATCCGTATAATATCCCGCTTGTAAATAAAAAAAAGGTCGGTCTCATGAAAGATGAGAATAATGGCCGCATCATGAAGGAATTCGTCGGTTTAAGATCGAAAATGTACTCCATAGATGTGGTCGGCGTTAAAGAAATTAAAAAAGCTAAAGGCATAAAGAAAACAGCAGTAGACGGATTGTGTCTGAACGATTATAGAGATTGTTTGTATAAAAAAAAAATTTTCTATAGTAATATGCTAGTGTTTAGATCTAAAATTCATAACATTTACACACAGCGGATAAATAAAATATCGTTGAGCTATTTAGACGATAAGAGGTATATAAAAGATGATGGGGTTTCGACGTATGCATGGGGTCATTACAAGATAATAAATACCGAATAAAACATATTGAATTGTAATAACACATTGTAGTATTAGTAGGATATGATAAATTGCAAATAAAACAATATATGTATTGATTAAATTGTCTTTTATTTAAAATACTTAAGCATGACGTCGTCATAATATAATCGCAAACACTACGCCATTTCGATCTATTTTGTCCGAGCGCTCGACTAAATATAGACGTGTTGTTGTTGGCAAGTAGCGCTCTTAGAAAATCATCATTATAATGACTTCGACGTCGTCGTCGAACAATATCGAAAATGAATGCGATTACGCTGATCATGCGATAGTCAATATCGGCAATATATGCCGATCTGATGATAATTACGACTCGAATTACCTATTCCTGGAGCAAGTGTTTAACGAATTGGTTAAAGCGACGAGGATGGCCGAGCATACCCAAGTGCACATTTTGGTAATTTTCGCCATCAGCGAGATTAACGATCACGATCCGTCTATAGTGTACAAGATGAAGTACTTCGAGAGCGTAATAGAGGATCCGTTATGCGTATGGTTTTCGCATATCACCGATTGGATTGTCAAGCAGTGGCAGCACTTGGAGCATACTACGGGGAAGGTTCATTTGGATCGCTTGATAATGTATCCATACGATTGAAATATTTTAGAATTGTGACATTGTATAGGGGATTATTACTGTGCAAATAAAACACTATATTATACGCATTAAATTGTTTTTTATTTATTTATTTTTTTTTTTTTTTTTTTTTTTACATTAATACATTACTTTTACAATAAATTGATATTAGATTATTTTCACACTAGTTTTCTTGTGTCTCCTGTTAATGGCGAATACTCGATTAATCGATCGTGAAGCAGCAGACAAAATGCCGAAGTGTTGTCCGCGATGGAGCCAGCGGCGTTTTCAAATTCGATCGTCACGTCGACGGGGCCGCTTTTGGTGTCTTCGTTCTGATGCGAGCAGTCAATCACGACAATGGGTGCGACATCTTTGAAATTTGCTGCGGTCAACAGAGGCCACAATTTGTGTGCTGATCCATAGTAGGAACGTTTAAATCTGGCATACATTTCGTATATCAGGGCGAAACGGTTCTCCGGATAAGAGATATTTTGTTTGTCCTGAGGATATGTTTCCGAATTTAAGTGCACTTGCACGCTGGTAAGCTGGCAGTGATTAAATTTACTAGGATTCTTTTTCGAGTTGTTCAGCTTATTTGTCTGTAAGGCGAAAATAACAAATCTAGGCTTTTCCAATTGATTGCTAGTTTTTACACGCCAAACGTTGTGAGTGCTTTTGGGAATGTTGGGATATTCGTACAGATCCCAACTTCGAAAACTTATTTGTACGGGTCTCGCACTCTGAATTGTCTGATACAGATTGAGACGTGCAGCGTCGTTTAGCACAAATTGAGGCATCTTCCATACGATTTTCGTAATGTCAAGTTTATAATCCGCAATTGCCGTAAAAACGCTGTTATTATTCGTTCTTGCTCTTGTTAAAATTAATTCGTGTCTGCAGTTGGGAATTATCTTGTTATAGTCTTCGGCAAAACCCAAGAACAATTTCAGAGGCACGCAGAAATTAAAAATTCCTTTATCCAGGTTTATGAGCCCGTTGTTTTCGATTTTCCATCCGGCATTAAATTGCGTCAAGCTCTCGTCTTGGTCGAATGAAATGTAATTTTTTAATGAGGTGGTGATGCCCAGGTTCCGAGTACGATCAATTTCAACAGCATTTAGCTCATAACGTATGTCTTCGAACATAAAAGCCACGCAATTATTATTGAAATGCAGCTGTTCAGGGTCGGCGGGCTCTGGAAAGGTGCCATCTTGTTTTAACAGAGTGCCGTCGATATATAGAAAACTCTCGCTCGGAAGCAGAATTAAATCTTGACTTTGAACGGCAATTCGAATCGTATCGCTGGTATTGAAGGACTCTGTATACGGTAAATAATGACCGAACGTCTTCTTTTTTATCGACTCATCAAATCGGGGTATTGCCGATATGTCTAACAAGTTATTACTCATTGTATTGTTAGAGTTAATCCCAAAGACTTTAAGAATTGTTTATTTTGTTCGGTTAAGACAATAATAGACCGTTTCGTTGCAGAAGTTGCTGTCGGTGTTGTTGTTGTTGTTGATCCTTTCAAATCAGCCGCACAACTAACGTTTGCAATGGACGCTCGAACACTTTTATTTATGCTGTTGCCGTCATTAAAAATTAGCATTTTAAAAAAAAAAAAAAAAAATATCTCAAACTAAGATCTTATTTCTTCGATGTCCGCGCACCTCATAAGACGATATTCCCAGAGCATCCGTGTTTTATAGGTGCCCCTCGTCAGCCTTACTGCTCGGTTTTAAGTGCAGTCTTAATGTGATAGTTTCTTCGCGAAAATCGATCAATTTGCCGTCCTGATCGACCAAATTGATAATAATTGAACTTATGGACTTGGTGTTTACGGGTAGGTAGATTATATTCTTTGGCACTTCATTTATTTTATATCCTGGTAAAACATCAGGTGCGAATTCGTGAATTGTATGAACAGGCCTATCGTTCATATACGAGCCCGTAGTTATGCTGCATTCGACGCGGATAGAATTAACTTGGTTTATGTTAACAGGCAAATCAGACGCGACAATTTGGTTTGGTTGAATTACACGTTTGCTAAAGCCTAAAACTTCTCCAATCGATCGCTCCTTGTCAAAGTAAACTGGATGCGTCGTTTTGATTTCCGTCTTGAGTGTGTTAGTGTTGGCGCGAATCGTAACTGTAGGCGGTGATTGCATTCTTTTCAGCGCGCTTCTAATGTACTCTTCTATATCGTCAATTTCATACGCCCCTTCCGGTATTTCAATTATTTCATTTCCAATATGAAACAAGTTATTCCTTTTAAGGATATTGGATATAGAATTATATGTGTATAGACTAACTAAACCGCACTCATAGTCAGAATTTAATTCTATTGGCGGAAAATAATTCGCATACAAAGTGGATTGTTTTCCAGAGAAATTTAATATTCTAGCCATGGTAAAGGTTATAATAAAACTAAACGATATGCATATGGAATCCTTTATTTATACAGCACATGTAAATAAAAAATTTAAACATAAATGCCCGCATATTACAGAATCATTCGGTTGATATCTATTATAATTATACTTTATGTTCTTTCCTAGATAGCGGACGATCTGTCGGGGCGGCTTCAAGTTTCCATAGCTGTCGAAATATATTGCGCGCGCACCTCTTTTAGTGTATGCTATCCAATGGGTGCCCGGACCGTTCGACGTATCCAGATTCACAATTCCGCATTCCGTATGGCGAGGCTCGGACGGCAGAGTATCCAGCATAAACACGCCTCTAAAGTTGGGAATATATTTTGCGAACTTATATAAATCTAGCTCGTCGAGTGGTCGTCTTCTTGTCGTCGTCGTCGTCGTCGGTAGCATATTTAAAAGTTTTTTGGCTTTAAATAAAGACCGAGTCCTTTTCGATACGGTTTAAGAAATAGTCCTTTGCCCATAGCAATTGTCTCCATTTTTTTGTTGTGTCGTTCGCTTTCGGACAATTGTTTTCGCGCCGTTTTTATATCGCTAACAGCTTTCGCAATACCTGCCGCGCCGCCAGATAAGGTTCCAATTGCAGATAAACCGGCGAATATTGGCAGGAGAGGTAACACCCCACCTACTTTCGGAATCGGTATCACCCGTGCTGCTGCCGTCTTCGGAAGTTTGATTAGTTTATTTTTCGCATTATTTCTTGCCGCTGCTAGCGCTAACTTAATAGCGCTTTGAATGTTTTTAGTTTTCTTGGATTTTACAACAGTCCGACGACGACGACTACGACTCCTCCTACTACTCCTCCTACTACTCCTCGTCATCGCAGCACGTAGCGTTTTAACTTTTTTTTTCTTGGATTTATTAGCTCTCGCACCCATTCCCAGTTTCGCTTTTCCTTTCATAATGTTTGTCACGAACCACGCATTCGTCCGTTCTCCAAATTTCGCGTCGCTATCTTTGACTCTCTCCCAAGCTCTTTCGGCCAACCGAAGATCGGCCTGATTCCTTGCGGACGTATCTCTAGATTTAGAATACGCGATATCGTGCTCTTTGCATGCACGATCCAAAGGATTTATACCTGGATCGCCTCTAGCCAGACGTTTTTTTAATTTCGTGCCGGGACCGCAATATTGATAGCCGCCTGGGAGGTGCAACTCGAAGGGCAAATTATTTATCGCCCTGTTGAGTAAACCTTTACCTCGAACGGTCGACTTACATTTGATCGAAGGTTTTCTATGCTCAATCATTTTATAGAGATGTTGTTGTTGTTATCGAGACCATTGTTTTACATGTACTGCTGACTCATTTTAAATAGTCGCACATATATATTTTTTATTTAGTCGATAAAATGCGGTTGATCGATCAACACGATAAATTAACCATCAAAAATATCGACGTTATTCAAAACGATGATCAAACAACACAACATTTCAAACATAGTAAATTATTGCCGAACAGTATTCGCGCGATAATTGTAGGTCCCTCTAGTTGCGGTAAGACGAACGTAGTAATAGCTTTAGTTAAACATCCCAACGGTTTAAAGTTTGAAAATATTTACATATATTCGAAATCTTTATATCAGCCTAAATACGAATATCTGCAAACATTGTTTTCCGATATAAGGCAAATAGGATATCATACCTTTTCCGAACACAATGCCGTTCTGCCGCTCGAGGAGGCGAAACAAAATTCGATATTTATTTTTGACGACATTGCGTGCGAAAAGCAGGATCATATAAGATCCTACTTTTGCAGAGGACGTCATAAAGAAATCGACAGCTTTTACTTATGCCAAACATACAGTCATATTCCGAAACAATTGGTGCGCGATAATGCGAATTTATTAATTATTTTTAAGCAAGATAATTTAAATTTAAAACATATATACGAGGATCACGTCAATACGGACATGCGACTAGAACAATTTCACGAAATGTGCTCGAAATGTTGGAAGGAAAAATACGATTTCTTGGTCATCAACAAAGATTGCTCGATAGAAAACGGCCGATATCGGAAAGGATTCGATACGTTTATTTTATTATAAATAAAGCCGACACCAATCGCTCGACTCATTAGATTATCGGGAACCGCTGCCGCCGCCGCCGCCGATCAAAGCTGTTATCAGGAGCTGATCGAAGCTGTTCGAAAGCTGATCGAGCCTGTTCATAGTCTGTTATAAGGTGGTATCGGGAGCTGATCAAAGCTGTTCAAAACAGATCAAAGCTGTTATCAGGAGCTGATCGAAGCTGTTCGAAAGCTGATCGAGCCTGTTCGCAGTCTGTTCATAACCTCTTCATAAGCTGTTCGTAGTAGCCGATGATTGCAAGCTGTCACGATGAAAGAAAAAGTAGTCGAGGATCTTATTATTGCACGAAACATAATCCGAAAAAAATATAAAATGCTGAAATCTGGTCGGTTAGAGAGTACGGCTCGTTGGGAAGAAATCTTGCAGCCGATTACGTCGCCTTTAAAACAATTAACGAGAAAAAATAGCGGTAAATCTGGAGCGATCACGTTTATAGATGAGCCCGAATTGCCATCGCCATCGAAAAGAAAAAAGAAGTTCAAATCGAGTAACGAACGAGCAGTAAACACGACGAGTATACCGTCGTCGAGCATCGGCACTCCATCAATAATTCCCGCAGAGTCTATTGTCGATTCTAGCCCCGAAGAAGAATCGCCAGAAGCTTCATTAGTAGGCGAGTCATCGACAGACAGATCTATACGATTGCTCGACATAAGTAACGCAGATTTTGATAATAAGTACGGTCCTTACTTCAGCGCCGATGATGAAGTTTGGAAAATTGGCAATTCTCCTTTCCAAATGGACAATCAAAATATCTTTATTAACGACAAGGTCTACAAGCTAACAGACGGCTTGAAACTGTTAATCTTTTTTAAAGAGCCGAATCTCCAACTTTGCAATAACCGCGAGATTTCTGATTATTTAGAAATCGTTAGGGCAAGTAATGTGATGCATCGCAATTATGACGAAACACAACAGATTGCCGGCAATAAAAGTTTTAAGTATAAATTAATTAAAAATATTTCGAAAAGCATTCACACCGGCTCAGGGCTGATGGAGTTTTCAACAAATAAAACCGACTACGTATATTGGGACGATCCCAATGAACTAGTCGACAGACTTAAACTTTTATTCGCATCGCAACAAGCCGGACACAATAATCACAATAACGAAATTATCAGCATCATCGAAGAATTACGAGAGGCTAAAATTATCGTATAAAATCAGCGCTTTTGTTTTACTTTTAACATTATCGAAATGGGCATCGACAAATTCGGACGTTCTCTGGCGGCAACAACAACAAAACACCAACAACGAGTCGGGTTCGTTTTAAGTGTAGACGGTAACGTAGATATAAAACATAAGCGCATTTGCAATCTACGTAAACCCACCGAAAATTCCGACGCAACTAACAAATTTTATGTCGATGAGCAAATTACTCAAAGTTCAAAACTCGTTAAAACCGATACGAAATCCTATTTCGATCAGAAATTTACTCAGTCTTTGAATCCCATTAAAAACGAATTGAGACAAAAGATCATGAACACTTTCGAGTCAATTAAAAAGCTTGAAACAGCAATAAAAAAGTTGGAAAAACAATATCATGAAGTCGATATGAAAGTGACAAAAGTTGCGCAAAACCCCGTCGCTGCTGCTGCTTCGACATCGACACAAAACTTAAACTCGCAATCGATATCATCGAGTAGTGTGCGGCCATCAGCAGCGGCAACAAATACGCCTTCAACAAACAAAAGAATGAAAATAGAATGAGCAAACAACAGCTAGTAAATGAATTGCACAAACCGGCGCGTCGTAACTTTAAACGTCGTACAGTTATTCTAAAAGGTATTAACGATCTTTGGCAAGCAGATTTAGTCGAAATGGGCGAATACTCGTCCGAAAATAATGGATTCCGATATTTGCTGACAGTTATTGATGCTTTCACCAAATTTGCATGGGCTCTACCGATCAAAACCAAATCAGGACCCGAAGTGACGAACGCAATGAAGCAAATTTTAATAAAACAATCGCCTAAACATCTACAAACAGACGACGGTAAAGAATTTTATAATGTTCATTTCGGAAATTTAATGAAAAAACATGTCATCAACCATTATTCGACATTCACAACCTTAAAAGCATCGATCGTCGAACGTTTCAACCGGACACTGAAGGGCCTAATGTGGAAACAATTTAGTCTGAATGGAAATTACAAATGGACCAATATCGTTCGAGATCTCGTCAAAAAATACAATAGCACAGTTCATACGACCATCAAAATGCGCCCGTGCGATGTAAATTCGACAAACGAGAAAAAATTATTAAACACTGTCTATAGCAAAATCAAAACGCTTCCATTGCCCAAATTCGAAGTCGGAGAAAAGGTCCGCATAAGCAAATATAAACATCTTTTCGAGAAGGGTTACACGCCCAACTGGACGACGGAAATTTTTACGATTAAAACGTTCAAAAATACAAATCCTGTCACATACATTCTCAAAGACTATCAAGACAATGAAATTCGAGGCTGTTTTTACGAGCACGAACTGTTAAAGACCAAGCATCCTAATGTTTACCTCGTTCAAAAAGTTTTTAAAAAAAGCAGAAATAAAGTATACGTCAGATGGTTAGGCTTTTCTGACGCACACAATTCTTGGATTAATAAAAACGCAATTTTATAAATGAATCATTCGGATGTTTTTATCGTCGTATTATTCCTTATCAGTCCCCACAAGCGCGCGCGCGCACGATTAATCTTATAAAAGCGAATTCAGGCGTCGACAAAAAACTAGTCCGAACCCGCGCGTATACAGCCAGCATCTTGTACCGCGAAAGTGCCGCCAGCAAAGCGAATAAATCCGATCAGCAGATAGCAGCAGCATTAACATGAAGAGTATTTATTTTATTCTTCTTATTTTACCTCTCATTATTCGACGAGGAGCAATCGGTTCACCAATTCCAATAAACCTACTGGAGCCAGATCATATTAGTCGAACGAAATTTAATGTTCAATTACCGAGCAATCAAACAGTTCAGATTAATTTATCGTTTAAACTGCTAACGCCTAGTAAATCTTTGCCGACGCTCGAACCTGCCAACTTTGTGCAACCCGACGATGAAACGTCGTCAAGTTCAAATATATCAACACCGACGACGAAGGCGTTAGAAACGGACGAACTATTCTCCTCTTCGGAAACTCCGCATTTAGTTACCGGCGAAGAGGCCATCGAAGACTTCAGACGACATCTAATCGATAGAGAGATGGAAATTGGCGGCATCATCGAAAGCGAACACAATTTTTATAGACATTTTAAACTTGAATACGATGAAGACGTAGTAATACCCGTTCGCTGTACTTACGATTCAAATTATTCGCAACGCTCGCTGTCAATCGAGTGTTATGAATATCGCGAAATTGGAAACGAAAGAATATTCAGCAATGGAGAGTACGAATCTGCGCTCTCTACCCGATCTCTACCCGAATACATAAATCTTAAATCCATGAAGCAAACCTATTCCATGTTAATCGCCTAAGAGCGCATACAATATTCGCTTTGTTAACAATATGTTAATGACCTACATTAAGTTTGAATAAAAACCATGTATTCTAATAGTATATCTTAATCTGACAAAAATGTTCTTGTTGAGAGCATCTGTTCTCATCCTCGCCTCCATAATAGGAGACAATTTTATAATATACCGAGCGCCTGGACTGTACAAAGCGTTTGTCTGCTTCAACGAACAAGAAAATTGGCCAGCCGAGTGGACCGAGCTGGATCCGAACATTCATAATGGTATTCCCATTTTTTATGCTGCCAATATTTCTGCAGGCGATAACAGCATTATCAAATACAAATTAAGATATTTGCACGCCAACCAAAGTTATCATGACTCGCCATGGACGCACATATTAAATTATACGACAATCGCAGCAAAAACTTCATTACTGCACAAAGAACTTCTTCTTCTTAAGAGCAGCTCGTCGCACGAAAAAGTTGGTGATGTTCCTCCTCATCCTCCACACACGCAGAATAATACATCTACGCCGTCGGATCAACAGCAGCAGCAGCACACGATTTCATCTTTACCCTTTTATATCGGCATAGACGTTATGAATTTATTGTACATTTCATCGTTTGTAATTTACAAATTATTTTATAATAGATACTTAAGTTAATCATAATAATACCTTACAAAATATTGTAAATAGATATAAATAATAAAGCAATTTTTAAAATTATACTTTCGTTTTAATCCGACCCCCGCCCCCGCCCCCGCCCCCGCCCCACACGCACGCCCCGACCAGCCCCACGACACACACACACACACACAAAGCACTACGTCACGCCGCCTAACTCTCATCGCCGATCTTGAAAAATTGCGCCTAAATCCCTCCACGGTTCTTGAAAATGACGCCTAAATCCCTCCACGGTTCTATAAAATAATGACGCCTAAACTGCTGTTGAAAAGACATGTCCCTAACCGAGTGCAAATTACGCCTAAACTGCTGTTGAAAAGACAAATACACACTACTGCTGTCAATTGTTAAAACATAAATAAATGAGTATAACATATTTAATAGGAATTTTCCAAAAAAAGAATTGATTGATGCGGTCTATGTTCAGGGTGGCGTATTTTTGATGCCCATACAGGGGGGGTATCTCGGTTATTATCAGAGATAGAAAAAAACTAAGTACGTAGTCTCGATTTCTTTTTTCGAGAGGAATTTATTGTCGTAAACAGATTTTTGATCTTTTTTAATTTTCGAAATATAGTTTTTTTTTTAAATCTCTGATAATTACCGAAATACCCCCCCTGTATGGGCATCGAAAGTACGCCACCCTGAACATAGACCGTATCAATGAATTCTTTTTTTGGAAAATTCCTATTAAATATGTTATACTCATTTATTTATGTTTTAACAATTGACAGCAATTAACTCTGACATTTGTTACTACAGAAATTATTGTTTCTATTGTCAAAGTCGGGGCCTAATCCGAGAAAACTAGGAAATTCCTACACAACGCTTATAAGAATAAGTAAAATGTAAATATCTCAGAAAATATTCATTTTAGGTATAGGTAAGTATTAAGAAAAGTTGAAGAAAAACAAAAATGCAACAAAATGACGTAATAATATACAGGGTGTTCCATTTGAAAAAATAAAGTTATTGATGTTTGAAAATTGGGAAGTTGGCACATCTATAAGAAACACCCTGTATAATATAAATTAATTTTGATGTATTTAGACTGTGACTACACCTTTTGACTTTGTATGTGCAAAATATCATATGCCAATTATTATTCATAAGGTTGTGCTCTTGACAAGTATTGTACCCTGTTTTTCTGGAAATTCAAAGATTTTTTAAGATAAATTGGCAACGTCGCAAAAAAATGAAAAAAACAAAATACTGTCATATGGAGATTTTCTTGCTGAATTCGATTATGCAAAAATATACTGGGTGTTCAATTTAAAAAAAATACCTTTAGTGACGCCCCACTTTTATGAAACCCCCTGTATACTTGAAACTAATTTTAAAACATGCACGTGTAGAAATACTATAAGTTTCATTGAAAACTTTTTTTTATTAAGTTGACATTAAGGGCAATAATGGACTTTATCGCACTAATGGCGCACCCTGTAGATTAAACCACACCCGTGACGCACCACTCTGACAGTACTCGTAAAATTTGACATAACATACATTTAATTTGACACGGAGATTAGGTGAAGGAAATTTTCTGACAAAATTTAACTCTTGCATTGTGCTTGTCAAAGTTTGTACATGCTTGCTTGTATGCTAACAAAATTCGTTATTGTTTATTAAAAATTGCTAAGGCCAACTAATTGTTAATTCCCCCTGCTATAAAATTTGGGTGTAATACTTCATGTTTTGATGTTATCATTTATTTTTTCAGATGGGTTGCAGCACTAGAATATTCGATAGATCGATGGGTAAAGGTGGTGTAACATTCGCGCTAGTAGTACTATTAAATTAAATTTTACATGTGATTTAAACTTAGGGTCCTTAGTTATGCTATTTTGTACTGATTTCTTAAAAACGAACTGTTTGTGAAACCCTACAACAGTGAACATCAATATTTGTCTAGTGTATAGCTTAATATGATAGTTTATGTTAAGTGTATCGAAGTTTATTGTTCGGTGTCGTATATTATACGTGTACATACATACATAAACCAGCTGTGTATAAGATTTATATAAAAGTATAATAATAAAATTTGTTATAACATTATATTGAAAATTTAAATAGAATTATTTTTAAATAAATTTACTGAACTTTAGGAGAGTTATTAATAATTATGTAAGTTCATGATAAAAGCTCAAGAATAAATAAAGACTTAAAGCCTACGGTTTAAACGAAAAAATAATTTGATAATAATAATAAATCGATGACACGATGCGTATTTAAATACAAAAAAATACTAGAATAAATGTCAAAATGTTAGTTGCATGAACCATACTATTATTATTATTATGAATATGTGCACTGCCAATTTAAACCATATTATATTCAATAAAGTCGTTTTAAATATAAAATATTTGTTTTATTCCACAATGAAAATGTTGAAAAATTAGCACATTGACGAGCGAGTTACTATACAATGTTACATACGACAACATAATATTATTATGAAGAATGTTGGGAGAAAACAAGGAATGTAATTTTTTATCGATTTCGAGATTTTGATGCCATCTTATAGATGAAAAGAAAAACTTCCTCTTATTATGTCTGGCTCAGAGGATGATGTAAAAGGCGGAGATTATAAAAAACGAAAAAATCTGGAAGGATGTTACACAACCTCACGTAAAAAATGGTAAAATCTTCTTAACCGAAGTTATTTTAGCAAATGTCCTTTCCTATGAAGAAAATAAAAAAAATTCAGTCCACAATTTTACACCCTCGTCTAATATTACATCGGAATTCATACAATGGTGAAATATATAGTATACAGGGTGAGTCATTAGTGGCGGATCGGTCGATTGTGGCTAAACGGTTTGAGATAGAAAGTTGATTCAAACGGTATTCTATACAGTTTTTTCTTCCGAACACGATAAAAATATTTTTAAATATACAGGGTGAGTCACCTCTCTGGAACCAATAGCAACTTTTATATTTCAAATACAACACCCCATTTTTTATTTCATATTCTTGACCGCCTTCATTTTAGCTTTACATCGATATAAAATAGCACAGGTTTTTATGCGGCCTTGTCACTAAAAAAGAATAATTTTCAAAATATTTCAAGGTTTCAAGTCTTTATTAAAAAAATTCTCCTGAAGCCATTTTTCGAAGCACAGAGTTGTAATTTGGTAAGGACATGCATAAAACATTGTTCTATTAGCTCGATACGAAAAAGTTTGAATCACGCATACAGGGTGTTCATAAATAGGTGGCAACTTTCCTGATTGTCAAAAGCCCGTAACTCAATTTTTTCAAATACAAACCCCTGTATTTTGTTATGTCATCGAATTTGTCTTTAAGAGAGCTTCATTTTTTGTTAAGTATGTCCTACACCCAAAACTCGTACTTTTCGAGATATTCGACTTTTTTTTCCTAATCGTTATTAAAGCAAATAGGATGCCGTGGAAATCAAAAAAGCTGACTATTCACTTCACTAACATCAAGAACTTGTTATTTATTTCTTGAATTATGGCATTTCCACAATTAATTTCACTTTACAAGAGCAAATTGATATGTGTGAAATATTCTTTCAGCACGAGTTGTACACTATGCTTTTCCGACGACCATTTAGACATAATCATTAATTCTGCAAAAAAATTGTGAAAATAACATTTTTTTGACGTTGGTGACACTTGACATTTGTGAGGTTAGATTTTCTTCACGTTAACTTGACAGCGCGTTTAGCGTGTGTAATGTAGCGGAAATCGTCACTTTACACACGCAAAGTGCACTTTGCACACAATTTCCGGTGTCATGCGCAATTTGTCATTTTCAGTAGTAGTAAGTCGTGCGAAATTACTCGCTTTACATAGTGGTCGTCGGAAAAGTATTGAAAGTTAGGTATAAATAGCAACTTCGTTGTATGACAACATCACAAAAAGTCAATTTACCGAAACTTATCTTTAATAAAAATCGTCTAACTAAAAAAATACTGCTCTAGCATACTTAATTTAGATAGGAAGCTAAAGCTTATTCTAAAAAATTATTTGTAGCACGAAATAAATCCAAAACGCCTTATGTGTTTCCCAACTTACCTTATTTTTATCTGAAGCAT
The DNA here is from genome assembly GCA_947652605.1 of Elmis aenea. Lineage (NCBI taxonomy): Eukaryota > Metazoa > Arthropoda > Insecta > Coleoptera > Elmidae > Elmis > Elmis aenea. Next base: position 11,409,974 of record OX393582.1, on the reverse strand, counting down.
TACTGGAAATTAATTACATTTAGGTTTTGGGTTAGGATTCTTGTAAAAATCGACCTGTTAAGCTTAGTCCAGACTGTAAACAAATGTTTCGGAACAGTTTTCATGAACAATGTTCCCGATGTTGCTGAACAGCTCAATTTTATTTCTAGCTTGGAAAACATTGGAACATTAAACAAGTCTGTTCTCAAACACGGTTCAGTCAACCACAGTTTTTGATTCGAGTGATTCGTGGTTATATATTTATTACAACGTGGAATCAAGCAAAAAAGTTACAACTAACAGAAAAAGTGCATAGCCCATCTTAGTAAGAGGGATGCTTTTGGAAATACTGCGCCATCATGCGATGTAACAGTTGCTGAAGTTGAAAAGAAAGTGCACATGCTAAAATTCCAATTTCGACGGGAACACAAAAAACTGCAAGGCACTAAGAAAAGTGTACATGAGACTTGTAAAGAAATCGCCACTGGCAAGAAAATCGAAGGGTAACAGCTTGCCTAATTGATTGAAGAATTGATTGTCTAAATGTAGTATTTTTCCGGGATATTTTTCCTCCAATCATAAGCAACAGAACTTCGACATCACTTGGCGACATCCTAGTAAAATTTTTAAAACCTTCTCCCTCTTCAAATTGTAGGTCTGTCAAAAGCTCATTGCCATAACTGGTGCCTTCCATTAGTGCTTTCCGTATCTACCACCTTCTTCTTTTCTTTATTCGTTCGGCCGTTAAGTAAAATAAATAAATTGGCAGCACAAATTCCAGGCTAGACATGATAATCATTTGAGAAACACCGAAACACTGGCTTTAGTCTGGACGCGGAACAATGTATACAGATTGCTCCGAAACAATGTTTCGCAACTGTTTAGACAGTGTTCAATATTGTTCAGAAACATTGTTTACAATCTGGACTAGGCTTTAGTCAGTCACAGAAAGACGAAACTAAGGATTTGGTTATAAAGCGGCAAAATGAATTGTTGAACCGAATCATACAAACGTATTAAAACAACATATATTTTATATTATTTATATTTTGTTAATTTTACACGTAATTTAACTAAAAGGTACAATAATATGAGTAAAATGTAAGCATTTATTCCATTTGTTTCATCTAGTCGTCAGGACAATCCCATTGCGCAATATTTACATTAGTCAAAATTAAGTATAAAATGGTCAGAAAGTTTGCTATGACGATTATTATCCAAAATACTATTTGCCATTCTTTAAGAGTACGCTGAAATTATAAACAAAGTGTTTAAACCAAAGTTTTAATTAACAATATTAACATAAATATAACAAAAATATCTAAAAAATAATCTCCATAAATATTTTCGATATTTACAACAACGGAGATATGACACATTATTAGTATGACAAAAAAACACTTTTTATTCAATAACTCGAAAACCGGAAATGATAGAATATTTTAGAAAACGGTTCTGAGTTTGTCTCAAAAAACTGCATATTTTCGGTAATTCAACCGTTTCTCTATCTTAAATATTAACCGAGATACCCATGTAATCCCATCGAATTTGGACCACCCTATACATGTCAACGGCTGACAACAAACGTCGACCGTATACATGTAGAAACAAAAGTGACTCTTACCGTACCGCCCGCACGCATAGTAGTAGTCCTTACGCACGGTAAGCAACATGCACACTTGTCTAGAAACGTTAAAGTAGGCTACGTCAAAATTGACAAGACACCGTAAGTACTTGTGTATATTAGCCAAAAAGCCCTTAAAATCGTAGGTATTATGTGATCGTAGAAAAAGTAAGCTACAAAACACGAGTTGTAAAGCAATTACGCACTCTTGGAGATATGCACTCGCCGCTACGCGGCTCTGTGTGCGACTTCTCCACTCTTGCGTAATATGCTTCTTACAACTCTTTTTATGTAATAGGTATATCGGGTGATCAACAATTATTGATGCCCGCTAACTTCAGACCGAAAATAAAATAACCAAGTTTTTGTTGTTATCGCAGTGTAAAACTCAGATGTCAGTGGCGTTGTATTATTTTCGTTTTCTGTGACGTTCAGGTTGACTTAATTTTTTGTGTGGTTTGCCTACGCCACTGGTTTTCCCCTATGGGTTACCAACCGTTCGAATAAAGTTCCTAACACTCTTGGCATCAATAATTTTCGATTACCCGATACTGGTGTTGTACAGTAGTACACCTTATTAAAAGAGCCGTTCGGGGCAGTATTTCTTAATACAAACTTTTTTTTAGTACCTATAAAAAACGGGCAAAAAATTTATTATTTTGTTGTGATTTGTTTTTATATTACTTGACAGAAATTTAAGAAACGTTGAATTAAAAAAGAACATGGCCAAAAAAACATATTTTTTTTTAACATGGTGGCGCTTAACGTGTTAATTCCTTTCTTTTTACAAATACGAGTATGTTAAGCTATTTTCTAAATTATGCAGAGTCGCTGATTCGTATTTATTTAAAATAAGAAATCATGGATAAACGTTAATCGTACCCAATAAATCATAACGTATAAATTCAAAATAATTTTTAATGGTTAAGCTCTTCATGAGCACAATTACACCTTTTATTCTAATAACTCCCTCACTGCGAATTATAACCTGAGGTATTACAAAACTCACATGGTAAACTATAAATCTTATAGTGATTGGCGTAACATGTGCCCCAAGAGTTGCTAATCCGCCTACTACTGCGTTAAGAGATCCTTGAAAATTAACACTTATGTCCATTATATTTAACTTTATACCAGCAGGGAAAAAACCCAGGCCTAAAGTGCCCAAAGCGAAAAATGTCATAGCCATATATTTAGAACATCCACCAATGTAAGGAACAGTAATCAGGCAGATCGACGGAATTACCATTGCTGAAATGTACTATGGTCATTAAAGGAGAACCAATGAAATGAGCGATATAAAACTTGACTAATTATTAGTTTGAGTGTTTGAACACTAAAGTATGTTTTTTTTTTTTATTTTCAAGTTTTGACAGCTAAGGCAGTGTGTCTTAACCGTTTTGGACTTCTTGTCCCCTTTTTCATATGGGTATTGGGTCTCTTTTTAATCGATTTATGCAGTGGCAAATAAAAACATTGGTCATGAAAAATCTTTTGTCGCTCGATCATTAGCCAATCCTTTCCTAAGGCTGGCAAAAGGAATGCTTTGTAGTAACATCAGGGCGGTTTGTTTCCACAACCAGGTACTTTTAAACGCTATAGGTTGCTCCGCACTCAAAGGTCAAAACGACACAGTTACAACAAGGTGGAGCGACCAACCATGCCACACGCCAAACGATAAATATTCTACTTTTGTTTCCGAATCGTATAATCTCCGGGCATGGCCATATTCCTTGGCCTTTGATATGACCAGATTTGACAGCCTGCAGTTTCTTCCTGGTGGGATATCTACAATGGCAAAGCCTTTCCCCATAAAACATTGAGGAACTAAAACAAACAATTCGAAACGAAGTGTCTCAAATTTCCATAAAAATGTGCCATGTGATGGAAGATATACGACCAAAAATGTATACACCTAAACAATGTACTGTTCAAAACTTGATGTTTTCAACCCTCTCAAGCATGGCGTCCATCCGCTGGGACATTAATTCAAAATTAAATTTGACAGTTGCACCTTTTTTTTTTCTAAATCTATGTGCATAACGTTCTCATATGAGATTGTTTTTATTATTTTCTGATTATGTTAGATGGCAGTATTAAGAATATTGTTAGTTTAAATGCAGAACTCTATGTCAATCTGCAACGAGTGGCAGTTTATTAGTATGGCATGTGCAGCGCCTTCTTGTTTTATTAAGTACAGGAAAAAAACAAACAAAGTAGGGTAATAAAAGTTATTTTTATGTAAAATAATAGTTAATTGATCAAATAGCACTATTTTAAAACTTAAAAATACAAATAAATTTTGTACTCAACCAAAAATAATAATGTCTTCAAATGTATGTATAAGTAGATAAGTACTACATAACTGCTGATTCTGACTATATTGTTATCTTATTTGGTACATGTTACGAAAGTTTTTTATTTGTTGTTGAGATAAGCATTATGAATATTTGAACAAAAGATAACAACAATATAGTCAGAATAAGCACTTATGTAGTATACCTATAATATTTTCAAATATTTAAAGTGTTTATCTCAACAACAAATTGAGTAAGTGTACAATGTACATATATTTGTAAATAAATGTAAATAAATGTTAACAACTTTTCTAGCACATTTAATTATTTGGTTTTTATAAAAATGTAATCTTTTTTCATTTTTTCGAGCAATTCTCCTTTCGAGCAATTTTCCATTCGAGCAATAATTGTTTTTCGAGCAATTGTATTCGAGCAATTTTCCTTCGAGCAATAAATTGTATTCGAGCAATTTACCGCACCCCGACTTCAACTAATGCGCGGTGATTATAAAATAAACGGTTCTGTATTAAAAGGTCAAAATAACGTTGCCATTAAAATTAGAATAACTCGAAAAACATCAATGTAGACGTTGATAAAAAAATAACAAACAAAAATTAATTTTAAAAATGTTTAAAAAAACCGTAAAATGCAGGTGATTTTAAATAGCATTGACCGTCATAAATTGCACTAAAACACGGACATAATTTTATCATTATCATACCTATCAGTGTAAAGCTTCTTCTAACATTTAATTTTAAAACTTTGTTATTATTCATTAAATAATCGCAAAGAACTCCAGCACTGGTCGCGCCTATCCACAAAGTTATGTATGGTAAGGACGACATTAATCCATTTTCTGCTACCCGAACTCGAAGGACATCTTTGAAATACTTTGGCATTTCTATCAAAACTGTTAAAGCTATGAGAGAAAAACCAAGATGTCCGGCGACCAATGCCCATACAACTGGATCCGATAAGATTTTTTTCCATGGTATTGGATATTTTAGTTTAACCGCTGAAACAAAAATATAGAACATAAAAAAACCGCCACTAAATAAAATAAAAAAATATATACAGGGTTCTCGTTTTTCGAGGGCCAATATGGGGATCTCGTAAACGAGTTACGACTTCGGTTAAATTAGGGCAAAGTTGTATATTTAGGTGGTTAATAATTTGATGCAAACAGAACTTAACTAGCATTTTTAGTTTTTGAAATATAGGAAAAAAAGTAAAAAAGTGGATTTTTGTTTTTTGCCCGTAACTTTTTCAAGTGATGTCGAATTTCATTTCTGTAAAAACTTTTTTATGGCAACTTTTTCCAAGGAATCAGAATCCCCAATTATATTTTCCATGCGACGTTTCGCTTTTTTTTAAACCATCATAAAATCAATTTTTTTGTTATGGACGCTATATGCCATATTTTCGTAGTATTTACAATGACAATTAAAAACTGACAATACCTGAATTGAATCCAACAAACATTTGTTTTACAGCCTATGTAATTGATTTATTATCTTTGGTTTTGCTATCAAAAATTACAAAATAGTATTACCGATATTGGATTTTTTGTTTTTTTTAGGCGTTTTTTTGTTTCTTATCAGCTAATAGATAAAACCCGACGTTATTAATTCATATCTTGCTTAATCTTTTTCATCATAATCGTTTTTAAATGTTAGGGCCATCAAATTTCAAAATAAATGTGCCAAATGGCACATCAATAAAAAGAGAAAAAAATAAGCTCTCAAATGACAATAAAGTCAACTATTGTTTGCATTTGAAAAAATGCAATTTTATACTGTATCTCGTAAAATGTGCAATATTAAAAAAATGTATTGCCGCAATTTTATGGCAAACAAAAATACCTACCACGTTTGTTAAAACTTTTTTGCTGTAACTCATAGCAACTGAGATAAATTCTTATTAAAAAATTCCACATTTCTGACGCCAATTAAAATTATCCAACCCATAATATAACAAATTACACTTACTGATTTCTGACTGTATGAAATTCAGTTCCTTTGCGCTAATACATGGATGATTGCTAGGGTCAGACGAAACAGTTAACGCATATATTATGTACCAAGCTATAGTCACAGTTCCACACAAATAAAACAATATTTGCCAGCTTCCAGTGTAATGAATTATCAATCCAGATCCGGCGTTGCCAACAATGCTACCTACATACGCACCATCGTACATTAAAGAGCAAAGCAAACCTCTCTCAGACAGAGGTATCCATCTTGACATTAACTGAGTAATGCTTGGAAATAAACCTCCCTAAAATGTAATCACAGATAAATAGATTTGCTACGATAGTTTACAAAATTTATCGTGCTATACAACACTTTTATTTTATTTGTTGTAAGATAGTTAAATATCTTGTGGTTTAGCTTTCGATCAAGCCAACAATAGAACACAATATTTAAAAAATGCGTTATATTGCAATCTTTAATTATTTTTGTATGTGTAATTTGATAGTTGCTTCAACATACAATGTGTACAAAAAGTAACGTAACGGACTATCATCTCGTTTTGAGACATATTTACATAAAAAAGTTTTGAATAAAAGTTGTTTGTAGTCATTTACTTCATAACCTTAAATTATTTTCATTTATATATATATATATATACAGCATTTTGTTTTTGCGCACCGATACGTCACTTTGTTTTTCTAAATAGAACACCCAGTATATTTTATAATTTTTGGATGTAAAATTGAATTCCTTTTTAAGAATATATAGGTTTCATGTATCTTAAATCAGTCGTTTTTGAGTAATTTAAGTTTTTATAAAAATAGTGACAGAAACAGGAGTCTAAAAAAATAATGATATTTTACAACTTGACTATATCAGAACAAAGATAAAAGTAGGAAATGCACCAGGGTACGACAGGATAACAGATGATATGTTGGAAACAGGTAAAGAACAAATACCGAGCTTGGTGGCTGGTTGGTAAAACAACCTAACTTGTAATCGGGAGGTCGTGGGTTCGAATCCCACGGCCGTCTGTCATCGTAGAGGTTTCAGGTGGTTCCCTGTACCTACTATAGGCAAATGCTGTGTCAGTACTTCCACCGGACGCTAATGGCCAAAGTAATTGAAGCGTCCTTAAGCCAACAATTAAAAAAAAAAAAAAAAGAATAAAGAACAAAGAAATTTTGAGGTTCTTTATAAATAAAACATTAGCTAGCTACAGGAGCAGCACCGAAAGAATTGCAATTAGGTATAATTAGGGTACCTCTATAAACAGGGTAAGCACAGGTGCTGGACAAGTTTCTATTGTACCTATATTATATACGGTCGAGTTTCGCTTGCCAGTAGGCTGCGACCTCCAGATTTTATATAGTTTGCATGGAGAACATAGGCCAATGTACACATTTTATTTTTTTCTTGCGTGTTCAGAGTGTTTAAGTGTGATCCAAGACTTTAAAAGACATTAGTGATGGTTGTGCAAGTTAATGCCATACGTAAATTTCATATTAAGTTAAATACAATTATTTTTTAAATTTTTAATAAAATGTGCATTGTAATTATTTGCCTACATCAAGTTAATAGTAATGATTGGCATTAATAATGTAATTTTGTCATAAAATATGAAATTTTATTGGTGAATCTATACTTTTCAGTTGCTCATTGGACATTAAAACAACTTTGCCAAATTTAAACCTATACTCTAGCTATTATAATAAGCGAGATTCCCATGGTCGCCCTCGAATTTGAATCACCCTGTATATATTATAAGAATAAAACTAATATCAAGTTTTTACTTTTGAAACATGGTTTCTCCGTTTTGATTGCAAAGCTATCAATTAATAAGTTGAATTTATTTGGTTTATTAAAATTGCTATGAATTATGTTTTTAGGTATTTTATATGTGACATTAGCAAGATTATGTTTGTTAAACAGCATCGGGCCGGATGAAAACCATTCGCGGGCCGGATTCGGCCTGCGGGCCGTACTTTGGCGACCCCTGGTCTACGGCATTAAGACAAAATAATTGCAAGATTACAAATATTCTTGGTTTGTTATAAGTGATAACAACATTACGTAAAGGTGTTTTTTTTTTCATATAATTTTACCTGTGCTAGTCCCACTCCAAATCTTGTAACAGCCAGAAATTGCCAACCTCCAATTTTTACTGCCAACGGTGTTACGCCAGTTAGTATACCAGATACTAGTGTTCCTATACCAAAAACGTGTTTTGCGTTAGTTCTATCCGTTAAAACTCCTCCAGGAATATGGAATAAAACATATCCAAAGAAAAAAGAGTATAAAATAAGTTGTTGCTGCCCTTCTGTCCAATTGTATGCACCACGCTGTAATTTAATGTGAAAACTTTTCATCAAAATTCAACCCTAAATGTTAAGTGTAATTTTTTCAGTAACGATTAAAAATGTATTAAAATTCCTATTCAACTAAATCAACATGGTTGTAGATTATGTTATTGATTGCCAATGATTTTTAGGTAGTGCTTAGGCAGCTGCAAGTGAACAAGTAAATAATTACAAACGCTACTGACAAGAAATCTAGAATCTCATAACTGGTGTAACCAATTTTTGTATAAAAAATTTTCTTTACATGTAATAAGTTAGTTAAGTAGATGACATCAAACCTGGCCAACTTCGGTCTTAATCCGCTACACTACTATGACCGTCACTATTCAAGGATACTAAACTAATAGGACGAATAGGACGAAATTCGTAAACATATCGATGAAGAAAGTGATATTAATTTTAATGAGGTAAGCTATGACGTGACCTATGACGTCCTACAAATGCTATTTATAAACAGGTGGCTATTTGCACATACATACATAGATAAGAATAATTGGCTATTTCGGACACGGTCAACTGGGCGACGCCAACTGGGCGACGCGACGGTCAACTGGGCGACAGGAACTTAAACATTTATGAACTCATCTTAGCACACGATTTTATGGATTGTTTTTGTAAATTCCGGTAAAATATACTTACTTAATTTTGTAGAACTATATCGTTCATCGAAATTTGTAGAATCATTCACTAATGATATGATTAAAAAACGTGGTCCGAAAATAATTTAAAAATGAAGAAGTATGATTTGCACAATATTAGAGTAAAGAGAAAAATACAGTATTTTCATTCATTTATCAATATTATTGTGTAATTAACAAACATATTTACATTAAAACAAAAAAATATATAACATTGGAATAACGAATTATTATAGATTAAATGAAAATCATTTTTTTCATTCATTGATTAAAACTCATTTTCAATAATATACTCCATAGTAAAATAAAGTTTGGTTGATGCAGCTCTATGAACAAAAAAACAGTAGACTTTAAACTCTTTAAGATCGAATTGTAAAGATATAATAAAAATTGACATTCCTTGTTACATAACACCCTTTAATTAATGTTATAAGCAGTACCTCGTAGATAGTCTATTAGCTGGGAAACTAAATGATAGATCAAATTAATGATAAGCCATTTTATTTTGGAACTAACAAACATATTAACACATATCAGATATACCGGGTGTTTAAAATTTAAGTTTAAACGGGAGAATCTCGCGTATAATAACATCTAGAGCAGAGGTCCCAAAACTTTTTTGTCTCGTAGACCACTTGCCATGTTTTTCGGTTTTGGGTAGACCCCCTGCTTACCTGATATTGATTTTTTGCAAATTCATCAACTTTTTTTTTACAAAATGAAAACTTACACGCAGAGAAAATAAAAACGTACGCGGGTGGAGCTGAGGGCAACTGCTAGGTTATAATAATTCTTAAACAGTTTCATATATCAGAAAATACACCTAATAACTTGAATTTTAATCAAATTCTTCGTCACGTTTCATAAACATTTATGTTTTAAAAATGTTTACTTCATAGTTACTTTTATAATTTATGTAGATAGTTATATGTCTTTATATTATAAGTAGGGATTGCAATCACGGGATTCGGGATCCCGGGATCCCGGTCGCTTTTTGGTCTCGAAAATCCCGGGATTTTAAATGTAGAATCCCGGGATTTTCGGGATTTAAAAAATTTAACTATAAGTACATTATTTTGTAAAAAAAATTGCTCATAGTTGGTATCTACTCAACGTGAATAAGTTGAACGATGCAATTTTGCAAGTTTAAGCTTGTTTACGTCGCCGCTCGCCGTCTTATGTATGATAACAAAATTTAAAAAAATTATTGTATGAAGATAATAATCATCCTAATTTCTTTTATTATTGTTACTTATAAAACAGTCTATTTTTTAAATTTTTAGTGAATTAAAGTTGTGCTTTGTTTGTGTTTTCCACTATCGTTGACCCCCATTTTCATTTCATGGACCCCCAATTTTTTTTTTCGCCGACATGGATCCCTTGCAGGTCGTCGTCGACCCCTGGGGGTCGATATAGACCACTTTGGGAATCACTGCTAGAGTTTAGGTTTAAATTTGACATAGTAACTTAATTTGGTGCTGGTTAATAATTCGAAAAGAAATTTGGAATATATAATAGACTATTTACGAGTATTGCTTATAACATGATTTACAATTCAAAAATAATTATATGTTGTTTTGAATGTTATATACTTTTTTGTTTTAATGTAAATATGTTTGTCAATTACAAAATAATATGTATAATGAATGAAAAAACTGTAATTTTCTCTTTGTTCTACTATTGTGCAATCATCCATCTTCATTTTTAAATTATTTTCGGACCACGTTTTTTGATCATATTTTTCGTAAATGATTCTACAAATTTCGATTTACGATATAGTTTTATAAAATTAATATATTTTACCAATATTTACAAAAACAATCATTAGCAAAGAAAAAATAGAACACGCAGTTAAAGGACTTTTAAGAAATAAAAACAAATAGAATGTTTGGGCAGGACAAACAAATTGGATGTTGAGTCCGATAAAAATTGACATGGAAAAGGGGGCGCAATAAAATTTAATATAGCTATGAGAGGGGGCGCAAATCCTAAAAGATTGAGATGCATTGAGTTAGGTGATTTTTAACTTATAAAAATTGTTTCGTTGTAGCCTTCAAGTAAGCGGTTGGTTACCAGTGGAATTCACAGATAAGTGCACCTTGTTGTAATACTTTAATGTACCAGTAGCCAAAGGCTTACCCTGATAAGTTATACGTTATTCATAAATACCTTTTTCGTTATATTTTTCTGTTCTTCGTCGGGGCAAAGGTCTTCTTTAATCGTTGCGTTGGGGTGGTATACACGGACCATTTCCGTGATAGCAACATTTATACTATTACGAATTATAAATACACAAATAAAACCAAAAAAAATCATCAACGTAAATATTAATCGCTGACGAACAACCATGCCTTAAAAGAAAGTGTAAGTCAGGGTTCACAATGAACGTAGTAGATAGTAGATAGTAAATAGTAATTAGTAGTTAAAGTTGAAATCTATAGAATTTAATGCAAGTGTTTACAATGACCTACACGGTTTTGTCCTACTCACCCATACGAAGAAAGTAAAATGTCATGAATAATAAATCTAAAATATTATGTTCGAAATTGCCTATAATTCAAGGCAGGGTTATATTTCAAAACGATATGGAAACAATTGTAGCAAAAGAAATAGTAATGGATTCATCATGGACTTACCTTGTGATGTTTCAGGAATTATGTTTCATTAACATTTTACTCTTATTGCGATAAGCTTCTTCTGCCGTTTTTCACTACAATAACATTTCCCTGGCGTGTTAAAATAAGGCTATAAAATAATTCAAAATTTATATTATACCACCTTTTTATTAGAGCCCATTTAAGTGACTGCAGTTTATATGAATTTCGATAGAGCACTTTCATGACACTGACAGTTATTGTCATTAGTATGCATTAAAATTTGTTACACAACTTTAAAGCTGGTTTGATTACGAATTGCTAACAGGTTTATTACAATATTGCTATTGGTGTTTAGCACCACGAACAACTCAAAAACTAGGTTCCCGTACTTGCACATAAAAAAAAACTCAACGTTTTAAAGAAACATCAGAATTTTATTCAAAGAATTTAACAGTAACTAAGTTACTTAAGTGTTTAAAAAAGGTTGTCAATATAAATTTGCGTCTTGTTTTCTGTTTCATCAATTATTTTTGCAGTACGGGATGGTCCAAATTCGATGGGATTGCATGGGTATCTCGGTTAATATTTTAGATAGAGAAAAGGTTGAATTATCAAAAATGTGCAGTTTTTTAAGACAAACTCCATTTCCAAAAATATTCTATCACTTCCGGTTTTCGAGTTATTGAATAAAAAGTGTTTTTTTGTCATATTAATATTTTATCATATCTCCGTTATTGTTTTAAATATCGAAAATATTTATAAAGATTATTTTTAGATAACTTTATGTTTAATTTGATTATATAAATTCACCCTCGCCGTTAAAAGGTTATGACACACACTTACCTTTTTTTAAATGGGTATGTACCGTCTCAATCAATCACCCTGTATAGTGTATATTGTAACATAGTCAAAGAACATTCTTTAATACTTACAAGTATAGTTAAAATTTAAAATTGTACATATGTGATGTAAAATCAGCAAAAAACTGTACTTTACAGTATTATCTAATTTATGAGTGGGATATGTAGCTTTATTTTGATTTATGTCATTAATAATTTTAATTAAAACTGTTATAAATTTTTTTAGATGCCATAGACACATTTAAAATACATAAAATTGTTTTACATAGACGAAAATTATAGGACAAACATTGTTACAATACAGCACTTTAAAATATTTCTTACAAATGCCCCCTTTATTATTGCAGAAATAATATTAGATGATTTATTTTAAACGATATTGCCAAAAATATCTGGTAACATCCCTTTTTTAAAGAAATATAGCCGTTCCAAAATCCAAAGTCAATAACATTTTAAACTTATTCAACAGTTACCATCCAAAAATTTAATTTACCTGTGAGACAGAAACAGATTATTCAATAAAATTTTTAGTAGTCACCCTTTTCAGAGATAACAATAATGGTTCAATGTATACAAAAGCAAATCTAATCATGTCTAGAGCCCCTCACATTTTAAACCAAAATCGTAGCTTAACGAAACAGCACAATCAAAAATTTTAACAGCACACGCCAGCACAAGGCTAGCACAACACATCTGTCTAAAAAAAATGTTTAAATTACGTGGTGGGGGGACTATCATGTCCACAGCCCCGCCAAATTAAAATTGAATTTGTAGCCTAACGGAACCAGCACAATCAAAATTTTTAACAAAGCACGCCAGCACAAGGCTAGCATAACCTTCTACATTAAAAAAAAAGTTACATTTCAAATGTGGGGGGGGGGCAGGACATGGACCTGGCAAAACGAATGTAGAACTGAATCATATACACGTATTAGAACAACATATTTTTTATATTACCTACTTATATTTTGTTAATTTTACACATAATTTAACTAAAAGTTACAATAATATGAGTAAAATGAAAGCATTTATTCCATCTGTTTCTTCTAGTCCTCAGGACAATCCCATTGTGCGATATTTACATTTGTTACAATAAAGTATATAACGGTCAGAATGTTTGTTATGGCTATTATTATCCAAAATACTATTTGCCATTCTTTAAGAGTATGCTGAAATTATAAACATCAAGTTTCTTAATTAAAGTTTTAATTAATAATGTTAACATCAAATGCAGTGGCGGTTTTATGATTTTACCGCTTGTAGGCTAAGGACTTTTTGCCACCCTATAGGTACAATAAAAAAGTCTGCAACAAATGAAAATTTTTTAATATCAATTTCTCAAAAAAAATTATTTTTGATAAAGTTGACGCATGATCTAACACTAATTTTAAGAGGGAAAAAGTTCAATATAATATTATGACACTTGATTTTGCGATTATAAAAATATTCACAATAATAAAGTGCCCCTATTTGAAGAGTTACAAATACAATTCATAGAAACAACTTGTTTAGAATACAAGAATTTAGCCTTAAAATTACAATTTTCTGTTTCGTAGTAATTTTAGTACTTGATCAAAATGCTGACAACAAAAATAAATTTTTTACTATCCATATCTCAGAAAATTCTATTCCTAAAAAAGTTGGTGCATAACCTTAAACTAATTTTAAGATGAAAAATTGTGAGCTGAACATTCATGACACTAGATATTAGAAATATTCGTAAAGTCTGTTTTATACTATAGATACTATTTTTTCGTTTAAGAAAATCGTATACGATTTTTAATACAAAAATTTCGTTCAAGAATTTTGCATGGAAAATATGAACCATTTACCTACATTGTACTATTTTTTGGTACGAAAACTCCAATATATTTTGGTTACTTTTTAGTAACTTTTATCATAAATATTTTGTTGGCACCTTGAGTAACCATGTCAAATGTTCAATTTGATCACAACAGAAAGAGAATCATTTTCAAATTTAACGTATATTTAACGCTTGTTCCATTCTACATATTTATTCCTACAAAATAAATTGTAAGGGATTATAACGGTAATAAGTAGTATTTAACAGCGTTTGATTGTTTCAGTTAACCTAACCCACAAATGACATGCGGTCAGATACAGTTACAGTAGAATACGCATGCGCCGATGCTAAAATTGGACGCATTTAGGGCAGGTAGTAATTTCGTACGAATTTTTCGTTCAAGATTTTTAATTTCTGATTGACACCGTACTAGAAAATCGTATACGATTTTCTTAAACGAATAAATAGTATAGTATAAAACAGACTTAAGAGTAAAGTTTCCTTATTTTAAGAGTTTGATTTAAATTTTAGAGGTAAAAATACTAAACAATAAATTTCGTTTTCCCTTAAATAAGAGCATTTTACTCTTGCGAGTATTTCCAAAATCGCTCAAATCTAGTGTCATGAATTTTAATTAAACTTTTTTTCCATCGTACCTACATATAGTTTTAGACCATGAACCAACTTTTGTGAGGAATAAAATCTTTTGACATATCGATAATAAAATTTGTGCCGCCCGGGACAATCCCTGAGTTTACCGTCCCCCTCAGTACCTACATGTCAACAGCTGACACCAAACGTGGACCGTATAGTAAAGGAACTAATATGAAATCTATCGATAAAATTGAATCGGTTTCAATAAACTAGAAGAAGTACATATTCAAAATAATTTTAAATTTTTAAGCCCTTCCTAAACAAAATTACACATTTCATTCTAATAATTTCATTACTACGAAATAAAACCTGAGGTATTACAAAACTCACATTGTAAGCTACAAAGTTTATAATGATTGGAGCTAAGTATCCCCCAAGAGCTGATAATCCGCCGATTATTGCGGTAAGACTGCCTTGAAAATTAATACTTATGTCCATTACATTTAACTTTATACCAGAAGGATAAAGACCCATGGCTAAAGTGCTCAAAGCAAAAAATGTCATAGCAATATATTTAGAACATCCAATATAAGCAACAGTGACCAGGCAGATCGACGGAATTACCATTGCTGAAATGTATTATGATCATTGAAGGAGAACCAATGAAATGAGCGATTTTAAATCTTGACTTATTATTAGTTTGAAACCTAAAGTAGGTATGTTTTTTAAGTTTTCAAGTTTTGAACAGCTAAGGTAGTGTTTCTTAACCTTTTTGAACTTCTGGCCCCCCTTTTCCATAAGTGTATTGCGCCTCCTTTTAATCATTTTATGTAGTGGCGCCTAAAAAAATAGGTCCTCAATGTGTGTTAAAACCTGTCTTCTATTCATCCTGGTAATTAATAAAAAAAGGTTTCGAAAAATGCAACCCGTTTCACTTTAGTGACAAAAAACCTTGAATTGTTTTTAAATCCGTCCCGTTTCACACTAGTGACGTTTCAATAATTTTTTATTTCATATATTCGCGCTCTCCTTGAGATATTAGATATAAGAGACGCGTCCAACAGGTTGAGAACCACTGACTTAAGGCCCAAACAGAATGCGAGTTTCGGGTTTTGAGTTTTGGGTTTTGGGTTTCGGGTTTCAAAGTCAAACACACGGATTCATATGAAACCGAACAGAATACGGTCTGAGTTTCAACGTAAAGACGGTATTTGCTCAACTCGAGTTTGGGTTTCAAACATACTGAACGAGTTTTGGATTTTGAGTTTTAGGTTTTGGGTTTCGGGTTTCAAAGTTAAACACACGGATTCATATGAAACCGAACAGAATACGGTCTTTGAGTTTCAACTTGAAGACGGTATTTGCTCAAGTCGAGTTTGGGTTTCAAACATGCTGAACTTTAGAGACAGAAACTCACTCACACAAATACATTTTCTCTTGCATCCAGGGGCGGATCTACATAAGGACTAATAGGGCTTAAGCCCTAGGCCCCCAAGTGTGAAGGGCCCACAAAAATTGAATCATTATCATAA
Source organism: Elmis aenea (assembly GCA_947652605.1). Lineage (NCBI taxonomy): Eukaryota > Metazoa > Arthropoda > Insecta > Coleoptera > Elmidae > Elmis > Elmis aenea. Next base: position 11,393,716 of record OX393582.1, on the reverse strand, counting down.
ATTTTTAATACTTTTTCACTAACAATTAGCACTTATCGTATAGTAAAAAATAATTAATATTACTAATGATAATTTATAGTATTATTTGTTTTATTTTAATCAATGTAACATAGATCATCACTAGTCGCCTCTTCATAAATAAATATATTTCAACTCTGATTTTGATGTTAATAAAAATGAATTTTAAACCCCAATTCAAGGATTCTTAATTCAACAAAAAATGGGGCCCCATTGGACTTCAATAAGCCCTAGGCCCCGAAAAACCTAGATCCGCCCCTGCTTGCACCAATAAATTTCGTAGTTCATAATTATTGATCTGAGGGCAGCATTTAGGGTTACCAGACGTCCTGGATTTTTCGGGACTGTCCCGCTTTGTCTTTATTTGTCCCGCGTCCCGCATTTTAATAAATATGTCCCGCACACCCAAGTTTATCAGTTATTGATGTGAGGCAGAATATTTTTAATATTTTTGGACATATCCTTTGTTTTATGCAATGGTGGTGGGCAGGGCCGTTCACAGAAAATTCGGGCCCCAGGGAAGCAATAGACAACGGGCCCCCATTACTCTTAGAAAGGTTTTAATTTAATTTTAATAGTATTTGCAAACAAAATATTGTGTATTAGCCCCACCCCGTGGTGGTGGGCAGGCCGATATTATAAAAATTCGCGAAAAAAAATAATTTGCCGTCTCGTGGATTGGAACTTTGGACGCTCAAGAGCGCTCGGCCCATCCATCGGATACTTAACCCTTGGGCCAACACCCGACGGTAAAATTTCATAAAAATTTAGGTATTTTAAAGCAAACGCTTTTATTATTGAATTATTTTTTTTCGATAACTAAGTATATAAATTATTACCTGGGAACATTCATTTTGGTCGTTGCATTGGTAAATCAAGTCGAAATTTTTTTTTGAAAGGCTTAAAATGCGTTAAAATGGCATCGAAAATCGAAAATGTCAATTTCTGACAGCTGATGCGCCCGGCCACGTATTTTCATAATTTTAAGGTCTAAATTTAACTCGAAAGTAAGATTTTATATTAGATGTTTTTGAAGGAAAAAGAATAACGAATCTGAATTGGTACTACACGATTTCCAAAAATTTACATTAATGAAGGTTTGGCTGTTTAAAATTAAAATGTCATTTGACATTGACATTTGTCAAGACGAGTTTTAAGTTTTGAAAAACTCGCATTGTGTTTGCAACGAGTTTCAAAGACCAGTTTCAATCTCCAACCCGAAACCCAAAACCCAAAACTCAAAACCCGAAACTCGCATTCTGTTTGGGCCTTTAAGGTGATCTTTATTGGGCTACCGCACTATATACTTAGTAGTTGGTCACCCATCAAACGTTCAACACCCCCACAGAAGTTTGAGACACTTCATGAAAAATCTTTTGCCAATCCTTTCCTAAAGCTGGCATAGTAACATCAGGGCGAGTTGTTCTCACAACCAGATACTTTTAAACGCCCAAGGTTGTCTCGCACCCAAAGGTCAAAACGACACAGTTACAACAAGATGCTCGACCAACCATGCCACACGCCAAACGATAAATATTCTACGTTTGTTTCCGAATCGTATAATCTCCGGGTATGGGCTACTCCTTGGCCTTTGATAAGACCAGATTTGACAGCCTGCGATTTCTTCCTGTGAGGATATCTACAATGGCAAAGCAAAGTTGAGGAACTAAAACAAACAATTTAAAAGAAGTGTCTCAAATTTCCATGGAACTATGCCAAACATGTATGCACCTCAACAATATACTGTTCAAAATTGACGTTTTTAACACAAAATCAAATGCTATTGTGTTTAATTTTTACTTTAAAAATACACATATAAGTAATAAATATTGAAGATTTAATACCGCTTATTCTATTGGTTCAACCTTTACTTTAATATCGTAACAATAGGATCGTTAAGAGTAATTTATCAAGTAATTTGTACAATAAAACATATAAATATACTATTAAATTCGCATGCTCTTTCTTCCCTGATATATTTTTTGTTGCTTCTATCATTACAAAATAAAACTTGATGATAGGTACACGATGATAGTCAGATTGAAGTTCCTCAAATTCATCTCATAACAAGCAAGATTTAATTCTTCAACTTGTGACCAAAAATAAAGAATTATACTAATAATTCGTAGTGTTGCCGCCGAGACGAGACAATTCTCGATCTCGTCTCGTCTCGTCTCGAATTTCGAGATCGAGACAGGCATTTTTCTGTCTCGAAAATTCGAGACGAGATCCTCGAGATTCTCGATCTCGACAGTATTTTTATACAGGGTGTGTAAAAATTGGCGAAAGGGCTACACGGGGCGATGTTTTTCGTAAAATTCTAAGTCGAAAATCTTAATACGAAAATGTTGTGTCTGCAAGAGGTCCTCAAAGTTTTGACATTTAGTCCTTTAATAAGCGTTATTATTAAATACTTGCAAATGAAAAAGCTGCAATTTGGAATAAAAATAAATTTCGAATAGTATTTTTTCCTAGATATTGTGTTCTTCCTTTCAAAAATTGGTGTTGAAAATATGTAAATCACTGATTTTAATGACAGTAATACATATGGCATTATTGTCCTTAGCTGTCATCTCTGTTTTTCTCGTAATTATTTCTTGTTTGTGTTTTACGATACCCAAAAGTTTGCAGCTATGTTTACGAACTGAAGGCTTTCAGTTCGAACAAAAAAATGTAAATACCTAAGTAAAAATTGCTGATAAAAAAATGTCCAAACGCAAATCAATGTATGCAATGTTGCCAATTTTTTTTTTCTTTAAATGGTTCCTGAGGCCATAGGAAGCATGGTACAACATTTTTGTATCAAGTATTTGACTTAGAATTTTACGAAGAACATCGCTCCGTGTAGCCCTTCCGCCAATTTTTACACACCCTGTATATTTTATTTATAAATTTTTGGAAACCACTTACAAATTAAACTTTTTATTTATTATAAATATTGTGTAATAAATTTACAAGATTGCCAAGCATTGAGGCACAGCAATGCCCTTGCGGACTCTCTGTCAAGCCTGTTGCGGTGTTTCCGAATAATCAGGCCAGCTTTCGAAAACTGTGGACTTGTTAAATAGGACATTTAAATTAAAAGAACCCATTTCGTCAGAATCGGAATCATCTGGTCCAGAATCGGCTGATAATTGATTTTGGTTTGGTGAATTATCTCTGAAGTCAAAGTTTTTATAGACTTCCTCAAATTGTTGTATTGCTGTCGGCCCCAGGACGTTAGTGCAAATGTTACATTAAATACGTAATTGTGAACATATCTTTCAAAATAACCGATTCGTACGTGGAGTGCACTCCAGTGTTAAAAAATTCAAATAAAATTTGTTTACCCTTTTAAGTCTTTTTTATTGAGTGATCTTTGCTGCCCTTGAAAGAGTTAAAGAAATAAATGCATGCATCTAATAATATGCGTTCCCATTATTTGCTTACACAGGGGAAGCACCGAACTTGAAACAACAGCGTTCTTTCTGTATATCATCAGGGACACTTAGTTAAAGCATTGCAATGTATAAATTCGGTTTGCACGAACTTAAAATTCGAGACTCGAGATTCTCGAATTCGAGACCGAGATTGCACGTTCGAGAATTTTCGAGATCGAGATCGAGAATGAATAAATCTCGTCTCGTCTTGTCTCGTGGCAACACTAATAATTCGTAATCCATCGCTTTAACGGAGGGTCATGTTCAATAAACTCTTGTTGCTTATACCTTTTTTTATTTATCGTTACAATATGCAGACTTATGTTTAACATTTAAAAAATTTAAAAAATTTAAGGGTACAACACAGGATGTGCTTATCAATGGCGGTTTTCCTATTGCTGGTAATAACTTGACACAATAGCCTCTTCGGAATTCGGAATATGTAAGATTAGAACCCCCCATTTTTTTAAGTAACCAAACTTTTGACATAGAGTATTTGAACTAAATGCAAAAATGGAACCACAATTTTTTTATCGTAAAGTATTATTGTTACAATGACAAAGGTATAGCTGGATTTTAAAAAATCGATTAAGACCCATCCTCTCTACAACCATATTATTGTGAGTATCTGCATTTTTCCCAAAAAAAATACGCATGTACTTTAGTGTCATGTATCCTGGGAGAATCAAAGTGACATTTAATACGTGAATTCTTTGCATATCACGATAACTAATAATTTCTACAATAAATTTAACAATTTAAACAAAAGTTCAAAACACTTAACAATAATACATTATTGTATTATGGTAAGTTGTTCATTTTTATCTCGTCTTCCACAGGGCAAAAAGTGGTATTATAGATCCATTAAAGGCCGTTTACACAGACGGTTTTGTACATGGTTTTGCATGTGGTTTTGCACACTGTTTTTGTGGCTTGGTTTTGCACATGATCGCGTACTCGTTTACACGTACGGTTTGGCACATGGTTTTACTCAGGGTTGAGCAGATTTAAATCAATTGATTTAAATCACGATTTAAATCATGATTTAAATCAAGTGATTTTTTTAAAAAAATCGTTGATTTAAATCAAGTGATTTTTAAAAAAAAATTATCACTTTAAATCACAGATTATATGAGTAGATACAATATAATATTTATAATAAAACAAAATTGTATTACTATTAGTAATTAAATACACGAAATGGTGAATAAACCATATCAATTTGCTCTTGTAAAGTAATATTCATTGTGGAAATGCAATAATTCAAAAAATAAATGACAAGTTTTTGAGGTTAGCGAAGTGAACAGTCAGTTTTTTTAATTTCCACGGCACTCTATTGCTTCAATAACGATTTGAAGAAAAATGTCGAATATCTCGAAAAGTATGTTTTGGGTATAGGACATACTTTACAAAATATGAAGCTCTTTTAAAAGACGAATTCGATGACATAAAAAAATACAGGGGTTCGCATTTGAAAAAATCGAGTTACGAGCTTTTGAAAACCATGGAAGTTGCCACCTATTTATAAACACTCCTGTATGTGTGATTCAAATTTTTTCATATCGAGCGAACAGAGAATTTTTTTCTGCATGTCCATACCAAATTAAAACTCTGTACTTCAAAATAACTTCAGGAGAATTTTTTAAATTTAAATTTTTAAAACCTTGATTAATTTAGAAAATTAATTTTTTTTTACAACACCGTATAAAAACCTGTAGTATTTTATATTGATGCAAAGTTAAAAAATTAAGGCGGTCAAAAATATTAAATAAAAAATTGGGTGTTACATTTGAAATATAAAAGTTGCTATTAGCTCCAGAAAGGTGACTCACCCTGTATATTTGAAAATATTTTTATTGTGTTGTTTAGAAAAAACTGTATAAAATAGCATTTGATTTAACATCATATCTCAAGCCGTTTAGCCACAATCGACCGATTCAGCACTAATGACTCACCCTGTATATAATTAATTAAACATCAACATTTAGCACTGATTTTTTCAAAATTCTTAAAAATTATATTTCATTTTTCATTTTGACAAAAATTCACCAATGAATTAAATACTCCTATATTGGTTATTAAATATATTAGCACAAAACAGAAATAGCATGTGAAGATGTCACTAAATTCGATAATACGGTACATTTGATTTAAACCAAAAGAATCTGATTTAAATCAAAAAAATCTGATTTAAATCAAAAAAATCGTTTTTTTTTTATTTTTTTTAAAAAATCATGATTTTTATCTACCCTGGCTTTTACTGTAATAATTTGTGTCGTCAAACGCTGAGTGACTAGCTCGCTTGTATACGCGTTCAGTGGATGACGATGCGCATGTACAATGGATTGAAATGTAAAGTAGCTCATGCGCAGTGAACAAAACCAAGCATGCAAAACCAAGTTGCGTTTACACTCACGGTTTTGCACATGTGCAAAGCCAAGAAATCTAGCAGCGCTAGATTCACTTGTGCAAAACCAAGGTCAATAAAATCGCTTTGTTTTAGCGTTCACACACACGGTTTTGCACATATGCAAAACCAAGTCAGCAAAACCATGTGCAAAACCGTGTGTGTAAACGGCCTATTAGAGCGGTTAATTGTGTGTTTGTTTTTAGTCCTTGATTAAAAGGTCAAAATAACGTTGTCCTTAAAATTAGACTCTCGAAAACATCAATTTAGACGTTGATAAAGAAAAAACAAACAAAAATTATGTTTAAACATGTTTAAATAAATTGTAAAATGCACTTGATTTTGAATAGCATTGACCGTCATAAATCCTTTCAAACTAACACGCAGACAAAATTTTATCATTATTATACCTAGTAGTCCAAAGCTTTTTCTAACATTTAATTTTGAAACTTTGTTATGACTGATTAAACAATCGCAAAGCAGACCAGCACTCGTCGCACCTATCCAGAAAGTCATGAATGGTAAGGACGAAAGTAGTCCATTTTCTTTTATCTGAACTCGAAGGACATCTTTGAAATACTTTGGCGTTTCTGTCAAAACTGTAAAAAATATGACAGCGTGACCAAAATTTCCGGCAACCAATGCCCATACAACTGGATCTGATAAGATTTTTTTCCATGGTATTGGATATTTTAGTTTAACCGCTGAAACAAAAATATATAACCTATTTAAATCAAGAAAACCGCGTCTGAGCTAAACAGCACAAGTAAAATGTTTGTACAAAAAAATTAAACTATTGTTGTCCATAAACATATAAGAAATAATTACAATATTTTAAGTATATCTATCACATTGTAATTAAATGCAGAATGACTTACATCATTGAACTCTTACTTTTGTTTTAATTTTTTTTTTAAATGGAACTCCTAAAGAGTTTTTCGGACATTACAATCTAGTCATACTGGAAAGGAAATGTCACGATATGTTGTCGCAAAAATCTGATCAAGACTGTGTTTATTGCACCAACAACTTCAAACATAGATGTTCTGCAGAGTTATAACGTGCCATTGATGATTTACAGAAGAAAAGTAGGGTGTAAATTGGAACATTAAAAAATAAAGGTCATTTTCACGATCAGGTTGGTCATGATACCGTCAGATATCAAATCTAAATTCCTCTTTTTACTAATGAGCGCATCTGTTGCAAGTAAAATCGTTCAAGGTTTTTGAAAATATCTTAACCGGTTACGAAATAAACGCAAAAACCATAAGTTTAAATTTATACAGAGTGTACCAGAGTGTGCCATCCCCAGGTGCGATTTAAAATTTTGCACACAAACGCTGGACAGTATTGATGAAACCCTACTCGTTTTTTTCATACATTTAGTGTTAACTTATAAAATTCATTAATTGTTATCTTTATTAGTTAATTTTACACTTAAGGTTACGTTACTAGTGAAATGCATTTGGTCTGACGCTATTCAAAATTACCCAACCCATAATATAACAAATTACACTTACAGGTGCCTGACTGTATGAAATTCAGTTCCCTTTCGGTAATACATGGATGATTGCTAGGGTCAGAAGAAACAGTTAACGCATATAGTATGTACCAAGCAATATTTACAGCCCCCCACACATAAAACAATATTTCCCAGCTTCCAGTGTAATGTATAATCAATCCAGATATGGCGTTGCCAGCAATGCTACCTAAATACGTACCATCGTAGACTAAAGCACAAAGCAAACCTCTTTCAGATTGAGGTATCCATCTTGACATTAACTGCGCAACGCTTGGAAATGTACCTCCCTAAAATGTTATCACAGATTAATAGATTTGCTACGATACGTTGCAAAATTTACCGTGCTATACAGGGTGTCCCTATTATACACCGCCAAAAAGTAGTTGCATATTCCTGAGTGAAAATGATGACCATTTGTCAAATATTTTGTTATCCGAAAATGCTTCCTTTCAAAGTTAGAGACCTCCAAAGTTTCAAAAAAAAAAAAAACGATTACGTCCTAGCCGTTTAAGCTAGAGCTATCAAACTTGGCCGAAATGTTTGGGTGTTTTCCATTGAGTTTGTGGGATAACTAGAAAGAAAACACGTAATTGGAAGTATGATTTATAGTCAGGTCATCCGATTACCATCTTCAGAATTTTTTTCTCTGGAATAAAATTGAAAATGTCATTCGTCCATAAGAAACTACGACTTAAGAGGAAAAAATTCGTCTCTCTTTGTTTTTTGCTGTAAACGAGAAAATTAGCGCTAAAGATGCATCGACAAACTCTGTTTATACACCTCAAATATTTTTTTTACTTGGCTAATGTCATGCTTGACTTAAGGCTTGTTCATAATAAACTAAGTGAATGTCGGCTAATTCGTTTAGAGTATACAAGTTTGTGTCTGATATTTTTAAAAAAAAGGTAAAGCATTTACGGATAACAAAAAAATATTTGACAAATGGTCATCATTTTCACTCAGGAATATGCACCTACTTTTTGGCGGTGTATAATGGGGACACCCTGTATACAGCGTGATTGATTGGGACCGAGCATTAGAAATACATGAGAAATTAAAAAGGGTTATGATCTAAAATTTTGGTAATAACTATAATAGCATATGAACGGTTTAATGAAAATACATTCAAGATGGCGACACTTCAGGAAATAACGGAAGTTGACATCTACTCTCTTATTTCAAATACAATGGTATATTTTTTATTGCATTTTTGAATTTAACTCCTACCTAAGTGCTGTAGTTTTTTAGAATTTTGGACTTGTTTGAAATTTATTTGATTTTCATCGTGATGCTTAATATTATCTACCGCCACCATTTCTAAAACCCTCAAATTGAAATTATGCATAGAAAAAACCTTGGAGTACGTCCTGGAATTTTTGCAACGATGCATTACTTACAGGGTGTCCAAAATTTAATTTCCTTTTAATACAAATTCAGACCACTAAAACTCTTTTTTATACAATACAAGCAAGTTTAGTCAAAAAAAAGTCATAGATCAAATTTGGAGAGAAAATAAGAATGCTTATAAAGAGAATTAAAAACTGGTTTTTTGGGGTCATCAAAAATAAGAAATAAAGGTAAGGCAGCCACACTCACTAATATAAAAGTTGACAAGGACGAGATAATAACGAGAACAAAATAATGGAGATATGGACACAATACTTTAGAGCAGGGGTCGGCAACGCGGTGCCATTTCTGGCCAAAAAAGAATAATACTAAATATAGGAACATATGGTGCAGAAACGTGTACGATATCAAATAAACAAAAAAGCAAAATACAAATCACTGAAATGGGGTTTTTAAGGAAGATTTAGGGAAAAACAAGGAGGGACAAAATAAGGAATGAGGTCTTCAGAGAGAACCTGAACTTGGGACCTGTGCAGCACTGAATCGAAGAAGGGCAGCTAAGATAGTATGGGCACATAATGATGATGAAGGAAGAAATAACAACAAGAGAGATATATGAGGCAAAGGTGGTTAAAGAGAAGAGGGGTAGACCAAGAAGAACCTGGACGAAAAAGGTAAACACAGCGGCAGAAAAACGAGGAGTCAAGTGACAGAAAATAAAACAAAAAAACGCAAGGAAGAGAATGGAGACAGACATGGAAAAAAAACACGCAATAACTCAACTCCAGCAAGCCATACACCAGAAAATGTAGAACGACCTTAGGATTAAGTAAGTTCCGTCTAAAGATTTTCTGGTACATTTTTGATATCAGTGATTGGGAACGGGAAAGAAAATAAATCGAAAGAAATGCTTTTTTTTTAAATCTTGAAGGTCACTTAATTCAGAACGTTAATCTTTAACCTTTTAACATAGGTTCAAGTAGTATACCGGGTGTAAATGAAGTGTGGTACACCCCCTTTTTGTCTTTAGTTATGATTTTAGATAAATAAAGTTTGAGGCATATGATATGTGCAAAAAAAACGGGCTTTTTGAACATATGCACACATTTTTTTCACTTCCGGTTTCGCCGGAAATAACCCCCGCTTTCTTATTTTAAAAGGAACACCCTGTATATTTTGGAAAGATGAAGCGATTTTGGACACAACTGCACTATTTTGGTTAATTTTTATAACCTCAAATTTTTTTTAAACAAAATTAAGTTTTTTATTAAGGGTGCCGTGATCTGCATAAATTGATTTTTATTGTGAACAATTGTCCAAAAAACGTTTTTGTCAATTTTAAATGATATTTAGGTTACTTTAATCTTCTTTGAAGGTTGCGGAATCGGTTTTTTGACAAAAAGTAAATTTTTTTAAATGGAACTATGGTGGTACAAGCGGTTATTTTAATGGAGCATCTTCTAACGAATCCATCGATTCCAATAACTTGTATTTTTAGTAAGAGTCCGCTTCAGAAACTTCAAATTATTGTGAAGATTAATTAAGAGATCGTTTTAATCGCAGTAGGTAATCTAATTATGTAAAAATGATTACCAAAATTTTTAGATTTTTTAATTAAATGACTAGTAGTTAAATATACAACAACGATCATATGTTTTGTTGTAGTTATACACAGTGTACAACATTATGTAAAGGTATTTTTTTATCATACCTGTGCTAGTCCCACTCCAAATCTTGTAGCAGCCAAAAGTTGCCAATTTCCAAGTTTTATTGCCAACGGTGTTATGCCAGTAAGTATACCAGATACTAGTGCTCCTATACCAAAAACGTGTTTTGCGTTAGTTTTGTCCGCTAAAATACCTCCAGGGATATGAAATAAAAAATATCCAGCAAAAAAACTGCTCATAATGGTTTGTTGAATCCCTTCAGTCCAATTGTATGTACTACGCTGAAATTTAAAGAGCAAACTTTTCATCAAAATTCAACTCAAAATGTTAAGTGTAATTTATTCAGTAACGATTGAAAATTTATAAAATTTTATTTAAATAAATCAACATGTTTGTAGATTATGTTATTGCCAATGATTTTCAGGTAGTGCTTAGACAGTTGCAAGTGAACAAGTAAATGATTACAAACGCTACTGACAAGAAATCCAAAGTCTCATAACTGGTGAAACCTATTTTTATGTAAAAGATTGTCTTCACCTATGACGTCCTACAAATGCCATTTATGTGGCTATTTGCACCTACCGTAGCGTAGGTACAAATAATTAGCTATGTGCACCTACAGGGTACGAATAATTGGCTATTTGCACGTACTGTATAGGAATATACAGGGTGTAACTGAGTTTTGGTTTAGATTTAGTTTTACATAAATGATATTTTAGAAGTATGGTAGGTATGTGTAAATAACCGGAATATTTGAACAAATGTACATTATTTTTTCACTTCCGGTTTCCCAGAAATACAATTTTTGTTATTTCAAATTTCACACCCCGCTTCCTGGATCTCTTTTTTCGAGAAAAAGTGAATAGTGAAAACTAAAATTGGTTATCGTCTTTTGTTCTCCAGTTATCACCGATAACTCGATTTTTCGTTTTATGACCATATCTCACTTGTTTATGAAAATAAAGAAAAATTATTTTGATGTTCTACTTTTTTGATAAGAATGCAGTGGCGTAGACAATTTCTCAAAAAAAAAATCGAAATTCGAGTTGTGACATCAAGTTGTATATTTTTAAATGTAATATAGTTGGCTATAACTTATTTGAATTCCTTATTTTTTTGTCATTCTAAATATATAAAGGTTGATGTAGTTATTATCAATAATAAGTAAGTTGCGAAAGGTTTTAGGTTTTTTTTTTTAAATTTTAGTAGGCTGTGAAAAGAAAAACAAAACAAGGTGTAAAACCGTTTAAAACTCATTTGGTACAAGTTAAGAAGGTTTTGTAATTTGTTGTTGTGCGATAAAGATTGACATGGAAAAACAGGCGCAATAAAATTAAATATAACTTAGCTAAAAGGGGGCGCAAATCTTAAAAAGTTAAGAAACATTGAGTTAGGTGATTTTTAACTTATAAGAATTGTTTCGTTGTAGCCATCAAGTAAGCGGTTGCTTACCAGTGGAATTAACAGATAAGTGCACTTTGTTGTAATACTTTAATCTATAGTATATCTCAAATAAAACTTCTCATATCGGCTTAAGCAGTTGGAACAACCCAGGTACATACACAATCTTGGATTATAAACCTTAAATGATTTGTATGGCACAACATCTGAAATCATAATCTTATACCACATCTTCCTAATTGCTTTTCTTTGAGCATAATGACCATAATACTGCAGTTTTAAACAAGTTCTCGCTAAAAGCTTATTACCTTATCTACGCTATAATAGATTTTAAATTATAATTGTTTTCAAGCAAAAACTTTTGGGAAACACTGATACAGATATTAATTTTATTTTACCTAAGAACCCAAATTAAACCTTATTGAACCTATAATTAGGGATCAAATTTCGACTGCTTGCGATAATATTCATCCCATTAGATTACAACTTTCATTGGCGTAGACTGAATTGTAAATACAAATAATATTTAAGAAAAGAGACGGAGTGTGCATTTGTTTCCTTTAGTTCTGTCTCTTCTTAATCCGCTGTGAGCAGTTTTAAAAGAAATATACTATATCTCTAGAGGCTTCTGAATCACCCTGATAAATAATATGTTATTCATAAATACCTTCTCCGTTATGTTTTCCTGTTCTTCTTCGGGACAAAGGTCTTCTTTAATTATTGTTGCGTCGGGTTTGTTCACACCGACCATTTCCGTGATAGCAACATTTAAACTAACACGGGTTATAAATAAACAAATAAAACCCAGACTAATCATCAACGTAAATATGAACCGCTGACGAACAAACATGCCTTAAAAGAAAGTGTTAGGAACATTACGTAATTAAATCATACTTCATCCGTATCAAAATGGTTTCCGCCTGTTGTGATTTATTTGTATCAAAACGATTGTCCTATTTAAAAAAAATCACGTTAATTCTTACTCTTATCATTTATTTTAGATTATAATACGATTGTACTCTACTCTATGCTATGCTAAATTGCGTTTCTCCAATGTGAGGTAAAATATTTACTAAACAGTCTATAAGATAAAGAATGCAATGATCAAAATTTGCTCAGGAAAAGTAGCGATCGACCGCCTGTACGACCAAAGTTTGACGTGTAGCTGAGCACATTATTGCGTGTTTTCCATGAGATAGCAGCACTTAATTTTGGAAAAAATGCCCGGTCTGACCCGCCTACACGGTTTTGCTCTACTCACCAATACAAAGAAAGTAAAATATCATGAATAATAAATCTAAAATATTGTTTTCGAAATTGCCTATATTTAAAGTAGGGTTATATTTCAAATCGATATGGAAACGGTTGTAAGCAAAAGATATAGTAATGGATTCATCATGGACTTACCATCCCCGCATTCGCTTTTTAAAGGAATACATGGCATTGTTACTTTTGAAGTGTCAGGAGTTATGTTTCATTAGCCAGCCTTTTACTTTTATTACGATAAGCTTCTTTTACCGTTTTCCATTACAATAACATTTCCCTGGCAAGTGTTAAAATAAGGCTATAAAATCATTCAAAATTTACAATTTACCAACTTTTTATTAGAGCCCATTTAAGTGACTGCAGTCTATATGAATTTCGATAGAGCACTTTCATGACACTGACAGTTATTGTCATTAGTATGCATTAAAATTTGTTAGACAATTTTTTAGAGCTGATTTTATTACGTTTGTTTGTTTACCATTTTTAAAATTACAAAATTTCAAGCGTCCTAAATGTTCTGATAAAAAACCAACGGGGTCGCACTTTTCAGCCCTCTTGTGTAGGTGGCACAGAACATAGAACATGTAGGTGGGAGATGATTAAAAATATATCTATGAGAAAACTTTAAGTAGTGAGGTGAAATATAAGTTACGTTAGTAGTGACGTGCGGTCACTGTGACCGCGCAGTTTTTACTATTGCAAAAACGCGAAAGAAAAAAGTAATTTGTCCTATAAATCAATAATAGTGTTTGTTTGGGTATTTTTCAATGTTTATTGATAAAAAAGACAATGTCTAATTTAAAGCCTTATTATAAAATTAAAAAAACTGAACACAGTGTAATAAAAACGCATTTTGCGTAAGTCAGCGAGCTATATGAATTATACAAAAAAAGAAAACTCGAAACCAAAATTTTTATGAATAAAGTGTAACTAAAGGGATCATACTAAACTTATAAATATAAAAAACTGTTTCAAAAACTTTAAATCATAAAAACCGCAAGGTTTAAAATTTTACAATTTTTCGTTACAGTTTTTACATATTTTCTTAGCACACCAGACCATTTGAATCGATTTTTTTTTCATAGAAGTTCTTTTCGTTTCTAGTTGTTTCTGCTTCTTCGTTTTCTAAACTGGATGTAGCTTGTTCAATAATAGTTTCTGGTTCTTCCGTATCTTCCTTACCTATATCTGATTGCATAGAGCACGGATCATGTTCGATTTCTTCATATACGTCACTTACACTGCTGTCTTCATCGCTAATATTGTCTCAATATTACCTCAAACTATTTCGATAGTTTCTTCAAAATTTGGATCGTCTAAAGTCTAAACGAACTCTTTTTGAAGGTTCTGCCTTCTCAAACATGTTTTTTGCCTTTTAGCGCCTGCATGCAAAAAGTTACACTAACGGTGACGTGCGGTCACTGTGACCACAAATAAACTTTATAATTTTTTTTCGAGACAACGACACAAGCCTCGATTTTTGTATGCTAGTCACGGACTAATTGTAAAGTAGTTTGAAGGTACCTAGACGGGGGGGTACACATGACGAATTAGCTGTAGTATTAAGACTATACTATACTATTTTTTCGTTTAAGAAAATCGTATACGATTTTTGATACAAAAATTTCGTTCAAGAATTTAGCATGGAAAATATGAACCTTTTACATTGTACTAATTTTTGGTACGAAAACTCCAATATATTTTGGTTACTTTTTAGTAACTTTTATCATATTTTGTTGGCACGTTGAGTAACCATGTCAAATGTTTAATTTGAACACAGAACAAAAAGCGAATCATTTTCAAATTTAACGTAGGTATATTTAACGCATGTTCCATTCCACATATTTATTCCTACAAAATAAATTGTGAGGGATAATGGTAATAAGTAGTATTTAACATCGTTTGATTGTTTTAGTTAACCTAACCCACAAATGACATGCGGTCAGATACAGTAACAGTAGAATACGCCTGCGCATGCTAAAATTGGACGCATATAGGGACGGTAGAAAGTACAAAACATCTACAAAATCCAAACCTAATTTTACCGCTGCTCTTTAGGGGGGGGGCGTAACTCCAAAAGGGTACGTCTAAGGAAAATAAATTGTATAAAAGCCCCATTTTATTTTCGATATGGAGTTATGTCCCAAATTTTTCGCAATATTTAATAAACACCCTGAATATTAAAGACTTTAGGACGTATGATGTTTAATGTCTGTCACACCAGGTCCGTATTTTTTTTCCATATTTTGTTGGCATACTCGGAATATATTGTTTAAAACAATGAAAGGCATGAGCAAAAGGATGATATAAGAAATTAAGAAAATATGAACTTAACTTAAATACAAGAAACAAGGGAAATTATAACAGAAACTGAATTACAGAAGGCACTCGACAAATTGAAAATAGGAAAAGCTGCCGGAGAAGATGAAATAGACTCCGAACTGCTAAAATACCTAGGACCTACTGGAAAGGAAAAATTCCTTGAAATACTAAACTTGGCCTGGAGAACAAAAAGCATACCTAACGAATGGAATATGTCTATTATACACCCGATATACAAAAGAGGAGACCCAAAACACTGCAGCAATTATCGGGGAATATCACTATTATGCACTGCACTTTATGAAAGCATTATTGAAAATAAAGTAAGAAATATAGTAGAAACACAATTAGCAGATGAACAAAGCGGCTTTAGACCAGCTCATAGTGTACATGACCACATATTCACAATTCAGCAGATCATAGAAAAAACACTAAGGAAGGGAGAAAATGTGTACCTAGGATTCATAGATATGGAAAAGGCTTTCGATATGGTGAACAGAGAAGAAATATGGAACGCCTTGAAGAACAAAGGAGTAAATACTGATATACTGGAGACAGCCAAAAGTCTATACAGAACAACACGTAACAAAGTACGAACATAATAATAATAATAATAAAAATCTTTATTGTCCACAAACAAAAAATGCCATGAGACAATGTAACCAAACCTCGGGACATTTTGTAAATAAACATGGAGTACGGCAAGGAGGAGTACTAAGCCCGCTACTATTTATAAGCCTAATTGATGAAGTTATAAAACAAACCTGGAACCAAACGACGAAATACACAATAGGTTTTCACAATCTAAAACAAGTCCAAGTACAAGCTTGTGTATTCGCAGATGATGTTGCGCTGGTCGCTAAAAACGAAAAAGAACTTGAGAATAATATTAATGTGTGGGCCCAGATAATGAAAAACTATAACTTATTAGTGAATAAGAAAAAAACAAAGGTAATGGCTATCTCAAATAAAGAAAAGAAAATCAACATCAGACTCGGAGAAGAAATGTTAGAACAAGTAGATGAATTCAAGTATCTTGAAATAATTATAAACAGTAAAGGAACACAAGAAAATGAAATAGGAAACAGGATAAAAACAGCAACAAGAACATACAACGCCATATATAAGAATTTTTTGAATAAAAAGGAGATATCAAGTGAAACAAAAATAACAGTATACAGCACAATCTACATACCAATTTTAATATATGGTGCTGAGAATTGGGTACTGAATAAAGGACAAGAGAATAGATTACAGGCTGCAGAAATGCGGTACTTACGAAAGGTGGAAGGGGTAAAAAGAACAGATAAAATAAGAAACGAATACATAAGAGAAAAACTTAAAATGAAATCACTGACAAGTAAAATAGAGGAAAAGAAATTAAAGTGGACAGGCCACTTAATACGAATGGACAGCACAAGGCAAGTTAAGAAAGTATGGGAAGCCAGAAAAATAGGCAAAAACAAAAGGGGACGACCCAGAACAACATGGAACAGCAGCGCAGTGGAGGCAATAAAACGTAGAGGAAAAACATGGGAAGAAGCAAAAGTACTGGCCAGGGACCGAAAAGGGTGGCGTAGCTTTGTCGAAGGAAAAAAGTGGGAAAGTGAAGGAACAAACCTCGACACCTACGGGTACAAGAGGACAACGATGATGATGATGATGATGACGATATCGGCAGCGAAATCCAATTTTCATCAGAGTAACATAATAATTTTAAAATAACTTTTACCCATTTTTCCAGTATTTCTCCTACAGCCACAAACTTATTTTGTTTTTTTTTTGTTGACGTGTAGAATAATTATCAAATTGTATTACGCGAGAAACGGTACCTACAAAATGTTTCGAGAGACATTATGGAACGGAAAATGTTAAGAGCAGTTTCTTTATTCCACAATCAATTAATAAAATATTAAAACATATATATATTAAGCTTTCTTAAAGACGAATTTAAGGACAAGAAAATATAGGGGTTTGCGTTCGAAAAAATTCAGTTACGAGCTTTAGAAAATCATGGAAGTTGCGTGATTAAAACTTTTTCATATCGAGCGAATAGAGCAAGTTTTCTGCATGTCCTTACCAAATTACAACTCTGTTCTTTTAAAAACAACTTCAGGAGATATGTTGATATGTTTCGTTTAGGCCTACTCAAAGTTTTCTATTTATGAAAATTCCCTTCACCTGTCAAATTTGCGTTTTCAACCAATCACTAATCTTAAATCTTTTAGAGACTACCAGTAGGAGCAATATTACACGGTAATAATTTTGCATTCCTCTGCCAGGAGTTGATCCTCCTATCAAATTTGCGTTTTCGACGAATAACAAACTCAGATTTCCTTTAAACGGCCAATAAACATAATCATACACTGATAATTTACTTTTCGCAATTAACACATTTTCATGCGTTTATTGGTCGTTTCTAAGAAATCTGAGTTTTTGATTGGTGGAAAATATAAATTTGGTGAGGGATTAAGGTATTTTGGTCTTGATAATTTTTTGACAGATGTCGGCGACCAATAACGTTACTTTAATATAGATTAAACCACACCCCTGACACACCACTCTGACAGTACTTGTAAAATTTGACATAACAGATTATGTATGTACCTAAATACTATTTGGTTCATTAATTTTTATTAAAATATAATTCTTGAATTAAAAATTAGGGGTATTTTGCAGTTTATACAAATTTTTTATTTTTTGATTAAAAGACGCATATCTAGCATTTTCGAGGTCGCTGATTCCAAAAAAGTGATTTATATCGCCCGGAAAGTATTTTTTACTTGTATTTTCACGTATGGAACTTAATTTTGACGATATAGCACTATTGTGGGCAATCATGAAGATTAGTTCATCATTGTGAATTCACAAGTCCCGCAAACGTAAGCATCAAAGAAATACCGTTTGTTTTCTTGAAAATATTAAAATCAGAGTGTATATATGTCCTTTCTCGCGGCCGTCTTTCATTTTGCCGGTTAAAGAGGGTCAGGTTAGAGGTCTGTAAAAGCTTTTTTTTTAAAGCAATAAACATTTAACTTTACATTATGTTGTCTGCTTACGTTTGCGGCACTTGTGAATTCACCATGATGAACTAATCTTCGTGATTGCCCTATTGTGTGCCAATAAGGAGAAACTTCACGAGCAATTAGTTATTTGGGGATTGGTTCCTGCATTGAACCTGTTGATGAAGATTTTGATGTTGAAATTGATTTTGAATAAAAGATTTTGTTGAAAGATAGAGATTTGTACGAACTTTTATGGTTAACTTCTACCTATATTTTTGTAAAAAATTGTATGATAGGTTGGTTTCCGGGCCATTAAAGTAAGTTTTTTGGAATCAGCGACCTCGAAAATGGTAGAAATATGTCATTTCATCGAAAAAGTAAAAATTTGTATAAACTGCAAAAATTCCAAAATTAGTTATAAATGATCTATTAATAATAACAATCGCAGTAAGTAGTAGGTATACTTTAATTTATCTAAATTAAACAACATTTTAATTTGAAAGATAGGTTAGGTGAAGGAAATTTTCTGACAAAATATAACTCGTGCATTGCAAATAATCTATAATTTTTGACAAATCTTCACTCATGCAAGTTGAAGCATTCGGGCATATTTACCAAAAATTATCGATAATTTTCAATGCACTTGTTATATTACTACTGATAATATTTTAGCGGTCGTCTACTATGCTCACTATTTGTGCTTATACACTAAAATAACAATGTTTCATTTATACTTTACTTCCTTTGTTGATCAAAAATGCAAATACGATTCAGGAGCAAGGTTATAGTAACTTATCAATATTTTTTGATAGATTTATGGCAAAAACTAATAGTAAACCTTTGGGGATAATACGTTAAGCACGCATTTACATCACATACTTTGTATCTTGTATCTTGTGATTAATACAATAAATTATTATTATTTAACTGTGCAGGTGTTACAGTATGCAATGAAAATTCGATTAAAGTTTGCAATTTATGTAAAGTTTAGAAATTATTTCTTAAGCGCGATTTGTTTAAAAATATTAATCTACGTTGTTTAGTAGTAAGTATTGTAAAGTGTTCATGTATTATTCATAAGGAAAAATAAATGCTAAAATAATATTAAAAAGTATTTTTTTAAATTACATCTAACTGGGCCTCGCAGGCCCGAGCCGTGCGAAAGTGTAGACATTTTCAGGCGTGTATCAGGGTTAAAACAAATTAAAAAACAACTTTTAAAATAGCCGCCTTTATTAATAATAACATTCACCTTACAATGTGCTTAAATAATTTAAACAATAATTTTGTAATAATTTAAAAAAAAAACGTTTTTCTATCGGTTAACTGATACTGATTTTTATTATGTAGGTGAAGGTGCAGATGCAGGTGGATAATCCCATTGTGCTCTCTCTGTAGATGTTAAAAATGCATAAAGTATTGTTACAGCCCATGATATACCAACTACTACAAAAAATACTAATCTCCATTGGCCTATAGTGTTCTAATTGGACAAAAATATTACGTTATCTCACAGTTATCAAGAATGTGGAACAAACTTACGTCTGGTGCTAATAATACAAGTGCATAGGGCGCCACATAACCTGCCAGGGCTCCTATTCCGTTTACCAATGACATAAGAGTTCCTTGAAAATTGGCACTGACCTCTAATGAATTTAATTTAAGTCCTGGATAATAAGGACCCATGGTAAACATAGATATAACGAACATGGCTACTGCTACATAACGACTGCAACCGACGAAGCCCACCGCAACCAAAGTAATTCCAGGTACCATATTACCTTAATCAAATGAAAAAACAAAATGAGAACAGCACTAAACAATTTAAATTTGCAATATAATATTAATAATATTATTGAGGTTTCGCCCGTCACAATACTAAATAATAAAACCGGCTTTTATAAAACCACATTATAAAAGGTCCTGCAACAGTGCGTGGGGTTTTCCTAGCGCCCTGACAGCAGGAAATAAAAAAAAAAGCCTTAGAACATGAAATTATTGGTTTGAGAAGATAAACGTCGTAAAATTATTTCAGCAAGAGAGAGTGTCCCGTTTTTGCGCTATAACAAAAACAAAGATTGTTTTTGAAATGGAACACCCTGTATATTTTTACGTCTTCGGATGTCTTTTTTTAACCTTTACATTAATGTCTGTTCACATTTTAATTAAGTGTGAGTGTTGCCAACTTATAATTTGTTTTTTCAGAAATATCTTAATCTGGCTAAACTTTAAAAAATCGTAGCCACCTAGTTTCTTGAAGTAAAGAAATAAGTTTTAGCAATAATGTTGGTCCGGTTAAAGAGCAACAAACTGATAATTAAAAGTTTGAATTTAGTTATACAGCGTGCTCACAAAAATAAACTGCCAAACTTTCTAAACTTCAAAGTGACACAGCTCATTTTTTCCTAATGTAACTACCCTTTTTATTTTTATTCCGCTATTCGATAGCTTTTCCCGGAAAAGCTGAATATAAAGAACAATGTAAAAAAAATCCGAGAAATAATGTTTTGTATTTGAAAATGCTATAGCATCAGCACTATTCATAATATTATGTAATTTTTAAGAGTTTCTATGAAGTATGAAATTCTTTAAAAAACTACCCTTAATCATTTTTTTAAGGAGCTAAATAGCAAACGTAAAAAAAAGTCGTAGGTAACTTAATAACTTCTTTAATGGCCAGTTCTGGTTAGGTGGCCATATTGACTACCCAGAAAACTAAATTTGTTTTGCAGCGATAAGATCCTCATGGGATGCAAAGATGGTGGTGTCATCCGCAAAGCTGGCCATTGTAGTTAGATGAGTGGTTTCCAAAATAAGAAAGTTGATGTTAAAATAAAAGAAAAAATTAAGATAGACAAAATTTATTAACAAATTTAAATTCTGCGCAAAAAAATGTCCCAATAATATTAAAAAATATTTTGAGTAGGTATGATTTTAAACAGGGATGGAAAACGTAACGTAACGATACCCGATAACGTTATAATAACGATTCAATTATAATTTTTTATACAATAACGTAACGATATTTTAATAACGTTATATAACGTTATAATAACCGATAACGTTTCGTTAAAAGTTATTTGGTATCGTTATTCTCTATAAATTAAATTTTTATATGGCGATCTTTTTATTTTTAGAAGATATAATATTTTGTTTACATTTTAGAAATTAAAATGAAAATAAAATATCTCAACCTTAACGTAATTTTGTAGGTACTATTTTTTAAATTTACATTTACAGATCCCAAAAATAATTTCAGAGTTACAAATAAAAATTATTTTTATACAGCATGTTTCTTAAATAATGCGAAAAAATTCGGGAGGTGATACTTAATCGAAAATTAAGAGGGGTCTTTCAATTTTTTTTTTCTTTAGGGTCTCCTTTCGGAGTTACACCCCCCTAAAGGGGATCGGTAAAAATGGGTTTTTATTTTATTTCCCAAATTTGTATAAATGTGGGAGATTTATACTTATAAAAAGGTTTCCCATAGTAATAATTTTAATCATCTCCCACCTTCACAGGGGGCCGAAAAGTGCGACCTCTGTTGATTTTTTTATCAGGACTTTTTGGTAGTTGAAATCTAGCAATTTTAAATTTTCTTTAAAAACTTGATTTATTTAGAAGTTTTTTTATTCTTTAACTGTTCTCATTAAACCTACAGTTTTTGAGTAAAAAATTATATGAATGAACATGAACAATCAAATATTCCAATATAAAACAATATTGGATAGAAGTGACGGGTGTAATTCATTTTGACGTTTACGCGGCGACAACTATAAAACGCCCGTCAATTCTACCCAATATGAACATAAGCATAATATTCACTCATTTAATTTTTTACTTAAAACTGTAAGATTTACGAGAAAAACTAAAGAATAAAAAAGGTTCTAAATAAATCAAACTAACAAAAAAAAAAATTGCAAAATTTCAACTCACCAAAAAGTTATGATTAAAAAACCAACTGGGGTCGCACTTATCAGCCCCCTATGAAGGTGGAAGATGATTGAAAATAATACTATGGGAAACCTTTTACTAAGTATAAAACATCTACCAAATATCATTCTCCTACATTTATCTAAATTTGAGAAATAAAATAAAAACCTAATTTTATCGCTCCCCTTTAGGGGGGTGTAACTCCGAAAGGAGACGTCTAAGAAAAAATTGTTATATAAAAGACCCCACTTTATTTTCGATAAGAACTCACCTCCCGATTTTTTTCGCAATATTTAAGAAACACCCTGTATATCATAATTTGTGTAACGTTATATAACGTTATATAACATAACAATTCATTTTTTTAACGTTATTTATAACGTTATGTAACGAAAACAAATAATAAATAACGTTATACAATAACGTAACGATTTAAAACGTTATTCCATCCCTGATTTTAAATAAAAGAGTTAAAAGCAAAAATCCAAAACGTAATTTTTGGTTTTTCATGAATAGCGCAAAAACTGCAAATTTTATCCGAGGTTATTTTTCATATCGTCGGTGGAAAGCAATTTTGCTGCAAACGCCAAAACTACAACTTTACAGGACAGGCAAAAAACAATTTAAGTTTTGGAAAAATGATTACTGTCCTTTAAATATTAATTTTATCAAAAATATTTTCAAGGAATGTATATGTCAAATAATTAAATGAATATTATTAAAACAATAAAAATCGTCCATAACTATAAATTAATGGCGTTTTGGCGTTTACAGCAAAATTGCTTTTCATCGACGATATAATAATTGCTCTTAAATCATAGATCATTCTCAGCCATTAACCAACTCTGTATCTCTCACCGTTTATGGGATCCTCATGTTGTTCACGGTAACTGGGACACCCTGTATACGTATCGTATGATTAAGTTCCGTTTCTTTAAATTATAAAGCAAAGAAGAAAAACGGGTATCTTTGATTTCATTTACATCCGTTGTAGTGTACCTGTACAGCGATAATATTACTTACCAAATGATGTTAAAGCAGGTCTAAATATACGAATTGGTATAAGATTTCTTTTGGTAATGTAATCATTTGCCAATCCGGCGAGGTTGTTGGCTAACCATAACGCAAGATATGGTAAACAAGACAAAGCTCCATTGGACTGAACATCAAACCTTAATATATCATGTAGATATTTTGGCATTTCTGTCACTACAGCAAACAATAAAAGATCGTGACCAAATTCTCCAAACACAAGCGCCCATACAACTTTATCCGTAAAGAATTTACCCCAAGGAATTTTATAATTTTCTTTAATTACTGTAAATATTCAAATTTTTCAATGTTTATCATAATTTTTACAAATAGTTCACTATAATTACCAGTTTCTGATTTTATAAATGCTAATTCGCTTTCACTTATGCAAGGATGGGTAGCAGGTTCTGAGGAAATGCATATTATAAAAGCAATATACCAGACCATTCCCATCATGCCCCACATATAAAACATGAACTCCCAATCTTTATGATGCAACATTAGCCCAGAGAAAAGAGTTCCACAAATGCTTCCCAAGTGAATACCTCCGTAGATTAAAGAAACAAGAATACCCCTTTCACTTAGCGGTAACCATCTTGAGCATAACTGCGCACAACTTGGAAAAACTGCACCCTAAAATAATCACAAAATTAAAACCTGAAAAAACCCAAGGCATTTTTGTGGACTATAAAATAATTGATTGGATAGGCTTTTTTTTAAAAGTGTTACTGTTGATCAGTGGTTCTCAATCTGTGGGGCGCGCCTCCCTAGTGGGTGGCACAAAGTATCTTAAAAAGGGCTAAAAGAAATGAAAAAAATTAAACAAGTAAACAGGGTGAAGTGGTACAAATTTATAAACAATTGAAGGACCTTTTTTTAGGCACCAGTATGAAACAGAAGACGGGTTTCGAAACAATTCGGGGACCTATTTTTATTGTCATAGTAATCGATTGACTCTTGTCGCGTGCGGTCGTGTGAGGGAGACCCAATTAATTACAGTTCGAGTAATGAGCGATTTCATTGGTTGTGAGTGCTATCAGACGATATACAAGGTCGGTAACCGTATCGCGTAACGATGACACACACACCTTTTAAAGCGCTGTTATCCTATTTGCAGAAAATGCAAGACCAGCACGAACAAATGAACCGGCAATAAAACAAAGAAACACTGACCTATTTATTGAAAGTTCCACAAGGACACTAAATGAAGAATTCTAAATGAAGAATTCTTGTATAACAAATGGAAAAAAGCGGAGCATGAAAATCATACCATGTCCTCCAGAATAAATGAACTTGAAAACCAAATAGCTATTATGCAAAAAAAATCTAGTGTCGTAGAAACAACAAACAATACAGAAAAAATAAAATATGTAACCGATGAGGAGAAATTAGCAAAAGAAACAAAGTGGATAAGAAAAAAAGAAAAAAAGAACAAAAAAGATGGATGAATACTTCGTTAACACCACCTTAACAAGAACAAATCCCAGCAGGACAGAAGAAAGGTAAAAAAACACCATCGCCCCCACCAGTAGTAGTGGAAGGCATTGAACACTTTAACGAACTCCACGACAAACTAAGCGATATGCTTGTTGGATTTCAAATTAAACTAATACCTAATGAAAACATTAAAATTAATGTACAAGATGAAGAAAGTTATCGGATGTTAACTAAAATGCTTCTGGAAAACAATATAAAATGGTTTTCATTTGAAAATAAGTAAAACAGACCAATCAAAGTAATTGCCAACAAACTGCATTATTCCTGCAATCCGGAAAAGTTAGAAAAGAAAATTTAAGGCACTAGAAGTAGTAAATAAACTGAAATGGAAGACAAAACAACTGCTAAATATGTTTATGCTGGTATTCAGACATGATGATGATAATAAAATCTTTGCAATCACTGACATACTGGGTATTAGGGTTGAAATACAACCAATCAAAAACACTAGCCTAGTCCCACAATGCAAAAGATGCTAAGCATATGGACACACGCAAAAATACTGTGCCAAAGAACCACGATGTGCCAAATGCCCTGGTAAACACCTTACTGTAGATTGCACGAAGCTAAAGGACGAACCACCAAAATGCATACACTGTGGCAGTAACCACCCTGCGAACTATTAAGGATGCATCGTAGCCATAGAAAGGCAAAAAATCAAAACAAAATTATGAAGAAACCCAACTTACCTCAACAGCCACAAAGAGAAAGGAAACAGGTAGGCAATAAAAGACAACTATCACAAAAGACAACTAAGACCCAGCCACAGGAAAACAATAATAGACATGGGACATTTTAAGCACTGATAGGCACATCAAACCCAAATGCCAATACCCAAAATAGAAAACAGCAAACCACGTCTGCTGAATTTACCTTGCAACTGATCTTGGAAAAATTAAACAAACAAGAACAGCTGACTAGACTAGAACATAGTGCTAAGGGAGCTACCCCTAAGCAAAACAACAACAACAAAGAGCCGTTGTAAAAAATGAATTTTTTTTTTTTATCAATTTAAAAGTTCAGCTACTGTCTACATTATTTTTCCACGGCTTAAATTTATATTGTTTTATTTACCTGTGCCAGTCCTACACACACTCTTGATGCAGTTAAAAGTTGCCATCCACCCCATCTTACAGTAAGCGGAGTCAATAACGTAAATACAACGGATAGCACAATACTTGTACCAAAAGTATGTTTGCCACTAAGTTTATCGGCTATTATTCCACCAGGAATGTGCATAATAAAGTATCCTCCATAAAATGATGAAAGTATAGCCTGTTGTTGATTTTCATTCCAATTATATTGGCCTTTCTAAAGTATGAGCAACAAAATCAAATAAACTTATTGATGTAAACATCCGGTAGTAGTTAACAGCGCCGCGGTGCTCGCAATTCATCGCGAGCATCGAGGTTATGTGAACTACTACATAATGTTTTTATCCTTAAGAACATTAGTGGTTTTATTTCATGTAAAAAGTTGATGAGATCCAGTTTTAAGGTATACAGAGTTGCGCAAAAGTATGAAAATAGACAAATATCTAGAACACTGTTGCAGATATAACAATGAAATGTTGTATCTAAGCGGTAAGCGTTGGTATTTTTCGTATTTGATGAATATATTAAGGTTGCAATACGACTTCCGGTTCAACCGGAAACGGACTCAAACTGACATTTTAAATAGAACACTGTATATTACTACATTTTTGAATTCCTCTTAAAATTTTGTTTAAAAAATGTATGAGGTTATAGTGGTCTAAGATCAACCGTTTTTGTAAAATTTACATTTTTATGAAAAAGATTTTTTAATTTATTGTTGAGATAAACATTCGAAATATTTGAACATAAAATAACAACAACATAGTCGAAATCAGCAGTAATGTGATATATTAATGTTTATTTATCTTATGTTCAAAATTTTTGATGTTTATCTCAACAACAAATTTAAAAACCTCGGTAGCTTGTACCACATGAGTTTTAAAAGGAATTGCACCAACAGTTGCTGTTTAACCAACAACCCCTGAAGATGTCCCCGATGAAGGAGGACGAAACGTCGGTTATGAAGAAACCTTCGACGCGGTTTCAACCCGGAAACAACCTATATACATTGAACATCGGCCGCGGAAGCCTACAACATTGTTTAACAGTTATTCAAAACGGATTTTGAGAATTATTTTACAATAATTGTATATGACCTAACCGAAATTTACATATTTGTTAGCTTGGACGGTCGTTTTGAACTTATAAATACATCTGTATTTGTTTATTACTTTAAAAGTAAAAGTAGTTTCATTTCTGTTATCGCTCGTGTTTGAGGCACTCGCATTTTTTCTGTTGACCAATCGCAGCTAAGGGATAACATTTGTAATTGTTTTAAACAGCTACGTACGAAAGTTTTTGAAAGTCGTGAAAGAGTGCTCAATGCAATGAGTTCTTTACGACTTCATTCTTAAAATTCTTTTGTAAATAAAATGTTTATCACAGAGAATACAAATACTGAAAAATTAATAATAGAAGTTCAAAAATATAAAGAACTGCATGACATTAAAGCAGGGCATGAAACCGTTTGTTTAAAAAACCGGTTAACCTTTACTTTTTGTCCAAAATTTTGATTTTTAACCGAAACCGAAACCGTTATTTTTAAAGGCAAAAAAAACGGTAACCTTTAACCAAAATAATAAAAAACCGGTTTTTTAAACATCTCTTTTTAATAAAAATTATTTTGAAAAAATACAAAATCTGTATTAAATGTGATTAGTTTACCAAAAGTAATTACTGAATGCTTGATTGTACATCTATATACATAAAAGAGCTTGTTTGTGTGTTTGTTTGTTTGTTTGTTTGTTCGCTATACAATCCTAGGTCCGTTGACCAATCGGGACCAAATTTTGCACAGTTACTATTTGAGGCCTCTAGTTTCAAAACTCGATAAATCCATTTTAAGCAAATGTTGGGAAATAGCAAAAAACTGTTTTAATAAGTTCCCAGTTTTTCACTTTCAAAATATGTCGCCGTCATATAAGGATTAGGCGAATAAGTTGTAAAACTACTGTGTTTTTTTTCAAAAACACATTAATAACTTCATAATTTAATTAAATAGATGGGAGTTGTGGGGTTTTGATATTAAACTTCGGATATGTAGGGTTTTGTAACTTACCTGTATGCAATTTGCCGCGATTGGTTATTTTGCTCGACAAATAAATAACACAAGTTTACTAAAATAAATTTAAATTACACTGTGGTTAGAAGTGAAACTTAATAAGAAAAATTCATAGACCGTTAACAAAATTATTTTATTATTTAATTACCATCAAAATATTACACAACTAAATCGGGTACATCGTCAACCTGTTCGCACAAATTATAAGGATTGCTTTCCTCTGCGGTAGCCTCATCCGGAGCATCGTAGTATGTTTTCAAAACATTATTGTAATACTTAAGATTTTCCATTGCGTGCCAGTTCTCACCCCAATGTTTTTCCAGTAACACCTTCACGTCCTTTAGTTTTTCTTTATTGGGACTTACACCATTGAAAAGTTGAGACTGCACAATGCTGCTCACTGATTTTCCCTTTTTAAATACTGACTTGTACTCCCCAAGATCTGACTTATAAGATTGTTCACCTCTAATTGTTACTTTGTTATTTTTTCCTTTTCTGAGTATAAATCTTTTGCTCATGTTGAATCGGAAGTGCCACTGGGCAGGAGATTTTATAGCATTTTGAGAATCTTTCTTCCAATCATAAACCTTCACATCACGATCCAATACAAAAACAGTTCCGTGGTCTTTGAATATTTGGAGAAACTCCTCTGGGGAAACGATGGTATCCTTTTTTTAAATATTTTTTTCGATATGACCAAAAACCCTATCTGGGGGAATATATGAATGTCCAGCCACAGGAAATACGAGTTCCAAGTTTCTAACACATGGAGGTGCATCTGCACTAAGCCATTTAATGCACATAGTTATCATTATTGAATTTTTATTCTGGCCCCCACAGCCATCAGCAATAAGACGAACTGTATCTATGTTATCTAGGTTGATGTTGCAAAGTTTATGAAAAATTGCACTGGCAATTTGATTGGCTCCTTTGGGGTATTGATCCTCGGTCCATGAGTATAAGAACACATTTTCTTTTAGAAGTGGTGAATGAGATGACCCTGTCACGGCAGCAAAATTGTACGTATACAGTTGTCGACTGTAATAAACAGATTGATCTGGAATTTTTGCCATTGCCTGTTTTTTTTGGCAATCAAAAGATATTGTTTGCAGGCCTTGCCTTTCTTCTCTGAGGGAATCGAAAAAAGCTTTTGCCCGTAATTTATGAATATAGCGCTCAGTCATAAGTTTTCTTTTGAGTTGTTCATCCTTTTCAACTTTTATTTTTTCCATTAGCTGGAGACATGTTGAACATACATCTGTTCGTGGGGTTCCAAAACCTATATTATAGCAGATACCAAAAATATGTCGGAAGTAACTTTTTTTACTAATATGTACGAAGGGTCAACTTCCACTTCGTTACAGTATTGTCGCCACATTTTTGAAATATTTAAATCAGAAGGCAAGTAGCTGCGGCAACTCCTGTTTCGGCAGTAATGAGATTCAATGGTTCTAAATTTTTCAATGAATCTCATTACAGAATTTTTTCTTTCCTCAAATTTTGATGTCTTTCGATCACCTCCTCTGTTTTCACGAGCCATCTGTCTTTGGTCATGAAATCGCTTTAGTACACCAATTACGCGATCTTTCTTTATCTTTAGAATATCAATAAATGCTTTTTGGCATAAAAGTAATTTTTTGGTTGAATCAGCAACATTTATGGTGTATTGTACGGAAAAGTTTTTTTTATATTTTTGGTTTTCAGTAGGTCTTCGGCGTTTTATATCGTGTGTTTCGCAATATTTAATAATAAAGTTATCCTGGGCTATTTTATCTTTATGCGAATAAAATCTCTCATGAAATTGCTTTATATCACGCATCAGCAGCGTACTGCATTTATAAGATTTTGTAGCATGTTGGCAACTTGGATAAGAAGGTAAGGCTTGAGCTTTATATCTGAGAAAAATGAAATAATTGAGTAATGTAAACTTTTGATGAGTAAAAATGCTATTTACCTTTCCTCCTTTTGTTTTGCTCGTTTCCAATTATTTGGTCGGGAAACACGTTTCCGCGCTAAATCTGGTGTCACTGGCTTTGGACACGAGCCACTACACTCTGCCATTATACAAAACACTAAAAATTTTTTTCTACAACTATAAACGCTTTGTATTGTAAACGAAAACTTACTAATAATGAGATAACACGTTGCTAAAACAAACGCATGTGCATTTTGATCACATGGCTTTAAACGATAACTGTCATTGGCTAACTCGGATTTGCTGGCATTTGATTTCAGGGCAACTTGAATTTGTCGGCTTTTGAAACTAACTCCATATTTCAAACGCAAATATCATATGAATTTAGTGGGTTTTGCATCGTATACATCATACTATTTAGTAGAGGACAAAATGACGAATCCATTGTCATATCGATCGCATTTTTTGTCTAAAATGGATTTGTCGGGTTTTGAAACTAGGGGATTCATTTAGGACCTTGCAGATCTAACGCCAAACTTTAAGTACAAGCACATATTACCAAGCTCGAGTGCAATACTGAAAATACACGGACGGGGGACTGCATTGGTTAAGAATTATTGTTTGAAAATTTTATTTCTAAACTTAACAGGGTCATAGAGACCCATGAGTAGTAACGAAGGGTTAACTATAACTACTGCTTAAAAGTTCTCCGACGACCTAAACACATGTTGTGTTTAGCTCAAATCCTTCGATGACGTTCCGTTTTATGTGCGCACCCCTACAAAATTGCCGATGCCGATGGTAAACTTCCGATCCGTCCGTCCGACTTCGTTCCGACCTTTAATGTTGTCATCGGATACGAAAAATTCCTTAACAACTTCTCTGCCGATGATACAAACATTGAGTTATGGCTTTTCTTTACTAGCCTCTTAAGCTGTTATGCCGCATATAATCGTCATCGGCCTTGGTCATGAATAGCGACTATGCCGTACAGATTCGCTTTGTGTAAAATTGTGTATATCTTGTTGTATTTAACGAAAACGTACGATTTCTTTGCTTCGGTCATTACATATAGGATCACTTTAGGACGTCATCTATTTTGTTTGTTCGAAAACGTTTACAGCGCCACTTGCCGACATTTACTATGTGTTCTGTGCTTCAAAAAAGTAATAAGAAAAGAAAGTCGTTATTGGTGTGCAATTTGCAGCACGGGCCTTTGCACTGAACCTGAATTAAATTTTTGAAAACTTTGTACTGTCTTGTAATATTTTTAAAAACATGCCAAATGGATAATTATGCATTGTTGTGTGATATAATATGTTGTATACACTATAAAAAAGTAAAATTTTAAATAATTCTTACGTTTCATTAATTTTTTATTTCATATTTTCAATACAATGAATATGACGAACGAAATTTTTCATGGAATGGATATGACGTAAATACTCGCGAGCTGTCTAGAGTTTGTGTCCGCTGTGCAAGGCCTCGCGCTCAGAGGCCGTGTCCGCTTAAGAGGCTAGGAGGCTAGGGCTAGGAGCCAATTACTAGACATGCGAGTCACGGACATTATCTGTAATAATGTTCCAGTATTTTGTCAGCCGTTGTGAGAATAGTTTATGGTTTTACTGGCTTGTAGGTAAAGGTTATCCTACGATTTTAAAAATAATGCAGTTAAAAATCTATGTTTTAATAAAATATACTAAACATTAAATATTTCAGTAAAACGCGTTTGGCTTTCGGGGATACCTAGCAATAATATCTTCATCGGCAGTAAACGTGTTAACGCTCAGATACAAAATTTGATTGTTATATCTGCAATAGTATTCTAGATATTTTTGTGTGTTTTGCGCATGTCTGTATGTTAATTAAGTCAAATAGTATACCCTGTACTTTTCACTTTGCCCCTCAACTTCGGGACAATACTGCTCGGCCTCGGAACCATTATGTAACTTTGTACCAACCATTTCTGTAAGAGCTACATTCAAACACATCCGCATAATATACGAAAACATAATACCAAGACATGCCATAATGGTAAAAATAAATCTTTGCGGTATACCTGTAAAAATGTTAATATTTGTAATATTATTGAAATATACCAGCATTGAATTTTTTAATTAAATAATTCAGCCTATAGCGCAGTAGGTAATAACATATTGACATGCATAAATTGTTACTAACAAAATAAATAACTGTAGAAAATAACGGGACAGTGGTCATGAGGTTCATGAAGAAAACTCTTTGCATCAGCCAAATATTTGTAGCTACAAACATTGCATAATTATACAGGGTGTGTATAAATTGGCGGAAGCGCTACACGTGGCAATGTTCTTCGTAAAATTCTAAGTCGAAAATCTTAATACAAAAATGTTGTACCATGCTTACTGTGTCTGCAAGAGGTCCTCAAAGTTTTGACATTCAGTCCTTTAACAAGCGTTATTATTTAATATTTTTTAATGAAAAAGCTGCGATTTGGAATAAAAATAAATTTTGAATAATATTTTTTCCTAGATATTGTGTTTTTCCTTTCAAAAATTGGTGTTGAAAATATGTTAATTACTGATTTAAATGAAAATAATACACATGGCAAGATTGTCATTAGCCGTCATCTCTGTTTTTCTCGTAATTGTTTCTAGTTTGTGTAGACGATACCCAAAAGTTTGCAGCTAGGTTTTCGAGCTAAAAGCTTTCAGTTCGAACAAATATTATAAATATCTAAGTAAAAATTGCTGATAAAAAAATGTCCAAACGCAAATCAATGGATGCAATGTTGCCAAATTTTTAATACTCTAATAAGAAATAAGTTGGGAATAATGGTGCTATTCCGACAAAGTCCGCTAAAGTGAAGTAGTTCCCCCCAAGACATTATATACCCCTAAGCATTTCGTAAGTTTAGTTCATTATATCTCGTATACGCAAATATATTTAAAACATACAAATGCGAACATTTACCGGCAAAAAAGTGTTTATATTCATAGAACTATAGCAACTATAAAACATACTTACAGGCATAGTATGGGGAACAGCAAGGCATTTTGGCTTATGTTTACCTGGCATTACCTGAGATTTATCTTTAAATGTCAAATTCTGCACGAGTCGCATTCATACGAAACTGCTAATTTTATTCGTCATTTGTGACAGGCGAGTGCTTGATGCTTCTCAAAATATTATATTTTATGTTGTGAATGTAACAAGCATTACTGCTACTAGAAGATCAGTGACACAATTCAAAATATAATTCTAAACAGTCCTGAAAACCTATTTAAAGTAGGTACATTCATTTTGAAGTTTAACTCTTTCAAGGGCGGTGGTCTAAAATATGTATTTATATAAAAATTAATTTAAAAAGCAAGTATAAGTAATAAAACAGTCGTATTTCATAGGATAAAATCTTGCTCTGTAATTATGCACAAGTTTAAGCAAATAGTGGTAAAACAGTACTTAATTAATTTAATAAAAAAAAGAATTAGGTACGTACAATTCTTTCTTTCTTCGAATATTATGTTCTTGCTGGAAAATTCCGGAAAACTATCAACGTGTCCACAAAATTACCGTGTTTTTTTTTCACAATATTGCAAATTTTAGACCACCAAAAAAATTCATGCGCTGTTTATCAAACGTCAAATTCACGTAAATTTCTTTATATTATTCATAGTTCAGCTATAAATGAACTAAACTATTAGTGTTATCGAAAATAAATGAAAAAAAAAAAAACTTTCCTTTTTTAAATTCACACAACAATAAAATACACACTCAACAAATACCGTAAAAAGTGTTTTATTTATTTGAATTTGCCTTTTTAGTTTCAACAGTGGTTTCTAAAACTTAGATTTCTACCACTGGAGGGCGCTCCACGCACGAAACGGCAATTTTAAAAGGTAGATTCACAATTACGTATTTAAATGTAGGTGGTACATAAATCGTACCACCGCCCAAATAGACGCATTGTTTGGTGGTACATATTTTAGACCACCGCCCTTGAAAGAGTTAAGAGGTAACAACGCCTGTCAATTCAACCTAATATGAACATTGATGAACATTAACAAACTATGGTAAACACCAAAAATAATCGTTTTATATCTAAACATTTAATAGTGCATGTTCAATTCTGTTTTTTATTTTTAACTTAAAAATTGTAGGTTTTGCAGAAAAAGTTAGGGAATAAAAAAAGAGTATAAATACATCAAGCTATTAAATGAAAAATTTTAAATTGCAAAATTTCAACCCTCGAAAAATTTCTGATAAAAAAACCAACAGGGGTCGCATTTTATTGTATGTAATACAATTCTTTAGTTAGATTTTTGTTCAACCTTGGGTTTTCATTTACCATCGGGCAATAATCATTTTCTTGGTTTAAACCGAAAATTTATTTGAATAAAATATGCTTTTAAAGGGGACCAATGCAAAAAAAAACTCATGTACTTTATGGAAAAAAAAAATGTTATTTGTATTAGACATATCACGCAAATATACAAAATTCATTCAAACATTTTAATAAAAACAATTAAAATATCGAGATTTAGTTATTTATTAGTGCATTAATTTGTACAACAATGACTTAAGCAATAGCTTAACAATCGATACGATTGTAGTAGCTATTTCTAAATGGCTTTTATAAACATGTTTATAAAGCATGAATAATTTTAAAATACATAGTATATACCAGGTTGAAAAATAAAACAATAAACTGAGGTTATCATCAAAGTTTAGCCTTGGTGTATTCAGTAGCCATTTTGTCCACTATAGCATGCGCTTCTGTATAATAAGGATCTAAATCACTTTTAACTCTCTCTAACCAAGCTGCTAAAATTGGACGGCCAATTCTTGGATCGTAGCCAGCCATGCCTAAAAAATAAGTACGTACCGGGTGTAACTGAAATCAGGCTCACCCCCTTTTTTTTCTTTAGTTTTGAATTTAGACAAATGAAATTTTAGACATGATATGTGCAAAAAGCCGAGCTTTTTGAGCACATGCACACATTTGTTTTACTTCCGATTTCACCGGAAATAACCCCAACTAGGGTTGCCAACACTATCATTTTGACCCGAAGATTTCGGGTTTGGCTATCAATCTTCGGGCTTCGGGTTTACAATTAAACTCTTCGGGTTACCCCGGGTTTATACTCATGTACGCGAAAAGCGGCGCCATTCATTGGCGATTCTACCCCAGCGACTAAAAGTAGAAACAAATTATTATCCCGTTACGTCACCTCACGTGAGCTCAAGCTTTCATCAAACGTGTAAGAGTAAGTTAAACAATAAAAATCTATTATTTATCTCGCACTCACACATTTGATGAAATTGTGAGGTGACGTGACGTGATAATAATGTATAATGTGTTCCTACGTTGATGGCCGGCGTCAGCCGACAAGCTCAATTCTTATTTCATTATACCGTTTGCATTGAGTCAGTCGCTTGGTATTCAGCATTAAATTTAGTAAAAGCTGCACTTGCAATAAGAATTAATTTCGACATTGACTGCGAAAATTTTTAGCCTTATTTCAAAGCTCGAGAACAGAAATCGTTGGTAGAAAGTGCACAATGTGATAAAAAAATAGAATTTCAGGAAGGATACCTTGCCAGGGCAATAAACCGGTTAAAAAAAACCTCTTAACCGTTATTTTTTGTCTATAAATGTAATTTTTAACCGAAACCGAAACTGTTATTTTTAATGGCAAAAAACGGCAACCTTTAACCAAACTAATTAAAAACCGGGTTTTTTAACATCTTTTTTAAATAAAAATTACTTTAAAAAAACACGATAAGTTTACCAAAAGTCATTACTGAGCGCTTGATTGCATAAATAGATAATTGCTTTTTATACTCTGCTTTCCAAATTAAAATAATGTCAAAAACCGTTCTTTTTAACCGGTCTTTAAAACCCGGTTTATAAGTTAAAGTTTTTTTTTTTTACAGAAAACCGGTTTATTACGAAAAAAAAACTGTTTTTTAGACACAAAAAAAAAACCGTTATAAAAATAAAGTCCTCGCTTTCGGTTAACCGTTAACCAATTTTTGTTTCGGTTTCGAGCATTGCAGAAGTTTGTTTTATAATTTTCCTATATTTTAAATTGTTGAAAACTATTACACTCAAAAAAAATTCACAGCTCCCCCCCAAATTATTTTTCTTCGGGTCAGCATCGGCCCAATGTTGGCAACCCTAACCCCGAATTTATTATTTTAAATGGAACACCCTATATTTTTTTACATTTTTGGAAAGAGGAAGCGATTTTGGATACAACTGCACTATTTTGGTTAATTTTTATAATCTCAACATTTTTTTGAAACAAAATTTAGTTTTTTATTAAGAGTGCCGTGACCTGCATAAATAGATTTTTATTATGTCAAAAATTGTCCAAAAAACGTTTTTGTAATTTTTAATTGCCATTTAGGTTACTTTAATCGGCTTTGAAGGTTGCGAAATCGATTTTTTGACAAAAAGGCAATTTTCTTAAACGGAACTATGGTGGTACAAGCGGTTATTTTAATGGCGCATCTTCTAACAAATCCATCGATACCAATAACTTGTATTTTTATTAAGAGTCGGCTTTAAAATCTTAATCTTAATAAATCTTCACAATAATTTAAAATTTTTGAAGGAGACTCTTAATAAAAATACACAAGTTATTGTTATCGACGGATTCGTTAGAAGATGCTCCATTTAAATAACCGCCTGTACCACCATAGTCCAATTTAAAAAAAATGACTTTTCGTAAAAAAAACGATTCCGCAACCTTCAAAGCCGATTAAAGTAACCGAAATGTCATTTAAATATTACGTTTTTCAGTCAATTGTTGACACAATAAAATTCAATTCATGCAGTTCACGGCACACGTAATAAAAAATGAAATTTTGTTTCAAAATTTTTTTGAGATTATAAAAATTAACCAAAATAGTGCAGTTGTATCCAAAATCGCTTCCTGTATCCAAAAATGTAAAAATATGCAGGGTGTTCCATTTAAAATAACAAAGTTGTACTACGTAATATACTTACGGGGTTGTTCATTTTCACAAGCAGCCCACAGGTCAGCAGCTGTTAGTTCGTTTCCCGTAATGTAGGGTCCTGATGACAGCCAAAGTTTTTCAAAATTATCAAGACCTTTCGACATTCTCTTTTCATAACCAGCAACTCGTGCTGGGTTAGGGGCTTCTCCTGTCATTAAAGGCTCTATGCACTGAAATGGTGAATTCAA
The DNA here is from genome assembly GCA_947652605.1 of Elmis aenea. Lineage (NCBI taxonomy): Eukaryota > Metazoa > Arthropoda > Insecta > Coleoptera > Elmidae > Elmis > Elmis aenea. Next base: position 11,356,616 of record OX393582.1, on the reverse strand, counting down.
AATTATTTTTGTAATACATAATATGTGTTGAGCAAAATTGGACCAAAAAATTACGCTACAAGATGCTATTCCATTTTTGTTTTGTTTTATGTAAATAACTTAAAACTGTGGACACAAAAAGTGCTTCTGTATAAATTATAAATAAATATAAAAAAATGTTCCTTGAGAAAGTGTTTTTCTCATCAGGGTAGGCTCTAGGAGGTAAGCGAGGTAAGCAAAGCATCAGGGCGCACGTTTTGGCCATCTCAATGATTCACGCCCTTTTTTTCGATATCTTTTCGGATATAAAATTTTGCCAGACAGTTGAAAATTTTACATTAATTTGCCTTAGTCTGCCTTCTCATCAACTAGAGTTCCGACCTTCCTTCGACCTGCTTTTTCAACTCTACCTGCATCAGTAGCCATTGGAAAAAGGTCTTTTTCCAGATAAGAAATTACTTACGCATGTCACAAGAGTCCGGGCTCAAAGACATAAAAGCAGGCGTTCCTCAAGGAAGCGTGCTAGGGCCAGTTTTATACCTCTTATATACCCACGATATTCCACAAACTAACGGCACCACAATAGTAACGTTCGCAGGATACCACAGTGTTAGCGGTAGAAGAAAACATCGTAGAAGCAGCTAACAAGCTGCAGCAGGCCATAAACAAAATAAGCACATGGACAGAAAAATGGCGCATTAAGCTAAACGAAACGAAGTCGGTCCACGTCAATTTTACCAATCGTAAAACACATCACATCCCAATAAAAATTGGTGGCAACCGATTACCGCACTCAAACTCTGCAAAATACCTAGGAATGACACTGGATGCTAAGCTTCGATGGAGCGAACACGTGAAGAAGAAGAGAGAAGAACTAAACATAAAGTATAAAAAAATGAACTGGCTTCTGGGAAGCAAATCCCAACTATCAATGCGAAACAAAACCTTAGTATATAACCAGATACTGAAACCGGTCTGGACTTATGGAGCACAGCTCTGGGGCTGTGCGAGTAAAAGCAATATTGAAATCATCCAAAAATTTCAGAACAAAGTGGTAAGGGGAATTGTAAATGCCCCATGGTACTGTCGAAACAATGATATCCATAAAGACCTTGGAGCCAATCATGTTACCGAGGAGATTAAGAAATCAGCCAAGAAGCACGAGGACCGACTACACCGGCACGTCAACGTAGAGGTAGTGCAGCTTCTTGACAACGCTTCAATAGTGCGAAGGCTAAAACGAACTAAGCCGTTCGAACTTGTATAAGCTCGCTTGGTAGTGTAGTGTAGTGAAGTGGGCAGGCCAGGGACGTGCCCAAGTGGAAACCAGGAAATAGGACACACCGAGGGGAGGAGTTCTATTATTTGTAGTAACTAGTAGATTAAGATAGATTTAAGGTGCTCGTTAGTCAGTAGTAGCTTGACTAGTTGCATTTCAAAATTTAAAATTAAAAAAAAAAAAAAAGTCACAAGAGCGTCTGGTTGGTATTTCTATGATAGCTATAAAAAATTATGTATGTGGAAAACATAACATCGATAAATTTATCCAGTGTTAGAAAAACTGAAAATGGGGTGCGCGGGTGTCTCGAAACAATTTTGCATCGGAGCGCCTGTATACCTAGAGCCGACCCTGTTTCTCATTATCTACTGTACAGAAACTTACCGCAACACGAAAGAATAAACTATTATAACTTCTAATATTGTTGTGTTGCCATTCTAAGTATTCGTCTACTCTTGCTTGTTTCTTGCTATCCTTTGGATACCAAAAATCGGGAAGGTTTTTTTCTCGAGCTAAATATCTCACTATAGCGATGCTAAAATTAACAATAAATATATCGTTATACAGCGAAGTCTTTAAAACATTGTTTTATTGCTTAGAAGGGCTAAATTATATTATACCTTCACAATTTAGACATAACCCTTTTATCACACCATCTGTCTTAAAGAAAAAGGCAATTAATGCTTTTTATGGCGTAGCTTAACTTAATTAATCAATTCATGCTGTTGAAATTGGCCTGTGACCTGTGAGGCTTTATATCGTTTATCTTTAACCAAAGCTTAAGATATTTATGTATTTAGTTACAGTTATTAATTTATACTGAGACACTAATTTAAACGAGTTGTTAGGTCCGAGGATTTGAACCTCTTTAATCGCCGTTTCTTCTTCTGGTTGTATCATCAATTTTTTGCCAAACTGTCGGGTGCGTTTTTAGTCGTTCGCGATACGTAACACTGAACTTTTCGATTCCTTTTTTATACTTTGGTCAAAATTAAATAATGGCAAAAAAAAATCAAGTACCTTTCTGTTAGTTTGAAACCTTGATCGTCAATTACTGGAACCTTTCGAAAGCGTGTAACATTTTTGAATTCTTCGTTATAATTTGCACCTGCAATTGCAATAGTGAAATAAGAAAACGCCTCGGACTGGAAGATTATGGAGAAAAAGAGGAAGTCAAACTTACTAACTAGGGAAGGTCACGATACGTTGTCGCTAGAATTTGATTAAGGCTGTATTTATTGCATCAAGAACATCAAAACTAAATTTTTTCCAGAGTTATACGTGCCACTGGCCATTTCTTTCATAAAATTGGGGAAAAACTGAAAAATTGGTATAAAAAGGTCATTCTTGCGATCGCGTTGGCAATGCAACCGTCAGAAACAAAGTCGAAATTCTTCTATTTACAAATGCGCGCATCCTTTGCAAGTAAAATGGTGCAAAGTTTTCGAAAAAATCTTAAACGGTTCCAGAGAAAAACGCGAAAAACGAGGCTTTTGTTAAAATGATTTCCCTATGTTAAACGCCTATGCAAGTCGCATAGATATAGTTGTTATAAAGATATACCACAACTTGTCAAATTATAGCGCATTGGTAAGTAGAAGAATTTTGATTTTATCTGTGACTGTTACGTGGCCAACACGATCGCAAAAATTATCTTTATTAATTCAACTTTTCAGTTTTTCCCCTATTTTATTGGAATTGAATGCCCGCCAATGGTTTTAAAGTCCGTTGACCATATTGTAGAGTCTGCTGCGCGAAAACATCCGCACTGCTCGCTATTAGACTTGACGCTAACTATACTAATGCTTCGACTAAGAGGGTTTTTTCATTAATTAATAAATATCGGACCTCAGAGAAAACTGATCAGATGTTAAAACACTAAAAAGCGTAATACAAACAAAATACAATTTGATGTTTCTCGTCACCAAGTTTATATTTTAAAAAAAGGATACAAAATTACTTAAAAAAATACAAAGTTCTGAAAAATACAGTTTTTGATATTGTAATATTTATAAAAAGAAGTATTAAACTTTACCCAAATGTACTTTTCAAAGACAAAAACACTTAGTGGCTTTGACTGGTCAACATTTTTTGTAAGAATAAAATATTTTGCTTGTAAATATTTATCTTTTACCGATAGATGTTCCCCATTTGACCCAAAAACATCTAGTCACTTTAGCTTAAATTACAAACACACAGTTTTGGAACTTAAAAGTCTAAGGAGAAATGAAAGTAGGATAAATTGCAAGTAGGGAAATATAGGCAATAGGCTTGATGATACGTTGCAACTGCATAAGTGAGATTTAAAAAAAAACTAACCTTCCATTAGTGGCACCGGACATCGAACAAACGGTATTTTGGATGATTGTAACAGTATCAGTAAAGACCTAGAAGGTTGGGACAAAGTGTCGTAGTAAAACTTTAACATGTTGCTAACTAACTAAATGAACTTGCGCATACACTTTACTTCACAGTTCAAACTTGATCTTTGATCGGTAGACGACGAATGATCTACTCGTTATTTTTCATAAAAACTTATTGAATTGCTTAATACATCATTTCTTAAATTTTTTCTAGTTATTTGTTTTATTCAAATTCAAATATTCCTTTATTTATACACCAGGCCCGTGCAACCTCTTAAGCCATTGGGCAAATTGCAAATTTTATGAAATCGTAACGGGCCGCACCACTTTCTAGAGCAGTGATTCTTAACAGGGGGGTCACGAACAGTTTTAAAAAACGTTCTTACTTCTTAAAATATTGAAATCTTAAAAAAATATTTTATTATTATTAATATATTATTTTTTTCCTTAAACGTCTCCTTTCGGAGTTACACCCCCCTAAAGAGGAGCGGCAAAATTAGGTTTCTATTTTATTTCTCGAATTTGGACAAATGTAGGATAATATTTGGTAGATGTTCTATACTTATTAAAAAGTTTTCCATAGTAATATTTTCAATTATCTCCCACCTTCACGGAGCGCTGTATAGTGCGACCCCTGTTGTTTTTTTTTATCAGAAATTTTAAACATTTTTTTTAAGCTTAATATATTTGGAAACTTTTTTTATTCCTTAGGTTTTCTCGTAAAACCTGCAGTTTTTAAGTAAAATATAAAATAAGTAATGGTGCATTAAAAATATTCCACGATTCATTTTGGTGGTTCCCATGGTTTGTTTATGTTTATATTAGTTAACTACCAAAATGAATAGTTTTATATTGGAATATTAAATGGTGCATGTTTACTTATTTTCTTTGGTTAAATCACAGTTTATTTCTTTATTCTATTTTGTTTTCACGGTGAAGGGGACCCTGCGCTGCAGCCCATAAAGAGCATGACTAAATCTGCCCCTGGAACCACTAGACAAAGATAGTACAGTCGAACTTCCCTGAGTCGAATCACAATAGTTCACTAAAAAAATTCGAAATATAGAAAATTCGAGTTACAGAAATAACTACAAAATGAGTAAAATACGCTTTTATATGAATTTATTGACCGTAAATACATATACGACCACATGAAATCAACAAACTATATGGATGAACATATAAAAATACGTATATAACACTCATAATATAAACAAAAAAAGAAAAAGTAAATTATGAATAACAAACATAATTTTTTTTAAAAGTCAGTGAATTTTTATTGTTTTAGATTAAAATATTCTTTATCCACAAAGTTCTCTAAAAATGTTAACGCGCGATACACTTCGTCTGTAAGATTCTCTTTTGGACACAAATATTCGCTACACAGTTTGATTGTCGTCTTCCAAGGCAACTAAAGTTTTTCTCAGAATTCTTCTTCTATAGTGCAATTTCATATAATGCGATTACCGGTAAATACAGCTTAGCGCATAAATACGAGTAATACCGGCGATAATCCGGTCATTAGCACATTAGAGCAATAACATACACAATACAATACAAAATTACAAAAATTTGAGCTTAGGAAGTTCACTGTCTTCAAAAATCTCAAATTTTACTTCGAGTTATAGAAAAATTTTACTTAGAGAAATTCGAGATATAGAAACAAAATTGTATGTAAAATGCGACCTTCATGCAAAAAATTACGAACAAATTCGAGATAAAGAAAATTTTGACTTATAGAAGTTCGAGTAATGGAAGTTCGACTGTATGTGTATTACAAGTGGACATTTTTGAGTTTACTTGACCACAAAAGTTTCAAATTTGAATATACATACATATCACACATACTAATCAAATTATTTTAAGTACCTACAAGATTGCATATAAAAATGACAAATGTATATTTATATTTTTTCAAGGGTAATTTTCGAGAGTATAGTATAAACCTGAATGTAAGAATATCTAAAAATCACAATCAAAAATTGCAACGCAAAGTGTACAAAAGGGATTTCAGTGGCGCTTAAGTCCCCACCTAATACAAATCGTTTGCGCATTCAAGTTCAGACAAAAATTAACTTTAGTTGAGTTGTATTTCTTAATATCACCATTGAGGACATCACCTCCTTGTCCTTACGCCAATAGGCGGAGCAACATGCTTGTATACGAGAGACGCTAAAAATAACTTAACAGAATCATTCAACTTCAGAAAAAATTATTAAATCAATTCGTTTTTGATTCTGCATTATCCAGTGTGTATTTATTGTAACGAAAAAGTTATGAGAAAGTTTGTTTTGAACCAGGTCTGCCGAACGACATTTATGAGTAAAAATCCAATAAAAATTATTAAATAAAGCCATGTTTATATCTCAAATATGAATTTAAAAAGTATACTCTACATGGGCCCCCTCGACTCGTGGGAACGGATCCACTGCACCCCCGATTTCTACGCCACTGCTCACCAGCATCGAAGTAGGTTAAATTAGTTTAATATAAGTGAAAAGAAAAGTTCCATGGCTGTCTTAGTTTAACAATTATTGTTAAAATTTTTTTTTTTACATTTTAGATTTTTGCTTTAAGTCCTTAATTTTAAGAGTTATTGAAAAAATTAAAACAGTTGCTAGCAGCAATTTTTGTTGCTTTGATTTGGAACACCCTGCAGAAACAAATTAATTGTATTGTAAAGCACCTTCATTTATTTAGATAGGTTTACTTAATAAAAAACATTATGAAAAACATTTTTTTAATTGTACAACAAAAGCTACAACAAACGAAAATACAATATATCATAAAAACCAATCATCACAAGCTTACATTTTTGTACAAAAATAGTATCATGTTAAAATCTTAATGAACTACCTACATATTTTTCCACTTACCATAAAATAATAAAATTGGTATAAATAAAATTTCAGGATGCCTGAAACCACGACCGATCAAGTATTTCAGATACACATTAACACATTAATCTACCTTGAACATACAGAGTGTTGACTAATATTTGACTGTGCTCGAAGACTTGGAAATCAGTTCAAAGGAAATATATTTTAAATAACTAAAGGCACGTTTTTATCTTCATAATCTTTGCTGGAGCTCATTCCAAGCTTTATGAACTTGAAGTCGGGTATATTCAACTGGCCAATACGAACAGAAAAGGACATGTGATGCTTCTACATATTCTTGGTTACTTGGTTGGGATGCTATGCGAGCTTTAGCTTGTTCTTCATTTAAGCTTCGACCCCGTAATCTTTTAATAGCTTCATCATGTTGAATTATGGTTGTCCAAGTCTATAATTAAATAATCAGTTATTTTTTATATGTGTTCCAGCCCCGGGGGGAGGGCGACAGCTTTTTTTTAGGGGGGGGCGCAAAAAAACTATAGAACGCATTAAGTTTTTAAAATTTTGAAGTTTTGTTTTAGCCATCTATTAAAGAGAACTACTTGCTAGTAACTAGTTAACAATTGAACGGAGGGCGACACAAACAGTGTTTCCATTGAATAAAAAGATAAAGGAATATTATATCAGATTTAATATCAAAATTTGTTAGTGTAATGTAAAGGCCCGAGAAATTTAATTATAAAAACTGTAAACCGAGTTTTTGTGAACAGTAAACCATACCCATATTTTTGTATATGTTAGCATTTGTAATATCGGGCAGGGGAACGCTTGATTTGAATTTGCAGGCGGGCGCTAAGAACCCTAGCGCCGGCCCTGAAAGGAAGGAGCTTTTAAAATTATACTGCAGCGCTTGTGGCGACGGAAATGACGACATAAGCCTCTGATGGCGGCCGGTTTTGATAGGTCAAACAGTCAAGAAATTTAGTGTTGTGTTAGAATGGTTAGCTGCAGATCTTGTAGTCTTACTAGGTCAAAAAATGTTGAAGATTAAAATATTACCTTTCATAGGTAAGTAGACATTAATATTTTGTAGTGTAATCATGTAATGAAAATTTGATGTGGTCTGTCAAAATGGTATGTCATATCAGTGGCGTGCATTTGTGTACAACATATTTTTTAACTCTAATAATAAGCAATCCAAATATTGAAATATGCTGTCGTTTTTTTAATTCCCTTGAACACGAAACAAGAAATAAATAAATAAACAACAGGCTGAAGCTCGAGTCAAAACAAAGCAAATATTTACATTATTCAATACATATTAAAAATTGTTAGATACGCCACTGAGAAGCGGAAACATGCATCCGCCATATTGAGGCCTTTTTGGACGCCTTAAGATCGCTAAAATGCTCCTTCCTTTATCTTTTTATTCAATGGTTTCCCCCCACTCCCGAGAGTGGCAGTTCTTTAGGCCTAGCACTAGGGGTGGGCGATATCCAAATTTCGATATCGAATATCGATATCGAAATTATATCGATATATATCGATATATCGATATATCGACATATCGATATATCGACATATCGATATATCGATATATCGACATATCGATATATCGGAATATCGATATATCGATATAATTTCGATATAAAAGCGGGACGAAGCTAAAAAAGCCGGTAAAAAAGTGAAAAAAGAGACTGGTGCCATAAAAAAAAAAAAAAAAAAGCTTCTCGCCCTTAAAATATCGATATATCGGAATGTCGGAATATCGATATATCGATATAATTTCGATATAAAAGCGGGACGAAGCTAAAAAAGCCGGTAAAAAAGTAAAAAAAGAGACTGGTGCCATAAAAAAAAAAAAAAAAAGCTTCTCGCCCTTAAAATATCGATATATCGGAATGTCGGAATATCGATATACCGATATATCGATATATCGATATTCCGATATATCGATATATCGATATTTCGATATATCGATATATCGATATCAAAATTATATCGATATTTATCGATATATCGATATATCGCCCACCCCTACCTAGCACACACAGAGCGTTTTCTGTCGCGCGACTCGACGCTGGAGTACTAGCAATTGCATGTACGCGTACACACATAGTCGCGCGACTTTAGTCGTCGTATGTGTGTACGCGTACATGCAATTGGATTCTTGCAGCGAGTGTTTTTCTGATTGATTGTGGAAGGGGTAGCAACCATTAGGCCTAGCACACACAGAGCGTTTTCTGTCGCGCGACTTGAGTCGCGCGTTTGTGAAGCATAGCAATTATTGCATGTACGCGTAGGACACACATACGACGACCAAAGTCGCGCGACTATGTGTGTACGCGTACATGCATACGACGACCAAAGTCGCGCGACTATGTGTGTACGCGTACATGCATACGACGACCAAAGTCGCGCGACTATGTGTGTGCGCGTACATGCAATTGCTAGTACTTCACAAACGCGCGCGACAGAGAACGCTCTGTGTGTGCTAGGCCTAATGGTTGCTACCCCTTCCACAATCAATCAGAAAAACACTCGCTTCAAGTTTGGTGAAATAAATGGCCGCCGATGGCACCAAAAACTTCCCACCGGTGTAAAACAAGACAGACCCAATGTTCCCACCACACTTCAACCGGTTGAATGTAAGACAGTTTTTGACTGTTTTGATGGCACCGATGGCATCGCCGGTAGAATGTAAAACACACGGTAGTTGTCCTTTTTGAATGAATACGTGTTTTGTTTTAAAAAATACAAAAATTGATAAATAAAACCAAAAAGTCAAAAAACTTCCTTTCATTGCGTGTATCAACTTAACTTTGTTGTGCATAAATAAAGGCCAGGGGCGGATCTAGGTTTTTCGGGGCCTAGGGCTTATTGAAGCCCAATGGTGCCCCATTTTTTGTTGAATTAAGAATCCTTGAATTGGGGTTTAAAATTCATTTTTATTAACATCAAAATCAGAGTTGAAATATATTTATTTATGAAGTGGCGACAGGTGATGATTTATGTTACATTGATTAAAATAAAACAAATAATACTATAAATTATCATTAGTAATATTAATTATTTTTTACTATACGATAAAGTGCTAATTGTTAGTGAAAAAGTATTAAACATTTATGATAATGATTCAATTTTTGTGGGCCCCTCACACTTGGGGGCCCAGGGCTTAAGCCCTATTAGTCCTTATGTAGATCCGCCCCTGATAAAGGCCCAATTGCACAAAGCAACTGTTAGTGTTACGTACATCTTAAACCCAAAAATTAGGCAATCAGTGCCAATAGTGTTGGTACTTTATTCACATACAAAGCACAAACTTAAATTTTGTTGAAATAAGAAAACTATGGGAGAGACAACATCTTGGCAACACAATTTATGAAAAAGTTTCTTACCTCATGACAATATTTCTGCCAACCAGCTGTTAAAAGTACTGCAGCTTCTACTACAACCACATCACAAGACAATCCAGTAATTATTTTCCGAACTTCTTCAATAATTGCAGGCCATACTATAGAATTTAGTTGTTGAAGCTTATCCTGCAAACCAAAAAACAAATTGTGTTAAAAATATCTCCAAGTTAAAGGACAAATAATACCGTTAAGATATTTGAAAACAAATAAAGTAAAATAGCTTACTGGATTATTAAAAACTATAGGACCCAATTTTTTCCTGTCAATTTCACCATTGTTATCAAGCACGCCCTTTCCAAATGTTTTAACTATTAGCGAATGACAAGGTTTGCCCTTCTGGTATACTCCATGGCCCACTTTGTCACAGTCTATAACTTCAGCCCCTAGTTCTCTTAAATGATTACCAACACCTGATTTTCCACTTGCTATTCCACCTAAAGTTTAACAAAAACTTACATTTAAAGACTACAAAAAAAGTCGGCATTAAATCTGTTTTAATAACGTATGGCAAAAAAGTATGGAAATCTTGAGCATATAATATATAACCACCTGTAAGTCCAATAATATAAGGTTTTCTGGAAATAAGCCTATTTGATTCCACTGGCTTTAATAAAGTACCTAATAATCTCATTCTTCCTGAACTTGAGCTAATTTTTTCTTCTTCAACAGGCTGTCGATGTGGATCATCTATAAGATTTACCGCCAATACATCCAAAATAGGTAATCCTTTATTCTGTCTCACTAAAGAATAACTCGATTTAAAAAAAATTATGTACTGTGTGTACCACTCAGAGCCGTTTTAAGACCTTCGTAGGCCCTATAGACACTTTTATTTCTAAAGGCCTGTGTGACATTTTTACTAATTTTTGTGCTAAACAATTATATTGCAAGTTTTTATTTACAAATTTACATGTATATTTTTTCTTTCAAATAATTAATTCAGACGTTAAGAAGTTAACCCCTTAACGTACACTTAAATTTCGAAAAGTCGGTCAAATATTATTCACTTTTTTTTATTGAAGTTTATTGCTAGGACATATATAAAAAAACAATTTTCAGTGGCGCAGCAAGTATATTTTAACTTGAGGAGCACAAGTTTAAAAAATTAATATTCTGTCAAAAAACTCCTAAAAACGGAAATCTAAAAAATTAACGTCGTTAAAAATGGAGAAAAATAAAGAAAAAAATTAAAATTAAGCATAGAATTGTTTACGAAAAACTTCTATAACATTTAGTTTTATTTTTATAAATAATGAAGTTATGGTAAATGTTCAAAAACGTTGAAATTTCATTTTTCGTCTGTAGTTCCAAAATGAAAAGTGATATAAAAAATTTGATAACACGGGCGTGTTCATCTCAAAAAAATAACCCTAGAGACCCATATCAGATTTTCGATAACTATAACGTTAACTGAGATATCACGTCAAACATTAAAATTTAGTCCACCTGCGTAACACAGACAACAATTTAAAAAGGCCTGGTAACCATAACAATTCAAAATAACGCCAAAATTATTTTAATAATTCGATACTGCGACATCCACTATGCAATAGTAAACTACTAAAACGGCGTATCTATGAAGTAAGCGAAAGCACGAGCAGATAAAGATTTGTATCATGGCATACAACGGTCGCTCGTGACATATACGAGCACGAGCGCATGTAAAATTTTCAGTAGGTACGGCGCGCTCGTATAAGTCACGAGTGCGTACGTTAAGGGGTTAATTAGATATTTTTTTCAAGTGGAATATAGAAAGCCCTAAAAAGTTCATAGGCCCTGGGCACTGTACCTAGTCAGCATCATTGATAAAGCGGCTCTGGTACCACTGTATTCGGGCCAGTCAATACAAGAGATAAAAATTCGTTTAAACTGGCAAATACTTAACTTTTATAATTTAAAAAAAATTTAAGTTACATTTTGCGCATTCTGATTATGTACCTACTACATATGTAATAATAAACCGACAAGCCTCGTTCTCATTTAACTTTAAGTAAAGTTACTTGGATTCAAGTAACTTAAAAGCACTTGATCATGGTGAACATGACATTCAGTTCGCTAAAAGGTAACTTAAAGCTGACTTTTAAGTTTCAAGTAAAGACTTTTTCTCACTAGTCAACTAACTTGAATTCAAGTCGCTTGAAACTTGGAAAAAAACTTGAAAGTCAAGCCTCGTTCATTGGTAAATTACTTGAATTCAAGTTGCAGTTCAAGCCTTGTTCGTTAGTCAAGTTACTTGAATTCAAGTCGCTTGAAACTTGAAAAAAATTGAAAGTCAAGTCTCTTTCATTGGTAAGTTACTTGAATTCAAGTCGCAGTTTAAGCCTTTTTCATTAGTCAAGTTACTTGAATTCAAGTTGCTTGAAACTTAAAAAGAACATGAGAGTCAAGTCTCGTTCATTGGTAAGTTACTTGAATTCAAGTCGCAGTTTACGCCTTGTTCATTGGTCAAGTTACTTGAATTCAAGTTGCTGGAAACTTGGAAAAAAAACTTGAAAGTCAAGCCTCGTTCATTAGTAAGTTACTTGAATTCAAGTTGCAGTTCAAGCCTTGTTCATTAGTCAAGTTACTTGAATTCAAGTCGCTTGAAACTTAAAAAGAACGTGAGAGTCAAACCTCGTTCTCATTAATCAAGCTACTTGAAAGCAGTTTACTATTGTAAACTCAACATTAAGTTGACTTAAAGCTGACTTTAAAGTTTCTTATAAGTATCAAGTAGAGAGCCAGTTGAGAGGCTCTCTACATTACTTAAAACTTGAAAGTCAGCTTCAAGTCAACTAAATATCATATTAAAATTGGTTAAGTACTTTGAAGTTACCTAAATTCAAGTAACTCGACTAATAAGAAACAGTCTTTGACTTCAAGTACACTTTACATCAACTAAATAACAGGTTCACATTGGTACAGTGCTTGCAAGTTACTTGAATTCAAGTGACTTCACCCTTTCAGGTGATGTGATATCTGTGCGAAACCACATTTTCAAAAATTTCTAGGCTAAATGTATAACGGTTTAAGCGGGAATTCACGCGTCAATGTGATCTATAGTATTGCCATCTGTCGATCTATAGCGTAAAATTTGCTCAAATACCTTCAATAGCCAATGGAACACATATGTTAGTCGGTACTTTACCAAGTTTTACCAAGTTGGTGAAATAACAGTGATTTTTTCGAAAAAAAGTTACTAAAAGGCCGTTTTAACTAATTTTTTTCCATGAAACAATTCAATTAGTTATTAAGTAAGTACCTCATAAAATTTTGAAAAACTTTTTAGTTTTTTTTTTCAAAATTACGTGGTTTCATTATGAAACCACTATGCTTCTTGGCACCAAATTATTCATAATTTTAGTCGATAAAAAACGGGTATTTGCCTTTCAACCGTAAAAAAAACTGTTTTTTTCAAATATGTAAAAAAACTTTTCTTTGGTTATAAATATATAGGTATATGCTTTTATGTGGGCGTATAACATCGCGATAAAAATGCTTGGACACCATTTTAAATGTCTACTGGCTTTAATAGACTTGTCAAAATATTAACATGAGTTTGAAGTCAAGTTACTTGAATTCAGGCGACTTAAATTCAAGTAACTTGACTAATGAGAATGAGGCTATAGTAATAGATTTTTCATAGAAGCCTTCTTAGATATTTACTGGAATAAATAGTACTTGTTTTTCTGGTTTCAATGATGTATTCAATTATGTATTTTAAAAAACTCTTGAATATTTTTGCTAATTGATGAACATTACATGTAATTTTTTGCTATTTCAATCGAATTTTTATCTCTTTTGTTAAGCAAGATATAGTGGTCTAAATTAAGCGGTCCACCCTGTGTACATAAAAGTTGAATCTAACCTTCGTTAACTTTTTGACCACCTCTTGCGGTCTCTGCACTAACAACCAACAACTCCATAGTAGGATCATGCTGTGTCGGTCCAAACGCATCAGAAATAGGTACAACTACTGTTTCCAATTCAGGACAAATGTCTTTTAAGAACACATTAACAGAATCAACACGAGTTTCAATTGACTGAATTAACTCCCAAAGAGTTTTACCTGAAGATGCAATAAGCTAACATGAAAATTTCGTTTTAAACTGTATTAAAGTGTAAATTTACACATATAATAAATATATTACATATTTTATAGATCATAAAAATATTTTTTTTAATTTTTAGTTTTTAAGTACATAATTTAAAATTATTAACCTTCCAACATATTTTCTTCCGTAACACCTACAGTTAGTTTAGATGAAGATCTTAATGCAGCTTCACTTAAAAGCAATTTATGTGCATGGTGTAATCGGTCAAAAGTTCCACCCAAAACCGTATGACTGTACATTTTACCATTATCTACAACCTGTGGCACAAATTCTTCTGCACAATTTTCCATCGTTACTACCTTACATTCTTGTGTAATATTTGATATTTTAGCTTTAACAAAATTATCTATTTCATTTTGATTATGTAATTTATCAAATATTACTAATTCGATAGTTCTTTGTGTTTGTATTTTGGCTAAATTTTTGTACTTAAGTCCGGATAATAAAACTCGCACATCTAGATCATGGCAATGAGTTGCTGCCTAAAAATAATGTAACTATCTTAAAATTCAACCGAATGCAAATATTTAAGTTCTATGTAACATTTTCCATTAAGTGAAATGCAAAAATGATGAATTTTGATACAGCTGTGAATATTTGTCTTTTGAATATGTATTACTTCCACGATTAGTTAATCGATAAACTATGTTAAACCTACCTGAGAATATATTCCATGAATCGTCTGGCTGTATTTTGGCCAAGAACTAAAAACATTAGAATGGAAAGAACCAAAAGGTTCTGTTAAAGCTGACAATAACTGTATGTACAACGTATTTTTCACTTTTTTCTGAACAGTAGATAAAATATTACCAATCTGCTTTGGATTGGACACTACTAATAGCCCAGTCTTGACTAACATCGTGTGAATTTTGTACGAAATATGACTGTCCACAATTTAGGGCAATTTTATCATGAAGTTCTAGGTTAAAGTCTTAAGTTTGTTCTGTCAACAGGGCAAGTACTTTTGAACTACTGGTAGTAATTAAACCTAAAAGTTATTTAGGTAAATTTCCATTTTATACAATTCTCTACTTGTATTGTAGATCACTGTACTCGTCGCCAGAAAAATCGGTTGCAACTAGATTTGTAAACATTTTAATTAAGATTTTTTTTTTAAAGAAGCTCAGCTTATACATGATGCATACTTTTAACTTATAAATAAAAAAGTTTTATAATAATAAATATATATTTACGAAAATGTTTTAAAATTATATTACAATTGCATCAATATGATACTATTTCCAAATAAGAACAACGTTGTGATCTCGTTCAAGTTGGTCTTCTAACTGCTGGGCACTTATTCCAGCAGCGCAACAAATTTCATCCAAACTTGCAGCACCTGTAAGGGATTTCTGCAAATCCGATGGTTCCCCTAATAACACTGGATACTTATGAACTCTTCGAATTAATTCTTCTAGGACTCCAAATTGTACCAGCTTTCGTTCATTAATTCGTAAAACTGCTGGGTTGAATCTGGCGCAAAGATCTCTAATTGTAGTACCACGTGTCATGGCCGCATACATCCGAAAAATATCCCTTATGTTGGGTAACTGTCGATGCGATCTAGTTACATATAGTACACATTTTTTCTGCAAAGCAATAATATAAGGTGGTTTTTTTTTTTATGGGAGACAATATTTTATATGCACCTGTAAATCTGCATCCTGAGCTAGAAGTTTCAGTTTTGGGGTAGTGCAATAAACATTTCCGTACTGAAATAATGGGACTAAAGCTACTACACCATAATAAACTAAATTTTGAACACAAGCTTTAACTAAATTATTTTCAACATCGGCTAGTGATGCTATACGGGCAACATGGTTAAAACCATCTATGTATGGTGCTACTTGTTGGGTTGTTAGATCCCATTGTTGTGACGGTAAACATTTTATAAACACAGGTACTTGATAATCAGCAACTGGAGCAGGATCACTTCTTACACGTACAACTTTCAGGTGGGTGGCTGTGGAGCCCTCAGTAAGGGCACATTCACCTTTTAGCAAACAGCAAAATTTTTGTTAAATCCAAGTCTTATTTTTTATGAAAATATAGTATACACAGTGTCCCTAATTTTTACTTTTTCATGGGTTTTAAGTTAAAACATGAATTAATAAATGTAATTTATTTTCAAATACAGGTACATGACCGATTTTCCGGCTACTAGTAATTCGGCATCACGTTTAATACGGACAAATTACAAGGGAATTTGAAATTCCCGCAGCCATTACACTACTTTACTGAGCGGTCACAGATGGCGTATATGCGCGTTTATTTATATTATTTTCTACTACCACTATAATGGTGCCTATCCACGTGAGAGTAAACTACTCTCGATAGCAGCGTCGCCAAGAATACAGCCAATCGCGAGTTACTCTCAGGGGCTGTATCCTTGGCGACGCTGTTATCGAGAGTAGTTTACTCTCACGTGAAAAGGCACCATTAACGGTGCCTTTCCAATTGAGAGAAAACTATCGAGAGTAACTTTCGATAGCAGCGTCGCCAATGGATACACCCCCTGAGAGTAACTCGAGAAATGCGGCGAGCTTCTCTCCGAGAGCTGATGTTTATCAAGTTTCAAGTAGCTGTCGTCGACACGCGCAGTCAACCCTCTCCGGCGACTATTTTTATAATTTTAAGGTCTAAATTTTACTTGAATGTGAGATTAAATTATATATTTTTAAAGGGAACAAATTGGTGAATCTAAAATGGTACAACACGTTATAAAAAAATATAAATTAGAGAAGGTTTGACCGTTGCAAAAGAAGAATTGCTTTGCCGTGATGATCGCATCATCTCACGAAATCATTCATAACTCGAAAACCACTGAACCGAATTTAAATATATTTACATATTCGAAGAGAGCAAGGTTCGTTTCAATTTCACGTAAAATGCGCAATAATACATTTTAAATTGGCTCCGCAAAACGCGTACAACTTTTGCGCAATTTTGCCGTTAAAATTGCCTCTTTTCACGAAATCGTTCATAACTCGATAACCCGTGGGCCTATTTTAAATATCTTTACAGTTTTGAAGAGAGAAAAGATTGCTTTACGATTACTAATAAACTCTCAATTTAAAACGCCAAATTGGCTTCGCATCAAACAAAAAACTTGATAAAAATTTCGGGTTAAATTCTTCGTTTGCCGAGTCAAATAGCAAACCCCGAGGAAATCGTCTATTGCTCTATAAATAATTGTCCAATTTTAAATTTTAAAAAACCATCATGTAAAGAAGGAAACGACGTTCAATTTGATGTGCAACACTTTATTCGAGTAATTCTATTGAGTTCACACGGAAAGAAATTTTAACACTTGTTCGCGCACGAAATTACATGTATTTAAATGGGAAAAATGTACAGTATTTAAACGTTCGTAACTTTGTCATTATTTGTCATAGAAAGTTAATTCTTGAGTCTGTTTTATACTATACTATTTTTTCGTTTAAGAAAATCGTATACGATTTTTCTACAAAAATTTCGTTCAAGAATTTAACATGGAAAATATGAACCATTTACATTGTACTATTTTTTGGTATGAAAACTCCAATATATTTTGGTTACATTTTAGTAAATTTTATAATATTTTGTTGGCAACTTGAGTAACCATGTCCAATGTGTCAACCACAGTGTCAACTGTTTATTTATATTTTAATGTTTATTTGTATATGGGACATATGGGTGCTTTTAGGATGTTTTAGAACCAGGTATCCGATTTTCACCCGGACTCTCCGAGTTTTAACATCGTTTCTCTGGGCTCCGGGTTTCGTAATAGTACCAAAAATTAACTTAATCGAAAAAAACAGTACCCATACAAAAAATTGTATCAAAATATAACCGTGAGTCGGATATATCAATGAAAACAAGAAATACGATCGTATTGTCTATCTCTTTTTTTCAAAATACTATGTTCACGCTTTTCTTCTGAATGTTATTATTCCGGGAAGTCGCGTAATTCGTCTTGATTTTTTATTTATTACGTCGTATTATATCCATATAACAAAATGTTGTAATTTGCTTGTTTTTTGCTTTTTATGTTTCAACATTGCATATTTCCCACAGAAATATTATTTTTATTACGAATTAGAATCCCAGAAAGCTACAACTAAAATTAAGTTGTATTTCTTAACCCCCTAGCCCGTCATCATCAACGGGTTTACATAAAACTGAAATCTAGGCACCCTAGGGCTTACACATAATTACAAATAAATAGAAAACTACTACTTATGGCTGCAGTACCATTAATAATATTATTAAACAATCAATAACGAACTGATTTTTATTTCAGTTAACCTAACCACAAATGACATGCGGTCAGATACAATTACAGTAAAATACGCATGCGCGCATACTAAATATTGGATGGAATTTAGGACGGTTCTAATTTCATACGATTTTTTCGTTCAAGATTTTTAATTTTTGATTGACACCGTACAAGAAAATCGTATACGATTTTCTTAAACGAAAAAATAGTATAGTATAAAACAGACTTTGGACCATCAGCGAGCTCGATTCTTGCACATTAAGGTGTTTGTCTTTCAGCTGCGGCCCCTTGTGGGGGCCCGGCGCTATGGTAGTAACGAACTCACGCAACCGACCAAGTCATGTGTAGCCAACGACGTTCTGTACCTGGATATGCTGCGGGAGGGTTTTAAAATTTTTCAAAATGAAAATCGCCAAAACTCGAAAACCCTCTGACGGATTTCGCTAATTTTTAAATCGTATATTCGCATCGGCTACGCGCCGCTCTAGTCCAAATTTCATTATCTCTAAAGACGAGGTACTCTTGACCTACTACGACGCCGGTTTGGTTACAGCTTCTTCAAGATTGCCAAATGCTTAATCCGGTACGACTTTGTAACCACGAGTGCCAGAAAATCGATGTTGTACAAGTACAGATTACTGATATAATGTGTTTATTAAAACAAAAAGGATAAGCTATCTAATAATGCCCAAGTCAACTATAATGGTCATTTAAAATAACTAATTGGTATTTATACATAAAAAAATATTTTTTTTCCACTTGAAGCACTAATTCCTAGTCTTTCTACCTTCATTTATAATCAAAATTGTTTGTATAAGACACCATTTAATAAATAATCTTTAGTTAAATTTACCTTTAGTGTTTAAATCTTCTAAAACTTGTCTTAATATTGGTGCTAATTTAGTAGGAGCAGAACCACCTGATAGGAAGTTTCGTTCCATTTCCATTGCTACCAAATATTCAGATAATTTCCTTACTACAGGTTCATAATGAACTGTACGTGATGAACTATCGCATACGATACATAAATTGAAATGAAAGGCATTTCTTGCATATTTTTTATCATCTATGCGTACTGGAAATCCCAGAATTTTGTAATTTGAAAGTGTTCTAAAATATGATACACATATATCAATATGTATTTTGAATACCACGAACTTTAACTAATATTAAAGAAAAACTTAATATTCTGGCAGAAACAGAGTCGAGTGTTTATGTACAAAATTGTAAAATCATTTTAGATACTCACACTGTTATTGTACTTCGTTGAAGTTCTGCCTTCGTTATTATGTATACGCTTACACTATCAAATAGTTCCTTAGAAATAATATTCTCAGGTACCTACAAATGGACATCAATATTTTGTTCTTAACTTTATTAACATTTTTTACTTGGCAAGAAATGATTGGCCCAGCTGTTGGGTGAAATTCACATAAAAAAATGCATCTTATCGGCCCTTCTTGTTTCCATCCTTCAAACTGATTATCAAATTGATCATAATCGGTTTCTTGCATTATTTTTGATTATTTAATTTGATAGTTTACATTGAAAGTGAGGTTAAGGGATAGGTTATTGCATAGATAAGAAGGTTATTGTGGCTAAATGCACGGTAACGGTAGGCTAACAAACAGCATTTAATCAGGCCTAACAGCTTTTTACATTTTTGAGTCATGAAGTTGTAAGGTGCGAAGGTTATACAATATACACTGTTAGAACTTACTTAAGCTAGCCAATCGATGTGCAAAAAAAGAAGTAGGATTACGTTGGAGTTGGATTTGGTCAGGTGGGAGTTGGCATTTAAAAAATGCAAGAACTCTAAGAAGCAATTCATTTTTCAAACGGTTTATTTACAATAATTGAATTCTAAGATATGTGGTTTTATTTAATTAAATTTAAGAAGTTCATTAATTAATCATTGTCTTTTATTTACATAACAACGACAACGGACTGGATATTGCAACGGAGACGGTAACGGACACCGTCGATACATTGCAACGGGGGCGGTAACGGACATCGTCGATATTACCATTTCTATATCATTAAATTAAAATGTAATCACATTGAAATAACACGTTAGGCAACACGTTAACTATAATAATAATAAATATATTGGCAAAAATATGTGTGGAGCCAGATGTACCCCATGCAGTTAAATTAATTTCAGAAAGATGACTGCAGTCTATTAATCCATTTCTGAAAAGATGTTAAATTAAACAAAAAACTATACTTTTGGTAATTTTTTTTAACTATTTATCAATTTATAGGCACCCATTTCAATTGGTTTTCGTCTTTTGAAAAAATGAATTTATGTTTAATGACAATTCGACTAATTTAAAATAACCGACATCGACTTTAAAGGTTTATAAATATTTTTACAGTTTTAAATAAAGTTAATTCTGTCATTTTAAATGTAATTTTAAAAAAAAAGTTCATGTGATTTGTATGCATCAACTGGACTGCTTCTGGTACCGTCTATATGGTATGTCGACACAGTAAATGTCGCGTACCTGGTGACGACACACGGTGACCCTTCGCAGCACACAGCTGGTGCACATAACTCAATAATTTAATTTCATGCTTTTAAATGATACCCGATTCGTTAACATCTTTAAAATAATATTTCAAACAAACATTTGAATTCGGGTAAGTTCAAAGTTTGCCATTTACACTCTTTAATCTTGTCTAAAATTCAATTTTTCACAATTTATGTAGAATGCCCGGAAAAAGATGTGCGGTTTCTGATTGTAACAATAGTCATCTAAAGACTAAAAACATTGGAATAATGTATCATGGCTTTCCTGCTGAAGCTAATTTAAAAAACGAATGGATTCATTTATGTAGAAGAGGTGGTGAATGGAATCCAGACACCAGCAGCATTTGTTCGGTACATTTTGCAGAGGATGATTATGAAAGGGATATGCGTAACGAATTGCTAGGTACAGCATTTTTTTGATCATGTTCGCTTTTAAGTCCCCACTTATACTTGCTAATATTGTAGGATTACCTTTAAGAAAAATTTTAAAGAAAGATGCAGTACCTTCTCTTCTCTTAGAACGTTTGAAGAACATATCGACACCTACATTTCATACCGAACAGGTATTTGTAAAAGAAGAAGTCGATTTTTCACAAGATCATGTGTCACATGAGATAGTGTCTGAAAATGAATTTCTTCCCCAAGACAACACTTTAATTTTGGAGCCTAATTTCAAAGATGAATATTTAAAGCTTTTTGAAAATTACAATAAACTAAAAATAGAACATGACCAGTTAAAAATTAAATATAAACTCAAGTGCAAGACCATGGAAAGACTAATAAAATATTATAGAAGCAAACAGAATAATGTGTTTTGATTTATAAATAAAAACAAAGTTTAAACAGTATTATAAGAAAAGAGGAGAGTGATTAAGATGAAAGAGCAACGCAACCATCTGAAGATATTATGTTTGGAAAATAACCATCTAAAGATCATCAAGTTTGGAAGAGGAGAAACCATATCAGCTTTAAAAAATGTTGTGATTTAAAATTTTACTGTTGTATTTAAAATGTTGTGGTGAATAACAAATGTGATGGTAAAACTACAGTCACTACATGCAAGTAGGTACAATGACTGTAAAGTGGTTTGCAAAGTGGGACGTCTGTTTTTCCAGTGCGCAAGTGATTTTCTACATGTGTATAGATGCTCATGCTAAATATTGTTAATTATCCTGTAATTTTGGTTTTACGTAAGACTTACACCGTGTATATCGTTAATTTTTGAAATTTTATATAAAAATTGCGATGAAGTTGTTGGGGATTTATCAATAATTAACTTCAAAAATGTACAGCTACAAAGTCTGGCGCATAAATACACACGAAAGTCGTCATCGAAAATAGTCAAAATGTGTTAATCCGTCAAAATCCCAAATTCGAACATTTTTGTGATCACAACGTATTCATAAATGGTTAATAGGATTGTTCCAGCAGACGATCTTGGACTAATTCATCAACCAAAACTGGGATGCGCAAACTACGGGGCGCGACAAATGATGCTGGAGCGCGATTACAGCCTTGATTTAATTTTAGTATCGGGTGATCGAAAATAATTGATGCCTGCTAATTTTAGAGTAAAAAAGAGTTTCTGTTGTACTGCCAGCCGTGTTGGGGGCGCAAGTTAGTATGGTGAAAGAAATGGGGGCGTGGCATGAAAAGTTTGCGAATCCCTGATTTTTTACTAAAACATGAACTGGTTTATGTACATGCGTCAACTATGGACTAATAAATGTATTAGTCGCTGCCTGAACGACATACCTAACCGTAAATGACATTTGTGTCTATTGGGTTCATAGAAATTTACGCATCGCAAGTGTAAACATCTTAAGAAACCAGTACTGCATGCGATTGGGTGCATAACCACTAAAGACCATCTTAGTTGTGAACAGCGCATGCGTGTAAAAATCTCAGCGCTAGTGCTTGTCTTCGTTCATTACCGCTTTTACCGTCCACAAACTAGTTCATGAATTGATTCGATAACTGCTGGAACAACCGACTAACCGTCCGATGAACAATCAGTGATTGTACTACAACGCAATATCGATACTGCGCAGAATCTGATAGTCCATATTTATATACAGTGTGTGTATAATTAGCCGCATTTTTTTACCTAGCCGATTTTTCACAAAAAAAAATCTGAAAGGAAGAAAGTCATTGTCCTAATATCTATGTGAAATTTAACATTCAATTACACACAAAAAAGTATTTATACCTGTCAGATAGCGGTAAAAATGCATTTGACGTAATTTTGGTAATATTGTCGCTATTATCACAAATTATATTGGCCAGCGTAACTTTTCTGATCTCTCTGAGTTGATCTAAAATTTAAAAGGTATTTATAAACACTACGCAATAAAATGTTATTACGTACTGTCTGTTAAACTATGGGACATTCCCCCAACTTCATACCAAAACCGATCTCCATATTTGTACCGGTAAAATTGTTCCCCAATAATACACTGAAAAGTTGGTCCAATTCTAGTTCCTTCAAGAAATGTTTCCAATATGCCACCGATGAACAAATCCACATCGTTCACGTTCGAATACAACTTTTCAAGTTTGTTTATAAACTACGATTTTATAAATAAACAAATTACCGTATTTATAAAAAAAATATTAAAAATTACGTTTTTGGGAATGAATGGAATCAAAGCAGAAAAATTAGTCGGTTGAATACCATGGCACACTTCCACAAAATTTACGTAAGACGGAATGCCATGATCCCTACCTCTGTGAATGTCGATACTTTCCAAATCAGAACCGTAAAGTCGGTCTCGACAAAATAGTAATTCAGTAATCTATAAAAAAAACTCTTAAAGGAATGCAAGAATATTTTATACAGGGGGTCTCAAATTTGAACCTTAGGATATGAATTTCGTTTATCTTGTGTAGTCCACATGTGTGTTCCGCTCGCGCGGCAGACTGCTATAGGGGGATTGACTCCCTCTTCAGTCGTTAGAGGTACAAGGATAGTGGGTAAGGATGTGGATAGTCAAGGATAGGTGGAAGTACTGCCACAGCATTTGCCTTAACTGTAGAGGAAACCGCCTGAAACCCCTACAATGACAGTCGGCCTTGGGACTCGAACCCACGATCTCCCGATTGCAAGTTAGCCACCGAGCTCGGTAGATTATCTTAAGAACTGCTTAGTCTGTTACACAGTTGCGTAATTTAATGATAAACATAAAACCCAAAAAAAAATTGCAGTGGCCTCTATAAATTAAATCCGAAGTTATTTGGGGCAAGCAAAAATTTTTGGTATATCATTTCTTCCTTTGTATTTAGAGACATCAAAAAACTAAAAATACTTCCTGGCAACAATTCGTTGTTTGAACGCTAAACTTATTAAAGTTTGTATCAGACGTTTTGTCAGTTTTGGACCATCATCAACTCTGTTATTTCCAATGGGTGGTGCCATATTAGATTATTGTATTAAAGGCTTCGTTACTTTAAAAAAAATCGAAATTTCCCCACTGGGTTTCAAATTTAGGACACTGTATAAATATTGCCAGAAACTTAGCCCTGCTAACCTCTGTTGTGTGAAAGTTCTCCATAACCTGCATTGGTTGATTAATTAATCCTAATAGAAGTTCGTCAAAATTATTACTTTCTTGTAAAACTCGTGGTTTTTTGTACCATTCGCTCAACGTGATGTTTTTAATATGCTCTAAATTATAATCAAACATACTGCAATAAATTACGTGTTACATTTGTATTTAATTTAACCATCAATACAAACTTTAATGTGCCTTGAATTCCTGAATGGCCATTCCTGTAAGCAGCTGCAGCAAAACTATTAAAAGTCATTGGTGTAATGTTATCATTATACTTGGAGTATCCATTTGATTTTGATAACAGATGATTTCGCTTTACATAATCGGCTCCAATATAGTTTGGCAACCAGTGATTGTACGTTATGTGCTGAATTTTAGCAGCAACAATTCTTTTAGCTTCCTGGTATAGTTTTTCGTCATCCCATTCGTTATTTATTTCTTCAAGTTTGCCCGCGATACGGTTATGTTCTCGTAAGAATAAAATGTGTAAAACTGTCAGCTGAGTATTTTGATTAACTCTCTTATCGCCTTTAACAAAATTATACAAACGATGTTATTAGCCAATTTCGTTATTTAAAACAAAGAATGAATAAAGACAGATGGCCCAAAAAACTATAAAAGTGGGTTTCGCCATATACATACAAAACGTAAATGCCAAACAAGAAGAAATTGGGGTCGCGAAGAGTAAAGGAAGAAATAGCTGCAAGAGGCTCAAGTGAAGATGATTCGAAAGACAGGCAAAAATAGAAACTTGAAAGGGAGGACGTAATCTAACTTGCATATAAATAGATTTAAAAAAAATACCAATAATAATAATTATTATTATTATAACCTAATAACAAGACAATTTATAATAGCAATTGTTGAGTTACACATAGCTTGTAAAAAAGTCAACAAGTATATTCATTCCGTGATTCAGATCTCACCACAAGGTTTCTAGCAATGGTATGAGGATGGTACCTTAACCCTTTAATACGACTTTTGCCTAATGAAGTAAATTATGTGTCATGTCATAAATAAAAAAAAAGAAAAACTCAAAAAGGCTTTGGAAGCAACCGAAGTGATATCTCTGAGAGGAATAGAAAATAAAACCAAATTGGACAAAATTAGAAATACAACACAGAAGTGAAATCAAGAAGAAATAAAATAAAATAAGGAATACTACGATGGTTCGGACATGTAAAAGGTATGGACAACATAAGGTTAACAAGAAAAGTGTTTGAACGAGAAGTACCAAAAAGACAACGAGAGGCAGGCCAAGGAAAAGAAGGCAGGAAGGAGTAAAGCAAGCACTGGACAGAAGAGGAATGAAATGGGAGGGTATAGGGAATAAGATTTAAAACAGAAGAGAATGGAGGAAGATATGGAAGACTTTAACAAATGAGAACTCAACTTCAGGGCTGGAGAAGAAAGGGCCCCGGGCTTGGAAGTATTATCTCTATAGTAGTATTATTATCTCTATACTTCTATAATTTAAGGGCCTAGGAGTCCACATCCTTTTTTAATTATGGTGTAATAAATATTCACGTTTCACATTTCGTTTGTTTTTTAAATAAAATTTCAAATAATTTATTTACTTGGGGCCCATGTAAATTTTCCCCACGGGCCCAGCGACGTTTCTCGACGCGTCTGCTCAACTCCACCCAATGCCTTACACTCGTGAGGGTAGATAGACGACATGGATTAAGTAAGATAAAAATTTATTACTTTAGCTTAAAAATATATGAATGCAAAGCATACAATTTTTAGCTCTTACTTTTTATCATATGGGATACATATAATGGTCCAGCAATATTGCACGCTTGGGATTAGGGATTCTGACCTAGCAGTAATTAATGAAGACAAACATGACCAGACAACAATCGACTGAAAGAAGCCACATGTATTCCTGTTACAAATGAAAGTGATTCACATGTAGTGTGAGCCCAAAACTACTAAAAGATCACATCCCAGTGGATTATAAAGCGATATATTATAATTCCGAATTTTTCAAACATTCTTTGTGACATTTAAGCCCCCTTAGTATTGAAAGTGTTAAAATAGTAAATTAAAGACCTTACCCGCTCTGTAACAAACGTCTTTTGCGTTATCTGTATAACATACGGTTGAAGCATTTTTTACGTTTGGTAAAAAGTGTCTACCATCATCAGTGAGCTGTACCAAAAGTCTACCTCCCTTTAGCTCGCGAATGGACTTCGAGGTCTCTAAATTAGATCCATAAATTTGTGACCCATCGATAAAATGAGTAACAGCGTTGACCTAGTAAATTCATAAGAATAAACTGAAGATGAACATTTCTAACTTACTTGTTGTGCTGGTCCTCTTTCGCAATTTCCTGTTAAAGTGTGCTTTCTACGAACCATATTTTGACAAGTTCTGTTAAATTTCGAAAAGAATTGATCGTCCTTCGGCATAATAATGGGAAAACAAATATTTTCATCTGCGTTTTCTGTATTTTCACAACAATTATGGCCTCCTTTGACTGAAAAGAATATTAATTAATAATCTTAATTTATGTAACAATATATTGTTAAGTGCTGCAGTTTTCAGAAAGTTTTACCATTACCTGCTGAAGGAGTAGCTATAACATCATGAGCAATAAACTGCGCCCATTGCATTACAGTTAGTGAAACCGTATCTGGATTATCTGTATTAGCAAAAAGAGATGTACTTAATTTTCTGGCCAAAGGTAATGGAGTTCCGTTTCTAGACACTCTTGGTAAATGTATTCCGTCTCTGTAACTCGCTGGCAATATTCTGGCGTATGCTGTGTTAGACATACCCCATGTAGGATGTGCTAAATTATTGCAAGAACCATTTAAAGAGCGGTATCCATAGTTTAAATCGCATATCGGTTTCTCAATAAAACATGTATCAAAAACATTGTTTTTGTAACCAAGTGAATTATCGTATTTTCTTGTATTATTTTGCGGTTTACTGCTGACAAAAATTACATTAACATTTATAAGCTCTTAGCTCAAATTCTTAGCATATCTTTTGCATCATTCAGATGTGTTTATAAATGTAACACAGATTCATCAATTGATAATTTTAACCTCACAGTAAAAATATCGTTTAAAATTAATGGATTTGGAATTACATTTGATTCGAGGGGAAAATACTTGAAGAAACGTTCTTGTGAAATGGAGAAAGTAGAGACAAACAAACCATAATAAATGATAGATGTATATGTTGGATCAGAAATTACAGAAAAAATAAAAGCAAAAAAAAAATTCACTGTTTGATTATTTAAGTGATGCATTTATTATTATGTTTAAGGTTATTAAAAAGCACTTATCACTTATGAAGACATGCGCGTCTTGAAGCTAGTATTGCATAATGACAAGAAATCCTTCGCAAAAATATACAAAGAATTAGTCAGATAGATCACGTGTTAGGAATAGGCAGGAAGGTTAAAGTAAAAAAATAAAGCAAGCTGATGCAATAAAATATTACTGGATGAATATAAAAAAATCTTAAGACTATAGAGAACATGTATGCAGCAAACCAAATACAGGCAAAATTAGATGAAGGACTTACCGAACCAATACCAGTTGGTAGCGGTATCCTCCCGGGAAAGTCATTAAGCCGACTTCTCTTTAACATCATAATGGACGAATTTATATAGAAGGTCAGATCATTGAGAGGGTACAAAATGGGAGATATAGAGGTAAAAATTGTATGCTATGCCGACGATGCTGTGCTCGTTGCAGAGAGTAAAGGACTTACAAAGACTCTTACATTTACAGTTTACAGTTAAATCACTTGACATGACAATATCTTCCACAAAAACAAAATGTATGACTTCAAAAACACCCTTGAGATGCAAACTAGAAGTCAATGGAGAGGTTATCCAACAGCAAATGAAATTCAAATATCTCGGGATAGAACTTTCGGGTTTTGGCGATGTGGAAGCAGAGGTGAGGGAACAAACAACTAAAGCAACACGGACAGCAGGATGTCTAAATTATACAATATGGTGCAACAAAAACTTGGGAATTAAGGCCAAGTCTAGAATCTATAAAGCAACAATTAGACCTATCATGACATATACAGCGGAGACCAGGTC
This sequence comes from Elmis aenea, assembly GCA_947652605.1. Classification (NCBI taxonomy): domain Eukaryota; kingdom Metazoa; phylum Arthropoda; class Insecta; order Coleoptera; family Elmidae; genus Elmis; species Elmis aenea. The sequence goes on along the minus strand of OX393582.1, from coordinate 11,328,237 downwards.
AGACACGTCAAAAACTAAGACAATTAGAAACAACGGAAATGCAAATATTGCGCAGAATTACTGGTAAATACTTTTACACCGGGAGCGAAATAAAGAAATTTAAAAAAACGTGGAAAGTAGACGATATAATAGCTGGGTAAAACACAGAAGAAAAGAATAGGATGGACGACGGAAGAATAGTAAAAATCGCCCGCGATAAGTCTCCACTGGGACGCAGGAGCGTTGCACTTCCTAGGAAAAGTTGAAGCGACAACCTCAACGTAGAGCAAGTGGACGAAGAATAAACAGAAGAATCGCCTATAATCAAGAAGAAGGTAGAAGAAGAAATAAGGGAGAAGGCAGAAGGCAGAATGCAGAAGGCAGAAGCAGAGGAAGAGGTAGGGGTAGAGGTAGCGGAAGCGGAAGCGGAAGAAGAAGAAGAAGAAGAAATTAACACATTTAGGAAAAAAATCTAAAATATTTGATCAAGCAATGGATCTTTAACGACTTTAGAGATACAGGGTGTCTCAAATTTGTGATTTAACATGGATATGTCGGTTTTTACTTAAAATATAAATAAATTGTTTTGTCTTATTTGCTCAATTTTCTCAATTTTTAGAGATTTCGGAAAACTAAAAAAAATCTTATTGCAACCTTTTATTCTCTATTCGCTATATTATTCAATTTTGGATCTATTTTAAGCTAACACAACTTTATCGTTTTTTACACTATCATATTGGAATTGTGTGCGCCCCCTTTAGATATTTCGCGTCTATTCTAGGTTGAGAATAACTGTCATATTTAAAAAATATTAAGAATATAGAGCAAAAAAAAATTTTTAATTTGTTCTGAATACGTTAAAAGGTCGAGGTAATCCTTTTAGATTTCTCAGATTTCGTAGCTCTTAAGATAAGGCAAATCCCCGTATTGAGCCTCGCATTTAAGACAACCTGCTTATAACCTTCGACTTACTCTGTTGAAAACACATAAGTGGAAATATTTGGTGATTGCGCATTTTTCATTGTTGATTCGGTTGCATCTTTGTCCTTCTCGCTTACATGATATTCATAATAAATAGAAGATATGTTGGACTTTTGATCCACTCGAGACATCTCAAGGATACTCTCAGTACCTAACAAATAAAGCAGAAAAAATATTGGAAATGTATTGGTATAAATGGGTAGTACTTCGGACTTTCGTTTGCGTTGGGCGCTTATATCACGTAAAATTTGTGGTGATTGTTGATTGCACCAAATACGTATCTATATGGGATACAAGCGAGTTTAAGTGTTCTTATGCACATTACTTTAGTTTTTGTTTTACAGAACCATATTTAATTAGGCAGGCGCTGGTGTTTGTTTACCTTTACTGTTATTTAACACTGAAAATGAAGTTTACCCGATAAATTAACACATTTTTCGAATAGATGTGATAGGAAGTGATATAATATAAAACGAAAACAAACAAACTCACACAATGACATTTTTACTTGACTTATTTATTTAAAAAAATTGTAAAAACAACTTACATATCGGCGTTTTTATTGAAGAAGTTATAAGTGGCTGTAAAACACATTTTTTACTTAAATATTCGCACGTTACTGTATGGATTAATAAAAAAATTACTTGCACTATCTTCATCTTATTACACCTTAAACTTTTTGTAGCTGATTTCGCACGATAATGCTAGTTAAATTAGCGCAACTTGCCTAGTGACCTCATAGTTATTATAGAGGAGAGGATTCGTTTTCAATTATTATAGAATGTACGTTATTAGCATAAAATTGCATGAACAACTTTAGAGCAAGCAGTGACGTACCTTTAGGCCAGCAATTTTTGTATGTTATATTAACGCTCTTAATACCTTTTTTCGTAGTACCATTAGGGTCAATATTGACCCCAGAGCTCAAGTGTATAGAATCATGATTATTAAGGAAAAACTTTAATCCAAGCTTGGTATACATTGTTTAAACAACTTATGGTAGTATCCAATACTCAAAAATATTTACAAGTAATCGATTTTAAATAGTAATAACAACAAATAAAACTATTCCACGTTCTACGTTTATAGGTCTATTTCAGCAGGGGGCCATGTACAATTCATCGAACGGTCAGAAGCATGCGTAGTATCGAAATAGCGCGCTATGGAGACTATAATTGCACGCTATATCGATACTACGCATGCTTCTGACAGTTCGTTGGATCGTCCATAGCACTGCTGGAACAAATCTTAAGTTACGTTTGCATGCGTTATTACACAGAAAGCGACTACAATGATTGCATCTTTTGAATGTTTTTCATCAAAATTTTTGGACATTCCCAACATTTACCACGTTTCAGTTTTTGCGACTCTTGTAACTTTTTCTGAAGCTGATGGTTCTTGTAACTCTGTTTCAGTAGCCGCTTGCTGTTTTCCTAATTGTATAAGGAACTTTCGCCGTTTGTAGCCCTTAGTTGCTTGCCAATCTTTATTTGTGACACCATATTTTAGGCGTCGAGGACACTAATATAACATTATAAAAAACTGCAACAGGCCATCTTCGTGTTTGTATCTTCACAGTATATGTCCGAACAAGCTTGTCCATGGTATCTACACCTGATTTAGTTTAATTATTGTTAATTATATTTGTGTATCTTCTTATTACCTTCAGAAATCTCACCAGTTTCATTTGTAGTTCATAGTAACGTGAAAGTTTTTTTTCTTTTTTTGGAGAATAAGACTCTAATATAGCGTCGTCTTGATAGTCAAGTTTAATTGAATGTACGTCTCTTTTTCGTGATTTTACTAATTCCTTAGGAAGATCTGGTCTATATTTCTGTACAGAAATGTTAAATTCTTTTGTTTCAAATTTCTTGCATGTTGAAGACTTGTAAAAAATTATCAGTGGTCACATTTATCCCTGATTTCTCCAAACTCATTTTCATTTCCAAATAGACTCGTTTGCCTTTATTGCGTTTACGCTGGTCACCTGTTTTACACCACTGTTTATCAATTGTAAACGTATGATGTTTAACGGTCACAGGATGCCCAAATCTTTATGCCATATTTTCCTGGCTTTGATGATATGTATTGTTTGAAGATACACCTACCTCGGAAACTTAGCAGATGTTTGTCAACCCTTAGGTTCGCATAGGAAATGTATGCATCATGAAGAGTAAGAAAGAAGCCATAATTCAAAAAGTGTATAAATTCATTGCCAGTTTATCTAAGTCCCACTTTTTTCTTCTTGCTTCAGCATCTGTTTGTACTTATTGAATTTTTGTTGAATATAGGACGTCCATATTTGACATTCCACTTTGTAACATCAGCAGACCAATAAAGCAAAACAACGTTCTAAACTAAATGTATCAAGTTTAGTATCAGGAATCACCGGTGATCTCAGTGGTATTACGTGTAACTTATTTAAATTTTTGGAAAACGATACATGCTATAAAAATGGTAGTGCACCAAAACATAAAAATGTACTGTTTTGTGTAAAGTATTTTTTTATTTTTAGAAATAAGCATTTTAAAAATATACAGCTCCAAAGAGCTTGTCAGTTCGCCAGTGACCACATTTGTATTATTAAATTATGAGGGTTAAGAACAGCTGCAGATTATACGACGTTGGTTCAAAGTTGACTCTATGAAGAACAAAACTAAAAAGAGCCATCTAAGGTTGATGGGTTATCTGTAAGTCTGTCTTTTCAATTTGCGCACTTCATTGATAGGGACCAGTAACAGCATAGCAAGCACATTAAAAGGGTGCACTGATAATTTATTACGGTAACCAAAAATATATTGTTTCATTACTTCTTTAACTGATGGTGTCAACGATAGCACGAAGCACTTTTTTTTTAAATCTTCGGATGATTTCTTGAATGAAGTTTACAGTCGATCCCCAGATTTGATCGTCATACTACAGCTTGTCTGTTTTGCAAAGAAGCAACTTACTGTTGAGTGAAACTTAAAATTTTTGCCCCATTCCCCAATACATTTGGCGAAACTTTAGACCAAGTTGTTTCCCCTTCATAATTTGTGTTTTCTTTAGTCCTTTGTTCAGATAAATGCCAAGTATTTGACTTTTTCAGCCTGCGGTAATTTGCAATTATGTAGCTTCACCGGTAGCCTTTTTCCTTCATCGTGAACACCACTTGCACAATGCACAGATTTGCTTTCATTAGCTTTGTTCTGCCATTTCCCAAGCCAGTTGTGGATCTTGTTCAGGTTAGTTTGTAGGTTCCTGGATGCCGTTTTTGATCAACGTGAGATCAGCGAAGGCGGAACTGTTGTGATTGTTATCGGAGGAAGATTGACTCCCTATAGTATATACACAGCACCCAGGACACTTCTCTGACGTACGCAAGAGTGAATTGGGTAAATATAAGTAATTGGTAATCGGAACATAATAAATTACCAACAATATTTCTCAGCATATATTTAAATTATTGTATTTTAAACGTTAATAAACAATGTAACACCTAATTTTATTGTTTTAATTTTAATATGTTTTTAATGATGATCATCGATATGGTATATTATTTTTTATTTCTGTTAAAGTTCAGGAACCCAAAGGGTAAAATCAATGTCCGGAATTTCTGAGCAACTCACAACTTCATTACTGAAAAAAAAGTCTTTAAAAACTAACAAACAATTTGTGCTTAACAACTGACCTGCTTGAAGGCGGAATAAAAACATTTCGTTGAATTTTAGTTATGCTATCGCCATTATTGCAAATAATTTTCGAGAGGGTTGCATTCCTAATATTGTTAAGCTGACCTGAAAATAGATTTACAGTCAGGTGAGTCGCACCAATGACACTTACTAGAAATCTTACTTTCAGTAAAACTATGAGGTGTTCCCCCGATTTCATACCAAAATCTATCACCAAATTTGTATCGGTAAAATTGTTCGCCGATAATACATTGGAAGGTGGGTCCTATCCAACCACCTTCAATGAATTTCTCCAAAATTCCACCGATGAAAAAGTCTATGTCTTCTACGCTGGGATAAAATCTCTCGAGTGTTTGGATAAACTGAAAGTTATAAAAAATGACACGCGCCTAATGTTTCAGTGAGGTTATACCTCTGCTGTGATCAAAGGAGCAAGGGCTGAAAAGTTGTTTGGACGGAATCCAAGGCACACTTCAACAAAATCGATGTAAGGTGGGGTACCATGGTCTCGACCTCTTTGTATGTCGATGCTTTCCAAGTCGCTTCCGTATGGTCGCCCTCTGCGGAAGAGGAACTGAGTAATCTGCAAGCAGAATTTTTTTTTAAGTTGTTTATTTCTATTTATATGAAAACTACTATTCAAATTATACAGACTGAAATTTGAGGTCCAACACGAGGAGGTCTCTTATTGTAAAAATAAGCGAAACGTTATAAATTTGGCAAGGCCAAATTTAATTCTAAAAAAGAACGGTTGCAAATATCTTGAAGCTGTTTAGGTATTATAAATCAGCATGAGATTTAGTAACTCAAATTTTCATTTGTCTGTATATTTAAGGATTAAGGATTGTAACACGAGTATCTAAATCTAAAGCAAGGATGGGCAATTTTTTCTGCACAAAGCCGGATTTAAATGAGTTAGGATGACGCGGACCGGTATAAATTTTAATGAAGTGTTAAAAGAAGTAATCACACTAAAGTCAGACGAAAATCTATCTGAAGCAGAAAAAGAAATCAGTGAAAAGTTGCAAGAAGATTACCAACTGGAGTTACCGCTTAAAAACTTTACCCACAAACAAGTTAAAAGTCCCATTAAGGCACCGGGATATGATCTTATTACGGGTAAAACACTTCAAAAATTACCGGAATAGGGGGTACTTTTTCTAACGCAGCTTTTTAATGCAATTATCAGAACAAGCTTTTAGCCATTCCAATGGAAAATAGCACAAATAACGCTAGTAAAAACCTGGTAAAAAGCCAGAAGATTAAAAGCCATATCGACCTATTAGCCATCTGCCGATCACTTCAAAGGTATTTGTAAAACTGCTTCTTTCAAGGCTTACACCCATATTAAACGAAAATAAATTGATCCCAACACACCAGTTCGGTTGCAGGCAGAAACATCTACTCTACAGCAAGTGCATCGAGCAGTCAACAAAATATATCATGATTTTGAAAACAAGAGACATTGCTCTTCAGTATTTATTGATATTAGCCAGGCTTTTGACAAAGAGTGGCATAAGAGCTTAATGTATAAACTTAAAAGTACGCTTCCAAATAACTTCGGCACGATTCTCAAAGAATATCTAGAAAGTAGACAATTTCAAGTTGAGTTAGAAAGCGAATATACAGATCTGCAGCCAATTGACGCAGGAGTTCCTCAAGCAAGGTCCGATATTATATTTGTTATACACATTTGATTTACCAACAACTCCTGGTATAACCACTGCAACTTTCGCTGATGACACAGCAATTTTACCGTCAAATAGGAAACCAATTACAGCTTCGGAACTTTTGCAGGAAAGTCTTTACTATGTGCAAAAGTGGTTAAAAACGTGGAATATCAAAATAAACGAAAAGAAGTCTGTACATATAACATTTTTTTACCCGAAAAGAACCATGTTCACCAGTATCGTTAAACTGCCAACAAATTCCACAAAGTGAAGATGTGAAATATCTTGGAAAATCCCTCGATAAAAGGCTAACCTGGAATAAACACATCTTTCATTATTAAAGGAAACAATTGGGTCACGCTAAGAAAATTTAACTGGATGGTTGGTACAAAATCAGAGCTCTCCTTAGAAAGCAAATTAATATTAAATAAATCTATATTGAAACCTATCTGGACATACGAAATTGAAATGATTTAAAGATTTCAGTCTAAAATCCTAAGAACCATAACCCAAGCTCCTTGGTTCAGAAGCAACAAGGCCATTAATCAGGATCTAAAAGTGCCATTCATGGAAAACAAAATCGAAACAACTGCCAAGAGATATAAAGACTAGTTAATGATCCGGCATTTGCCCACCCTGGTCTAAAGGATACATCTATTTCGTACCTCTACTGTGTGGTAATTTTCTAACATTTGCATGCGTTGGTTTATCAGACCAAGTATGAGCTCATCCAAATTGTTTGCTTCTTGTAGCACACTAGGTTTATCGTACCAGTCGCTCAATGTAATATTTCCAACGGCTTGCATGTCATCATTGTACAAACTACGAAATAAATCCATCAACTCGTAACCATACTATGGAAAAATGTAAAAACTTACTCTAATATTCCTTGGATTGCTGAATGACCATTTCTGTACGCGGCTGCAGCAAAACTATTGATAGTCATAAGTGTGATGTTGCTATCATAATCCAGAAAAAAACCACTTTCCAACGAATATAAGTTTCTTTCTCTCATATAATCAGGTCCAATATACTCCGGCATCCATTGGTTGTAAGTTATGTGTTGGATTTGAGCAATAACGATCCTTCTTGCTTCTTGATACAATTGTTCATCGTCCCAACCTAGCCCAAGCTTATCCAATTCGCCTGCCACGCGGTTGTGTTCGCGTAAAAGAAAAGTATGCAGTACCGTTAGTTGAGGATTTTGATTCACACGTACATCTCCTATAATATATAACAATATTAAGAGAAGCAGATTTTTGTTGAATTTTTAACCTGCTCTGAAACAAGCGTCCTGTGAATCATTGGTGTCACATACAGCAGTAGCATTTTCCACGTTTGGAAGGAATGTTCGTCCATCACTGGTGGTCTGTACTAGAAGTCTTCCTCCTTGTAATTCTCGAAGTGATATTGCTACATCATCATCAGATCCATAAATTTGAGAACCATCTATCATCTGAGTGACTGCGTTAACCTAAACGAAATAGGAAGTAATAATAAATAATAGCAAAATTATACGACACTTATTTATTTAACCCTGCTGTCTTCTTTGAGTCAATATAATTCATTTTAAAAATTAGTCTTGTAAATCTTATGTTTCTTTGTAATATTATTTTCAAACGCGTCAAGCTAAGTGCATGTCGGTACGGGCACATCGGAGCACGGAATAGCACCTGTAGTAAACCCTCCAGAGTAGAGTGCTTTAACACGTTAAGTCTGGGTGTGAGATGCAAAATTTGGGTCCCTGGGCCCAAATGTTTTTTTTTGTTGTAATTTTATTGTTATGTATTATTATGACTTATGCTAGTTGCGATTTTGAAAAATAATGTTCCTTATAGTACTTTTTTGAGATTTTGTTTGAGACACCAAATGTATGTCTCGCTATCTGAGCGTCCACTTGGACCGCGTGACACTAATGTAATATTTCACTGCAATCTTCTGCAAGTCTGCATATTTACGTACGCAGTGCGGCTGAATGTGAATTAAACGATAGTAGTCTATCTACAGAATGGCAGTGTACCGTTTGTGAAAAATATTACTGCATTAGCTGCTTTTTTGCTGTACACAAAGTACAAAAAAAAAATTAACTGTTTTTGTTCTAAAGTTTTTTTTTTTAAGGAATAACCAATTTATTATTGTTTAATTTAGTTATTTTGTTTATTATACAAATGTGTATTACTTTATTTTACACCTTTACTGTATCATTTTTTTCTGAATATATAATTTTCCATTCAGTGCCTCATAAAAACCAAATTATCCGAAAAAATTCCGGACCAAAAGCATAAGTTGGTCCCCCGGACGGCTATGTATCACATTCCATGTATTTAGCATTATATTGTGATATCCAACGATAGGCACGCCGTTCAAGTGAACTCAAGTAGTGAGACACACTATTTCGCCTCGCCGTCCGGCTGGCCACTAAAGTGAGACACAGCGTTGGTGTCATGCCGGGCTTAACGTGTTAAGCTCTGCCGGACGAGCTAAGAAGAAAGTGCGTGCTATTGTATTCAAATTGTAGAGGACTTTATTGATGAGACTGAACTTTCCAGCGATTGTTACAAGCGTAAGAGAACTTTATTGTTAGAATTGGATTTTCCCACGATTTAGCTGATATGTGCCACCCAAGTTTGTAACGGTCGTGAGGGAATGTCTTCAGTGTGGGGGTGGTTTTTGCGAAAACCTTAGGTTCAACGAGAGCTTGCTCTCCAGACTTCGTGGTCTGCAGGCGGGTTAAACCTTGCGCTCTTAGCGACTTCCATTTTGGCCTTAGGAAGTAAGTAGTTTGAGTTCCGCTAGGAAACTGTTTGGTTGCATTTGGCGATTGTTTCAGTTGCGCTGAGCAACTCTTTGAGTTGCGGCTCTAGCTCTGTGCGTTAGAGCGATAAAATTGTGAATATAAGTGTATAATCGGTGTTTGTTAATTATAATAAATATAAATTATGCCAAGCAAGTGTCTCATTTACTGTGCGAATAAGTGTTTGATGGAGCTTTTTCCATCTGTTTTCGTACGGACGATAAGTGTGTTTGCTGTTAGCCAAAAAAGCGATAAAATCGTATGTATTATGTGATCGTAGAAAAAATAAGCTGCATAACACGAGTTGTGAAGCAAATACGCACTCGTGGAAATACACACTCGCCGCTACGCGGTCCCGTGCGCAACGTTTCCACTCGTGGGTAATATGAACGTATAATTTACTTACTTGTTGTGCTGCGCCTCCACTGCAGTTTCCTGTCAGAGTGTGTGCATTTCGAATAACGGGTAAAAACCTCACATTAAATTGAGAATAAAATGGATCATCTTCAGGTACTACTATGGGTATGCAAATATCTTCAGGTGCATTTTCAGGATCACCGCAACATCTCGCGCCTCCACAGTCTACAGAAATGTTTCAGTCAAGTATATTTTTTATGGTATTTCAAAGTAACGACGCCATTAAAAAAAATCTTATACCTGTTGCAGGAGTGCGTAAAATATCGTGAGCAACAAATTGCGCCCATTGCATGACATTCAAACTAACAAAGTCGAGGTTGTCTTGATCATACAAAAAAGTTGTGCTTAGTTCTCTAGCCAATGGTAATGGATTACCGTTCGACGCTACGCGCGGTAGATGTATGCCATCTTGGTAACTTGGTGGTAAAATCCTAGCGTAGGCCGTATTGGACATTCCCCATGTTGGATGTTTTAAATTATTACAAGAGCCGTTCATTGAGCGATATTTGCTATTTGGATCACATACTGGTACTTCGATGAAACACGTATCAAAGTCACCTCTTGGTTTGCTCTTTAGTTTATTAGGTTTTGGCAGGTTATACTTGGGTTGTCTAAAAAAAATCAAATTTAGCTTATTTTTCAGATTTTGCATCGTTTAAACATCAACGATGCATACAAATATATACATAATTCTCATGAAGATGATGAAATTTTGGTTTTGTTGGACTGGGGCATGCTTCTTGTAGTTCTGATCTAAAACCCTTTAATTAACATATAACCATTCCTTAAATAAATCTTAGAGGAAAGCTATTTGAATCTCATGAAGAAGATAAGGTTTCTTAGAGAATATATTTTACTCTAATTGAAAAAGATTTTGCAAAACAACGGAAGAAGAGTGTAGATGTCGAAAGACAAAATTTTTATGTAAAAATTCGCCTTTTTCGAAAGCTAGTTTAGGCATATTAGAAATGGCGACACTAGGGAAATCCGAAGAAAATCTAAAGCACAACATGGAAATCATACACAGAGAACTAAGCAAATGTAATATGAAAATTGGCAAAGACAAAACCAAAACCATGGCCATAAGCGCGGAGGAGATCGAACATAATCTAAGCTTGGAAGTAAAAAAACAAGTAAAAAGTTTTAAATACTTAGGTGTACACCTACATATTAACGGAAAGATAGATAGAGAGATGAACAAAAGAATAGGCACAGCAGCTAGGTTCTTTATGGCGATAAAGAAACAGTTCTTTGAAAAGAAGAGATACCCAAAGAAACAAAGGTAGAGATATATCCCAAAAACCTAACCCGATCATGACATGGTTGTGAATTATGGATCACGATCAAAAAAACAACAAAGTCGTATTGGAAGTATGGAAAGGAGATTTCTGAGAAATATTTAAGGTAAAATGCGTAGAGACAATATTAGACACGAAACCCATAAAGAAAACCTAAAAGTACAACCAATAGAACAAAATATCCAAGAGGCACAACTAAGATGGCTAGGTCATGTATATAGCATGGGAGAATAAAGGATACGAAGCGAGAACGAGAGGAAAAAATCAAAAAGGAAGCAAGGAAAACTTGGAATGAGGAGGTGAAAGAAGCTGCCACAAACAGGGAGATCCAGTGGAGCAAGGTCAGAGAACTTACAAGAAACAGAAAACTATGGAGAGAAGCAAATAAAAAAAAAGCTGCATACATCAAAAGGAACAAAAGCCTCACACCTAAAGGTAGAGACGCATAAGATTAAGAAGAAGAAGAATAAGAAGAAATTAGAGATCACTTATGGTTAGATTAGAAATGCGAAATAGAACCTTCAATAACTTTCATGGTATCCTAGAATTTGAAAATCCTTTTCTTAACTATAATTTAAAGCTTTGAATCAGTGTTAATTTCGTTTGTCAACCTATATGTGGCAGGTTAATGTCCGCAAAGTAGCTGATTTATAGTTAATACAGATAATACAACTATTTACCATGCATAATGCAAAATATTGCATTACCATTAAAATATAGGTAGCTATTAGACTTGCAAACAGTGGTTGTTTGATAGGGAAAGATAAAGCTGGCGAGATTGTGAGTTTATATAATTATTGTGAATTGAGTCTTATGTGGAGTTGTACAGCTTAAGTCGTATTGGATTCCAAATTATGATCAGCCATTGTGATAATATCATCGCAAATGATAACCGTTTTGTCAATTTATCGAAATAAAACTTTACACAAGTTTTAAAAACCATAAGAAGGAGGTTAATGAAAGTTTCTATAAAATATTTTTGGTTATTCGCTTAATTTTAAGAAATTTTGTGCAAGCTTATACCCTTAAGTTACTGTTACAGCAGCTTTTTCTTAGTTCAAGAATGAAAAGGAAACTGGAAATATTTAATACCGATTTTTCTCAATGTTCTCTCGTGTATAATCCATTAATTAAAACAGTCGGGAGTTTAAAAAAACCTACTCGGGAATCGTATTCCTATCCCTAATATTTTATTTTGGGCTAAATATTGGTCCAAAATAGTCTTTGTGTGGGTTAGTCACAATTTGTACGATAACATTTTTAAACATCGTGTTATTAAAAGTAAGGGTAGATTTTACAAAATATTCAACTTACGATGCCAGGAATGGACATTTCACTTCATCTTTGATTTGGTTGTTAGTTGTTTTGTGGTATTCATTTTTAGGCAAATCTAATTGATGTTGTGGTATGTTTTTATGAAATTCCGGTATTGTTTTAAGGCTTTCTGCAGTACCTATAAAGAACAGTAAAAACAAAATTTGCTTAAAGCTTAAATACGAATTAATGATTATAAATAAGTTAGATTCATACACTTCTTTTTATAGAGAAACTGCTGTGAAATTGGTCTAACAGTAACGACAATAATTATACTGATGAAAAAAGGAGAGGGTCAAACCTGATCTAGCATTTCTACAAAATATTCTTTATAAAAGAAGTGATTTTAGATTAAACCTATTTATGTTACATAAAAGAGTGTTTCAAATATTTTAAGTATTTATCAAATTACTTACTTTTGGTTTACTTGATAAAATACACAAGTTTTATAAAAAAATACAACAAAACTTTAAATATTTTGTTATTTACTTGGCTGTTTTAAATAGACCATTAGACTTCAAAGGTTGCGAAATTGTTTTTTTCAAGGATTGGGCAAAATATAGTTTTTATTAAAAACATCAAAATTCATTTATTTAAATTAAAAAAATTTAAAATCATTGATTTTAATTTTTTTAAATCCGAAAAATCACGAAATTTAGATTTTTTTAAAAGAAACTTGATTATTTTCCGTTTTTATAACTAATTTATTTATAACAGTTAAGTGCCCTTATTTTCAGATTTTTAAAAAATTCAAATTTTTTTATAGAATTTAAAAGTTTTACTCAATATAATTGAATGGATTTTTTTTTTCCTTTTAAAATAGGGGTACTCTAATCTTGCGAATATTTCTAAAATCGCGAAAAGCTAGTGCCATATGAATTTTTATCGATTTTTTTTTAACTTAAAGTAAGTTTTAAACCGTGCACCAAATTTTCTCAAGAATAAAATTTTCCGAGAAATCGATAATAAATTAGTTGCAAACTTTTTAATTGAATTAAATTTTAACGTCAAATTTCGTCTTAAAATAGGGAAACTTTACTTTTTTTAAATCATGTAAATTGTTTTCCATCTTAATAATATTAGTTTTAGGTAGGTCATGCATTTATAAAGAATAAATTTTTTTGAGAAATCGATAATAAAAAACTTTTCCAATTGTTGCAGACTTTTTGTATAAGACTGTAAATCTTTTGACCCCAAATTAAAAATTATTGTGAAAATTTACAAAGTAAATCTACCGGAATGCGTCTCTCACAAGAAAATTCCTGAACAAACTTTATTTCTTCCCGATCTATAAGAAGCCAATAGGCAATATTTCCGGCGTATTTTACTAGCGGTTGTTTTTAAGTGCGTGGAAGTAAACGTGCATTTAATTTATATGTGACGTGTGATGTTGAATCGTGAAAATAATTAAAGTTTGATTTAAATCATGATTTTAATTTTTAAAAATCAGCTGACTTAAATCGTGATTTAAATCAATTGACTTAAATCAGGCCAGCCCTGATTTTTGACAATAAGTCAATTTCATTAAATGAAACGATAGTGTTTTATTTAAGTAAAGTATTTTTTTATAGAACATTTAAAATTTATGCATATAGCATTTTGTTTCTATTAGTTCAAAATAATTTATTTTACTTGAATTGTTAATAAACCACTAATTAAAAATTACTTACAAATAGGGCACTTTATTGATGACGTTAGAAGGGGTTGTAGAACACACGTATTACAGGCATTTTTCCCACACACAGCATTAAGTGCTGTTGATAAAACAAATAAACTTATTATCACCTTCATTGTTATATTCTAAAGTCAAGATTTCGCGAACGGTAGTTTTATAAGCTCCTATTTTTTTTATACAAATGACCTACTTGTTACTACATACATTATCTGGCACTCAATTCGAGTATCTATACTTTATCTTTATATCACTTTAATTTTTCATAAATGTTTCACGAATTGTTTTTATGTTTTATCGGAAATTATTGCAAAACTATTTTAAAAAAAAACATAAAATAGATCATAAAAAGAACATTAAAAACAATCATTAGCTTATTTTACGATTCTGTACACTAGTAGGAACACACCAAACTTATTTTAAACCATAATTCACAGTCAGCCGATTTAGTTTGGAGAGTGAATGGGCTCACAGAATACCTGGTTGTGACATAATATTTTAATATAATTATAAAATTACTTCTATTCTTATTATATACATTATATAAAAGGATATTATGATGACGTTAACGCAATTGAATATGCTTTACTTTAAATTATACCTTTGGATGTTGTAAATTTTTGATGCGTTAGTGAAGCTTTCGATTAATATAGATTAAACTTAAATAAACTCTAATTTAAGTAGTAATTGGTAGGGAGCACTGGAATTCTTAAATGTTTTTGTAAGCAACTCTAAACTAACGTCAACTTAAAAAAACTTGTTTTGTATTATCAAGAGAAAAATAGGAAATGTTAGTAAATGAATTATTTTTTCTACATAAAAGTCTCAAACATCCTACTGTACAGGGTGGGCAAATTTTGATGTCCTCATAGGAAATCTCGGTAACTATAAGAGGTATGGAAAAACGGACCCAGTTTCCTCGATATTTTTTTTTCGAGAATTTAATGGTGAAAACTAAAATTATTGGTTATCGCCTTTTGTTTTCGAGTTATCGCCGATAACTCGATTTTTCGACTTTTTGTTTTATGACTATGTTTAAAAAAATTTAAAAAAAAAATTACGTTCTTTTTGATAAGAATGCAGTGAGGTATACAATTTTTCAAAAAAAAATATTCGAAATTCGAGTTGTGACATAAAGTTGTATTTTTTTTTAATGGAACCTATAGTTGGCTGTGGCATCACGAAAAAGATGATTTTTTCCTCATTACAATAATATATGTCATGTGGGGTCGAGTTATTCATTTTCCTTACATTATAGCAAAAATTAGGTTAATTTTTCATATATTATTTTTTGCTAGTAGTAGGCTTACGTCATTAAGAATATACCTGGGAAAACAGACTGTCATTCTGTCCGATTCTGTCATTTTAACGATAATTTGACAGAAACAATTACGTTTAATTGTTGATTGATTTAATTTTTGTACCTTAAAAACACGAAATGGCTTACGAATATTACGAAAAGTATGATATGTTAGGTTGTTCTTCTCAAAGTAATGATAATTCTGAAGCTGCAAGTGAAACCAAGCATATAGTGCTGTTGGTCGCAATACTGTTTTGTAAAGCCGGAATTTGGCATCTCTAGATAGCTGTTTCGCCCTTATTGTTAGTAGTTGGTTGAGAGCTCCAGCACATTTATTTGCTTATGTTAATCTCGCTTCTATTTATTTTTCTTCCTCAGAGTCTTTCGTTATTCTGGCACACAGATAGACAAACTCATCTACTTCTTCCAGCCTCTATACTGTGATTTTGCCTAGTTTTAGAGAGTTAATGTGGCTTAACCCCGGGGTTAATCTCGGTTCAACTTTTATGCAATCGGACCTAAGGGTTCCCGATGTTCCCACGTTCTTCGTGTTTAAACGTACACTCAGCGCAGTTGAACCAAGGTTGGGTGTAGATTGTGAATACAGCTTTCAGTAATTATCAACAATAATATCGCAACACCTATTTTGTCGGTAAAATAACAGTTTAATTGCTCAAACTCCGTTGTCCGTCGTTGTAATTCCATTCATAAATAATGTTCACTTACTATTGCGTTTGTTTATTTGTCTGCGTAGGTATTATTTGCTAATGCGTTTAAATAAATAACAACATGTTTGTTTCTGTTCGCCTGCATATTTTCATTTTACATAAGTTTTTTGTTCCTTTGTGCAGTTGATAAACAAGTTACGATTAAAAATTGTTGCCAATTTCCTTTTTTCTTGTAGACAGTCAACAAGTAATCTTATCAAGTGCAATGCTCCTAAATATTAAATAATATTTTTGAACATGCCTGTAAATATTTGCATTGTACTTGAAATTGCCTTAAACTTCAAGCTAGTCGACACAATTTTAAGACGTGTTTAACACATACATTTCAAGAGCTTTTTTAAATGAAATATTTTGGTGATTTTAGAGAAAAATGTTGTAATAATAACACAGGCTGACATGATTTTTGTTTTGAATTCGATTTGTGTTATTTACTAATTCGGTGGCACTGATTACGAATCTGCTTTTAGTTTTTTGATATCATATTAGGTTTTCACACAAAAAAAAAAATTAATAAGTTGGATCGTCTACGCCAGCTGTGAAGGTACGACGCGACGTCTTGTAGACCCGAGCATATTGGTCCGAACGCTAGCTTCTAATTATCTGATGTCCCGGTTTCCCGGATTTGTAACAGCACAATCAGTCAAAATACAATAACAGCTATTTTATAAACCGCTTAATTATGTATGTAACCAGTTTGTTTTATACATATTTTAAAAAACAAATTACTAGATTTTTTGTTTTTTGAAGACACGTTAATCTGTTTTTTTATTTTGCTAAAAAAAACTTGGTGAGAGCGAAAATCTGTGTAAGCCATTGAATTCAGAGCATGTTTCATATATAAGAACAGTAATTTTAATATAAATTATACAAATAGTTCTTTGTTTAGTTTTAAAATATTTTTTTTTTGTTTGAAAACTCATTAACCTGTTTTTCCATTTTCCTAAAAAGTTTGATGTGATAGCAAAAAACTGCGTGTGCCATTGAATTCAGAGGATGTTATATATGTTAAGAACAGCAATTCTAATATAAATTATACAAATAGTTTTTTGTTTAGTTTTGTTTAGTTAAATGTTTTTTCGATAATCATTAATCTGTTTTTTCATTTTGTTGAGAAACTTGATGTGATAGCGAAAATCTGTGTGCGTTATTGAATTCAGAGCGTGGGATTTATATAGGAACAGCAAATTATAATTTAAATTGTGCAAATAGTTTTGTGTTTAGGTAGATTTGAAATAAATTTGTGTTTTTTAGAGACTCATCAATCTATTTTTCATTTTGCTGAAAAACTTGATGAGATAGCGAAAAACTGCTTGTTTCGTTAAATTCAGAATTCAGAGCAAGTGATTTACAGATTTACATAAGAACAATTATTAAAATTAAAACAACGTACCCAAAGTTCTGAAATGTACGCCTGTGTGATCGACTTAAATTTAAAATTTATTTTTTATGCACTATCTATTAAAAAACTGTATTAGGGGTTTAAAAAAGCAATATTATATCACACCAAAACATTTTTAAGAGGAATAGAATTATTGTTAGGTACCTAGTGATATTCTTATTGATAATATAAAATTTTCATTTTCATTTTACTTCATATATACAACAACAATACATAAATGTTTTCCTCTATTATAATAATATAAGGACTGAACGACGAGTTGATATAATTTTATTACGAAGAAGAAACCCAAAGTCTAACATCAACATCGGGAATTTCAGCACAATTCACAACTGCGTTGCTGAAACAGAAGTATTTAAATAACCAACAAATAATTGATTAATGATTATTAACTGACCTGCTTGAAGACGGTAAAAAAACGTTACGAGTAATTTTGTTGATATTATCTCCGTTATTACAAATAATTTTGGGGAGGGTTGCGTTTCTTAAGTTGTTTAATTGGTCTAAAAAACAAACAATAACTGTTAGAGTGTTGCATCAATAAGTATTTTTTTTCTACGACCACTAATGTAAATGCCTGCATAGTAAGTGGGTCCTTACGCACGGTAAGCAAAAAGCACATAAAAAAAAGATCAAAGTAGACTCACAGCAAACACTTCCTAAATGCCTAGTAAGTTATAACACACGGTAAGCAAAACGCACACTCGTCTAGAAATGTCAAAGTTGGCTTACGTCAAAATTGACAAGACAACGTAATTACATGTGTATATTAGCCAAAAGTCGTTAAAATCGTAGGTATTATGTGATCGTAGAAAAAGTTTGCTACATAACACGAGTAGTAAAGCAATTACGCACTCGTGGAAATACGCACTCGCCGCTACGCGGCTCCGTGCGCAGCTTTTCCACTCCTGCGTAATATGCTTCTCACAACTCTTGTTATGTAGTATATCAATAAATATCATACTTTCAGTGAAGCTTTGAGGAGTTCCGCCAATCTCGTACCAAAATCTATCACCAAACTTGTATCGATAATACTGTTCGCCAATAATACATTGGAATGTGGATCCTATTCTAGCACCATCAGCTAAGTTTTCCAATGACCCACCAATAAATAAATCTATATCTGCAACTGTTGGATAAAACCCTTCAAGCGCTTGAATAAACTAAAATTGAAAAAAAAAACAATACGTGTTTAATACTTCGTTTAAATTGTACCTCTGTTTTGATCAGAGGAGCAAGGGCTGAAAAGTTGTTGGGACGATATCCAAGGCACACTTCAACAAAATCAACATAAGGTGGGATGCCATGGTCACGACCTCTTTGTACGTCAAAGCTGCTTAAATCGCTTCCATAAGGTCGACCTCTACGGAAAAGAAACTGAGAAAGCTGGAACAAAAACAAATACAAAATGTTATACTACATGGCGCATTTTTATGTAATCTACCCGGTCATGAAAGAAACGACGTGGGAGAAAAGTTTAATTTTTTTTGCATAAGTAGGTACCTGTAACACTTACACCTAATCAAGCGTTTCTCGAGTTGCCGTATTCCTTCAAGAAAAACTTTTTCGGGTGCTCCTGAAAATATCTATATTTAGCTCATTATTGGCGGGAGATCTTTTGCGTCTAAAGCTTGTTTTATATTATACTATTTTTTCGTTTAAGAAAATCGTATACGCTTTTCTAGTACGGTGTCAATCAGAAATTAAAAATCTTGAACGAAAAATTCGTACGAAATTACTACGTGCCCTAAATGCGTCCAATTTTAGTATGGGCGCATGCGTATTCTACTGTAACTGTATCTGACCGCATGTCATTTGTGGGTTAGGTTAACTGAAACAATCAAACGATGTTAAATACTACTTATTACCGTTAATCCCTCACAATGTATTTTGTAGGAATAAATATGTAGAATGGGACAAGCGTTATATACGTTAAATTTGAAAATGATTCGCTTTTTGTTCTTTGTTCAAATTGAAGATTTAACATGGTTACTCAAAGTGCCAACAAAATATGATAAAAGTTACTAAAAAGTAACCAAAATATATTGGAGTTTTCGTACCAAAAAATAGTACAATGTAAAAGGTTCATATTTTCCATGCTAAATTCTTGAACGAAATTTTTGTATTAAAAATCGTATACGATTTTCTTAAACGAAAAAATAGTATAGTATAAAACAGACTTAACATTTGTTTTTAAAATTCTGAACAAATAGAAGTCGTAAGGTGCTAACTCAGGGCAATAAGGTAAGAATAAGACTAAGTGACCGAAGCATAGATCGATCACCTTTGTTTTCTTAATAAAAAAAAAAAATCCATCGTAAAAATTATGTTCTTGTGTTCATAAAAATAAAAGTGCAATAAAAGGGTAATGTTTTTAAGGTGAATGAAGACGCAATGGAAAGAAGAAAACTAACATAGAGGATGTGTGAAGATAGGAAGAAAAATGGCACATTGGGTGCGAGAAACGGCCGAAGAAGATATAAAGAAACTTATGTTTGTCACCAACATTGTTGTATTATCAATAATAATTATGAAGTAAAATGTCTTTACTATATAACTTAAAGTTGTTTTTAAGAAATACACTGCTCCCTTCCTTTTTCTATACATTTTAAAATATTGGCATAATTTATTACTTCTTGTGATCCCGGGAATCCCGGGAAGTAGACCAATTTTTTCCGAAATCCCGGGACAAGCAAAAATGTCAAATATGAGAAACCCTACTAGGTGGATTACATTAAAAAACGCCTTCGTACATGAATGCTAGAAAACGATGAGAAATTCATGTAATCGATTAGTTTTACCTGCACTGTACGATAATTATCTAGCATTTGCATTGGTTGATTAATTTGACCAAGTATAAGCTCATCCAAATTGTTAGCTTCTTGCACTACTCGAGGTTTGAGAAACCAATCACTCAATGTAAGATTTCCAACGGTTTGCATGTCATAATTATACAGACTGTAAATACGAGAACTTTATTACTAGTTGTACATTAAAAACCTGTACACATTACTCTAATATTCCTTGAATTCCGGAATGGCCACTTCTGTAGGCGGCTGAAGCAAAGCTATTGATAGTCATTAGGGTGATGTTACTATCATAATCCAGAGAAAAACCACTTTCTAGCGAGTATAGATTTCTTTGTCTCACATATTGAGTACCAAGATATTCTGGCATCCAATGGTTATAAGTAATGTGTTGAATTTCGGCAATAACGATTCGTCTTGCTTCTTGATACAATTGTTCATCATTCCAGCCTAGTCCAAGCTTATCCAATTCGCCTGCTATGCGATTGTGTTCGCGCAAAAACAAAGTATGCAGCGCAGTTAGTTGAGGATTTTGATTCACACGTACATCTCCTACAATTTATAGAAAATTATCAAGTGAAGCAGACTTATACTGAATTTTTAACCGGCTCTGAAGCAAGCATCTTGTGCATCAGTGGTGTCGCATGCAACAGTAGCGTCTTCTACGTTTGGAGGGAATGTTCGGCCATCACCGGTGGTCTGCGCTAGAAGTCTTCCTCCTTGAAACTCGCGAAGTGAACTTGCTACATCATCATCTGATCCATAAATATGAGACCCATCTATCATGTGAGTGAGTGAATTAATCTATAAAAGGATTTATTTTTCTTAAAGAATACATTTAATATAGAGTAAGTTTACAGTGGACTCAGTTAATGGCATAAAATTTATCCACTTAATAGTATTTCAGGCATGTCGCAACTAATACCAGAAATGACTTTACTGAGAAGCTTGAGCTAATCTTATTTGTTCTACTCACAATTAAATTGGCTTAGTACTTATTCATAGTTTGACAATGTTCCATGCATATTAAAAAAAAAACCTATTCGGAATAATTTTTTCACAGTTATTCAGATGTCTAAAGAAATGAAAACTTGATGAAAGATGGACAAAAACCTTATATTTAAGCTCGTTTATCTTATTAATAGTCTTTTGTCTCAGATAGGGACGTGTATTGGCGGGCAGCAAAACCACTTTTGATCTTTTTATTTGCCATAAATAAATGTTCGTGACACAACTGAAACAAAGAAGGGAGGAGCATAGGACATAACAAAAACAAACGGTACACATTATTTTTTGTTGATGACCAACTACTATTGGCAGAAGACAGTGACGACATAGAATACATCGCACCCTTGCTTCAAAAGTGACACAACTCAAAAAACACGTTTTTTGAGCTGTCACTATTATAAACAAATTGCAGAATCACCACTCGACCAATCATCAAAAGTGTATTATTTTAGCTTCAGAGTACAGAGTTATGTCGTTCTTATTGTTCGGGGTGAGTCTGTGATAACTTGTGCAATAGTGTCTTATTTTTAATTGTGCCGTGCAAGTCGTGGTTGTTGACAAGTTTAAAAGTGTATTTTTTTGTGTTGTGTCATTGTTCCGAAATAAAGTAAAAGAGAAAAGGTGTATTTTTTCGACTTGTGTCGCTTTAGCCGATCAAGGTAAGCATTATCTATTAATATTATTTAAAATTATGCCACTTTTTAAGAATTAATTTAGAGAATTTCGAGTTACGCCACTTGAAAATTGAACATGCATGTTCCATTTCTGTGTAAATGATGAAAATATAGTTTCTTTTCGAGTTGAACCAATATCAGCTGATTAAATTTAATAAAACAGTGCTGATTATAAAGCGAGTTGTATCAATTTTGATCATATAATGTTGATATTTTGAGTTGAGTCACTTTAGAAGAATTATTTTATGTTTTGAGTTATGTCAGTTTTGATGAACGGTACGTTGCCGCTGGTATTTTGACTGATTTCACCGTTAAAGAATATGTTTTATAAAAATACTTGCACAGAATATATCTTTTTAGTTGCATGCAGCAGAATCATGCTTTCATCAAGCCGTGCAGCTAAAATTTTATGAATGGCAACCGTACAGAACAGAGGAGAACATTCAAATAATCCAATGGCCCATGGTGTTGCAGAGAATGAACAATATTTTATTTCATTAACTACAAGCTGCAATCAAGAAGAACATTTGGAAAATCCAAATAAAGAAAATAGTAAAAGAAATGAGCAACCTAATAATGAAAATACATCAGCCATAGTAGAAACATTTACCCAATCAACTGTTACTAAAACCAGTTCTGAACTAAATGGAAGTAATGTTTATGTCGTTTCGTGTAACTCAGAATTTCCTACATCAGCCATAGTAAAATCATTTACCGAATCAACTGTTACTAATACCAGTTCTGAACTAAATGGTAGTAATGTTTATGTCACTTCGTGTAACTCAGAATTTTCTACATCAGCCATAGTAGAATCACTTACCGAATCAACTGTTACTAATACCTGTTCTGAACTAAATGGAAGTAATGTTTATGTCGCTTCGTGTAACTCAGAATTTCCTACTCGCATGCGTTTGACGAAATTGAAAAAAAAAAGATTACTGTGTATCTCCAATACACAGTGACGATGTTGACGAATTTGGCGATGATTCAGAAGAAGAGCCACATTTCACTAATGGTTCCTCAAGTGAAAGGAGTTCTGACAGTGCAAATGAAACTTATGAACAAGCTGAAGTTGAAATTGAGAAGAAGAACTGCTGCGGTCAGCAAAAGAATAAGTATCTACTCGCAATGTACAGATATGCCGTACAAAAATACAATCTGGGTAGTATCACTCATAAATTTCTGATTCAGGAGCATTCTCAAAATGAGGGTGACAATATTCATAGTGTGATTGACAAACAAGTAAAGAGATTCCTAAAATCAACTCCTATTTATATACCAGAACAGTACATTACATTAATAGGCATGGCAAAAAAGACTGGTTCGCCATATCGTGTTCATCAATTGACTTATAAAGATTTTTACGACTTAAAAACTACAGGAAGAGTGGGGTACTAGTTTTAAAGTGGATATAGATAAAAAGAAATTAAAGTGGAATGATATTAAGATGCTTAAAGTTGAAAGCGAAAATCCAGGAGCATTCTTCTATAAAACATCTTATAAGGATTTGGAATTCAAGAAAGTCAATGTACAGAATATGAAGATTAGATCTTCAAAAACTTGGGATTCTGTCAGGTTATTTTTTTAATGTTTGTTGAGTTTGAATGCATGTTGAATTATCTGCTTTTATAGGTTGGTTAAAGCTTATTCTAAGCGATTTGTATTACCCGAAAATAAGAAGAGGGATATTGAAGACCTCTTCGACAAAAATATTATTCCAAAGAACTACTATAATTGTTATAAATATGTTCTCAGTCTGTGTTAAATATAGCTGTTTATACTTTTTTTCCTATATAAAGTTTTTGTAATGACAAATTTATTTATTTTTTCTAAATCAGTGATCTAGTAGTACTTTTGATTGCATACCTCTATTTTCCAGAAATTTATATGAAAACCTTTGAATAGTTAAAACTTAACAGTGAATTGCGCATAGCGTCATAACTTGAAATAATACTTTGTTAATAAATATAAACTGAACCTTAAAAGTGACATAACTATACATTTATTCTACAAAAGTGACACAACTCAAAATATTTAAGTGTAATGTGTCTGAGAAGAACAAAGAAAGTGTCACAACTGTAAAGAAAGGTATTTAGCGTTACAATATTTAGAGCTGTAAATTAAAAATGACAAAAAACCCACTTGATTCTGGTTTTATAAACATCAGAAAACTGATTTAAAAAAAAAAGTTTTTATTTTTAGTTTAAGACGGTTTTTTGCATTTTCTGAAAAACGTATATTTTTAAATTGTGTCACTTTTGAAGCAAGGGTGCGACATGCTCAGAAAATTAAACGAAGAATATCAGAAGTGGGGCTTAAAAACATCAATGATGAAAAAACAGAATACGTTGTTACTTGAGGTCATGCCGCCGATTTACAACTTGAAAACCTAACCATTGAGAATACGAATGAATTATAAATATCTTGGTGTTAAGATAAATAGTAATGGAAACTGTAAAACTGAAGTCTCGAAGAGAGCTGGACAAGGACGAGCCGCTATAAGAAAATCAAACTTCCTGCTTTGGAACAAGATTGTGACAAAAACGACAAAAACCAAAATGTACAAATCAATAATAGAGAGTATAACCCTATACGCGCTTGAACTATGGGTAACTAATAAAATAGAAGAAAATAAAATTACAGCTCTAGAAATGGAGTACTGGAGGAAGTGCTACGGTTTCATTAGACGATAGAATACGCAACAAGGACATCCGAAAAAGAATGGACGTAGGTGCTACTATAATTGATACAATCACATCAAAAAGATTAAAATGGTATTGCCAACCAAGACGGATGCCAGAAGATCGATTATCAGCACAAGTATGAAAGTGGCGACCACGTGTAAGACGGACAAAGAAAAAACCTGAAAAAACTAGTGGAAGAGGCCATGAAGAACAGAGAACTCCAAGAACAAGATTAGCTCAGAAGAAGATGGTGATTAGGATGCGACAAATGGCTTTGAAGTGTAAAAAAATCGCAAATATACATAATATACAATCTGCTTTGATTGTAAGATCGTTCGGTAAATAAAGCCTACCCTTGCTCACAAAACATTAACCATAAGCTATTTTTGGTGCACCTCTGATTAAGAAAAATTTATCAGGGACTTCTTAACGTTTAATCTTGGCCGTTTTAAAAAGTTTTAAACAATCCACTTTTCATTTAATATATTCGAGTGGCCAGAATTGGTTGCTGTAATCGATTTTTAATAGCAAGGTCAAGACCAGTTTGATAATAATTTTTGTTTATGATTGTGTTTAATTCTTTATTATTGGTACGCGTAATTTTAAACAATGTATGACATTATTTCCCTGTCATTTAGTTTACCGTAATAACTAATAATTGGTATGAAAATTATAAAACTGGCACGAAATTAACCGCTGATGCATATTAGTCGAAGTGGGAATGCTAAATCATGACTCAATCATTCCGTTAAGTTATGAATTGAAAAACATAATTTTATCTCTTATTAAATACCAACTTTTGTTAATTTATTTTCGTCGTTTTTAAACTCGTAATAATCGTGAAGTGTTTGTATTAATGTAGGGTGTTCCAAAAGTTTCTATATATCTATTGGTGAAATGGCAAGAATTTTAATATATTGCTCGATGATTGATTTTTATGTACATTTTTATACAAAATGCGATTATTTTTCATGTTTTTAATTTTTTTAATATGTCCTTTTACCTTTTTTTCTAGATCAATAGGATATTATTACATTTTAATCCTCTATTGATGATGATCAAGGATTTTGGATGTGAATCTCAAAACTATTTAAAACTCACACTGCGTATCAAAATGTAGAAATATATAGATACTATTCTGTTCAAAAATTATCGGAAATTGTTCAATTAAACAAGAAGTATGCTTTTATTCAGGTAAATTTATTTTATATATTTTTCATTTCCTCATCTATGTTGTTTTCATACTTCTTCCGTGGTCTCCCTCGTCTATTTCTTTGTGCTGGAGTCCAGTTCCATACCTTCATTGGTATTCTTTCTTTTCTCATTCTGCGCAGATGTGCGTACCATCTTAACTGTTTTTCATTTATGTCATCTATAATAGTGCCTTTTACTGTTTATCTATCTCTGGTCTTCATTTCTAATGTGATCGTACAAGGATAGGCCGCAGCATCTTCTCCAATAAGCCATTTCGGCCGAGAGTAATCTTTGATTCATTGATTTGTTCCTTACCCATATCTCTGCCCCATATGCCATTACTGGTACTATAATCGTTTTAGATATATATTTATTTTTGTTTTTCTAGTTAGGTTTTTATTTCACAAGATTGGATGTAATTTTTTTATTATATTCTCTCTCTTCCATCTTCGCATATTGTTACTCCCAGATATTCGTACTGACTAACGTTTTTTATCGTTCCGTTGTCCAGTTGTATGTGTTGTCTTATTAACTGTCTGACCCGCCGGAAGCAATTCATAATGGACGACACCGCGATAATCGAAGAAAACAGTTAACATCACCTTACTTTTTGAACGACTTTGACGTGGTTTTTTAGGTTACGGCTCATTTTCAAAGCGCCACTCGGATGATTGTTGACTGGTTTCGGTATCATACTCATAAACCCACGTCTCGTCACCGGTAATGATCCGTTTCATGAACATGGTGTCGGCAGCTGCTTGAAAAATCGTATCTTCAGACACGATCTTCAGTCTTTTTGCATGAAATTTATCAATTTTGGAACGAGCCATGCTGCAACCTTTTTGAAGCCCAAAATATCAACTACAATTTTGTGGACAGAACCAAGCGATATGTTAAGGTTTTCGTCATTAGTTGATGTAGATACCAGAACGCTGGAGGTTTTCAATGACTTCCGACCGTCTTTGAACAATTTGTAACACTCATTTGCCTGTGTTTTTGATATGCAAGTATCGCCATAGGCCTTTTGCAACATTTGTAGTGCTTTAGCACAAGATATTTCGTTAGAAACGCAAAACTTTAGACACTTTGTTCAAAATTTTTTGACATGGTCAAAATAGTTGATAGGACTTAATGTCAACCAATGTCAACTGCAAAAACAAACTAATTGACAGATCACTCCCAAATTTGGCATATATGTCAATGAGAGTATTGTCAACTTAGCCACGCAAAAAAAAGAAAATTTATTGACGCTTCTTTTTCACATACATCAACATACACAAATCCCGATACTTTTTGAACAGAAGGTATGTCATCAAGTCAGGGGTTTGGAGCGGAGCGCGGAGCTGGAGCGCGGAGCAGTGGAGCAATAGGTTTTTGCCCGGAGCGGGAGCGGAGCCCGGAGCAAAGAATTTTGATTGCTCCACTGCTCCACTTTACTATTATAAACTACAATTTTTATGAATTATTTTCATGGGTATAGTATTTAATAGAATTATAAATAAACTAAATTTGATTTTTTTGAAGTAAAATTATTATAATGTAACTTTTCTGAATATTAATTTTCATTATTTTGTATTTGAATTTTGAAAAATTTTAAAGAACTTTTTTTTCTTTTTTTAACTTTTGAAGATCAATAATTTGTTCATTTATTTAACTTCACTTGTTTCTTAGGGTCAAATATTGTAATTTTTGGTCCGTTTCCACATATCTCATAAAATTTTAGCTTTGTTTTAGAAAACAAATGTTTAAATAAAAAAACTTATTTGATTAATATTTGGAGCGCGGAGCGGAGCGGGAGCGGAGCTGGAGCAGGCATCTTGATGCCGGAGCGGAGTTGGAGCGGAGCAACTAAAAAATTGGACTGCTCCAAACCCCTGCATCAAGTAACTTCTAAAAACTTATGCTATTTCACCAAAATAGATAGACGGTTTTGAAACACCCTGTACTTTAAATGCAATAATTAACCAGGCTTACTTACCTGTTGTGCTGGTCCTCCAGTGCAGTTTCCTGTCAGAGTGTGTGCATTTCGAATAGAACTTAAACACGTTACATTAAATTGCGAATAAAATGGATCATCTTCAGGTATAACTACGTGTATGCAAATGTCTTCAGGTGCATTGTCAGGGTCATCGCAGCACCTTACTCCCCCCGTTTCTGTAATTATTTTGTGTAGATTTTCGACTTCATTTTAGCTGGAAAAACTCTGTTACCTGTTGAGGGGGTTAGGGAAAAATCATGTGCCACAAACTGTGCCCAGTGCATGACGCTCAAACTGGCACTGTCTTGATTGTTCTGATCGTATAGAAAAGTCGTGCTTAATTCTCTAGCTAATGGTAGAGGATTTCCGTTCGACGCTACGCGCGGTAGATGTATTCCATCTCGGTAACTTGGTGGTAAAATCCTGGCGTAGGCTGTATGGGACATTCCCCATGTTGGATGTTCCAAATTATTGCAAGAGCCGTTTATTGAGCGATATTTGCTGTTTGGATCACACACTGGTACTTCTATGAAGCACGTATCAAAGTCACCTCTTGTTTCACTATTTAGTTTATTAGGTTTGGGTACTTTATAGTTCAGTTGTCTGAAAAAAACAAATATATTTTAATTTTTAGTTGATTTTTACTAGTAACACACCGAAAGTAACAGTCGGATACAGAGATCTAAGGCCCATTCAGATACAGAGCCTATTATACGCAGATGATATAGTAATGGTGGGGGATAACACAGAAGACAAACAAAAGTCATTGAACCAATGGAACGATACAATACAACAAATGGGAATGGAAATAAACACAGGGAAAATATAAATAATGAAAATAAATGATGCAGAAGACCAGCAACACATTAAGTGCCGAGACAACGTACTGGAACAAGTCACAACATTGGAGTACCTAGGAACCAAAATAAGCGAAGATGGGAAAATAGGCACGGAAATTCTATGCAGAACTAGAAAAACCTCGAGAATATACCAATTAAATAAAGCAATTCTTGGGATAAAAGAAATCAATATAAAAACAAAAACCAGAATCTACACCACGGTTGCAATACCAACTATGTTGTTTAGTAGCGAGCCATAGCTCCTAATAACTAAACACGAGAAGAGACTAACGGCAGCTGAAATGAAATTTTTAAGAAAAATTGCAGGAAAAACTAAAAGAGACAAGTGCAAAAATAAAGACATGCAGAACAAATTAAAGCAAAAACCAGTAATCCAAAGTATGGAAGAAAAACAGCTAAAATGGTATGGGCACGTACAGAGGATGCCGCCGGAAGCATTGACAAAAAGAGTAACGGAATCAAAAAGGTATGGGAAGAGGCGAGCAGGTAGACCAACAACCAATATGAAAAAAAGAATCGAACAACTAGCCCGCGAGCGAGGGAGAACAGTCAAAAGCGATGACGGGAGTCAGGAAGGAATGGAAAGGGTGGGTGGAGAACCCTTAAAAGCCGACGCCGTAAGGCAAAAGACGATAGGAAAAGAATAAGTTGATTTATACTTTCGTCATGCGTAGTACGAAGAACGTTGCGATCGCAAAAATTTTCGAATTCTGGATTTTGATGGATTTACACATTTTGATATCCCCTGAGCATATTTTAGCCTGGAAAATAAATTTTGATGATCGAACATCATGAATAGGCTCAGGGGGTCCCTTCAGAAGGAATCAGGGACCCCTAGCGGCCGCGGACCACACTGAGAAACACTGAGTTATAGTATTGTTATAGATATAGATATTATTCAAATAATAATAAATACTAAACTCAATTTACTTCTCAAGATTTTTTTTTAAGTCCACTGTGTAATAACAATAAAATAAAGATAACAGAAAATTAGGCAGTAAGGTCCGTTAAAGTTAAGTAAAATTTTGAATTTGTGACTTGCAATTTTTATTGAACGAAATAAGTCCTTACATTTTTATTGCAAAAATATAAAGTAGTACATTTAGAATTGTTTTTATAAGGGTTATACTAACGCAAAACGTTCATGTCCACTATACAAACTTACGCTGCAAGAAAAGGGCATTTTAGCTCATTTGCTGTTTGGTCTTTGTTTGCCTTATGTACATTTTCAGATACATCTACCTTTCGCTGTGGTATTTTTTTATGACACTTGGAAATTGCTTCTAAGTCTTGTGGGGTACCTATAAAATAAAAATAAGCAGTTAATATGTCGATTTAAAATTCATGACATAAAAATATAAATGATAAATGTAATTTTTGCAAACATGGTCCCGTCCAATGGTCATATAATAAAAATGTACCAAATAATGTTCTTCGCGTAACATAATTTGTTAAATTCACAACAACAAAATTTTATAGCAACAAAGCGAACTATACGTTTATATATAAACTTAACAACAAACTAGAAGGTTAGAACAGGTAGAAAGCTTATATTTAGGAGTGATCATAGAGAAAAATGGAGGAATGGACAAGGAAATAAGCGAAAGGATAGGAAATGTGGGAAGAATATGTAATAGTTTAGGAACAACATTTTTTGGAAATAGAGAAGTCCCAAAACGTACAAAAGTGGAAGTGATCAAAAAGGCAGTAACTCCGGCACTTTTATACGGAAGTGAAACGTGTGCACACAAATAAAAATAGTAGCCGAGTGAATGCAGCAGAAATGAGATTTCTAAGAAAAATCCAAGGAAAAACCAAAAAAGATAGAATCAGAAACGAAACATACCTATAGAGAACAATTAAAGATAAAATCAGTTGAAACAAAAATACAGGAAAGGCAGCTGGGATGGTTGGGTCACATTTATAGGATGAAAGAAGAAAGGTTAACCAGAAAACCATATGAAGCAAGAACACAGGGAAAAAACAAAAGACCGAGAAACAGTAGAAGGACTCATGACTAAATAAAATAAATAATAACAGTTCTAGCTCTATGTTCTTAAAACACAAGTATATACCGGAAAACGACTTAATGAAGCGCCCGAAAAAAATTAAGAAATGCGTGTTGTTATCGATCTAACTCATGGACTCAGAGGAAATAACGTCACCTGTAATATTTTTTTACTTCGCATAAGTTGGGACAAACTCTTCTCAAAAAAAAGTCACAATGTTTGGAACGGTTAGAAAAAATAAACCTGAACTTCCCGTGATAACAATTAAAAATAAAGAACACAGTTCAAAATTTTATTTTACTAAAGATACTACCGTTGTTTAATTTTTTCCAAGAAACAAAAAAAAAGTGATTCTTATGAGTACCTTACACCACGTTAAAGAAATTAGTTATAGGTAGGTACGATAAAAAACCTCAGATCATTCTTGATTATAACGCTGCAAGGGGAGCAGTCGACACATTTGATCAAGTAGTAGCTACATATACTTGCAAACGAAAAACTAACCGCTGGCCAATGATAATCTTTTACAATATACTCGACACTAGTGCTTATAATTATTTTTTGCTATGAACAGAAATAAACCAGCAATGCAAAAATAGTGTTTTACGTAAATGAAGATTGTAACCAGAAGAACTGGGGAAGCTACTAATAACTCCATATATTAAAAATAGAAAATACTTGCCACGTAATGAGCAAGCGATTGCCATTGTAAAAAATATCCAAGCAGTGGAATTGCATGTTCCTGGCACAAGTGGTATAAAAGTTCTATCAAATAAACGTGCAAGATGTAAATTTTGCCCTTCTATTTGTGATAATAAAACCGCCATGACCTGTGCAAAATGCAACAAACATCTCGTGTTACCTATTTTTGCCCTAACTGTTAGAAATAATACATTTTATATTATAACACATTTATTATTTTTATTATTATTCATAATCTGTATTGTGAGGTTTATACTGTTTTTTTTATGTTCAGTAAAATATTAACTTTTTAAATGCCATGGGTTTTTCATATTTCGAAGGACTACAAAACAAAGTTTCGTTTTGATTTGTATTATGTGTGAACAATCAAGTCATAAATATACTTACAAATAGGGCACTTAATTGAAGAAGTTAGCAGTGGTTGTATAACACATGTATTACATTCATTTGCATCACAAATTGCAAGGCTAAATGAAAAAGCAAATAAACCTATTATCAGCCTCATTGTTTTACTTCTGAGCCAAAATTTTGCCACTGATTGTTTTATAAGTACTTATTTAAATAGAATACTCCCTACTTCATATAGTATAAAATCTGCCACTTAGCCGCAATATCTATAAATTATCTATTCATTACTTTATAACCAAGGGTAACTGGATTACTGCATAACAAGTGTCAATAGTTTTCATGTAAAAATAAGCATACAAGAAAACAGTAGAAAATATGTTTAAAACACTTAAGAAACTAACTTTAAACAACATTAAACCAGAAGTCCACCCTGTATATGAATATTTTGAACATTATAATTAGGTGTCAGTATTAAATCGCAATTTGTCATTCAAATTTGGTCAGTAATAAAGGATCAAGTTAAAGATTAGTTAAAGTTTTTTTTTTTAATAAAAACAAACGTTTAGGTTAATTTAAATTATTTATTTAAACATTTTATTATTTATTCTGACCAAAAATTAAATTTTATTGGCCAAAAAACAAAAAAAATTTGCTGACCGAATACTGACACCTCCTAACTATTTATTCTGACCAAAATGTTTATGTATAGTTTCTATAAATCATGCTTGTTTCATGATGATTTATTTTTTACTTTAAGGCTGCCCAAAAATACTTAGTTTGTTTTATCGTCGTAAAATTAGTTCAAGTGTCGCATAATTTACCAAATCAACAACTTAGATACAGTTATCTGTTTGTAAAAAATAGTAAATAAGTATTGCAAATTACACATCAATCAAGTTTGTGTTATCAGATCAACAAATGAAAAAAAAATTATCTAATTAAATCTTTTCCTTGATGCTATAAACGTGAATGTTGAATGTACATACAAGTTTAATTAAAACATAACCCATCTTATAAACTTATAATCTATTAAGAATCTCTTAAAACAAATTTATATCAGTTTTAAAAATGATTTTGTTCATCAGTAGATTATCTTGTTAATTAAAAAACATTATATTGATTAATTGACTAACTGTAATTCTCTGTGCTTTATACCAATAAATAAAATAAATGATAACATTTGTCAAAATATGGGATACAGAGCTATCTTTTCTATGATATTTTACGCACTCTATAATTTTTATATGAGCTAACCAGCAACCTAAAACCTGACCATCATTTGGTATTTTTTGAGCGTAGCACTACATTTTAATGTAGTCAACTTTTAACAGTCTATTAAAAGCTATCTAGTCCTTTAAGCTATAATCTTTGGCCCTTCTTACTTATTTAATACTTTATTTAGTAAAATTACATTATTTTATGTAATAACTAGGTATTGTATACAATCACTAGTTAAAGTATCAAATAATTTACAAATTCTGTACTTTAATTGCAGAGAACCAGTCAGTATTTTATAAAATACCTAGTTATATGATGTAAGAAACATCGACAATATATATTTTAACGGTAACTTATGCTTATATTGGAAACAGAAATTGTTTAAAATTATTTTCAAAATGTTTTAGTATTAGGTCAATTGATAATTATATTCAGTGGAAGTTTGTAGAGATATTGCTGCAGTTGGCTACAAATATGGCACCAAAATATTGAAAAATAATATTCATGTAATAAAAAGTAAAAACAATAAATTATACCATAGTTCCTCTTATTATATATGTATAGCGTTGAATAAATATTGTTGGAAATGTATTCTGTGAACGCACGTGACGAAAACGGTAAGTTTCTGACATGTAGGTATAACTTGTGTTGCTTTTGAGGTTAGCTTCTCAATCCAATTAATGTGGATGTATTTTATTTAATAGGAGATTCAGTAATTCCGGCTTCGCAGAGACCAGATG
Source organism: Elmis aenea (assembly GCA_947652605.1). Lineage (NCBI taxonomy): Eukaryota > Metazoa > Arthropoda > Insecta > Coleoptera > Elmidae > Elmis > Elmis aenea. Next base: position 11,294,792 of record OX393582.1, on the reverse strand, counting down.
GAACATGGCGTAAAGCAAGAAGAGTTAAAGAAGGATATGTGCCACAAGAAGAAGTTCCTTTGTATGAAAGTAAAGGCAAACAGTTTGCAAATCGGACTACAACAAAATCAAATCCTGTTACTTTGTCGTCAGGTCATGTAGCTCATCAAAGCATACCCGGCTTATTTATTTTGGATGATAAAGAAAAAAGTAAAACCAAGAAAAAGCCCAAATCTAGTAAGTTCTATTGATAATATCAATTTAATTACAGTTTATTGTGTACTGGGTTTGGTGCCTTCGGGCGATGGAGGCTGATTGTAGAAAGGTTTTGAGATCTTATGGTTTCATACAAAATTCTATTTTAATTGAGATATACAGGATGTCCCAGCTAAGACGAATTATTTGATAACTGTTATTAATGAGAATTTTAAAAAGGTTTAAATAAAAGTTGTTTGTGGTCATTTACTACATAATCTGAAATTATTTTCAACTATGCACAGTATTTTGTTTGTGTGAACTGATACATAACTTTTTTTAAAATAGAACACCCAGTATATTTCGTAATTCTTAAACCCAAAACTAAATTGTCTTTCAAAAATATGTGATTTCTTTTGTACCTAAAATTAATCGTGTTTGAGTTATTTGGGTTTTTATGAAAATTTTGACAGATATAGGACTCTAGAAAAATATTAATATTTGGCAACTTGGCCATGTCGAAACAAATTCCTCTGAAAATTTGTTCGACAATAGGGTCATACTGCTTGCTGACTAGTTAAAATTTAAAATAATACACAGTGTTTCTTATGTCCAATCCATTTGGCTAAATTTCATACAATAAGCCAGTTTTTTTTAAATGGAACACCCTATACATTTTTATATTTTCTTATTGGTAATTTAATAATCTTTAAAAACCAATGAAGGTGAATTATGTCAAATTAATATTTCTCAAGTTATTGTAGTTTTCTTGAAACTGTTGGGCTACAAACGAAATGTTTAATAGAATGAAACTAGTAGGCTTTGAAAATATTTTAAACATTTGTTTTCAATGATAAATATAATTCTATCCTGTTCTTTAAACTGAATTTTTTACCTGTATAGTGGAGATATTATGTATTATGGTTTAAATGTATGCAGGGTGGTCCACTTTTTAGTAGCAGGACTTTAACAGTCGATAGAAAAACTTATTTTAAAGCAAAAATTCCATATTCACATGGGCCCATAAACGCTTCATTTTAAAGATACAGGGTGTTGAAATTTTCGAAAAAAAAAACGATAATGTTTAACCGTTTCTCAACCAGTAGATATATTAAAACCAAATTTGATATACAACACCACCTTACAGGTTACCACAATCGATAAAAATTTCAAGGCCCACAAGCAACCAGTGGCGTAGTTGTGGGGGTTCAGTTTCAATAAATTTTATAAAAAAATAGTACGGACCTGTTTAAAATCAAACTCGAACTTGTTTTTGGGTAGAGCATTTTATTCTAAACAAAAAGTGTCTCCTGAGTTTTCTTTGTATCTGCCACCGTTTGGCGCGGAATTTGATTTATTTTACAATTTTCGCGAAAAATTTGCTCCCAAGTTCGATCTAAAAATATCGCGAAAAGCAAAAAATTGCAACTTGCAGAGTAAATGCTTATTAATCGTTAATTTAGCGCAGCTTCTTCCCTTATTATTAGTACGTTTTGTTATTATAAACTGCAAAAATCGGTAATTACTTCCTTATTACGAATATTAGTTATATTTTTAGATCGAATAGGAGCTAATTTTTCGCGAAAATAGTAAAATAAATCAAATTTCGCGCCAAACGGTGGCAGATACTAAGAAAAGTCAGGAGACACTTTTTGTTTAGAATAAAATGCTGTACGCAAAAACAAGTTCAAGTTTGATTTTGAACAGGTCCGTACTAGTTTTTTATAAAATTTATTGAAACTGAACCCCCACAACTCCGCCACTGGTTGCTTGTGGGACTTGAAATTTTCACCGATTGTGCCAACCTGTAAGGTGGTGCTGTATACCAAATTTGGTTTAAATATATCTACTGGTTTAGACAGGATTAAACATTAAATCTTATTTTTTCGAAAATTTCAACACCCTGTATCTTTAAAATGAAGCGTTTTTGGACCCATGTTGATGTGAATTTTTCGCTGTAAAACAAGTTTTTATATCGACTGTTAAAGTCCTGCTACTAAAAAGTGGACCACCGTGTATAGAGCAATTTAACAGTTTATGAATGTTAATCTGAAAATATAAAATGCAGTTTGAGTAATCTGTACGTTTTTGTTGTACTTAGGTGTTGATGATGTTACCAGACATTTAGACAACATAAAAATTAGTGACACAACGAAAGTGAAACAAGAAATTAAAACTGCCAAACAGACGGAACCAAAAGTTTCCAAAAAGACTACCTCTGTCGATAATAGCAATCAATCTTCGGATCCAGAAAAGCGGTTGAAAAACTTGAAGAAGAGACTTCGGGAAATCGAAGCGTTGGAGGAAAAAATAAAATCTGGACAAATTGGCAAGCCAGAACCGGAACAGTTAACAAAATTACAACGAAAAAAAGAATTGCTTATGCAAATTAGACAGTTGGAGAAATAAGTTTAATATATTTGAGTTTTTATTTGATCTTTATATAATTTGTGTTGTAGAATAGCTAATGTGAATTGCACTTGTAATGTAGCTATTTTTTTTTATGTTCATAATACAAAAACATTTACAAGATAAATTTGTTTTTTCTTTACTTCATTGTTTTTTAAAAAATCCTTTACAGCTGGAAAAAAGCACCAATCTGGAGTTAATACTACATTTTTGATGTGCTAGGTTATGATATTGTTTTTCAACCTATGTACTGTGAGAAAATTGACGACTACATCGTTTAATTTGGTAATTATAATAGAAAACTGTTGTGAACTAATCGCTGAGGAATTATTTTATTTACCAGGATGTTCTTTTGTAAAAATTTGAAAGTTTTGCGTTTTTCTCCATAGTTGTACTCCCAAACTCACTTTTAGCAACACCTATTAACCTTCCAAGTAATAAAATATCATTTACTAACTAAACTGCAACGTTTTATATCATTTAAACACGTTGAATGCAAACTTTTTAAATTCCCATTCTTATAAACTGAATAACCACGTTTTCACACAATCAACCAGCTTAGTTTCCAAACAAAAAAGAATCAGGTTTTTCGATAAAGTCCCGTATCGCAATGTAACCGCGCACCCAACTATACTGGACTAGGGTACCGCTATATAACGGTATGGCCAAGCTTCACAAACCCTCCAAATTTCTAATAGCGACAATGGGATTATGTAGGATTTCTTTCAATAATTCAATTTTTAAACGAAATTTGAAGGTAAAAACTCAATGGACATGCGGAAACAGATGCAATAGTAAGTATAGCAACTAAAAAGTGAGTAAAATTAAGGGTTAATAATTGTTATTAGCTATTAATGTTTAAAAAACCTTTACGGGGCGCGTATTTCCAACCCATGATACACGCAGTGTACATAAAAGAATTTAAAACACTGAAATAATAGTGGTTTTTTGTGTGTACGATAGTTGCAACAATTTATTGCTGTACTTTTAGCAGGGTAAGAAACCGGTTTTTTAAACCGCTTACCCGTTTTTTTTTCTTTCGTATAAGTGATTTTTTTTTAACCAAAACCATTATTTTAATTGGCAAAAATATGGCAACTTTAACCAAAATAATTAAAAACCGGTTTTTTAAACATTTTTTTGGATAAAAATTACTTTAAAAAAATACATAATCTGTATTAAATGCGATTAGTTTACCAGAAGTCATTACTGAACGCTTGATTGTACATATATTGTAAAATTATAAATAGATAACATCTTTTCATAATTTGTATTCCTATTCTAAATAATGTCAAAAACCGGTTTAAACGTTAAATCGGTTTTTTACAGTAAACCAGTTTTTTTTATGAAAAAACTGGTTTTTAGGCAAAAACCGTTATAAAAATATAGTTTTCAATGTTCGTTTAACCGTTAAGCATTTTTTTTCGGTTTCGATCCCTGCTTTATGGAATAAAAAACAAGACGTTATAATAAACATAAATAGATAAGTTTTTTATTATCGATTAATCGGAAAGACTTATTTTAAGTTTAAAAAAGCTCGATAAAAGTTTAAACAACCTTAGCTTTTAGCGATTTTGGAACAATTAGCAAAATTAAAGTGCTCTTATTTAAGGATCTAAAAAAAATTAAGCAAAAACGACTATTTATTTAATATTATTTTTAATAAAAATGAAAACTTTACCGGTAGTCTTTTTGAAATCTAAACAATCTTTCTTTCTTTTTTTTAATTTTTAAAATAAGGCTCCTGAAATATTTTTGAAATCGCTAAAATCTAGTATCGTATGAATTTTTGTGACTTTTGTTTCATCTTAAAATTAATTTTAGGTCATCCACCAACATTTATCAAGAATAAAAGGTTCTGAAATTTTTTTAATAAAAAAACTTTATTATTTGTTGATACTTTTTGAATGACGCTGTATGGAAGATATTATGTATCGTGAATATTCAATAAATTAGTTGTAAAAAGGAAAAATAGGCAAGTTTCTTCAATGAATTAAAAAAAAAAAAAAATATCCGTGAGTTTTTTGATTTTTTAAATTTAAATCAATGATTCTAGATTTTTTTAATAAAAATCAATTTTGCCCAAACCTGCAAAATATTAAAGAAGGGGCTTAGTTCTGTAAGCTGATTTATTCAATTCATAATCAGTGCACTACCTACACAAAATGGTGTATTTTATGTTTGTAACGTCATCTTAAGCTGATTTTAAAATATAAACTGAAAATTATGTACAACTTCAAACTAAATTATATGGACTTACACTACTTTCATAATAAGCGCCCCAAATTTTGACCAAACACCGGCCAGTTAAAAAAAGGGTTGCAAAATATCGTTAATTCAATAATGGCGGGGTGAAGAAAATTAGCTTTTTATTTTAGACTTTTTTTAATTATCAAAATCACATTTATTGAATGAAAAGGTAACTAAATTAAACAAAAAAGTACTATTGTGCTGTATAGAAACCTAATTTTACCGCTCCTCTATAGGGGGGGGGGAGGTGTAACTCCAAAAGGAGACTTCCAAGGAAAAAAATATATGAAAACCCCCCTTAATTTTCGATAAGGAATCACCTCCCGATTATTTTCGCATTTTTTACGAAACACCCAGTATATTTATTTATTTAAGTATTTATGAATCCAAAAGAAAAAGAATGTTTATTGCAAATACACGAAGGTGTTTAAATATTTTTTGTTTATTATAGAAAAATTTTGTTAGTGTAAAATTATTGTCTGCTTACTTTTTTAATCTGTCTAAGTAAATACATTTTTTTCGTCATTTTTGCTATTATTATTACGAATTTATAATTTTTTCAAAGAATGTAGACCCATACACGACTACTTATGCAGCCAAATTGCTTACTGGGACATGACTGCATATACAGCAATGCGATGATGTTCATTTTAACAGTGTATGTACATGTATTTTGTGTGTAAAATTATTTTTAAAAAAAGTGCGATTTTTGGAAGCCATAGTAAAATCGCACCTTCGGCGAAGATGTTAAGTAAATAATAATAAACACAGTAATGTTGAAAAAAGTTTTAGTTTATATAAGGCAAGCAATTTATTTATCCATTTAGGCGTGCTTAAAAAAACGACTGCAGAATATAAACGACAATAATTTGAAGTACGTATTACCATTCAGTGCATTTTAGCATTCATTGCATAAGTACATTTTTTGCTCGATTTTTTCTGGCTTAAAAATTTATCGATAACTCATTTAAATACGAAAACAACTTGTACGAATAATAGTTACACATAGATTTAACATCCGGTTAGATCGCATGCAGTTTAAGTGGAAATTACGTCTGTAATTGCGCTATTTTTAATTGACAACTGTTACTGCTTGTAACACTATATAATCACATGCAATTTTACGCTAACCAACAAATCCACTTGATAATCTCATAGTAAAGTAACAACGCGACGCTTTTCAACAATGTTCTACAAATATTTATTATTGATCGTATTGCTGGTACTACTGGTACTCCAAGTACTGGACCAAGTGCAAGCAGCACCACAGGATGGACCTGATTGTTCTGGAGTCGACCCCTGTTTCGATCCCAGATGTGCACCGTATTGTGGTGGATAATTTGGAAGAAACTGTGAATGGTAATAATTTGAACCATGTAAATATTCAGTTAATAAATTATTACCAATGATTTTGTTTCATTTTCTGACAGTAGTGATGAGAATTAACACTTTTATAAAGCAACTACCATGGCTCTTTCATTAATTTGTCACTTACGTGCATCAGCATTACTTTTATTTTAGCAAAAAGCAAGTTTGCCAATTCCCAATAAAAACTTTTGGCTAAACAAGTTTGTAAAAATGATACCAAACCTTATTATAAACGGAGTGCTTAAGGTCGTTTTCAAAAAGCCAAATAATACAGCATTTGTAATAGAAACTTTGTGATATATGTATAGGGTGTCATTAGTGGCGGATCGGTCGATTATGGCTAAGCGGTTTGAGATAGAAAGTTGATTGAAACGGTATTCCATACAGTTTTTTTTTCGAACACGATAAAAATATTTTTAAATATACAGGGTGAGTCACCTCTCTGGAACCAATAGCAACTTTTATATTTCAAATACAACACCCCATTTTTTATTTAATATTCTTGAACGCCTTCATTTTAGCTTTACATCGATATAAAATACTACAGGTTTTTATGCGGCCTTGTCACTAAAAAAGAATAATTTTCAAAATGTTTCAAGGTTTTAAGTCTTTATTTAAAAAATTCTCCCGAAGTCATTTTTCGAAGCACAGAGTTGTAATTTGGTAAGGACATGCAGAAAACGTTGCTCTATTAGCTCGATACGAAAAAGTTTGAATCACGCATACAGGGTGTTGATAAATAGGTGGCAACTTCCATGATTTTCAAAAGCTCGTAACTCAATCTTTTCCAATGCAAACCCCTGTATTTTCTTATGTCATCGAATTCGTCTTTAAGAGAGCTTCATTTTTTGTTAAGGATGTTCTATACCCAAAACTCATACTTTTAGAGATATTCGACTTTTTTTTTGTTCTAATCGTTATTAAAGCAAATAGGATGCCGTGGACTTCGAAAAAGCTGACTGTTCGCTTCACTAACGTCAAAACGTGGTTTATTTATTTAATTATAGCATTTCCACAATTAATTTCACTTTACAAGAGCGAATTGATATGGTTTATTGCTTGAGAGAAGGCGAAAGAAATCCTTTGATGGCGGCAAGGATTTACGCACATTTTGATTAATATGCACTTGTAGGCTAACTAGTTTATTCAATTTCATAAAGCCATGATTTTTTGATGTTCTATTATTTTATTTACAGAATTTATTTAATGTTTTTTTTTGTGGTTTCAACAAATAATTTGTCTTTCTTTTTCCATTTTACTTCGCGCTCCCTTTAAGGTTTAGAAACACTAGTAAAGTTCATAACAATAATATAATTGATTTGGTTGCCAATTTATTTATTGCTTATAAGTGAATCCACAAGACTACGTATCTACCTACTATTAGTAATTAAATACACATGTAGTAAGCCACAAAATTTTTCATTTAGTTTCTTTATGGTTTAGTCAGCTTTCAGGAATATTTTAAGGTTTTTCAAACTAAATGTAAGCTGCAAAATTTTAAATATGTACTTTCATAGCGTGCTGGCTCTATTTACACAACAATTTTTACTGCGACGCTTTATTGAAGGTAGCTGCTGGCTATCTATTGCAAAAAATATTCTACGCATTTAAAATTTTTTTTGTTGTAGTTAAGGCGTTAATTGCTTATTTCTATTCAGTGGCGTAGTTACAATACGTAAATTTAATATTTACAACATGAATTTGGCTTAAAGCATGTTTCAGCAGTGCCATCTTCTCAGATAAAAACTTTCTACCTCCAAAAATAACCAAAAGCAGCACATTACCAAGTCAGGTGAAAACGGAGGATGCTCTATACGCTTTTTATCCAGCGAATTACTTTAGAATTGAAGCCACTGTGTAGGAAGATACATTATCGCGAAGAAGCATAATTCTCTTCTCTAGAACTTTACTGAATACTCCAGGCAAACTTTTGTCTGTATATTGTATATCATTTCGCTAAAAATGTTTCAGGTCTCTTTGTTTATAGCTTTCTTAAATATTAAAATTTTGAATTTTTTATATCTTGCTGATTTCCAAAAAAATCTATTTTTATTCAAAATATATTACCTAAATAATTTAAACAGTTATGATATATCCACTAACTAATAATAATAATAATGTAAATAAATATTAGATACATATCTAAATAAAACAATTTGTAGGTATACTCAGGTACGTTGTTGTTTTGCAAAAGACATGTCGAATGCATATTCTAAGAAATCTATTAATACTGTAAAATAATGTTAACTCATCGAAGTTAACAATGTTTATATAATATTGCATGTGAACATAACAATACATTTTTCAACAATTTAGATATGAACTTACAGTATTTATGAAGGCATTTTTTTTAACTAGCTACGGTTGTGTTATTTCATTAAAAAACTATCATTTAATGACAAGTAAAGAATGTAAAACACAGTAGATCTAATCGCATGTAATTATGTACATTGTCGTATGCAGAAAATGCGTATAACGTATACAACCTTGACTACACAGTGTGCAAGTGAACAAGATATATTTGTTTTGCAGTTTATTCCTATAAATAGTTGATAAAAAAATTTAAGGTTTTTTTAGAAGCACAAAATATACCTACTAAGGACAAAACTAGGCTCACTCTAGGTATACAGGCGCCCCGATGCAAACTCGTTTGGAGGCGCCCTCTTCCCCATTTTTCCTAACACTCTGTAAAAAAAGGTCTGTGCAGTTGGCTCCGCGATATAAAGCACAAAATTAATTTTAGAGTCAAAAGATCTACAGTCTTATTTAAAAGGTCTGCAACAATTGAAAAAGTTTTTTATTATCGATTTCTCAAAAAAATGTATTCCTTATACAAGTGATACATGACCTAAAACTCATTTTAAGATGGAAAAAAAAACATATGACACTAGATTTTTAGTATTTTAAAAGTATTCGTGTAAGTAAAGTGCCCTTATTTTAAAACTTAATGGGAAGAAATTGTTTAGAAATCAAATATAGTTATGACAATACGAAACTTGACAGTATAATTATTTCATTTTCGAATTTTATAGTATGTGGTATCAACATTCAAAGTTTGTAACTAGTAGATACGTTTTTTATTATCGATTAATAGAAACATTTTATTCTTGAGAAAAGTTGGTTCATGGTGTAAAACTTATTTTAAGTTTAAAAAAAGCTTTATAAACATTTAAACAACCCTAGCTTTCAGCAATTTTAGAACAATTCGCAAAATTAAAGTGCTCTGATTGTCTTATTTAAGGATTTAAAAAAATGAAGCAAAAACGATTATTTATTATTATTTTTAAATTGTAAAAAACTTTTTTAAATTTTTGAAATAAGGGCACTTTACTCGTTTCGAATATTTTTAAAATCGCTAAAATCTAGTGTTATATGAATTCATATTGATTTTTTTATCTTAAAAGTGGTTTTAAATCTTGCACTGACTTTTCTCAAGAATAAAATTATTCAAGAAACCAATAATAAAAAGTTTTTAAATTTTTGCATACTTTTGGATGTTAAAATTACAATAAAAATAAAAATTTTAACGACAAATTAGTTGGATTTTCGAAATCTAAACAATCTTTTTTTTTGTAACTTAAAATAAGGGTCTTGAAATATTTTTGAAATCGCTAAAATCTAGTATCGTATGAATTTTTGTGATTTTTTTATCTTAAATTTAATTTTAGGTCATCTACCAACTTTTATCAAGAATGAAAGTTTCTGAGAAATTTTTAATAAAACAACTTTTTTATTTGTTGATACTTTTTGAATGAAGCTGTATGGAAGATATGATGTACCGTGAATATTGAATAAATTAGTTGTTAAAAGGAAAAATAGGCAAGTTTCTTAAAAAAATTTAAATAAAAACAAATATTCGTGAGTTTTTTGATTTTTTAAATTTAAATCAATGGTTCTAGATTTTTTTAATAAAAATCCAATTTTGCCCAACCCTGCAAAATATTAAAGAGAGTGCTTAGTTCTGTAAGCTGATTTATTCAATTCATAATCAGTGCACTACACAAAATGGTATCTTTTATGTTTGTAACGTCATCTTAAGCTGATTTTGAAATATAAACTGAAAATTATATACAAGTTCAAACTAAATTATATGTAGACTATTTGTTTTCCTATTATTTTTTTAAATGGACTTACACTATCATAATAAGCGCCCCAAATGTTGACCAAACACCGGCCAGTTAAAAAAAGGGTTGCAAAATTTTGTTAATTCAATAATGGCGGGGTAAAGACAATTTGCTTTTTATTTTAGACTTTTTTCATTATTAAAATCACATTTATTGAATGAAAAGGTAACTAAATTAAACAAACTGATACTATTTTGCTATATAAACTTTTTTTAAATTCATTTTATTCGTAGCAAAATTGTTATAATAAAGTTCCTATGAATTAAGCTACCAAAGTATACACTTTTCGCTGTTGTGCGTACAACCAAAAAGCTTTTCAAATTCGTTGCTATTTTTTAACGTCCCTAAAACTCGTGTTTTTACAGGTGCATGCTCGTCTTCATCAATGAATTTGTTTTCGGAAGATATTTCGCACCACATCTGAAACATTATAGGTCATTGTATTTAATTTCATAACTAAACTGTATGTTGCAACATGCAGGAGACATTTTTCGAGTAAAAGCAAAATCAATAAAAGGATGCATTAATACTAATAACTATTTTTACTAGAAAGCTGCTACAAAATTTTATGTGAAAACTTGGAAAAACATTTCATTAACGGTACTACATTTTGCTTGATTGCAACACTTGAAGACTAGAGGGAAAGAATTATACAAGTTCATTTTTTAAAAGTGGAAATAGCGATGTCACCTGTAGTTTTGTTTAAAAATATCGCCTTACCTGTAAAACCAATCCTAGATTTTAGTAAAAATATTTGTCTTTTTTAACAATTTAAAAATGTGAGACATCTAATTATCTGATTTAATGCACATGTCATATTCAATTAAATTGGAATGAATTTAATTCAATTTACCCGCAGTATCTTTTAATTAACACTTACTTGAGCAAAACTTATGAAAAACAATTGTTTCTGTTTAAATTTTTCTAGAATTTTTGGTTTGGATTCCTCTCGCAGATTCTCAAAAGCTTGGTAACTTATTTTCAAGCCAACATTATCGGCAATATTTTCCCCTAATGTTGCAAGTCCGTCAATTCCATAACTGCTGTATTGTCGTTGAAAACAATGCGTTTTCTTTTCGTAACCAATTACGTCTTTTTTGGGCCACCACTGTGTTATTCTTCCGTTTTTATCTGCATGACGGCCTTTATAAAACAAATTTTACTTCATCGGTTTAAGTGAATTTGAAATTGAATTGAAGATGCAATATACCTGTCGTATCTAAGGCATGTGATATTTCGTGTCCAATGAGACTTCCTAAGGCACCATAATTTACTGCCCTAAAGAAGAATGCAAACAATTACCCAGTTATTAACGAATTACACCTTGAAGCATAGAACGTATTTAAACAAATATCGAATTAGTTTTACTATTAAAATGCGTTTAATGTACATAAAAATTAATTGCAAACTTGATATACAGTGCATTTTAAAGGTGATTACCACTTTGATTTCTTCAAATGTTCTTAGATCCTATGAATTTTAACAACCATAATATTATGTACTAAATAATGAGTACTAGAAAAATACAGGCAAGAGTAATGGAAAGCAGATAAAAAAAAAAAATAGGAAACACACTATAAAAATCCCAATTCTGTTTCAGAAGAGGAAAGAGTACACAAGACCCAGTCTTTACTCGTATATTTAGACAAACAATCGAAAAGAACTTAACGAAAAACAAGAAAATAAATTTGTATTTTATAGACTTCAAAAAAGCATTCGATAAAATCAAAAGGAAAGACGTACGAAGGGGCCTAAAAAGGAAGGGAATAAAAATTGAAACAAGACATAATAAAAGCAATGTATGAAAAAACGGTAAATATTGTAGAACCCAAAATGAAGAATCTGAAGATTTTGATACAAAAGAGGGCTTAAAACGAGGATGCGTGCTCAGCCCATTATTATTCTCAGTAGTCATATATGGGGTAATTAAAGAAGTGAAACAAAAAATTTGACCGTTTCACGTAGGCAACTGGAAAATGGAAAAAATAAACATAACTGAGCTAATTAATAGTCGTAGACGACATGGTCTTAGTCGCGGAAACAAAATAAAATCTGCAACATAATCTAGAAACTCTAAGGCAGTAGGTAGTTGAAAAAATTAAGATGAAAATAAATAGAGTAAACCCGGGCAAAAGTCCGCACCGGGGTAAAAGTCCTATTAGGGATAGGAAGGACTGGAGAGTTAAGAGAGAATAGGTTTTATTATAGGTAGTTGAGATACAGTATCTGTGGTGGACACATATAGTTCTAGCTTGATCGGCAGTTAAACCGCTGCTTAAATGAGCTAAGTGTGAAAATGCTTGGCTTGTTATAGTTTTCGATGATGTTTTATTAGGCAGTGATATTTAAAAGTCTCTCACAACCGGCATGCAACTTTTTTTATATAAACACCCTCCATTTTAGCTACACATTCATGTCGCCAAAAACGTTTCCTAACTTAAACTAAAGATGCCGTCATATTGCTTCTATCGTAATTAGCACGCATGGGGGCAAAAAGCCGCAGTCTTGACTGGGGTCAAAGGCCGCACACGGGCTTTTGCCCCGTCTATTTAATTTGGAAAGATTCAAATCCACATTTACGTCTGATCACGAAGCAAGTTTGGCTGATCACTGTAGATAGATAGATGGACGTAAGGTTCTACGGAATTACTAGGAAAAAAAATTCGGCGGTTGGCTTTTGACTTTGCTTCGCAAAATAACATCGTAAACGATTTTAATAAGGAGTCACAAATGGCGGGAGACGACACAAATTTTCTTTCAAACGCCCAAAAAGACAAGCGTCGGAAGGATTATAGGTTTCAATAAAGCCCAAATAGAAAGATTCTACGATAATTTAACGAACAGCCATGTCAGAGAAGGGGAAAACGAAATTGTTTGCCCAGGTTGGTAAGAAATATATGAAGATCCACCAGTCGAGGACTAGATTGTGCAGTAAATGCCACAACTAGTGGCACGAAAGTTGCTAAAATTTTGAAACTGGCGAGTTCGCCTGTGATTTTTGTTGAATTCGTCAAATATTTTTTGTGTTCTTTTAAATGTGATATTTTTTTAAATTTTGTTACAGGACTGAACTTTTATTTTGTATTTTTGAAGAGAATTAACTTTCATTTTATAAAATAACACACCGTATATAAATGTGTTAAAGATGTAAACATTTTAATTAGACGAATGCGCGAACGGACTTTTGCCCCATCAATTTGGACTTTTGCCCCATAGGGTGGGGCAAAAGTACCAATCTACATCAAACCATAAAAAAAATATTTTTATTTGAATTCGTTACTTTTGGTGGCAACCCATTTTATGATGCAATGAGAAGTGTCTAATGTGTTCATAAAAAAAATGTTGACCCGTTAAACATAAAACTTACTTACTTAGGGAGTTGAGCACGTTAAGTGCGGACTTTTGCCCGGGTTTACTCTACCGATTAAAGTAAAACTATGATCGTTACAACAGAGAACAAAATTCATGACATCACTTTAAATGGTCTTAGGTTGATATAAGTAGAAAGATTTAAATATTTAGAAGTGATCATAGAGAAAAATTGAGGAATGGACAGGGAAATAAGCGAAAGGACAGGAAATGTGGGAAGACAGTTTTGGAAATAGAGAAGTCCCAAAACGAACAAAAGTGGAAGTGGTCAAAAAGGTAGTAACACCGGCATTTTTATACGGAAGTGAAACGTGGACACTCACAAATAAAAATAGTAGCCGAGTGAATGCAGCAGAAATGAGATTTCTAAGAAAAAACAAAAAATTATAGAATCAGAAATGAAACATGTAGACAACAATTAAAGATAGAACCAGTTGGAACAAAAATACAAGAAAGATAACTATGATGGTTGTGTCAAGTTTATAGGATGAAAGAAGAAAGGTTAACCAGAAAAGCCTATGAAGCAAAATCACAGGGAAAAAACAAAAGAGGTAGCCAAGAAAAACCTGGCAAGGCGAAATTAAAAAAGCAGCAGCGGATAGAAACATCAAATGGAAAGACATAAAAAAGCTAGTACAAGAGAGAAAAACATGTAGAAAAGTCAACCCAACACAACTTAACAGTCCTACACCTAACAGTAGAAAGACTCATCACTAAATAAATAAATAATAATAATATGTTATAGGCAGAAAAGCTGCATACACTGGTTTTAACATTACATTCGAAATTTTGATTCCCGTCCAAAAAACCCAAAGCACTCAAGCCCAAGAAGGCGAAGGCAGCCGCACCCAAGTCCTCCAAGAAGACTGCGTCTCCCAAAAAGAAGTAAACAGTTTGTCAGTTCGCTGGCGTCGGCGGTCTTCCGTCCGTTGACCAAGTAATAAAAAGTTTTATTTCATATATCCCTAAGCGGGACTAGAATGGTTAAAGGGAAAAATCAAATTGTAAGCTAAGGCGCACATTGAACTGCGAGGCGCAGTACGGGCAGAGCAGGCCAGGCAGGGCAGAAAACAATGTGGCACAGTTGTCCGCGTACATTGGACAGCAGTTCTGCGCGGCAGTTTACGCATTGTCAAATTAATTAATATTTAAACATTAGAAAGTTATTTTTTTCAACACAGTAATCTATATATTTTTGCATATTCTTAAAGAAATTTAAAGAAATTTTTTATTTGTTGTGTTTTAATTGTTCAAAAAATACTCTAGTTTTGTCTCCCTACTATGAAATATTCTATTTGCCCCTGCAATTAACATATAAATCACGATAGCCCGGAAATTAATAAATATAGGTAAGAAACTAACTTTAAATTATCTAAGTACAATCTAATTCTGTACAAAAGTACACATAAAAAAAAACTAAACTATTGTAATAAAAAAATTGTTCACATTTTTTATTTCCATTGAATTTGACAAAGCGTAGCAAATGCCCTGTGTAATATTTTAAAAGTTTTACTTGTGCAAAGCGTTTGCGAAACTATTATCTAACTTCAAAAATAATTGCCGCTGCTATCTTAAAGTTGTTAAATATTAAAAAAATTTGAGGGTGCTGCTTCGCTCAAAATTTTTAGGGGAGTGTAATTTACACTAACACGGTTGGTGATTTTTATCCAAATTACCAGTTTAAATTTCGTTTTCATATGTTGTAAATGGCTGGTGTCGTAAATCACAGGGTAGTTACACAACGATTCAATTAATTTTACTTCTAATGATTCCATTTAAAGAAAAGACACAATCAAATCCAAATACTCAAAAGAGCGCGAGTGGCGATACGACACAGTTTCTGTGTAAGATCCACAAGTGTGGGGCAGGCGAAAACGGCGCAGTACTGCGCTGCATTGTTCTGCGTCTCAATTCGCGGTGTCTTATCTCCAAACATGGAATCACAGAAACTGTACCTGCCCTGCGTCAGTCAACTGCGTGTCAATGTGCGCTAGGCCTAAATGTTCTTTTATTTTAATTTTTGTAGATATTATTTTACTTTAATCAGTATTTTGTTAAATAAAAATATTTAAGTGTCATTAGAACAGCACCAGTACTATTTTTTATAAGTCAGAAAGATCAGGAAGGTTGATTGGTGAATTTCAAAGTTGGTCAAAATCAGTGACGTCATTTAACTATGTCATTTTTTGCATATCAAGTCAAACAACGCGATCTGGGTGAATTTAGTTCGACAAAATAGTGTTCTAAACCTAATTTAAATGTGTTTCGTCCCTATTTCTTTTACAGTTTTTCCTTAGCCCAGCCTAATTTAAGTGTGGACTCCTGAGGCAAAAAAATAACAGAAGAAAACCAATACTAGTCTTTTTAAGACTTACATTTTTAATACATGCTATTGATTTAAAACAGATAAAAATCACTTACGTCAGACCGTCTGGTTGAAAAAACGGTGCCTCCAACATTCCCAACGGTATTACTGCGAAATCAACAACAAAAATCAAACTGGAAATAGGAAACAAATATGTTTAAGCATGTTAGAAAAATCTTGAATGAATAAAAGTAGCAAAAAAAATAAAAACTATAAGGAAGAGTCAATATTTGTTTATTATTTTCATAATAGGTTTGTTCCAGTAGCGCTATTTACTATTCCATGAACTCAGGATTCTGCGCAGTTTCGATATCGCGTTCCAGCAGCGTTTCTGATAGTTCATCGGACGGTTCCTGCAGTATTCTGACTAATTTTGGACTAGTTTGCATACGGTCAAAACCGTACATGGATTAAGGTAAGAATTACGCTGGGATTATTACACGCATGCGCTGTTTACAACTAACGTGGCCTCTGCTAGCTATGCATCGCCCTCTCAACCCTAGGTCGTACTGGTTTCTTAAGATGTTGACGCTTGCGGTGCGCAAATTTCTATGAACCAATACGTACAAATGTCATTTACAGTCAGGGATGTCGTTCAAGCGTTCCAGCAGCCACTATAGTAGGATTACATAACAAGAGTTGTAAAAAGCATTCTACGCACAAGTGTGTAAGTTGCGCACGGAACCTAGTAGCGGCGAGTGCGTATTTCTACGAGTGTGTAATTGCTTTACAACTCGTGTTTTGTATCATACTTTTCTACGATCACATAATACCTTCGATTTTATGGGCTTTTTGGGTAATATACACATATAATTACTTTGTCTTGTCAATTTTGACGTGAGTCTACTTTGATCATTTCTTTACGCATGCAGACTGTACGGTAAGAGTCATTTACATTAGTGGTCGTAGAAAAATACATTTATTAGTCCATAGTTGACGCATGTGCATAAACCAATTCATGTATTAGTCAATGAACTAGTAAATTTTGATCTGTTGGAACAAACCTAATGTAAGGACTAACGTCGTCAAAAGTTGTTGTGGTATATCTTCCTTAAAAGGCTTGCAAACATAAAATATTTATTTAAAAGCGGTTGATTGGATTAAAATACATTTTAGGACTTTTTATGACAAAGTAAGAAAGCAGAATTTTCTCTTACAATAATGGTTCGTTTTGACCAGAGTGAAGCTGGCGGCCACTTCCAGCGGCTTGAGTAGCGTAGCGTCAGCCTTAGAATTGACTACGCGCGCGGCGCGCCTAGTTCTATACTCTTCCCACCTACTAGGGAGCGAAAGCTCCGTCATTCTCGATTCGAAGCGGTCTACGCGCTGTTGTTATAATTTATATAAATAACATTCATAATTTTGCCTTGTATGCTTGTATAAACAAAATTGTTTCAGAAATAGCATCCTTATGCTTATATACATCTACCATACAAATTACAAAGTTGCTAGTAGACCGGTAGCGAAGTTATACAATTAAAACCGCCCACGCTATGATCATTATTTATTTAAAAAAAATCATAACTTTGTCTGGTATGCTTGTATAAACAAAATTGTTTCAGAAATAGCATCCTTATGCTTATATACATCTACCATACAAATTACAAAGTTGCTAATAGACCGGTAGCGAAGTTATACAATTAAAACCGCCCACGCTATTATCATAAGGTACTTATTTTAAAAAAATCATAACTTTGACTTGTATGCTTGTATAAATACAATTGTTTCAGAAATAGCATCCTTATGCTTTTATCCATCTACCATACAAATTACAAAGTTGCTAATAGACCGGTAGCGAAGTTATACAATTAAAACCGACCACGCTATTATCATTACTTATTTTAAAATGCTGTTATTGGCAGGTTAAAATATCTTGAAATAGACTATACTTACTTATACATTTCAAAAGTTGTATATTATTATACATTACACATTACACATTATACATTATACATTTTAATTGTATAACTTCGCTACCGGTCTATTAGCAACTTTGTAATTTGTATGGTAGACGTGTATAAACATAAGGATGCTATTTCTGAAACAATTTTGTTTATACAAGCATACCAGACAAAATTATGATTTTTTAAAAATAAATAATGATTATAGCGTGGGCGGTTTTAATTATATAACTTCGTTACCGGTCTATTAGCAACTTTGTAATTTGTATGGTAGATGGATAAAACCATAAGGATGCTATTTCTGAAACAATTTTGTTTATACAAGCATACCAGACAAAATTATGATTTTTTTTAAATAAATAATGATCATAGCGTGGGCGGTTTTAATTGTATAACTTCGCTACCGGTCTATTAGCAACTTTGTAATTTGTATGGTAGATGTATATAAGCAAAAGGATGCTATTTCTGAAACAATTTTGTTTATACAAGCATACAAGGCAAAGTTATGAATGTTATTTATATAAATTATAACAACAGCGCGTAGACCGCTTCGAATCGAGAATGACGGAGCTATTGCTCCCTAGTAGGTGGGAAGAGTATAGAACTAGGCGCGCCGCGCGCGTAGTCAATTCTAAGGCTGACGCTACGCTACTCAAGTGGCCGCTGGAAGTGGCCGCCAGATTCACTCTGGTTCGTTTTGAAAGTATTAAAAATGTAAAAATTAAGAGTGTAGCTATAAAGTTTGAATTAACAGGTTCTATGGTACAGTGGTTCATTAATTGAATAATTTGGCACGGAATAATAAATTAGGAGTATTTAAATTCATAATTTGGAATACTACTACCAAAAGCGTATTCTTTTCATTTTTACTGTTAAAGAAGTAACTTAGATGATGAAAAGATGTGAATAATATTAATTAAATCATTTTAAATCATTTTATAATACTTAATTAGCAAAATGTATTGATTACAAATTTTACTTACGAATAGTATTTTGTAAAACACTATAATATGCATTAACTTCCAAAGGACTTGTTGGCCACCTATTAATAAAACAGAGATATTTTAAATTATTTAATTTATGACCTGTAATATCCACATACTTTAAAAAGTACAACTTACTCAATACTGTCAACAGGTTTATGGAGTTTCATTAATTCTTGTTTGATGGCGAAACTTTTTACATTTATGTTATTAATAAAATGATTTTGGGTAATTTTTACCTAAAATCAACAACTGTGTTGTTAAAAAAAATTGATTTTCCTTAAAAAATAATTAAAGTAGTAGGGAAAAAAAGCGAAAAAAAAATTACTGAAAAAATGTTTTGGTATAAATAAACGAACGATTATAAGCTAAATCAAATATACAGGTGTTCTTGAAATTGTTTTTGTTAATTGATTTAGAAAAAAAAAGAAGATAAGAACCTTGATTGTAATGTATGTTTAATAATTCGTTAGGGGCAAAAATGAAATAAAAACTTTTTAGAAAGTAATGAGCCATTTACCTCTGCATAGTAATTTTCCAATAAAGTTTCATTATTAATCCAATGTGGATACCCTGTTAAGTGTTTCAAAGCAAAGATTTTTTCCATTGCTAATTTTTTAACATGATGATCCAACCATTCGTTGGTATGAATTATTTTAATGAACTCAGCTTTAATATTTTCTATCATTTCTTCAACTTGTGGTAGAGTGTCTTTAGGTAAATGTTCTTGTACATATTTAGGAATTAGAGCATAACCCATGTAAGTGTTAATCTGATTGATACATTCAATGACGCGAGAAATGTCTGATTTAACACCCAAAATGGTTTTATCCATAATAAAATTCAAGTTCCTCATGTGACGGGTCGTTTCTCTGGCAAGATCTTTTATCAAGCTCCATGAAATGTAGTTTTCTGCAATAAAAAACGCAAGTTTGTTTAATACGTGTACTAAACTGTCACAAACCATAATTTTAACTTTTTTAAAAACTTGTCCAAAATATTTAATATAATTTGCGCCAGCAGGTCAGCTATAATCAAGTTAAGATTAATTTGTCTCTCAGGTGGATTAGTTTTCCGAAAGAAAACAATAACTCAAATGCGACGATGAGTAACGTTCCAGAAGGGCAGTGCAGCATTCTAGGAAGACCAGTTGACGAAACTGCCAGTGGCACCAACAAAACTCCGAACATATAGATAAAGAAAAACCCGGAAGTAAACCTCCCGCAACAATCAGAGGGATTCAGTTAGTCAGTAAAATGCAGTAAACAAGTAACTTAACAAGTACAAAAAAATACAAATAAATGTTTCAGAATACCAATTTGTTGTGTAAATAAATGATTGCCCCACACCTTACAATATAATGCTTACCTATAGTATGTGGATTCAGTTTTGCAATTAATCTTGCAACATTTTTAAGGTATCCATAGTTTTTCACAACAATTTCTTCGTTTCCTTTTATTTTAACATTAGTTTCGGTAAAAAGTCTCCCAAAAACTTCTAACCATTGCAAAGGTATTTTCTCATTTAATTTCTGGATCGTCAGTCTTTGGTTGGCAGTTTTAACAGAACTTAATTTTGCTATTTTTATTTCAAAATTAATTATATCTCTGGCTTGCTTTTTGTGAACTGTTTGGGACATGTTGGGAAATAAATGCTGCATACTTTCTACTATCCATATTTCGTAAGCTTTTATGAATTCTAAGTTTTGTTTTGCGTTAACTAATATCGATCGTGGTAGCTGGAATTCTCCTTGCTCTATCTATAACAATATAAAATAACGAACAGTATTTAAAACACAACATTAATTTTGCAACACGATTTTAATCTGCATTGATCTAATTTTTGAGTTGGTGGTTCACAATATAAACTTTTACTACTGATCGTTGAAATCAAAAAGTGACTTCAAGCAGTTTATTATAAGCCTTTTATAAGTAGTTAAAAAAAAAATTAAACAGGATAACATTATTATATTCGAACGTCTCTACTATTAGATCAACTTTTTGTCATTGCTATAACACACTGCTATAGGCACTGTGTTTAGATCAGCAGGAGTGTCAGATTAGAGCAGTAGTCTCCAACCTTTTGTGATCAAGGATCACTTTTTATGTAAAATTTGTATTCGAGATCTGCTTTTGAAAAATATATATATATATAATTATTGCCGCAAAATTGTATTGTTTATTTAAGTATGGCATAGCATAACAAGGGTATAGGTATATGGTGAAAAATTATTTATATTTATATTATTCAGGGGGGCAGCAGCTTCCCAGTTAACAGCTCCATAGGAATTTTTTTTTGAAGGTCAAACGTACCCAAAAATAGCATAGTAAAATATACAAACATAATACTACTATATTTTATATGTATGGAAAAGCAGTTTGTCGCGCAATTTTGAAATGCGGTAATTATAATTTTAGTTCTTTTCAAACTTTTGGGGTGATTTATCCCCCTAATCCCCCCTTGCGTACGCTACTGCCTGAATAAAGTGGAAAACACTAATAAAAAAGTAATTTTACTTGCTAAACGTTACATCTAATACTGAGAAACCTATTTTTACCTAATACTCACATAGACAATATGACGAGACGTATTTTTTAAATCAATGGACACGTACATTTTAATAATTGGATAGATACCAATCAATCTAGTAACATCTGCCACTCGAAACGCCCAGTTGTAACTGTTTTGTTTATTTATTATTCCATTTTCAAGAGACAAGTCACTAAGAGATGTCACGACATATCTCAAGTCGTGTAAATATTTGTTCTCAGCATTTTCAATTTCCACACAAGACTTATACATTCGTTGAGCTTTAGTGAAATAATTATCGGCTGCCATTTTGGTTTCTAAAATTGTTTGCAGTCGTATTTGGATTTTTTGACTTATGGATTGCCAATGGTTCCAAATCGGTTCCGACGGGGGCTGTCGAGTTGACGATATCCATCCTCCACATGAGAATTGGTAAAAATCATCGCATGGTTTTATTGAGTTGTTTAATGATACCAGAAACTGAGTCCCTAGCAAATAATGTGTTTTTTTAAATACCGATTGTTATTTGGCATGCGTGCCACAGTTGGCACGTAGAATTTTTTTGGCACGCGGGAGAAAGAGTTGCTTTTCTAGAATTTTTGGAAAATTATTACTTTTTTTTTTAAATACTTAGTAAAAATATAACACCAAATTATATTTATTCAAACAAAATACATGAATTTGTTTCGAAACTATGCGATTTTCAAACAAAATTAGTAAACAAAAAATAAACTTGGCAAAAATCGGTTTTTGGCTATATTTCGAAAATTAAAAAAGACATCAAAAATCTGTTTACGGTAATAAATTCCTTACGAAAAAAAATCAAGACTACGTAATTTTTTTTCTATCTCTGATAATAACCGAGATACCCTGTATGGGCATCAAAAATAGGCCACCCTGTATATGTAATAAAAGAAAAATAATTGGTGATGCAAAAATGTAATAACTTAAAAATAAAAATATTAAGACCCACATACCAATACGTTGACATGGTTCATCAAGGCAAACATGTGATTTCAAGAAAAATGGCACATATTTTGTATCACCGACACCTAAGCATAATAACCTGCAACGCCAAAAAATATTGACACAGAAACGAGAACAGTTTTTACTTACATTAGCACTGGATAAATCATTGTTAATAACTGGAGAGTTTGTTAACCTTAGTACGATATATTATATCAGAGAAAGAAATAGTAGGCAGAAGGAAGTTATTTTGAGATAGTAAAGTTATTACTATATGTACAAAAATTTATTTTTAAATTACAGCTTAAGACATTATAATCGCAATATAAAAAAACTTTAAAATGTTACATTATGAGGGTATTTTACAGGTCATTCATTTATGTGCATAAGTTCTGTCGTAATATTCAGGAACAATTCGTTTTTGATGCTGTCATAATGATGTAGTAATATCATTAATTATTATAATTGTATACGTTGACAGGATTTTGATTCACGAAATAATTTTTCGCAGTTTTTTTTTTAATGTTCAATGAAACACATTGGGCCGTATGCATAAAAATAAGTAAATACTTATCATAAGTATTAAGTATAAGTAAAAGTAAATGCTAGATATCATATACATAATCTTTTACTAGTACTAGGTAGCAAATGCTGGAAAATCTTAAGTAAATACTACTAGCTTTTACTTAATGATAAAAATATTGTCATGGTTAATCACAAGTAAAGAATAACGTTCGTATCAGTCCATATTAAAATCATAATTTCATTGTTATTAATTTTTTTTTATAATTTTAGTTTCTAAACAATAAATGGTGTCTTTTTAGAATTTACTAGGAGTATTATAAACTTTTAGATCAATTTTTTTCCTTATGCCAGCTCGCCTGATGTTATTTTCAACGTCTTCTTGGCCTTCCTCCTCTTCGACACTAAGATTATAGTTAACTTCATCTTCCTCACAGAATGTGTTATAACCTAGGTAGGTGCTTTGCTACGTTGTGGAGTACAAAACAACTTACGATAACTGACGGAATTGTAGCAAAGTCAAGCCGAATTTAAGAGTGGAAACCGTCGCTTAACTTATCCAAAGAGTCTTTCAATAATAACTCTGTTTTTTGCATGTACTTTGTTGCAATGCTTTTGGACATCATTATCAGGATTCCTGTATGGTGTCATAATCCACGGAGCGATCCCATATCCCGCGTCGGCAATTATGACTGCATTTCTGTTATAACAGGCAATCTTTTCAACTAATCCAGATTTTCGTAACACCTGACTGTCATTTGTATAGCCTGGATTGGTAGCATCAACACTCGTAAATAATTCGTTGCTATCACAGGTAACTTGAACGTTAATAGAAGACTTGGATTTTCTATTGATATATTTGTCGGCGTGCTCTGGTGGTCTGAGTATTTCGACGTGTGTACAGTGTCTAAAGCTCCTATACAACACGGAAAATTAAATTTTATCTGACAATTTCTTTTTGCTTTATCTACTTCACCCATATTTTTTGGAAATTTGATACAGCCTTGGCGTTTGGTATAGATTTTGCACGCAACTTCTGTTACAGTTCGGCTAACTGTACTTTGATTAACACCTACATCCTCACCAACGCCTATCTGAAATCCGGGATCACCTACGTATATTAAAAATATCTCAACTTTTTCCTTCCGTGAAAGAGCACCACCTCTTGTTTCGTCCACGTTGCCCAAGAATGTTTCTGCCAGGTACTCGACATGACGTTCTTCGAACCTAAATAGTGCACGATATTGTAGAGAATCGTGATTTCGTCGATTTTTATTGATTTTAGGAGCTTTACCTCTCATGAACGACGCCATGATTAAGACTGATGCGAAAATAAGTACGGTGAGAGGCAGACTTGAGATTGAACTAGTATTTACTTAAAGTTTTAAGTGAATACTCCATGTTATGCATACGGTTTTTAAGTATTTACTGAAAATTAAGTAAATACTACTCCTAGTAAATGCTTAAACTTTTTATGCATAAAATCACTAGTAAAAGCTTTTACTTGCTTTTATGCATACGACCCATTTTAACGTAGTGTGATTGATAATAATTGATCGTGGAATTAAACTGGTTTTTGATGAGATAGCAAATTGGTCGGCACTCAAAGTAATTTTGATGAGATCTACTGAATGTCGCGAAGATAATATGAAATATTATTTGTAGGAGGTTAAAAAATGCTTCGCAACTCTTCATATTTCATCCGATGCTGTGACTATATTTTTGTATTTCTGTCGTAATAATTTGACGCATTTGTGACAGAACTCGTTTATTTGGTTTAAGGCTTCATTTCTCGCTGTCGGAAGCGAAAGAGGCACCTGTTCACGTTATCCATTTGCAAATTTAAAGTGAAAATAATTTGTTGTGACAGTAAATATGGACATAAAAACGTTGAATAAATCTACTGATGTACAGGACAAATTTGTTTGCTAGGAAACTTGAAAAATAAAGAAAAATAGGTACTTTCATTTTGCCCAAGTTGAGCAAAATGGAAAATTAAAAATAGACTGCTTTTATGAAAAGAGCTAAGAGTTTGACCACTGAGTGACGGACTGCGTTGCTTGTGGGCCCCTGGCGGTAACAAAAAAATCACAGTTGGCATCGGCACATTCCGTTTTTAGGAAGTCCCAATTACTTTGGTTAAGCACATTGTAAAAATTATTCAAACCATGTGCAGAAATTGGTCTGTAGGTGTAGGCACTATCTTCCATTTCGGAGGGCGACTCTATCTTCAGTGTTATTACCTGACACAGGTGATCAGATAAACAGCTATAGTATATTCCTTTTAAAATTGCTCACAGCGGATTAAGAAGAGGCAGAACTAAACGAAACAAATGCACAATCTCCGTCTCTTTCTTTAAATATTATTTGTGTTTACAATTCAGGCTACGCCAATGAAAGTTGTAATCTAATTGAAGGCGGATTCATGAAGATTATTGCAAGCAGTCGAAATTTGATCCCTAATTATAGGTTCAATAAGGTTTAATTTGGGTTCTTAGGTAAAAGAAAATTAATATATGTGTCAGTGTTTCCCAAAAGTTTTTGCTTGTAAACAATTATAATTTAAAATCTATTATAGCGTATATAAGGTAATAAGCTTTTAGCGAGAACTTGTTTAGAACTGCAGCATTATGGTCATTATGCTCAAAGAAAAGCAATTAGGAAGATGTGGTATGCGATTATGATTTTAGGTGTTGTGCCATACAAATCATTTAAGGTTTATAATCCAAGATTGTGTATGTACGTGGGTTGTTCCAACTGCTTAAGCCGATATTAGAAGTCTTATATGGGATATACTATATCAGAAACATCTGTAGTATACTTACAACGCTGAAAAAACATTTTTAACTCGTTTTTTTTCCCGCTTCCGGTACCCGTCAGCAACTTTTGAAATAGCCAATATGTTTTATTTGATGTCTTACTTGTTTGTGCAAATTTGTATAAAAATCGGCGAGTCACTATCGGGGTACTTCCCTTGTTAGTATTCTCTTGAGTATGTTTATTAATTAAAATATTGTCTTAAGCAGTGATTTTTACGAGTGTTTTGATTTACCGTAGTCGTCATACCAAAAGAATATAGAAAGTCTTTAAAGTGCAAAGTTTCAGAAGAATCCAAATTAAACTTGAGGTTAAAGTCACCAGTTATAATGGCACATCAGTTTTTATGCAGCACATTAAAGACATCATTTAAAATATTAATAAATGTTTTATAGCAACTATTAGGGGGCCTATACACATTTATAATGATGAGTACAGCGAACCGGTTGTTTAATGTTTTGAATCCTACCACAGCATAGATAGTCCTTGTCTTTTTTATACTGATGCTCATATTGTATATTTTAATGTATCCACCCATATCCTTAGATGATGTTGCAAGCCTTTTTTTCAATCTTACAGCACCGCATTATATGCAAAGGCCAGTTCTTTTAAAGACATTGGTTTCAGTTTATTCCAGCCCCAGGAGGCTTTTCCTGCATTTTCTTTGCATTCCTTAATTCTTTTTATCATTATTATTTAAAAAAAAAAAACTGACTCTATGTCATATCTCCACTGTTGTTTCAAATTCCTGGGAACTAACTACTAGTGTGGGTTCGCTCATAATTTCTAATATTTTTATATTCTTAATTGAGAATTATGTAATATAAAAGGTTTATCGGTGCTATGATTTCTGGGACATTCTGTGTAACAACTTTTTAGCAAATGTATTGTAAAATATCGTTCAAAGAATATCTACTGTTTAGATTGTTGTTGGAAATATGAATGTTTGTGTTTAAAATTGTATGTAAAAGTAAAATCTAAATTAAGTTTTCAGAAAATTGCTATCTGTAACATCAATAATCAAAAAGAAAATGTTTTAGCATATTGAGGTCGTGAGTACGAAGAGGTTAAGTAAGAACTTCTGCATATGACAGTAAAAAAGAATAAGACAGGCAGACCATTGCTTTGTTTTATAAGGCGACTGTAATTTATAAATAATATTGTATTGCGCCGCAGAAACACAATAATTCATGGTTCACCTCGTTTTGTTGGTAAGCAGAATAAAAAGTCCAAAAGCTGCGGTTTATATAAATATAAATGCAGTTATATAAGATGCTCTTTGGAAACTTTTAATTACTTTGCTCGCAGGTGCTTTACTAATTTTAATAGGATTTCACTCCAAGAAAGCTTTTTGCAATGCTGGCGAAGAAATGAAAAGAAAATTAAAGTAGATGCGGGTTCGCAAAAGTCGTAGGTTCATCTGTTAAAGCAAGCTATGAACATACCTTCGATTTTTACAGTTTTCCTTGAATAACTTTTGAACTAAGACAGCTATGAGAATTTTCTTTGCAGATATTTGATGAGCATCTAATTTCGCAACTTTGCCCTAATTTAACCGATCTCGTAGCACTTAAGATAAGCGAGATCCCCATGCATTTACTAGAATTTGGGACACCCTGTATAATCAAAGTTTGCCATGATGCAAAAAAACACAAGGATCGTCTTAATAAACTCCTAAAGTTTCATTATTTAATATAGTTAATAAATAATGACAATAACGATGGAAGCCTAAAAACCACATACAGGTATATAACACAACTTTTTTTTTAAATTTTATTTTCACGAGTCTGTTCAACAAAATTTTTTAATAATATTATGCTGTTCTGCTCAACAAATAATTGGCATAACTGTTTTGCGGAAAATGCTATAAAATTTCGTTACAGTTGTAATTTAAATAAATATCTTCTTATTATTGATTTTTTAACTCGGATGACTTGGTAAGCCAATCTATTGTGAATTGATAAAACGTAGAGCAATATTGCTCGAACAAAGGAATAGTAAGGATTACTAGGTCAACGATAAAAATGGTACAGAAGTGTGGCAAGAATTGCGTGTGACAATCCTAGAATATCAAACATCAGAGAGTCGTTATGCGAGCAAGGCGCAGGATGAAAGTAAAGTAAATAGGAAGGATCGATGGACTGCCAAGATGCGTTAAGGATAACTCTAGTGGAAAGTAGTAGATGAATGACATACAATCAGGTGAGTACGCCTTTCTAGAAAATTGTATCCAGCATTTTATTTCTTCTAATCTACAAAATGCACCCCTAAGTGTGGTCAAATCTTTTTGCTGCGCAAATGTAAGTGTATGAGAAGAAACGAAACCATTTCAATAATAAATGTTGCAACTCCTTAGACACTGTATTTATAGCTAAAACATTGATTATTGGCTTTTAAATCATAACAAAATCATCAAGAAATCTCTAAATTTACTTAATAAATTTCGAAAAATCAAAAAATTTACGACATATCTTGAACTTTTTTCTCTTGTATTGTTATCAACAGTAGGTAGTTCTTAAGACAATAAGAGGTTGATAAATACATCTATCTATTACAAATATGACTCTTTATTTTAATGGGTAAAAAGGAGATAATGGTTGCCTTGTTCTTTAAAAAGCTAAAAATATACAAACTAAACGTAAACCTTACAGAATTTTTGATACTAAATCTATTTTCTTCAAACTTGTTAAGTAAATTTCAATTCTCAATAATTATAACCAGGGGTTTGGAACAGGGCACGGAGTGATGGGTTGCTGCCCGGATTTGAAGGTCAATAATTTGTTTTCACAAACATTTATTTATCATATCTTGTTTGTTAGGGTCAAATATTGTAATTTTTGACTCATTTACACATATCTGATAAAATCAAAGCTAGCTTATTTATGTGATCTTTTGTTTTTTTTTTTAATGGCACTCTGATTAAACTTAACAAAAACAGTAATATTGCAATAACTTACTTATTCTTAAAGATAAAGCTAACAACCCATACATCAACGAAACGAGAAAAAAATTCTCTTTTTAATTAACCCATAGCCAAAGATGGTTGCCTTATAAAAAAGGCGAGTTGGCATATATCTTAAAAATCGAGTGTGCTATTACTTTTTGGATATTTTTTTTTATAATTTTGCGTAAAAATATCTACAAAATCATTTTACATTTTGGTTTTAACGTAGGTAGCTATGGAATTATATACCGTTGAAAAAATCGGCTTATTTTAGTTTTTTCAAAATAATTAAAAAAGTTAAAGTTGGAGGTCAAATGTCAAGGTAGCTTTAAATTAGTCCTAAAATTAGTCTTAAAATTCACCCCCACTTTGCTAATTTAACATGTTTCATGGCTAACTTAAAATAATATTAATAAAATAAAATGTTTCTCGATTTTCTAAGTTTTGTATAGTTACAGATATAAATATTTATAAAAGTCCAGCCTTACTCTGTCTATCTGTGACTGACTCTGTAACGCATGAATATAGTAACGCAGTAAACTACTACGGGTTCATTTGACCGACTGAGTTGTGTCTAGGGTTTTTCGGATCCGGGTACCCGGATTCGGATTCGCCGAATCCTACAGCAAATATTCGGATTCGATATTCGGTCTAAGATTCGACGAATCTCGTATTAGGTCTCATTAATGCTAACACAACTTCAGAGAAAATACTTAATTTTGCAACAAATATTACGAAACGATTGTTTGACGGAGAAGACAAAAATGAAGAAACTGAGCATTCAACAGAGGGTGATTGCGGAATATTGCAGATGACGTTCAGTTGTTAACGATGGAAGAAGAGCTTAATCATATATTGGAAACGGTAAAATGCCTTATATTACCAAAGTCTCAAGATAAATTTACCTACTTAAAAAAAAAATGCATTATTTTCAAATGCCAAAATTAGAACGAACTATTTAGAAAAAGTATATCGAGCAATCATAACAATTAAACCAAGGTCAACCAATTCAGAGAGAACTTCTCTGAAGATGAAGCAAAAAAATAACCCTGATTTTTATCTTAAGATTTTGCATTTTTTTAGGTTATTTCGCTTATTTTTGAAAATAGACATACAAAATATTATATCATTGTAAAGAGAAAAAAATAATCTTTAAATCAGTCATCACCTACTACGATTGCCATTCAAAAAAAAGTTGTTTTGTCAAATATCTCGCACGGTAATTCATTAAAAAAAATCTGACTGTTGCCATCTTATAGCAAACCAAATCTACAAAACTTTTTTCCTTTGGCGTTTTTGTGTATTCGCAACAATAGCCGAGATATTTAAGTTTAAAAATTTTGATCGATTTCGGTTTTTTCGTTATATCACGCAAGCCATGGATTTTTTAAACAAAACAAGATCTGGTTATACACCCCTAAATAGCTAACTTTTGTCCCATTTGATCAACCTTGTATTTTCATTATTTACGGAGATAGTAATAGTGTCCCATGGAAAAGTGAAACACCCTGTATACTAATATACTTGTTATTTTACTTCATACTTTAAGACTTTAACAATGAAATACAGTGCCATTTTAACTAATTGAAGGCCGTGTTAGTAAAACCCATTGATGCGCTACTGACAAAACTGACAACCGCTGACAAATATTGTAAATATTGTACAATAATTTTTATGGCACTACAATTCATTTAATTTTAGAACTGGATTCGGATCCGGATTCGGATTCGTAAAATAATCGTGGATTCGATTCGGATTCGTCGAATCCAAAAAGACCGAATCTTCCCAAACCCTAGTTGTGTCTAATGAACCGTAAATTTTTACTCACGGGTAACATAACAGTGTCTAACTTGCAGCTCACGGTATTATAAAAAGTAATAGTTTAAATTTAAGATATAGGTACAATATTCCCGTCCGAGGACGGGTTACGTGCTAGTGCTATAAGATTATATCGTTAGAAAGAGGGAAAAAAAGCACATCGAACTATTCTAAAGCTAACTTGACGGTTCATAAGAAAAAATGAAGTTAGGGGTAATATCTCAAAAATTACAAGTGATAAAAAAATCTAAGATAATAGTTACATTCTACATAGAAGTAAAACCTTTACCTTACAAATGAAATTGATTTAATGATTAAGACAAAAAAGTTATGAGAGAAAAACATTTTCATATTTTTTGCTATAACATCTTAAGTAAGAGGAATTTTGTACTTTTAAAAATCGATTGTAGTTCCTCTCATACTTAGGAATAATTCATCTAATTTAAGCAAACCCTTATCTCTTATAAGCGAGATCCACATGCTGGAAATGTTATCTGGGACACCCTGTATACAGGGTGACAATAATTTACAAGTGTTGTATGGGTAACTTTTTTATTATAATTGTTACAAAGTCGGTTAACTTGGCAAAGTTGGGCAGAATTTCAAGACGAATTTTGAAATTTGAGTTACACCTTTAACTTTTTAAAAAATAATGAAAAATCTAAAAACACGATTTTTTCACTAGATGATTCCAAAGTAAGTGAAAAATCATAAATTATTATGAAATGTATAAAATAACTTAATTTATTTAAGTTTAATTTTTTTTATGTTTAAGTAAAGCTAGTTTATTTATGTAATATTTGTTTTCACTTGTCAATAATAACTTTGATTATACTTAACAAAAACAATAATATTCTAATAACTTACTTATATTTAAACATAAACCTAACAACCCATACATCAATGAAACAAGGAAGAATTCTCTTTTAAGTGAACCCATAGTCAATTATGGTTGCCATTAAAAAAAAATAGAGTTTAGCTTATATCTGAAACATCAAGTGTGCCATAACTTTTTAGATAGTTTTCTAATTCCTCGTAAAAAATCTACAAGAATCATTTTACACATTGATTTTAGCGAGGGTGGCTATTTACAGTTGAAAAAATCGACTGCTAGTTTTTTCAAAATATTTAAAAAAAAGTTGAGAGTGTAGGTCAAATGTCATAATGGCATTACATTCGTCTTGAAAATCTGCCCAACTTTGCTAATTTAACCGACTATGTAACTCTTATAAAAACAAAGTTACCCACACAACGCATGTAGATTATTGTCACCCTGCATAGTTTTTTATTTCTTATAGGTATTAAATAAAAATAAATAAATAAATGATTTTGA
This sequence comes from Elmis aenea, assembly GCA_947652605.1. Lineage (NCBI taxonomy): Eukaryota > Metazoa > Arthropoda > Insecta > Coleoptera > Elmidae > Elmis > Elmis aenea. Next base: position 11,262,920 of record OX393582.1, on the reverse strand, counting down.
GAACAAAATAAATTTATTAATTATAAAATCAAAAATCATAGAACGCAGTAATAGTACAAAAGCAATAGTTTGTTTTTGCAATTTATTAGTTATCATTGTTCATCATTTTGGCGCCTTTTACCATTTTTCACCTAGGGCAAGTGCCTCGTTTGCCTCACCCTTGTCCCAGCCCTGCAAAAGATACCGTTACAAAAAAGGGTGACACATCAGTTTTTTTGTTTCATTTTTTACAGACATTGTGGACCTTGTTGGAATTAAAAAAAAATTAATTAGCATAACAATTAATTGATACTTTTCTTGCGCGCTTTAAACTAACTTTACACATTCAACGCACGTTCCAAGCTTTTAAGTAACACGATTAGAAGCATCGTGCTCCGTTGTATTGTAATTTTTTCGTTGAAATTTACGTGATCAACAAATTTTCCACAACTTATACAATAAATCCTGTCTTTTGGTTAACAACATTCCTTTTTAAACCATTTTCTTAATCAAAGTCTTGTAGATTGTGCATCGGGCCTTTTGACATACTTGCTAGAGCGCATGCTAGTAGTTCTTGTTGCACGTTGTGTTTTGAAAAAGCTGCAGTTCCGCGCTGACGCCAGCATAGAGCGTCTGGACGCCGACAGCAGCTAACCTTACGATGACGCGAATAATTTTCGACTCTGAACATGTGCCACCAATCATGTGCAAGTCATTTTGCGGTTTGCTTAAAAATCTCTGCTAGACTAAAAACTACATAAATCATGATTCAAAAATCATATAAATAACCCCACAAAAAAGTATTTCCTTTAAAAGTAAACTTCTTCTGCACAGTAATTATACTGTAATGAATAACTTATGAATTTGTTAATATTTTCTTGGTGCCGCTTGAACAATTTTAATGAACAATTATGTGTGATGGTTGATTTTGCATGAATTAGTCTTATTTCAGCCAGTTTTTATTCGTGAGTGTGTGATTTCATTGCAGTTTTTCGCCCAAAACTAAACTGTTGTATTTGTTATTACTGCAAAATTGGTATTAAACATTTTCAAAATGTACAGTGCTGCTTCTATGTTGGTTCTTGTTTTTGGTGAGTTCATTGTCTAAATCTTAAATGCTGTGTTTATTAAAAAGGATAAATGGTTAAACAAAATTAGGTTTAGAAAGAATAAACAGGGTGACAATAATCTGCAAGTGTTGTACGGGTAATTTTGTTTCTATAATACTTCCATAGTCAGTTAAATTAGAAAAACATATCTTAAACGTTATGACACACTTAATATTCAAGATCTAAGCCAAACTTGACTTTGTTTAAAAGGCAACCAAAGTTGGCTATGGGTTCATTAAAAAGAGAATTTCATATAATTGCTAATTCTTCCTTTATGGTTTTTAAAACATCGTTTACGTTTCAAAAGTACAAAAATGTACGTTCTAAATTCATATAATATCTGTTGTTGTGATATGGCTAGGAGTAAAATATTTTTTCCGATTAGGACAACGTATCAAATTAAAATTAATTTAGCCTAATTTGGCACAAAACCGGTACATAGATCTTCGTCTTTTATTACTGTAATATAATTGGTAAGGAGTTGTTAAAATCATACTACATAGGATATTTTATCTTATATTTTTCATGTAAAACAAGCTTTTATAGTAGTTGATTTTAAAAATTAAAGCGTTATGTTCAAGACACATACTATTAGGTACATGTTAAACATTTTATCAAGAACAAATTGGCTTTATATGAACCATTTTGTAACTTAATGTAAAAGCTACTATTTAAGCAACTGGTGGTGACCCAAATTTTACTTTAGAAAGCTTTCAAAACTCTTTTAAACGTAATTTTAGAAAAGTTTTAAAAAATGAGGTTAATAAACGAAATTGTTTCAAATTTTTTAAATTATAAACATAAAAAATGTGCAATCTTAATTAATAATTGTTAAATAACGTATAAATGTTTATGTTAATAATTTTCCTAATAACAACGAGAAGGAAACTAACTAACGTATGGTAATTATATTGAAATAAAGTATTTATGTATATGCTACCGGTCTCAGTTGAGAGGTTGAGGCAGTTATAGGTTTGGCTTTTTTTTAGTACTCCCTCACAACTATAGGTATAATACTCATGTGAGTACAAAAGTATTATTTACGAAATCTTGTGGTGGTAAGATTTAGGATATATGATCTATCTAATAAAATATTAATATGACTCTTAAATATTTTTTAAAAATTTATTTCATGTATTTACTACTAAATATAACTTTTATTCAGTGCTAAAGAACAAATTAATAAGGACTGATTAAAGCAACTCTTCCCCTCTTAGAATCATAAACAATTAATGCATCATACCGTGTTTAGCCCTCTATTTCGTAGGGTAGCGTGAATGTAGGGGAAGTTGGGGTAAGATGACGAACGGGGTAAGATGACGAACGATTTTTACAGGCAATCCATCAAAAACTCAAATTCAAAATTTTCACTACCATCTGGAGGTTAGTAGACGAAGTTAATATTAGCTGATAAGATTTTAATATAGTTCAAATTTCTTCCGTTAAAAGCAATTGTTTGTCATCACATGTTCGGTTACAATATTTATTGCCGATGTTTAGTGTTTTTTTGGAAAACTCGGGTAAAAACAATTTGAATTTTGCTGTAGGTTGTACATTACCTGTGATAGTATTGGTATTCTGTTTAAATTTTATAAATCTTTTTGTAGTTTTTTTATGTAAATTAGAAAAACATTTTTAATATGTAGTGGGGTAAGATGACAGGGGTAAGATAACGATTGGTCATCTTGCCCCAGCAACCAGTAAGCACTGTTTTTGGTAATAAAATTTTATTACATCCAGAACATCCATGCCAAGAACCTACAAAAAAAAGACCAATCGTGGTCAGTGGTCTCAAGGCGCAATGATAGCCATGCACGACATTGAAGAAGGAACTACATCCTGCAATGCAGCTGCTGCAAGATATGAAATACCTGAATGTTTCTGACCATATCAATGGTAACATTGGTGGATATACTAATGGTAACATTGGTAGGGAGATTCCTGATGAAAACTCAGATGATTCAGACTTTTCTTCAGATGGCAATATTCCGTTGAAGCAAATGAAAAGCTATGCTTTGTTTACGTTTGTAAATAATGATGGAGAACCTGAACCTTCTTCATCATCAACGATTGTAAAGGGCAAACTATTTACCTCTAAAGGAACAAGCCCTAGCTGCTCAAAGTCGAAATCTGACACATCACTGTGGAAAATCAGACCCTTGCCAACTATTAATCGTCCTGTTCAAAATAATAAAAAACTCTCAGCGAGCGTAATTACTGGCACTCCCATAAAAAATCAATTAGAAGAGAAAGACAGGTTAGCAAAACAGAAGGGAGGAAATGGGCCTAATGAAAAAACTGCTATATCTTCTCAAACAACTGAATCTTTATCCTATTATTGTCTAATCTGCCACAAACTTTATACAGAACCACCAGCGATAGACTGGATTCAGTGTTGCAAATTTCAAGAGTGGTGCCATGAAGACTGCACCACTTATGATGGCCAAGGACAATTTATTTGTGTTTTATGTATGTATGATTAAAAAATGATTAAAAAAACGAGTTAATTACTAATAATTAAAGTATCTTCAAATGTTAAGAACATTTAGCAGTGGGATATACATAAATTTTAGATATCTCCTAAAGGAGGACACAAACTTTAATATTGTGAGCCATTTTAATATTTGTTTTCTAAGTAAACAGAACTCTGAGAACAAAATTTTAAATATTTTTGTTACTTCAAATAAAATTTTCAGTTTCATAAAACGTTCGATAAAAATTCTATTGGACAAATTAAGCTTGTAATGTTGTAGGAGTCACTTAAGTAATTATTTTTACAGCAATGTCTTTCTAAAGTTAATGGAGGCGTCTAACAAATATCTGTTCAATTATTTTGATCATTTATATTCTATGTTCTCGCGATAAACTGATGAACTGTTTTAAACTGCAGTGAATTTTATCGTACTTAATAAATTGCTTTTCTTTAAACGTTAATCAGCAAATGATTTCCCCTGGTAAAACATAAAAAACTTTAATTCCAATTCTTAACTGGATTAAGTCCAAAGAAAAATGTATTTAATCACTTTAAAAGGGAACAAAATAAACTGATATAGTCCTTATTTAACTACAAGCTAAGTTACAAAACATCTGTAATCTACATGTTTGTGTGAAAATATCATATGTAGCTCAAATTCGTTGAAAACCTTGGACAATTTCTGAACCGTAAGATATACGGATAAAAGGTATTTATGTAAATGAAGGGACAAATTTGCTAAACTTTTTTAAAATATTTTATAATATACTTGATAAACTAACAAATAATGAAGGTGATTGATATTTTACATCTTAAAAATAAAGCTATTGCGATGGACAATGAACTAATTATATCGAAAAAGTTGTTACTGTTTTCATAATGGATGATATTTAATATTACAGGAATGTAACATTCCTTTAATTATGAAATAAATAATAATGTTGTATACAGGGTGGTGCTTTTTTCGATGCTCACCATTGCTATCTTGGAAAAGGTAAGAGATGCAAGGTCGGTTAAATTAGAGAAAAGTTGCACATTTTTATGGCGATTAAGAATCTGAAAAGAAATTCTAGATATTTTGATTCGTTTTTCATTTATTACAAAAAAACTGAAAAATGTGGTTTTAGCAAAATATTATTATCTTCCCTACCATTGACGCTATTTCATTTAAACTTGGTAACTTTATGTTTTTAACCGTCCTGGGTTTGATGACGTCAACAGAAATTTTCTATGCCTTTTAGATTTCAAGTTACGATAGTCAACTTTTTTACTTCTTATGACCGCCATATTGGATTTTTACACCATCAGACAGACAAAAAAATAGCTTTTCAGATTGGTAAGCAACATACCTTTTTTCTTCCAAAAACTTGTTGAAATTTTAAAATTTGTGTAAATAATTCATAAAATCGAGAATGCTCTGAAAAACAATTGAAACTATGATATATATAAAAGCTACACAACATTTTACTGGTCTAATGATAACGAAATTAAGATTGTTGGAAATATATTTAGAAGATATGTTAGGCGTATTGCCATTATTAACAATTCAAAATCATCAGTAGATTCAGCAAGAAGGAGCTGGTCCTCACAACGCCCGCATTGTAAAAGGATATTAATTAAGGTGTACGCTTTCAAAATTCATGACTTGGTACGTTTGGTCCTGTTCATTGGCCTCCGCGATCGCCATATTTAACGCCTATGGATTACTTTTACATTGATGTTGTTTATGCAACCCTAACGGAAAATATTGAACTTCTTCGCCGTAAAATCAAAAATGCTTTAGACTCTATTTCGAGACAAACTATCCTAAAGGCAGTGGACGAAATGAATTTGAGAACTAACCAGTACCTAACCACTATATCATACATAACGGCGCGCACTTTAAACAATTTAAATAATTATTTATCTGATGTTTTAAATTTATTGTCATTTCGTTATTTTATTAGACCTATATAATGTTGTTCTCACTTTTATTTATATTATAATTTCAATTGTTTTTCAGAACATTTACGATTTTATAGATTATTTATACAAATTTTCAAATTTCAACAAGTTTTTTGAAAGAAAAAAAAGCATGTTGATTACCAATCTGAAAAGATAATTTTTTTTTTGTCTGATGGTGTAAAAATCCAATATGGCGGCCATAAGAAATAAAAAAGTTGACTATCGCAACATGAAATCTAGAAGGCATAGAAAATTTCTGTCGACGTCATCAAACCCAGGACGGCCAAAAACATTAAGTTACCAAGTTTAAATGAAATAGCGTCAATGGTAGGGAAGATAATAATATTTTTTTAAAATCACATTTTTCATTTTTTTTTGTAATAAATCAAAAACGAATCAAAATATCCAGGATTTCTTTTCAGATTATTAATCGCCATAAAAATGTGCAACTTTTCTCTAATTTAACCGACCTTGCATCTCTTACTGTTTCCAAGATAGCAATGGTGAGCTTCGAAAAAAGCACCACCCTGTATAGGGTGATTAAAATTCGAGTTTAAGCATGGGGATCTCGCTTATTATAATAGCTAGAATATAGGTTTAGATTTGGAAAGCTGCTAAATTTGGTGCTTATTAATAATCCGATGAGAAATTGAAAATATCTCAAACGGTATCCGAGAAAATTAGATAAAACCAGAAAATACGATTTTTTAAAATCGCCCATAACTTCTTTGTAGTACTTATAAAATATTTAAAATGTGTGCCGAAGCAACTTTTTGCCCCTCATCGTATAGTAATCACTAATCACTAATTTATTCTAAGTCGATTTGTTTTTGTTTTCTGACAACCAACTTAATTGTTTCTTATGGGCGCAATTTTTGCTATTTACATAATCAAATAGAATTATCAAAGGACATTTGTGACGTTCTTGTCAATTTCACCCGACTCGCTAATATAGAAATTTAAAGTTGTCAGTAATGTAAAATATCTGTGGCTGATGGACTACAGTCCAATGCCAAACAACCCAAAAAAAAAAAAAAAAATAGAATTATTTTTTCTGAGGTCATTGATGTATCACACATGGTCTTTTACTTGTACATTAATTGGCAAATTTGTAAATTTACGTTTTGGACAAAAATCTCTATAAATCAGACAGCCTGGTCGTTGTAGTTTATGTCTATGGCTGAAAATATTAAAGAAAATGTTACTTCATTTTGACTTTTAAGCGTACTGCTGCCTTGAAATTATGTTGATAAACATCCTTATTAATTATTGTATATGAAAATTTCAAAATTTATTTAAATTTTATGTACCTTTTTTTATGTACTTTTGATCATCTGTTTGTATATAACTTTTACAGTATAGTAAAATACTTGGTCAATCTGATTTTAATTTACATGTTCAAGATTACCAGTAAAAACTAAATATTTTTTGATGATCCAAAAAGTATGATGTTTCTTTACACAACTTTTTTATTTTCTTCATCACAAAATTAATGAGGCGGCTAATTAAAAGCCAAATAAAAAGTTGGGAGTAGTTACATGAAATTAAAAAAGTTTTAAAAGTAAAAGCATGAATAGCAAACGTCTTTCAAGTTAAATCTTCTTACCAAGGTTTCCTTTTCAAAAGATTTGCAAGAATATAAACGTGGGAAGACGACCAATGATATCAGACGTTCTTTTATTTAAAATGTAACATGTTTAACATCTTCTGGGACGCGCCAATTAATATTTTGATGAAATTGTAGGGTTTCCAAATGCAAACTTTTAAAACTTTATACTCCTACTAAATAGAACTTTTAAGTGCAGTTAACAACAATCAACAAAGTTTTAAATTAAATCTTTGACTTGCATTTAACGAAAAATTAAAGGTACCGATTTATAATGTGTGTAAAACTAACTAAATGAATAAATAAATAAAATAAATAAACAGATAGGTTCGCAATAAAATTTGTTTATTTGCTGTTTGACGTTTGGGTTAATATAATCCCCAAAAACATTTACACGATTATGTTCAGAGGCGCCTGAATTTTTCTTGCCTAGGAACGTCAGATGGTCAGATGCTCTTTTGCGCCGGCCCTGATACCTTAAATCGTTTTTTTTAATATATAGTACATATACCGAACAACTATATAATGTACCGTTGAATGAAAAAGTGGTCAACCTTTAACAGTTATAATGTGAACATACAGTTCACTATTGAAGAAGAAACTAATAACAGTGTTCCTTTTTTGGACACGTTACTTATCAGAGGTCTTAATAACCTCATTATCCTCGACTGGTACCAAAAACTTACTGCGTCTGGGAGATACATCAACTATTTATCTAATCATCCCCTCAGAATCAAAACCAATGTCATCCTTGGTCTAAAAAACCGTATTAAAAAAATTTCACATCCCTCACTGTTGCAAGGGAATCTTGTTAAACTTTACAATTTGCTTTTATACAACTCTTATCCTTCAACTTTTTTAAAAAAACTTATTTTCAATGTCTCTGATATGAGAACCCATACTGTTTCAGATCCTCCCCTTTTAAAAAACATTTATAGAGTCCTTCCGAATATAGAGTGCCTTACCCCAAAAATCATACATATTTTTAAAGACTACTAACAACTATTTATTGCTAAACGTAACCCCTTAACAATTAAAAATCTTTTTAGCAGGTTGAAAGACAGTGTTCCTTTGTTGAAAAAATCAGACTTAGTTTATTTAATTCCTTGCTCCTTTTGTGATTCTGTATATGTTGGTCAAACTTCCCAACAATTAGGTATGAGAGTGTATCAACACAAAAGGGACATTTTTAACAATCCTAATGCTACGGCCCTCAGCCAACATTTCACTAATGATGACCATCGTATTAATTTTGACCACCCAAAAATCCTTTGTTTTGAATCAAATTACAAGAAACGCTTATTTTTAGAAATGTGCCACATTCAAACTCATAGTTCTACCCTTAATTACAAAACTGATGTTCAAGATTTAAGTAATATCTACACTTTACTACTTCATTACCATAAAATTTCAAAAATTAATTCCAGTACTACTGTTAATTCATCGAGTGAGTCCTTGTCTGTTCAATCTTAATTAGATTTTTCATTTATATTAGGTTTGGTTTAATGGTCTTTTTACATTCCTTGTATAACTTCAATCTGATTCATATTTAGTTTTGTATAATTTTTTGGTATACTTTTACCCAGGTAATTATTTGAATTACACTGGCTTGTATTTCCATTTTCTTCAACAATTTTGGGTTTTATTATTCCCGCCAAAAATAATACTTCCGTTTTAGTAATTTTAACTTACTGCTGTTGGCAGTCTGCCTGTCATAGAACAAAATTTTTTGACTTGTTCCTGTTGTTTGTTCAATTAAGTTTTGTTATATACATACATCTTTTGATGCTTTTAATCTGTTTTTAAATTGTTAATCTTAATGTAATATTGTTTTGTGACTTGGTTTACTCCACCATCTATGAATGGCTTATATATTGTTATGGTACAATCATCATTTTTTCCACCTCATGGTATAACCTATATAAACTTTAAGTTTCACTTGCCTTCAGCTTTTAGTTTTTATAACATTTTTATGTATTGTAGTATCCACTGAAGAAGGACTTAATTAAGTCCGAAATATATGGAATAGTTTGAAGTAGTACTCTATTACACCTAACCTAATACCCAATATTTTTCGCTTAAATTTCAACAAAGTGGTCAACGTTTAAAATTTAAAATTTTTTTTTTCATAATTTCGTGATTAATACTGGCCCGGCTGGGCCAACCATTAATTTTTCTATGTAATAAAATGGAAATGTAATAAAATGTTTAAAGTTATTTATGTTTCGTGATATTTATATTATTGCATTTGGATGTATTAAACACAAGTGATAAAGTTACTTTTTCAGATTTTTAACGAAGACCAACATAATCACCGGCAAAGTAATATCTTTGTACGGTATACAGGGTGGTGAATTTTTCGATGCTCACCATTGGTATCTTAGAAACGGTAAGAGATACGAGATCAGTTAAAAAAGAGAAAAGCTGCACATTGTTATGAAGATTGAGAATATGAAAAAAAAGTGGATACAATGTTCGAAATAAAGAAGTAATTACCGATTTTTGCAGTTTTAACAACAGAACATGCTAATAATGAGGGAAGAAATTCCGCTAAATTAAAGATTAATGATCCACCTTTCAAGCATTTACTCTGCAATTTGCAATTTTCTGCTTTCCGCGATATTTTTAGATCGAACTTAAAGCAAATTTTTCTCGAGAATAGTAAAATAGATAAAATTTCGCGCCAAACAGTGACAGAAAAGTCAAAAGACACTTTTTGTTTGGAATAAAATGCTCTACCCAAAAACAAACACGAGTTTGATTTTGCACAGGGCCCTACTAATTATTTATAAAATTTATTGAAACTGAACCCCCACAACTCCGCCACTGGTTGCTTGTGGGACTTGACATTTTCACCGAATGTGGTAATCTGAAAGGTGGTGCTGTATACCAAATTTGGTTTAAATATATCTACTGGTTGGGAAACTGTTAAAAATTATCGATATTTTTTCGAAAATTTCAACACCCTATATCTTTAAAATGAAGCGTTTACGGACCCATGTTGATATGGAATATTGGCTTTAAAATGAGTTTTTGTGTCGACTGTTAAAGTACTGCTACAAAAAAGTGGAGATAGTATTTTTCTTACCCCCTTGATAGTCGTCCAAGCGCAATCCAGACATATACAGTGTGGCTGGTTTTTCATTGTCCAGCTTATATCTGCTGAAATATTAATGTTACCAAAAAAAGTTAAATGATAAACTTATTAAACAAAAGCTGGTCTATAAAATGGTGCTAAAAATTTTGTTCCATAGCCTACCAGTTTTTCGGAAAAATATCCAACTTTTGTTTTTTAAATAGAACACCCTGTATATTTTTACAGAATCACATTCTAAATCAATTTCTCTTCACAATGATATTATCATAAGTACCATTTTGCTTTTAAATTATGCTCAATATTTCAAAAAAAGAGAATTATTATAGTCGGCTGTGGAAACAGCACCGCATATCAACTTTTTCATTATTTGTATAGTACATTTTTCTTAATTATAATTACACTTATTTCTGTCTGATTTGACAAGTGTTTGCTAATGTAAACAAATTTGACAGGTATTTGCAATAAACAAAACAATATCACAGCCGACTTTAACAATTCCTTTTTTGAAATATTGTGCATAATTCAAAAGCAAAATGGTACTTATGATATATCATTGTAAAGAGAAATTGATTTAGAATGTGATTCTGTAAACATATACAGGGTGTTCTATTTAAAAAACAAAAGTTGGATATTTTTCCAAAAAACTGGTAGGCTATGGAATAAAATTTTTAGCACAACTTTGTAGATCAGCTTTTGTCTAATAAGTTTCTCATTTAACTTTTTTTGGTAACTTTAATATTTCAGCAGATATAAGCTGGACAATGAAAAATCAGCCACACTGTATATTTCCTTTTTAAACATTTTTAATACATAATTTGTTAAATTTGTGTATTTCTACACAATAAATTATCATGGCTCTTTAAAAATTGATAGTTGAAGGGTCCCCTAGACCTAAGACGCATTTCGTAGGTTTGCTTCATGATAAGTTGGGGTAAGATGACGAACGGGGTAAGATGACAAACGATTTTTACAGGCAATCCATCAAAAACTCAAATTCAAAATTTTCACTACCATCTGGAGGTTAGTAGACGAAGTTAATATCAGCTAATAAGATTTTAATATAGTTTAAATTTCTTCCGGTAAAAGCAATTGTTTGTCATCACATGTTCGGTTACAATATTTATTGCCGGTGTTTAGTGTTTTTTTGGAAAACTCAGGTAAAAACAAATTAAATTTTGCTGTAGGTTGTACATTACCTGTGATAGTATTGGTATTCTGTTTAAATTTTATAAATCTTTTGGTAGTTTTTTATGTAAATTAGAAAAACATTTTTAATATGTAGTGGGGTAAGATGACAGGGGTAAGATAACGATTCGTTATCTTGCCCCAGCAACCAGTAGGCACTGTTTTTGGTAACAAAATTTTATTACATCCAGAACATCCATGCCAAGAACCTACAAAAAAAAGACCAATCGTGGTCAGTGGTCTCAAGGCGCAATGATAGCGGCTATGCACGACATTGAAGAAGGAACTACATCCTGCAATGCAGCTGCTGCAAGATATGAAATACCTGAATGTTTCTGACCATATTAATAGTAACATTGGTGGAGATACTAATGGTAACATTGGTAGGGGGATTCCTGATGAAAACTCAGATGATTCAGACTTTTCCGTTGAAGCAAATGAAAAGGTATGCTTTGTTTACGCCTGTAAAAAATAATGGAGAACCTGAACCTTCTTCATCATCAAGGATTGTAAAGGGCAAACTATTTACCTCTAAAGGAACAAGCCCTAGCTGCTCAAAGTCGAAATCTGACACCTCACTGTGGAAAATCATACCCTTGCCAACTATTAATCGTCCTGTTCAAAATAATAAAAAACTCTTAGCGAGCGTAATTACTGGCACTCCCATAAAAAATCAATTAGAAGAGAAAGACAGGTTAGCAAAACAGCAGGGAGGAAATAAGAAAAAGAAGAAATCGAAGCCTAATGAAAAAACTGCTATATCTTCTCAAACAACTGAATCTTTATCCTATTATTGTCTAATCTGCCACAAACCTTCTACAGAACCACCAGCGACAGACTGGATTCAGTGTTGCAAATGTCAAGAGTGGTGCCATGAAGACTGCACCACTTATGATGGCCAAGGACAATTTATTTGTGTTTTATGTATGTAGGCGCCATCTTACCCCATTATGTTCGTCATCTTACCCGCACTATGGGGTAAGATGACTAAAATGACATTTTTTGTTCATGTTTTTTTATTGTAATATTGGAAGCGCTGTTTAGTTTAAAATCATAGGGAATTCAAAGGTAATTCACCAATGTATGTATTCGTCATTTTTATTTAATTATATCATTTTTCTCTTGGCCAAAACTTAATTTTCTTGTTAACCTAGTCATCTTACCCCAACTTCCCCTACGTCCCTGATTGTTTGTGTTAAATTATGTTACGGATAATCTATTTGTATAACAATAAGAGCTTTATCGATTATAGTGAAAGCACAAACAACATTAGCTGATAAAATATTCTCGTTATTTTAATTTAATACGGTTTGTTTGGACTGAAATTGAATAATGAATTCTCCTGTTAATGCTTCCGTAAATTATTGGAAAAATATTCCCAAATGTACCTAATAACTTTTAAGTGAAGTAGGCAGAACCGAGGAAGAACAAATGGATATGTATAATGGATCGGAAAGTAGGAACTTAAAGAGATGATTGATAGCTTTACTGAAAGTACGACGGATTTCCATTTATTTTACTTATAGACTTGTATTCGTTCGCTACTTTTGCACTGCTTGCGTTTCATTTTGTGGTATTTATTTAGGAAATCGAAGGATCAAATATGTAGTATCTTAGATTTAATGTAATAAATATAACAGAGTAAATAATTACGGACTAACTGTATTCCATTTAGGTTAAACAGCAACAAATAAATCATGTGCGAGTAATTGTGTGTCTATTTTAAGGATATTTTGTTTTTTGAAGCAGTGGTCGGCAATTTATGTCCCGCGGGTCACTAAAAGTGTACGTAATTGATAGCAAAATATACAAATTTATTTGCTTAACCCTTTATCTGCAAAATTTGAAAAAAAAAAACTTTTCACCATTTAACAGTTATCAGGGTGGACCAAATTCAATAGTTTAATAATAATTGCCAACATCACTTCGTTATGAAATCATGGCAAACTTTGATAAGGCAATTTTCACAAAATCAGCCATATCTCGGTTGTTTTTTGCAACAAATATATAAAACTACAAATTTTTGAAAAGCTAAAAAAAACTCTTTCATATAAAGTCATGACCAACGAAGGTTTCTATTTAAAAAAATATGTTTACTTCATATCTCGAAAGTCAAGGTCGCTTAACAAATTATAATTTTGTTTTCAAATTAAACATAAAATTCTGCATGAAAAACGTTTATAACATTTTGTTCTATTTCAATAAATAGAGGTTATAGCACATTTTCAAAAACTATGACATTTCGTTTTTCGCCTGGCCAAAATGGTAAGAAAAATTCTGATTAAATAAGCCTTCTTTTCTCAAAAAAATAGCCCAAGAGACCGATATCAGATTTTCGCTATTACGGTGAATGAGATACCCCGTAAAACATTCGAATTTGGTCCACCCTGTACAGTACTTCGAATGTATACAAGCCCAGGAGAGACGAGAGATGTCGGGGGGAGGGGGGATTTAAGATGGGTCCCAAGTAAATTAATTTTTTAAAAAGTGATGTACTAAAAAAAAGGGATGATGTCCGGGCCCCTGTGAATCCTGGGGAATTTTACCCCATCGCCTCCTCCGTCTCGACGCCTCTGCCTTCAACAGATATTTATTTTGCAAGTCCATGATAATGAGCCAAAGTTTTCTTCAAGACCGGCCCCCGTATTTTATTATAACTTCTTGAAATGAAATTAAACTTATACTTATGCACTGACCTTTAACAGTCAATTGAGTATATTTTGGCAAATTTTTGGGTGGGATTGGCGCTCAAATACTGATCAAGCAAAAAATAAGGCATAGTCTGATAAGTGGAACAAAATTTTGGCTTAAGTATTTTGAACCGAAGCAAAACAATCTTAAACAAAGACGTACCATTACAATTCTCTTCTACACTATTGTTTTGGTGTAATTATTTATTTTGGCTACTTTTTTAGATTTAACATCGTTTATTTGTAATACCTACGAAACAAAATGCAAAATTTTTGAAAAATCTTGAAACAACTTTTTTCCATTTTATTTAGAAGTTTCGTATTATTCTACTTGTACCATATAGTCTGTTCGAAATTTGGTAAAAAATTACGAAATTGGTACTTTATGATCCTCCATTCGATAGCTGGCAACATCTGGGACAAAATCTGTGGCGATTTGCACAAAATTTAATTAAAATTCATACAGATTACATACAGAATGCGAACATTAAGAAAAGTCTTCTTATTTGCTTATTTCGATACAGTAATTGCGTAATACTTAACCAAATACATTTATCTTTTCTTAATGGAAAATCTCTGGTAAAAATATTAAACCAGTTATAGGTTTTCGTATCTTGATCAGTAGCAATTTTAATAATTTTGAATACACTTACTAAATTAATAATTATTTACAAATATATGACATACCTAAAGCTTGTTTATAATTAGCCTACTATTGATAAAGAGACTGAAGTCTCGAAACTGGACGAAGTATTTCAACAAGAGACAATGAAATATAAGTGATTTATAATTAAAATTATTTATAATATTATAAATATATGCGATAAAATTTTTATAATTAGCCTTATTATTATTTCAACATTTTTAACCCTTGTCAGGCGGCATAGGTAGATACCATTGTAACTTTTTAGTTTTTAGATTGCAATAACTTTTTTTCTGAAAACCGTAGAGGGTTAAAATTTTGTGACATCTCTACATTTTTGATCTAGATTATAAGATGAGCTAAATTTCAGAAAAATATTTCCCATCTTTCGAGATAAGGGATCAAGTGGTTTCTCCATCCATAACAGGCGGCATAGGTACAATTGTACCTTCATAATATTTTGTATGAAATAATGGGGAAAAATATTTTTTTTATAGTATTTTACTTTTACAAATAGTATGAAATAGTTGATTTACATTATAAAAGAAAATTTTAGAACATTTTTTTATAGATTTTCTTCACAAGTAATGCTGCGTGCATCTTTGTCACTGAGTGTGCATTGCGGTTTCACGCAAACTACGCAGGACTTCCTAGTCTTAAGTTGTTTCCGATTCGGTTCTCGGCAGACATAACAACTGCCAACGATAGGTGATGATCCGCGGCTACCATGAGGTACTTGAGGACCTGCTGTCTCTGGTGCTGCCACAATCCGTCGTCCAAGCACCATTTCTACTGCACATCGAAGGATATGGTTTCTCATCGACATCCTGTTTGTACCACGAGCTTCGATTGCAGGCATACATAACTGATTGGCCAAATCTTTCAGGAACTTTCTTCGTTAATCGTTGGCCCTGAGCCGTGGGTTGTGCTCTCTGTAGATGATGCAGTTATAGAAAAATGCTAAAGGCCAACGCAATGTTCTTCGTTTCACAGTGAACTCACCTAACATTTTGTCCATAACTTCAACTCCGCCTTTGGAATTGTTGTAATAGTTTATCATCTCTGGCTTGGTTGCTTGTGTCCCATGGACTTCTCGCGTCATTTACATGGATGACAAAAGCATGACTGATTTATTCTTCTTTGTCACATATGAACAGATTGTTGCATCACGATTGTAGGCAAAATTGGTCGAATTTACAGGCCTTTTTTTGGCAGATTGCTTGACATAAATCTCTTTTTTTCTCACTGTATCCACCTCTTTGTCGTATGATGTTACGAGATCTTGTTTGTGTATTTGGCAGTGGATCACTATGCTATTGAGTTCCATCCTTAGCAGTCCAAATGTCATCCACACTTTGAGATACAGGCTCATCCTCAACGCTTTCCTCTTGTCGTATTCTATTTCCTGCTCCATGACCATTTCTTGCTCGATGTCTGACTTTTCTGTAGCTAAAACAGCCGCTGGTGGTGCATAGTTTTCGTCATCAGATGCAACATATGATTCTTCCTCATATTCATATACTGAATATGTATCAAAGGTCTACTTATGTTGTGATAAGAACGCAAATATTCAGCATCTTTTTGCAGGTGCTGGTTATAGAATCAAAACAAAATATCTAAGTAGTGTTGAAATAAACAAAATATCACAAAACATGACTTAAACAATGTGTAGATATTAAATATTATCCATTTGCCGCATTAAAAAAAAAAATGACCAAGAATTTTCATACAAAATATATGAAGGTACAATTTGTACCTTACCGCCTGTTACGTTGTAAAATTATTCCGCCTGACGAGGGTTAAAGACATAATTTTCGTAATACCGTATGTTACAATAATAGAAATAAATTAGTTTACGTAAATAAAATGTGGAGGAAAAATAAAGTTGAAGAACTCATAAAACTGTCGCATACTGCAACTGCGTTGTGGAAAATTTAAATGAAGGAAATTCGATACCGGAATATTGAATCTGGCGAGATTTAAAGTATCGCCACTCATTTTCATAATGTTGTAGGTGAAATAATCAAGAAAATTAGATCGTTTTTAAAAAGTTATCCATATGAACGCAGCGCTAATACAAATCCATCAGACTGAACGACATGCGCTACACTACATTATATACAGTTTGGACAAGCAACATCGTTGGCCACATGTATCCATATACAAGTCGTTATGTTTGATAAAGTTATTTATTGCCTTATTCGATGAATTAATGTATCTATCGGTTGTCGCCCGTTCTGTGCAGATCTTCGCACTAATTATTTATGGTGGTTAAATTTTTCACTATTCATATCCGTAGCCATCGGTTTCGGTTGATCTGGATTAAGTATGTAAAGTGAGTAATTCACATACGATGCAAAGCTAACCCAGAGCACGTAAGGAACAATTAGCAAACCTGCTGTCATGTTTATTTGATAAAACAGGATCCCAGTGGCGATGGCAGTTAAATTTATCAAATTTATTACATAAAAAGCCTGAAAATTAAAAAAATAAAGTAATTTGGAATTTTAAATTAGTTGAGATTACTTACAAGTTGCACATTGTGTGTTCCGAAAAATATTGGCGTCCATGTCCAATTCACCACAATATTGATAGCATATACTATTAGCGGAATTTGTGCTTTTCCTGTAAAGCAAATAATTTTTTAAAAGACAAATGTAGTACACAATTTTTAAGTTATATGGAACGTAACGGCGAGTGCGTATTTCCACGAGTGCGTAATTGCTTTACAACTCGTGTTATGTAGCTTACTTTTTCTACGATCACATAAAACCTACGATTTTAGCGGCTCAGGCTAATATACACACGTAATTACGTTGTCTTGTCAATTTTGACGTAAGCCTACTTTGACATTTCTAAACAAGTGTGCGTTTTGCTTACCGTCCGTTATAACTCACTTACTGGGCATGCAGGAAGTATTTGACGTGAGTCTACTTTGATCATTTCTTTAAAAAAACTGTGGTTTTTGCTTATCGTGCGTAAGGACCCACTTGGTACGGTAAGAGTAATTTACATTAGTAAAAAAACTATTTAAAACAACCAAACAACCTAAAATCAAGAAAAATGTAACAACTGTCCGTTTGTTTTCAAATTTTATTGTTCATAAGAGCGTTGCTGGGCACCAGACCCACGCCAGAATCAATAAAACCCACAAACGGTCAATTGTTGCATGCAGGGCTGTGGAGTCGGAGTCGGAGTCGGAGTCGGAGTCGGAGTCGAAGTCGGAGTTTAGGGGGAATTTCTGGTCAGTGGAGTCGGAGTCGGAGTCGGGAAAAATTTACCGGCTCCGACTCCGACTCCGAGTATAACAAAAAATTGCGAGGTGGTCCTTTGCCGCAAAATTTAAACTGAAATTTTAAATAATTTTTTATGTTTATTTTTTTTTTCTTATATTACACACAATAACATGTCTTAGTATTTAATTTTGTTGGAGTCGGAGTCGACTTTTTTTTTACCGACTCCGCAGCCCTGGTTGCATGTATCTTGATTTTGAGTCGTTTGGTTTATTTTGCTAAATGTATTGTAAAATAATACTTTTGATGATGTTTCTGATCGTAGTTTTTTATTCTGCATCCGAAAATGTAAAAATATACGGGGTGTTATGTATGAGTCAATTCCTACGAAACCGGAAATACAAAAAACTGTAAATTTAATCTATAGATTTTTTGATGTCAATCATATAATGAAAGCCACATTTAAAAAAAAAGTTTGTAAATAACTAAGACAATCAACTTTTTTCTAACCCTGTACCTATGTAAATTTTATGTATTCTCAATCCAAAAATCGACGGTACCTACATACTTTTCCGATTTCCCATAACTTATTTTTTATTCATTATGGGAAATTGAAAAACTGTTTGACTCGTTTTCCAACAAAAGCGATTTATGAAAATTTAAGAAATGTAAATTTTACATAAGAATAAGTGATTTTTACATACTAATACATGATGCATATATGAATCCCATAATATACCTACATCAAATCTACAGTGTGACCCATTTCAAAGCGGATCACCACTAGGTATAAAAAGTTTATTTATGGTCTGATTTTAATGATTTTTTTAAAGACGATAAAACCTTAAAAACTCTATACTTTGGCACCCTATTTCAAAATTCAGTTTACACTCACAAAGCCTAATATGATTATTTTTCAATTTAGAAGTTGTCAAAATCTGTTTAGCAATTTTTTAATTTAAAATTGGATTCAGGATGCCGCTTAATGGGTTTGTACCAAATTTCATAAAAAAAAAAATATTTATTATTTTTTCTTTGTATTTTTGTATCTTTTCTTGTAAATTTAATTGCTCACCAATCGAAAATTAAATAAAAGTTGCGATTTTAATACTGACACGAATAAATTGTTGCTTATTTAAGAGATCTTAAGTCAAATAAAGTTTTTTTTTCCAACTTTTGTTTTTTACATAGCACAATATCGATATTAATTTAATCACAAATATTGAATTCATAATTAATCTATTAATAAAAAATATTTTTGCATAAAATTTGTTACAAACCCATCCTGAATCTTGTGGTGTAGTCAAATTTTAAATAAAAAAATCGCTTAACAGATTTTGCTAATTTTGAAATCGAAAAAAAAATCATAGTAGGCTTTGTGAGTCTAAACCAGGGCTGCGGAGTCGGGAAAAAAAAGGTAGACTCCGACTCCGACTCCGACTCCTGATAATTTTAGTGGACCGACTCCGACTCCGACTCCGACTCCGACTCCGACTCCGACCAAATTAAATACTAAGACATTTTATGGTGTGTAATGTAGCAAAAAAAAAAAAAAAAAATTATTTAAAATTTGAGTTTTAATTTTGCGGCAAAGGACCACCTCGCAATTTTTTGTTGTACTCGGAGTCGGAGTCGGAGTCGGTACATTTTTTCCGACTCCGACTCCGACTCCATTGACCAGAAATTTCTCCTAAACTCCGACTCCGACTCCGACTCCGACTCCACAGCCCTGGTCTAAACTGTATAAATAGGGTGCCAAAGTACAGCTGTTGATGCTTTATAGTTAAAAAAAAATCATGAAAATCGGACCATAAATAACGTTTTATAGGGGTGATCCGCTTTGAAATGTGTCACACTGTATAAAAATTGCTCTCCTTTACTATTTTTGTCCAAACGGCCAGTTCCAATGAAATAAAATTAAAGTTTTGACTGCATCAATATAACTTTAATGTAAGTTGAAAACTCTTACCAGTAAATCCACCGCCATCTCGATAAACCAAGTACGACGCATAACCCATAGATAAATAAAGAAATGTCCAAACGGGGCCAAATATCCAATTTGGAGGATTAAGTTTTGGCTTCTTAAGAGTCGCGTACCAAGTATCTATATTATCTTTAGTAAAGTATGAGTTTGCGAAACCTCCCAACATGGGTGTTATGGTTAAAAGGATTGCTGCAACCCAATTCATTTTGTATCACTACAAAAACACGTACGATCTTCAAAGGTGTATACAAACTGCGGCGATGGGTCGGTGTCCACAGACAAAATCTAACGAAATAATAAAAGTGAATCACCATGACTTAGCGCTTCTCTTACGCAATATTTTGCATGAAAACTTACATGTCATTAAAATGCGACCTTCAAACGTAATTTTCGTTTATGAGTTTATTACATTTGTACTTCCTTGTAAGCAAAAATGTATTTGAAACTGCGCATATCGCTGTTTGCACAGTTATGGAATCATTTACTTTTGTAACGTATCCGTTATATCGCCATATTTTTTGAGCATATTTAGATAATTATAGGGTACCAAATTGTAGGCTCATTGGTAAATTCTAGGCCATCGGTGAAGGCTACCGATTAAATAGAGTAATTAGACGATGCTTTTAATATTATTTTAAAATTCTACGCTAAAGTAGATATGGTGAAAAATAAAACTAATCAATATTTTAAATCCAATATAAAGAAAATCTCTTAAAGACAATTCATTTGATAACTCTGTATTGATTGTGATTGTTAACTACATAACCTACGAGTATTTAAACAGCTGATTGCAGGAACAACCTAAGTCCTAAGTCCATTTTACCTAACTTTTGGGAATATTGAAAAAACTGTGTAATTTATTTTCAGAAAAAAATCAAAAAACGTGTTTTTGAAGATCTACTAAGGTGTTATTAACCCCTTGACTGGTCTCTACGAACTGACTCGGGCGTTCTTTTCGCGCTAATACCGGGGCTCCACGATTTAAATTTGGGCATTTTTACCGCTTTTGCACCGTTGACCTTGTCCTATGAACTGGGCTCGAGCGTTTTTATCGCGTTTGTGCCGTGCTGTACAATTTGAGGCCTTGTACACGCGAAGCGGATAACTTCGGTTGACCGCGCGTTAGAGCCGGTTTTACGCACGTGGCAGTATCAAGGCGGTGTAGGCAGATTTTTTTTTAACGCATGTTCTGTGTTGAAGCTATAAGTTGGAAAAAGACAAAAATTAGGTTGGTCTTTGTCACTGACGCCAAAAGTCTTCTTTTTTCTTGACCCAAAAATCTTATGCAGCTAGATATGGGCAAGTTGGCTTCGCGCGGTTTTTGCGTTTGATTTTTGTAACAAAAAAAATATTTTTTTTGAGGAGCTGATAGAGAACAGCCTAACTGTTGTATTTTTCAAGTCACAGCTTCATTACAGAAGCAACATAAAAAAAGGTTAGCCTCTGCCGCCGCGACATTGTCGAATCCATAAACCCAGGAATTTAATGTAACGTTCAAGGGGTTAAAATTTGATCCATTTCAATTCTATGTTTTTTTATATCACCCAATGATTCCAATTAATAATTGGTTGTTTTTGTAATCAATGTGATTTCAGTTTTGAGAATCCGTTTATTTCAAGTTAATAAAAATTTTTAAAGTTAGCTTAAAAATATTAATGTTGAATTTGTATGTATGAACGGTAAATAAATGAACAACTAGGTACACATTTTTATGAGCTGTTAGTTAAGTATCATAATAAAAAATAGTTAATGTTGTGTTTGTGTTTCATTTGTTGTCCAGTTCAATTTTTTTTAAACGGCCCTTTATCACTCTAAACAACCGATCACAGGGTAAAAATTAATTAGGAAAAAGTGTTTCTTGGGTACTTAGTAAAGTTATTTTTTCGTTTTCGACATGTAAATGCAGCCTCCTATTCCTACATTATGCACCAACGGCACTCAATTTTATAACTAAGTAATGAGGGGGATCTGAAAAAATTACAAAAGCAGCAAAACAGAGCTTTGCGTATCATATTACAGTGTTCTAAATTAACTAAAATTGAATATATGCATAATAAGTTGGGGTTCCTTAATATATGGCAAAATACAGTGTATAACGTTTTGGTTCTAATATATAAATGTATAAACAATATGATGCCAGGATATATGAGTAAATATCTGATATACAACAAAGAACAGCATGATTATGAAACAAGACAAAGAGAACATTTTAGACTGCCTAAATGTAAAAAAAGTAGTACACAGAACTCGCTCTATTACAAAGGGCTAAAATTATTTAATCAATTACCAAACGAATTAAAATATTCTGTTAATCTGCATGCGTTTAAAGAAGGTTGTAAGACCCATGTAAAACTGCAATTTTAATTTGAAGTATTAGTTGTAAAGATTGATGTATAAATAGTTTCTTTTATAACTAAATAAAGTCTATTATTATTATTATTATTACTACAATATATAAAAATTGAATCTGCCCGGAGTCAGAGCACACAACAAAGAACTTAATATGTCAAAGGTAAACGTGAAAAATTGACAATTAAAACACATGTTAATAACCAGGTAGTATGATATGTATTTATGTATGTATGGACTGTTGAGTGTAAGAACAACCAAACTCCAGGACTTGGGTCATTTTTGTACTCAACTCAATCCCGTTTAAACGTTTTCTCGTTCAAACTACAACAAAGATCTTCAGACTTGTTTTTTTTTTTACATCAACTGATAGACTTACTCCTAAGCAAGCTAAAAATATCGAAATCTTTTGCATGAAAAATGAACTTAGATTGTTTTTGCAATTAGCGATGCATTTGAAATCAACAAAATGTTTTATTTTTGAGGATCATTATTTTGTTTGCTTAAACAAAAAAAAAACCTTTAAAATTTGCATTGTTAAAGCTACACATATAATTTTGTATTCTGGTAGTTCAAATCAATCGTGTTTGAGCTATGTAAGTTTTTTTCCAAAATATTTACAAAGGAAGGACTTTAAGAAAATAATGAAATTTAACAATTTAACAATCGCAAATGAAATTCCTTTGAAACTTTAATTGACCATAATGTCATAGTGATTGTTAAATAATTAAATTTTTAAAATAATACGCAAGTATGTTTTTTTACTCAGTCGATTACTTATACAAAACTTTAATCACAAAATTCTTTTAAATAGAACACCCTTTATACAGTCCCGCCCAAAAATAAAGAAACAACCGAATATCTAGAACACTATTCGAAATAATACAATGTAATTTGGTGTCTAGCCATTATCGTATGTTTCGGATGCGATAAAAATACGACTTCCGATTCAAGCAAAAACAGACTTACACTTTAAAATTTTAAATATAAAACACCCTATTATACATGTTACAATCTTCGTTCCCGGGTTTGGAACCGCGTCTTCTTGATTTGTGTGACGTTTCGACCATTCTATGTTGGTCTTTATCAAACGTCGCGGTTCCAAACCCGGGAACGAAGATTGTAACATGGACGATAGCCGCGAAAGCCTGAAGAATAAAATACCCTATTATACATGTTTATAACTTTGGATTTATCCTTAGATTTACTTTAAAAAATTCGTATTAGGTTATATGGGTTTAAAAAGTCAAAGGTTTTTGTGAAACTTATTTTTTTTTTGACAATTTTGAACGATACAGCACTCCAAAAAATTTTAACATATAAAAATTTTGAAAGAACATTAAAAGTTCGTTTAAAAATTATATTGATAATAAACTAATTGATACTTTTGCACTAGCTACATTTTTTAAATATTATGTAGGGTGTTTTTTACGTTTGGTCAAACCTGCGAAACTTTAAACATTGATAATTCCTTTTTCTTAAATACAACACCCCATGTTTCATATACCATCTTATAGAAAATGTAATTGTCCTTCATAAATATTAAAACTATTTTATACACAAAATTTATACTATTCGAGATATCGCGATTTTATTGTTAATAATTAGGGCAACGTACATTTTCAAGTAGGCTATGAAGGTAGACAGCGGTAATTTTGGAACAATTAAGAAAAAAAAAACAGGAGAGTTATAATTTTATCTTTTTCCTGGGAGTTTTTTTATATTTTCTTTTATAACAAAGGTGTTGTTTTACTAAATGTATTGTTTGAGCGACTAATATTGCATTTAAAATATTTTCCACAAAAAAATTATTGCGAAAATTATGTCAGGTTTAACATGTTTTTAATATAATATAGTTGTACTCATACTTTTTTTTTTAAATATGTTATATGTAAAGTATCTTTTTGAAAATTAAAAAAACTTAAATGGGAAATTATGTTAAAATGTGCATGTTTGCACTTTGCACTTTTCTGTAGGAATTTTTAAAAATAAATAAAATGGAGGTGAGCCTGATTTTATTTTTTCCCAGTAGTCAAATCATCACACAAAATGTAATTTTTATTAATATTTTAATGAAACTTAATGTGTAACGTGAAATATGAAACAGTACGTAAACAAGCAAAATTACTGTATGGGTAAAAAATAAATACATTGACGTAATAGTTTCTAATTATAATTAAGTTTAGTGGTCTTTGCATATGTTCGTATCAGTTAGAGACAGTTTTGATTGATCTGGATTCTTCTTGTAATACGAGTATGATAAATACGTTGCGTAGCAACCCCAAAGGATGTAGGGAACCATCAACAAACCGGCTGTGCGATTTATTTGGAAAAACACGTAGGTTGTTGCTACAGCAGTTGCATTTACCAAATTTATTTCATAAAAAGCCTGCAATAATTTAAAGTAAAGTAGGGATTTTTATATTTAAAAACAAAACTACTTACAAGTTGTAGATTTTTAACTCCAAAAAATATCGGTGTCCAAGCCCAGTTCAGCACCAAATTTGTACCATAAACAATCAAAGGAAGTTGTGCACGACCTGGTTATACACGAACCATGGTTACAAGATTTATTATATCTTATTCAACAAAATAGATAGTTTTACCATTAAAACCACCACCGGTTTTGAAAACCAGGTACGACGCATAACCCATGGATAAATAAAGAACCGTCCATACGGGCCCAAAAATCCAGTCCGGGGGATTGAATTTGGGTCTTTTAAGCGTTTTGTACCAAGTTTTCGCGTTATGTTTGTTGAAGTACATATTTATAACGCCTCCTGTAATCGGCGAAACTATAAATCCGATTGCTGGCCAATTCATTGTTTTTTACAAAGTAATAACTAAACAGTTAACTTAGACGCACACATACACGCGAATAGTAAAACACTACGACACATGTTCATTGTTTAGTTGTGTTGCGTAATGTTTGATGATAGCCCGTCCTCACTTAATGTTTATTGTTGGATGTTAACCTTCGGACAGGTTTTATGAGAGTTTATTTATTAGCGTGTTGCTGTGAAATTCATAACCTGTCATCAGGAAATTGTATTTCCGTTAAAAATTAATGAGTTTTTGTCGAGTTTCGTCCGTTGGATGAAGACAAAAGTTATACCTTACTGATAATGTTTCCTTCTGTTTGACTTGTGGCTTGTTATTGTTGAACAGCTCTTGAAGCGTTTTCACATCGGGACGTCTGTTGCATTTCCTAGATAAATGGCATTTATTAGGAATTATTCTGATTCGTATTGTCACGGGGGCTTTAGGGTCTGATAGAGCAACAGTATAAGGTGCGCTTTTGCCATTCTGGATTTATTTGCCAGCACAATAGCGTTATAAGAAATTGTCCTTGTCCATCATTTTGTTTGTCTTTTGTAAGTATACTTAAGAAAAAGCATTTGAAGGTATCAATAATTATTCCCTTAAGTTTACTGTAATTTAAAATTTTAGCCACTTTTTGACATTTTTTAAAACTCGCAGCATTATTAAGATGCATTTTACTTATTTATCTCAGTCTTTGGAATGATGCTTTATTTGTGAAATAAAATATTTTTTTTATAACACTTGCCTTTGTAATAGATCAATTATAATTTATTTTTTACTTCGTGATGTTTTTTACTCACGTTTAAAAAAAATCCTTAGGAGCTATCAAAAGCTTCTTTTTTAGCTCCTTGAGTAAAGCTTCTAGTTGTATACGATCATTTACTACCCCACCACCCTTCTTATTCACTAGACCTTGCTGCTTATGATGTTTTTTTTAAATTCCTGAAGATAAATTTAACCTCAAGCGGTGCCGTTTTAAACAGGGATGGAAAACGTAACGTAACGATACCCGATAACATTATAATAACGATTCAATTATAATTTATTATACAATAACGTAACGATATTTTGATAACGTTATATAACGTTATAATAACCAATAACGTTTTATTAAAAGTTATTTTGTATCGTTATTCTCTTTAAATTAAATTTTTATTTGGCGATCCTTTTATTTTCAGAAGAATATTTTGATTGTATTTTAGAAATTAAAATGAAAATAGAATATACCAACGTAATTTTGTACTATTTTTTAAATTTACATTTACAGATCTCAAAAACAATTTCAGAGTTACTAATAAAAAAAAAATTCTAATGTTATACAGGGTAATTCTTAAATCATGTGAAAAAAATCGGGAGGTGATTTCTTATCAAAAATCAATGGAGGTCTTTCATATAACTTTTTTTCCTTAGACGTCGGAGTTACACCCCCCCTAAAGAGGATCGGTAAAATAAGGTTTCTATTATATTTCTCAGATTTGGGTAAATGTAGGAGAATGATATTTGGTAGATGTTTTATACTTATTAAAAGGTTTTCCATAGGAATATTTTCAATCATCTCCCACCTTCACAGGGAGCTGAAAAGTGCGACCCCTGTGGTTTTTTTTATCAGAACTTTTTGGTGGGTTGAAATTTGCAATTTTTTTTTAAACTTGATTTATTATGAAATGTCTTCAATTCTTTAACTTTTCTCGTAAAACCTACAGTTTTTGAGCAAAAAATTATATGAGTGAACATGAACTATCAAATATTCCAATATAAAACGAATCATTTTGGTGTTTACCATGGTTTGATTATGTTCATATTGGGTGGATTTGACGGGTGCAATTCATTCACCTAAGGAAAAAAATTTGTATAAAAGACGCCTCTTAATTCTCGATAAGAAATCACCTACCGATTTTTTTGCATGACTTAAGAAACACCCTGTATATTATATAATTTGTGTAACGTTATATAACGTTATATAGCATAACAGTTCATTTTTTTAATGTTATTTATAACGTTATGTAACGAAAACAAATAATTAATAACGTTATACAATAACGTAACGTTTCAAAACGTTATTCCATCCCTGGTTTTAAGGCCCTTAAAGAGAGCCAGACCGAAGGTTTAAAAAGAGGTTATGTTTCGTATTACAATCGAGTCCCTTTTTATGCAATATATATGTTTTCCAGAAATCCGCATGCAAATAAATCGCACAAAAAAGACAAATTACTTTAGAAATTAGCGATACATCCCATAATTTTAAAAATCGTATAAAACCTAAGCAATTAGTTTCAATAAACACGAAACAGAATAAAAAAGAAAAAGTTAAAAAAAACAGGATTGCCTAAAACATTCGTTAGAAAATCTGAAAGCTTGTTATAAATATAAAACTTCAGTCATAAAATTTAATTAAAAAGTAATAATTCTTTGTATATTCTTTCATCAAAATTATCGTCGCTACCTAAAAATAGTTATGAACAGCGCAAGCGTCCAAAACTCCCGGCAACAATTCGTCCTCTAGTTCATGTAGTGTTCTGATCGTCCGCAAATCTGTACACGAATTGATCTGAGATGTGATGGATCGGATTACTAACCGTCCGACGAACTATCAGAGACTGATGGAACGCGATATTGATACTGCGCACACTCGTATACATACATAGCTGCAAACTTTAGGTATCGTCTGCATTACTCGCTCCAGTTTTCTGGTGTTATTTTTAAAACAGAGATGACAGCAAATGACAATGTTGACATAATATGAATTATTTTTATTCAAATCAGTGATTTACATATTTTCAACACCAATTTTTGAAAGGAAGAATAGGTACAATATCTAGGGAAAAATATTATTCGAATTTTATTTTTAGTCCCAATCGCAGCTTTTTCATTAACAAATATTAATTAATAACGCTTATTAAAGGACTGAATGTCAAAACTATGAAGACCTCTTGCAGACACAGCATGGTACAACATTTTCGTATTAAGATTTTCGACTTAGAATTTTACAAAGAACATCGTCAGGTGTAGGGCTTCCACCAATTTATACACACCCTGTATAAACCATTTTTCACTTTATGCTTCCATATATTGAATTTTTTCATGAAAACGTAAATTTTATATTCAAGTTTCACAATAGAGGTTTTTATTTTAGCGGTATAGACAAACATTAAAACTTCCATAATTTTGAAAACTGGCCATATTATTATTATTATTTCCGCGGAGGTGGTCCCCTTTCGGGTTCCTGTACTGCGACCTGTTGGTCTATTGTACCCTCTGGTGATAGCCACTTAAAGAAGTCCTGTGTTTTTGAAAAACTCCAGGATTTTCTTTAAGGGTGATTTTCTTAGCTCATCTTGGTTGGCTTTTTCCATCCCTAGAAGTCTGCGCCGATAGGGTGTGAATTCTTCACACTGGCATATTACGTGCAGAGGACTTTCTTCTTCTTCTTCACCACATCCTCTACATATATCGGTCTCAGAGAGCCCTATTATGTAGAAGTGTTTGTTTAACCCAGTGCCCTGTGACAAGCCCTGTGGCTGCTCTGATGTCTGCTCTGCTCATCCTGAGCATTTCTTTTGTCTTCTCTTTGGAGACCATTGACAGGATAGCCTTGGAATGGGCTTGTCCTGCAACTTTTTTCCATTGAGCATTATGCTCTTGTGTTAGTATGTCATTAAGACACCGCTTGGCTGTTCCATAGGATGTACCAACTGCGGGTTCTGGTCCGAAGAAAGGTGTCTCGCTGGCAATTTTGGCTAGGCGATCTTGTTCTCTGGTATATTAGTGTGCCCTGCACATCATACCAGTTTAACATTATTCCTGCTTCCTAGCATGTTGAGTGCTTGTATGCAGTTCAGAACAAGTCCTGAGTTTACTTCTGACGAACCAAGAGCTTTTAACGCTGCTTGGCTGTCGGACACTATGAAGATTCTTTTGTTATCAAAATCTCTTTCTAATAGTGTTTCTGCCATAACTTTTCATTTTAAATTTTTCCTGAGTATCTCGTAATTGTATTTTAAAGTAAATTTGGATATCTTTAAAACGCGCTGAGCGAGCGGTACAACCCATTTCTCTTTTTATATGAAAGAAACTCACAATCTGTGTCACTGATCTTCTTAAACCAGGTTTCAGTATTATTTCTGGTGTGAAAGCTATGCAATTAAATATTCATAAATGGTTTGCAACGGTGGAAAAACTTATTTTAAGAGAACGGCTTGGTTATAAATCCAAGCTTTTTACAGCCGTCCACAATTTTATCTGAATACATCATCATCTTACTTGGCACTGTAATGAGAAAAAAAGATTAAGATCTGTAACTCAAGTTACATTCAGTGTAGGTATCCCAACAAAAGCCGAACATAAATATTTCCATAATTTAAAACAGCAAGCGTTTATTGTGGAAGCTTTACATTTTCTGCGCTCATTCAAAATTAATTTCACCATTAACGATGCGCTTCTGTTTATAAACTTGTTAAAACGTTTTTAAACTAAACAAGAAAGTCGATAAACGCAAAAATAGTGTGAATTAATCATAAATGTATTTTAAGCACTAATCCGTAAAACATTTTGACTTCAACTTCTCATTTGCTGTCAAGACAATAAGGCTGGAAATGATTCAAAATTACAATTTAATTCAGGATTTAAACTTCCATCCGCTCTCATTTAATTAAGTACACATAACTGTTGAAACATTCCGACATTCCTTTGGTTTGTTTGAACAAAACAAACTCCATTTGGCTTTTAGTCTGTTGCCTTCCTGGCCCTCTCAATTAATCGAGAAGTTACTGCAGACTCCTAAAGTGTTGAATAAAGTTTATAACGTTACTACGTAGGCCGGCCGTAATAATAAACTAGATTCTCAGAGGTTTATTTAAACTAAACTCGTTGCAGGTCTACTTCATATGCAAACTTGTATGCGACATTACATCTTAAGCAAGACATACAGAGATATTAAAATTGCAATGTTATCATAGTTTTTCCCAAATTTTAGAGCAATTTTTTTGTTCTTTTGGCACAACCGATGATAAATATTATCTAATAATATTCAGGCACTTTAAAGTGGGTTTTGTAGAAAAGACATTCAATATGTAATTATTTGAAAAGTATTTATTGGTGTAATCGAATGTGTCAAGTAGTCTCTTTGGATGCGTACATTTTTAATTCGGTGCATATTTAGGGAAAAAAATCTATTTTTGGCTGTTTACCCTCATAATATCATGGGATCACTGCACATGTGACAAACTCTTTGGAGCTGTATATTTGAAATTCATTTTTCGAAAATTCCAAATAAATTTTGCTAAACAAAACAGTACATTTTATATTTTGTACAGTACGATTTTTGTAGCATGTATCGTTTTTCAACAATTTTAATAAGTTACACCTAATACCACTGGGGTCACTGGTGACCCTTGATACTAATCGTGGTGCATTGAGTTTTGCTTTATTGGTCTGCTGATGTTAGTACCTAGGAGTTTATAAATATCATTACAAACTTGGGGAATGTTGAAGATGGACGTCCTTTATTTAACAAATGTAACAGATTCACTCCAATTTCTCAATGTCTTTGTTTTGATAATGCTGAAGCAGGAAGAAAAAATTGAGACCCAGATAAACTGGCACCGATTTAAAAATATTTTGAATTATGGCTACCTACTCTTCAAGATGCATACATTCCCTATGCGGATATAAAAGTTAAAAATTACTTGTTTGGCTTGCAAACGTAACACAAAGTCCTATACTATTTTTTGTACAAGAAACTGCATGGAACTGCTTGTACATGCAAGAAACTATACAGAATTTTTACGAGAAACCTGCATGACACGATATAAGATTTTCTGTATAATATTTGGTACAGATTTCTATACAGAAATGTATACCGAGATCACACGGGCTTTAGAGTAAGCAATCATGTCCTTGTCATTAAACGTTAAGTTGTTTTTTCAGACTTAAGTAAAATTTTGTTTGGTATATTTAAATTGGATGTGAAAAATAAGTGTAAACATTTTCTTTTCCCTTTTGTTTTTTCATATTTCTATTTTGCATGCCAATATAATATTCTGTAACAGTACCCGATTTTCTAATACAATAAATTTATTGAAAAAGTTTCCATTTTTAGTATTTTCATGCAATATTGATTTATTAATTTCAACCTGTTATTGATAAATTTTTTTACTTGCATTTAGTTTATTTCATTTTTTCGCACAAACAGGATTTAATGAATTTTCTCGTTATTTTAGTTATTTTGGCTTTATCGAGGTAACTTAAATTATAAATAAGTTTAATGAAAAAACTATTTATAAGAATCTACGCACGTATATAATTAGAACCGAAAAAAATAAATTTGATATATGTTTTTCCCGGGCCACATGTTGTCACGACATAGCTTAAAACTTGCACTGTTTCACTCGTTTATGTGTTCTGGAGTCGTTCCTTTTTTTTATTATTAACAACGGCCATATCCTACACCTGGCTGGTATCCCTTAGCTGCGGTGTAGAAAACGCTGGAAGCCATGGTGACAACGAATCGCACTTAAAATCAGTATTTTAAGACGTCTCGTGGTCCTACATTAGGCACAATACACAGTGTACAACAAAAAGGCGTATCGTGCTTTTATTTATTTTACTTTAAGTCATTTTCTTGCCTAAATATCATGAATAAAAGTTTTTTACGTCTCTCATTATTGGAAATAACAAAAAACAATTTACTCATATTTAAAAAACAACTGCAATTTATTGTTTATTGAAATTTGGATAGTAAATTTAACATAGGTACTTTAAAAATAACAAAGCAAAAGCAGATATTTTTTTAGATTCACAAGAACTGTAACATTAAAAAAAAAAAATTGCTAAATTAGCATTGCAGAACATTTGCAGACTCGCTTGGCAAAAAAACAAAAAACAATAAGGTATACAGGATGGTGCTTTTTTCGATGCTCACCATTGCTATCTTGGAAACGGTAAGAGATACAAGGTCGGTTAAATTAGAGAAAAGTTGCACATTTTTATGACGATTAAGAATCTGAAAAGAAATCCTGGATATTTTGATTCGTTTTTGATTTATTACAAAAAAACTGAAAAATGTGATTTTAGAAAAATATTATTATCTTCCCTACCATTAACGCTATTTCATTTAAACTTGGTAACTTTACGTTTTTGACCGTCTTGGGTTTGATGACGTCAACAGAAATTTTCTAAGCCTTCTAGATTTCAAGTTGCGATAGTCAACTTTTTTATTTCCTATGGCCGCCATATTGGATTTTTGCACCATCAGACAGACAAAAAAATTAGCTTTTCAGATTGGTAACCAACATACCTTTTTTCTTTCAAAAAACTTGTTGAAATTTGAAAATTTGTGTAAATAATTCATAAAATCGAGAATGCTCTGAAAAACAATTGAAATTATGATATAAATCAGTGACACAATATTTTATAGGTCTAATAAAATAACGAAAGGACAATAAATTTAAAACACCAGATAAATAATTATTTAAATTGTTTAAAGTGCGCGCCGTTATGTATGATGTATTGGTTAGTCCTCAGATTCATTTCGTCCACTGCCTTTAGGATAGTTTGTCTCGAAATAGAGTCGAAAGCATTTTTGATTTTATGGCGAAGAAGTTCAATATTTTCCGTTGGGGTTGCATAAACAACATCAATGTAAAAGTAATCCATAGGCATTAAACATGGCGATCGCGGAGGCCAATGAACAGGACTAAACGTACCAAGTCATGCATTTTGAAACCGTACATCTAAATTAATATCCTTTTACAATGCGGGCGTTGTGAGGACCAGCTCCTTCATGCTGAAACTACTGATGATTTTGAATTGTTAATAATGGCAATTCGCCTAACATATCTTCTAAATATGTTTCCAACAATCTTAATTTCGTTATCATTAGACCAATAAAATGCCTTTATTTATATCACAGTTTTAATTGTTTTTCAGAGCATTCTCGATTTTATGAATTATTTACACAAATTTTAAAATTTCAACAAGTTTTTTGAAAGAAAAAAGGTATGTTGGTTACCAATCTGAAAAGCTAATTTTTTTGTCTGTCTGATGGTGTAAAAATCCAATATGGCGGCCATAAGAAATAAAAAAGTTGACTATCGCAACTTGAAATCTAGAAGGCTTAGAAAATTTCTGTTGACGTCATCAAACCCAGGACGGTCAAAAACATAAAGTTACTAAGTTTAAATGAAATAGCGTCAATGGCAGGGAAGATAATAATATTTTGCTAAAATCACATTTTTCAGTTTTTTTGTAATAAATCAAAAACGAATCAAAATATCCAGGATTTCTTTTCAGATTCTTAATCGCCATTAAAATGTGCAACTTTTCTCTAATTTAACCGACCTTGCATCTCTTACCGTTTCCAAGATAGCAATGGTGAGCATCGAAAAAAGCACCACCCTGTATAGGGTGCCCATTTTTTTAACCTTTTGTATGGGTAGGTAATATTAAAGATACAGAAACGTTTAAATTAACAAATTTGTGCAAGATTTAAAGGGAAATCATATGCAATTTTTAAATCTGGCCTAAATTATTAAATTTTTGAAATAATTTGACAAATCTGAAAAAGGTCGATTTTTTCAAACTTGGATAATTCCGTAAGCATATGAGCTAAAACAAAAATGAAAATTAGCTTTTATAGATGTTTTACGCAGATGTTAATAGTATGTTAACAAAATTTTCATAGCACGCTCAATATCCGAGTTATAACACAAACTTGCATTTTTTTTAAATGGAAGTCATAGTTGGCTGTGGCCTTATTAAAAATAATATTTTTTTCTCGTTTTAATGATATATGGTTTGTTATACTTTTCTCTCGTAGTTTTTTTTTTAAATAACCAAAAATCAATTTACATGCTCACTGCCTACTAATAGATGGGAGTTATCCCGTGTCGATATATTTTTTTTCCGAAGTGACATTTAAGAGTTGTCTCTTATTGTTAATGAAGCAGTTATTCTGCATAAATTTGCTAATTTAAACGTTTAAGTACCTTTAATATTAACGAAGGTTTACGAGATCACCATGCTGTCAAGATAACGGGAGCACCATGTATATGTAGAGAACAATTAAAAATTTAATTAGTTGAAACAAAAATACAAGAAAGACAGCTGGATTTGTTGTGACACATTTATAGAATGAAAGAAGAAAGGGTATTCAGTAAAGCATATGAAGCAACGCTAAAGGGAAAAATAAAAGAGGCAGACCGAAAACAAACCTGGCTAGACGAAGTTAGAAGGGCGGCAACGGATAGAAAAACCAAATGGAAAGAGAAAAGAGCTAACACAACACAGAAAGACGTGAAAAAAGTCAACCCAACACAACTTAACAGTCCTGACGGTAGAGGGACTAAATAAATATTTTGTCTGTGTTTATCCTACACAAAATTTCTCTTTTTCTTACTCTTTTTCGTAAATTATCATTAGTAATTATTAATGCAAATTTGGTCGCGCCGGGTTCACTCAACCCGTAACAATTATTACTTAAAAATTGAAGAAGCGTAAATGACTCATACTTTGAAACACAGCTGGAAGACAGAATACATACATACGTCCTCTAACACCGATATTACCTGTATTAAAGATCCTTTTATGATGTGGTGCTATTAGCTAAACGCGAAAATGACTTGCAATTCAATCTAGACATATGGGCAGATACATTTTAAGTAGATGTAATATGAATATTAATATAACAAAGACAAAGGTTATGGTTATAGCGAAAAATCGTGAACCAGTTACAATTATGCTAGACCAAAAAAAGACAGAGCATGAAGAGAATTAAATATTTAGGAACAATAGTTACAGAAAATGGTAAATTGGAGGAACATCTGAATAACAGAATTGGGGCAGCGACGAAATTTTACAACGCCACTAATAAATTTTTGATAAGTAAGAAGGAGATATAAAAAGAAACGAAGACGCGAGTTTTTAATGCAATGTACGTACCCATTCTCACGTACAGGTCAGAAACTTGGCCACTAACTCAAAAACAAAAACAAAAAATACAGGTACAGGAAATGAGATTTCTGAGAATAGTAGATGTAGACTGATCGATAAAATCAGTAAGGAAAAATTTGAAGTAACAGATAGTAAGAAAAAGATGGAGACGAATCAATTAAGATGGCTTGGACATTTACTACGCATGTCAGAAAGTAGATACGTGAAAACAGGATGGAAAATGCAGATGGAGGGAAAAGAAATAGAGGAAGACCAAGAATACAATGGAAAAAAGAGGTGAGGCAGAGACAAGAAGAAAAAGGAGTCAGCTGGAGAGATGTGCCACAATTAGCTAACGATAGGCAGGAGTGGAGAAACTTAATACAGAAATAGAAAAGCATACCTCGACACCGAAAGGTACAAGAGGAACCGATTAAGAAGAAAAAGAAGAAGAAGAAGAAAGGTCCTTTAGTGTTTCATAGAGACCCGTTCCTACTACTGCAGGATTATTATTATTTTATCTGTAACAGTTTCTGAGATTCCCATGTTCTTAATATAGCAACATACACCTTATATAGAAAGCACCTTCGAAACTGGTCTAAAGTAATATAGTATCACTTTATGAGCGTCTAATAGAGAAAACTATGATATCCTATTAAAATATGTCACACTATTCTATTCCCATGAATTACTTAAACATTTACGAACACATTATTTACTATCAAATAGCTAATATCTATTAATACCGTATTTCCTAGTAGCATTAAATTCAATTTCACCGTATAAATTTTTAAATTTTAATTATTTCTGTACCCAACAAACATACTACTACCGCGCCAAGGTTCATTCGGTTGTACAACATAACACAGAGCATGCATGCAGTGTTGCAGACTTGATTTAGTTTGGCGACATCTACTCTGATACGACGTGACACGTGAAATTTTCCAAAGTGCAATTCCAAGTTAGTTCTTGATTGAGTTCAGTTCGAATTAAGATAAAGAAAATGATTTATGCTGCGCGACAAAGGCCAGACACCGAACGTGTCAGGAGAATAAGGCCACGAACAAGCGCAATATTAAGAAAATTAAAATTAAGGGTGTAATTGTTAATGAAAGTTATATTAGTTCGATGAATTTGATATACATCGACCTACTTTGGCACGAATCAAAGGTTTTCTGGCTTTCGAAAATTATACCTGTGCTGGAATTAAATTTAACATGAACTACTTAGGTATATAGACAATAGGGGCTTAGCTACCGTTAAGCAAAAACAAGCAAAGTTTTTGGGCCTGTTGGGCCGATCACAAAGAGTAAATTTATTGTAAAGATAGTTTGATCTAAAAAAGTCTCAATTTTTTAATTTGCCATAAACGTTCGTAAGAATACCGCAAATGCATTTTTGCTAAGTGTACCTACAGAGTAAACCAAATTCAAATGTTTTACAGAGTATCTCGGTTACATTGAAAGTTATTGAAAATATATGCTATAACTTCTTTATTTATCAAAGTAGAACAAAATATTACTAAGGTTTCTTATTAACATTATAGAGCGTAATTTCTTCTTGTTCTCGACTCCTTTTGCGTTTTGAGGCGTCAGAGGGTGGTTTCGTGTCCAAGTCCATTTCCACCATGGCCTTCTATCTTTTGCTGGTGTTTTCATTTCTTCTATTGTTTTTCCTTTTTCTAAACCTATTTCCCTTCTTTAGCTTATCCATTTTCTTTTTGGTCTTCCTCTTTGTTTTTTAGCTGGTTTTCCAATTTTCATTACTTTTCTCATGATTCTGTCAGGTTTTATGCTTACTATATGGCTATACCGGTTAACTCTCGTCAGGCGGCATAATTTTACAACGTAACAGGCGGTAAAGGTACAATTGTACCTTCTTATATTTTGTATGAAAATTCTTAGTAAATAATTTTTTTTATACGGCAAATGGATAATATTTAATATCTACACATTGTTTAAGTCATGTTTTGTAATATTTTGCTTATTTCAACACTACTTAAATATTTTGTTTTGATTCTATAACGGGCACCTGCAAAAAGATGCTGAATATTTGCGTTCTTATCACAACATAAGTAGACCTTTGATACACATCAGTATTTGAAGAATCTGATTCTAAATATGAGGAAGAATCATATGTTGCATCAGATGACGAAAACTATGTACCACCAGCGGATGTTTTAGCTGAGGAAAAGTCAGACATCGAGCAAGAAATGGTCATATAGAAGGAAAAAGAATACGACAAGAAGAAAGCGTTGAGGATGAGCCTGTATCTCAAAGTGTGGATGACATTTGGACTGCTAAGGATGGAACTCAATAGCATAGTGATCCACTGCTAAGTACACAAACAAGATCTCGTAACATCATACGACAAAGAGGTGGGTACAGTGAGAAAAGAGATTTATGTCAAGCAACATGCAGCCTGCCAAAAAAAGGCCTGTAAATTCGACCAATTTTGCCTAACATCGTGAAGCAACAATCTGTTCATATGTGACAAAGAAGGATAAATCAGTCGTGCTTTTGTCATCCATGCAAATGAAGGGAGAAGTCGATGGGACACAAGCACCCAAGCTAGAAATGATAAACTATTACAATAATTCCAAAGGCGGAGTTGATGTTATGGACAAAATGTTAGGCGAGTACACTGTGAAACGAAGAACAATGCGTTGGCCTCTAGCATTTTTCTATAACATGTTTGACGTCACTGGGTTAGCATCCTGCATCATCTACAGAGAACACAACTCACGGTTCAGAGCCAACGATCAATGAAGAAAGTTCCTGAAAGATTTGGCCAATCAGTTATGTGCCTGCAATCGAAGCTCGTGGTACAAACCGGATGTCGATGAGAAACCATTTTCTTCGATGTGCAGTAGAAATGGTGTTTGGACGACGGATTGTGGTAGCACCAGAGACAGCAGGTCCTCAAGTACCTCATGGTATTCGCGGATCCTCACCTCTCGTTGGCAGTTGTTATGTCTGCCGAGAACCGAATCGGAAACAACGTTTGCGATGAACACTCTGTAACAAAGATGGACGTAGCATTACTTGTGAAGAAAATTAATTAAAAAATGTTCTAAAATTTTCTTTTCTAAATAAATGGAAATTAACTATTTCTTACTAGTTTTAAAAGTAAAATACTATAAAAAAAATATTTGTTCCCCCATAATTTCATACAAAATATATGAAGGTACGATTGTACCTATGCCGCCTGTTATGGATGAAAAAACAACTTGACCCCTTATCTGGGAAAAGGGGAAATATTTTTCTGAAATTTAGCTTATTTTATAATCTAGATCAAAAATGTAGAGATGTCACAAAATTTTAGCCCTCTACGGTTTCCAGAAAAAAAGTTATTGCAATTTAAAAACTAAAAAGTTACAATTGTACCTATGCCGCCTGTCAAGGGTTAAGTTGTATCTTTTTATTTTTTCTATTATTTGTTCTTGTTCTGTTATTTCTCTAATGTTTTCGTTTTTTGTCCTGTCCCATCTAGTTTTCCCAGCAATTTTTCTAAGGCTTTTCATTTCGATGGTGTAATTTTAGTCTCGTATATTTTCTTTAGTCAAGAACAGCGTTTCGGAGATCAAACTTACAAATTTATTACGGTAAAATTGTATTTTTACGCTTTGTGGTGTTAAAAAGTTAGGTTTCCGTAAACTTAATATTAAACATAAAAAAAAACATACTCATTACTGGTAAAAAAAAAACTAACTGAGTCAATCATAGACAGTGGCGTTAATTTGAAGAAAAATGCTAACAAAACTTATTAAAATTGATTGTTCAAAAATATTGTAATTTTTAAAGAAATTAAAAGACAAGGTTTTTCAAATTCGGTGCTAAAAGATCTCGCTTTTTTTTTGTAACTCAGAAGTCGATTAGTTGGGACAAAATTGTGATGAATAAGAATATGATGAGATAATTTATAAAGATCTTGGTCAAACTGTCCATCTAGTTTATGCTATCATAAATTTAATATTTTTGTGGTTTTATACATTTCTTATATTAAAGGTGAAATAAATATTTTAAAACGTGAAACCAGCTCAGTATCAAACAAAAAAGAATTGATGCAATTTCAAGAATTCTTAATAGGTTTTTTGTTAGTTCTTAAATAACAAACTATTGTATTTAAATAAATTTTCATTACAAAACCTGCGCATTTTTTTAATTTTCAAGGTTTCCTAGATAAAAACGCTTGTGAGTATTATTGCTAAATGTTAAGTGTAATCCACAGATGAGAGACTTCTAGATAACGTATCGATCTTTCGAATAAATTGTTTGATAAGCCCGATAAAATAACTGCTTAAAACCTGCAATTCACATTAATGTTTTAACTGATGGATGATAACGAACATTCTGCGAAGCAAAATTTTTTGTTGACAAATATTTATTTACAGTGAACTTAAGAACGTAATTAACAAGTAATTCACAGAAAAATTGTAGCTTATATATGAGTAGGAGTACCTACCAAAATCAATAGTTTTTAATACAGTGTGTTCCATATTGGATGCCTAACATATTTTAATTTAACACACCTTGAGAGCACAAAGTTGATTAAATTATGTTCAGGTGTTTTAATTTTTTCCGCTACAAAATTCTTAGAAACCATTGCCCCACTAGCACTAAAAAAAATCTTTAAAAAATATGTAGGTATTCATAGTTCAATTTTATTTATTTCATAGAAAAGCTATTCGCCACTAATAAATGAACATAAACAAACTATGGTAACCACCAAAATGAATCGTTTTATATTGGTATATTTAATGGTGCATGTTCACTTATATCATTTTTTACTCAAAAACTGTAGGTTTTACGAGAAAAGTTAAAAAGATTAGAAACAAATTTTAATAAATAAATCTTTAAAAAAAAATTAAATTGCAAAATTTTAACCCACCAAAAAGATGATTGAAAATATTACTATGGGTAACCTTTTGATAAGTATAAAATTTCTACCAAATATCATTCCCCTACATTTATCCAAATTTGAGAAATAAAATAAAAACCTAATTTTACCGCTCCCCTTTAGGGGGGTGTAACTTCGAAAGGACATGTCTAAGGAAAAAATTTTATATAAAAGACCCCTCTTAATTTTCAATAAGGAATCACCTCCTGAATTTTGTCGCATTTTTAACGAAACACCCTGTATATTCTCGTTTAAATTTTTGGCTAAGGTAATTGCTTCCTCATGCCATTTTGCGTCAATTGTGTTTCCTTCCTGAGAAGATATGTTAATAGAAATTGATTTACGATCTTTATAAAATAAAATTGTATGCATTTTGCTTCATACAATTAAATTTTGTAGTCTGAAAAAAATGTATGCTGACTAATACGAAATCAGTTTTTTAGACTGTAGACCATGTTATATTTACTTTACTAGTTTTGCGTCAGCTGCAATCATGATTCAGGTGAACGCTCGAATTGTAAATCAGTGACAAATATGATCGATTGGTATTAGTGCGTCAAGATTTATAATTTTAAAAATTCAATTGGTATTCTCCCTTAAAAGTAATCATGGAACGTCATTATTGAAATTCCAATTTGCTAATTTCACCTGGCGATTCCGCTTATTGCAAGAATTAAATAATATTGAGTGAAGTTTGGTTTTATTTAAGCAACATATTAAAACTTGCAACAAAAATCTGAAGATGTCTTAGTTACTTATGATTATGATAAACAAAGCCACATGATGAGTTGAACATTCAAATCGTTTCCAGGTCTAAAGGATTACGTGTTGAAGGGTTCCATCGTTACCTGATTCCTACTTTGAGTGATTCCAACGCTGTATGTGTCAAAGTTTGAATAATTCTGCCGGTGAAATAACTTAGCCATTATGATCTAGTTCTAGTTGATTTTATAAAACCTTCATAAAGTATCTTTTAAAATACATAATGCTGAAAAATGTCTATTTTATAACATACTCCAAGTTTTCAACTGTAGGAAATAAAATAGTAACTTTACATAAAACTACCGGTAATAAAAAGAGGCTTTGTTTGTAGATAAAAGAATTTTATGTAATATATCATCGTTAGAGAAAAAGGTCAGCATGAACAGCAGCTTCCGCTTATTTCAGGCATTTTAAATATATTTAAAATAGAAACTGCAGAAAACGTACATCTGCAAGTTGATCTAATTTCTAACATTTTATAAAACTTAATGTCAAATATTTTACAAAGCAGTAAACGAGATATAAGGTTTAGTTCGTCTTAATTAGTGCGCTTTTGTTATTAAGTTGCTTACGACAATAATAAAATATTTTTTAGATAAAAATGTTTATGTAATACTTTATAAATAAACAATGCAACGTTTCGGCAATAATTTTATAATTTTTCAAAAGTAGATCTCGGGTACGAATTTGACATAAAAAATTATCCTAGACCACAAAACGTTGAAGACTATTATCCTAGTATATTCGATATTCCCAGAATACATACAGGGTGTTTGAAATTCGAGTTTAAGCATGGGGATCTCGCTTATTATAAAAGCTAGAGTATAGGTTTAAATTTGGCAAAGTTGCTAAATTTGATGCTTATTGATAATCCAAAGAGAAATTGGAGATATCTCAAACGGTATCCGAGAAAATTAGGAAAAACAGGAAAGTATATTTTTGTAAATCGTTTATAACTCCTTCGGAGTTTGAAATATTTCAAATGCGTTAAAACATTGCCGAGCAACTTTTCAAGCCGAATCGGATAGTGGTCACAAATTTTTCCTAGGTCGATTCGTTTTTGTTTTAGACAACCAACTTTGTTTTTTCTTATGGGCAGCATATCGCGTTTTTATTCGTTATTAAAGTTCATTTTTAGGACTAACAGGCCTTCAAAACTTTTAGTTTGTTGATCGGTTGTCATGGAAACAACATAAACAATGACCGGCCTACCTGATTTATAATGGTTATTGTTTAAAACGTATTTTTTGAAATTTGACAATGAAAGAAAAAGTAAAATACCATGTGTGATACATCAATGGATTTAGAAAAATAAATGCTGTTTGATTATGTAAACAGCAAAAATTGCGCCCATAAGAAAAAACAAAGTTGGTTGTCATAAAACAGTAACGAATCGATTAAGAAAAAATTTGTGACCACCATCCGATTCGGCTTAAAAAGTTGCTTGAGCAATGTTTTAACACATTTGAAATATTTCAAACTCCGAAGGAGTTATAGACGATTTTCAAAAATCGTATTTTCCGGTTTTTCCCAATTTTCTCGGATACAGTTTGGGATATCTCCAATTTCTCTTCGGATTATTATTGAGCACCAAATTTAGCAACTTTGCCAAATTTAAACCTATATTCTAGCTATTATAATAAGCGAGATCCCCATGCTTAAACTCGAATTACAAACACACTGAATACATTTAACAACCACAAGTTTAGCATATAAAAACATTTGGCTAATATGGGCAAAATTCGTATGCCTATTATCTTATCCAAAACTCACATTTAAGGATATACCGTGGATTGCATATTGATCTAATGGATAAGCCTTACGGTTTTACCTGTAATTATCTCTTCCTCCTTTTGTCCCACGTGTTGTAATAACCGAGTTGGCATTACTTCCACTTATTATTGGGAAAGTTTGCAAATAATGATAATCTCCTTCGCACACATTTTATTATATTAGTAATCACTGAACATCTGTTCCGGTTTAAATTAAACAGTGCTTCATAACGAGGAAACTGTTTTGTTCTTTTATTGAATAAAGACGGTACATGTTTCCAATAGATAGGGTAACTGCTACAGTTATTGGCCCCCTTAAGCCTTATTTCATATTGCAAGTGAGATGATTAATTAATTTTTCGATATTCAAATATGAAATTGAAATGTGTAGACCAATAAACTTATTTTCATATTTAAAATCATAAGTTTTTAATGGTAAAAAAAATTATTTTTAAAAGACTGTGCTGTTTGTAGTTATTAGAATGTCTTTCGTAGTTATTGACCCTGCATGTACCAATTATTGAAATTCACAATAGTTGTTAATTCTTTTGAAAATTTCTCACAAAATAATAACAGTATTTATTGTTTTCTTGTAACTGTGTCTTTAAGATACCAGATAAAATATTTCATAAAGAATAAATAGGGTTTAATCAAACAACATTTTATTTTAACAAAAAGTAAATTCTATTATAAACACGAAGTTTACATGAAGACAAATAAGGTAACTAAATATATCATAGTCGATCACTGTAAAAAATATATTCTATTTTCTATTTTAAAAAGTTGCAGTGTGACTCTTTCCTTCTTATTTCTTTCTTCTTTACACAGTCTTTGATTGACATAGATTTACATGGGAATACTGTATCCGAGTTTGTTTTGTATTTTAATATCCATCTCAGGTGATATTTTCTGCAACATGTGTTACCTACATTTTATTCTAAAATTGTTGCTATTAATATTATAGCCACAAGTAAAACATAAACCAAATACAACTTTGTTATTTAAAAATTCGTTTTGAATATTGTCTTCATTAGGTTGTTCCTCAATCTCTTGGTCAATATCAACATTTTTAAATGAATCTTTGACGGGAACATCTTTCTTCTTTTCTTTGTTTACTTCAATATTTTTACTTTTATCACTTAATTTAGTTATTGTCAATTTTAAATTATCACTCATTAGCACGTTTGATTTTGTTTGATTTTTGTTTAAGTAATTTCACTTTTTTATTCTTTTCTTATCTTAATGCTATGGACGAATGCCGCGACAAGAATGACTTAAACCGTCCTCTTCCAGGTGTATTGTTTTTGAACAAGGTTTCTCTTTTAGAATCCTCTAGAAACGGTTTAACGGATAGCCTAATATCGTCAAATCGTTTGGGAAGACCTTTTTTTGGCTTTTTTCCAGCCAGGCCACAATTAAGGTACCTGAGCCGAATAAAGCCCAGCACTAAATAAGGCCAACTTTTGAATTTACCGCTTAAAAACGCACTGTACATCCGGAGTTTGTGTTTAAAAGATGTGTTACCAGTTAGGTGTGGTGAGGTGAGGACCAGTTAACCCTCATCCTACCAAGGTCTTTTTGTAACGTGTCCTACCAAGGTGTGCCTCAGAGGCACATATCTATTTATACATAATAGTTGATGTAAATAACTGCGAAATGTAATTATTTTACTTCATTGTAGTTTATTTAGTAAACATACAAACAAAATATGCATATACAGAGAATATTAT
Source organism: Elmis aenea (assembly GCA_947652605.1). Lineage (NCBI taxonomy): Eukaryota > Metazoa > Arthropoda > Insecta > Coleoptera > Elmidae > Elmis > Elmis aenea. The sequence goes on along the minus strand of OX393582.1, from coordinate 11,218,715 downwards.
AAAATATTATATATATATTACAACCTAATCCTTTTACCCGAAGGTGTAGGGTGTGAAATCGTATCCTAGTGTTCTTTATTGCTATGGATATACATTTTCTCCACTCTTTTTTATTTCTTGCCATATTTCTTGCCTGTGACATGTTCATCCCTCTTTCTGTTAGTATTTTTTTCACACTATCGTCCCACGTATTCCTAGGTCTTCCTCTGAGTCTCTTCTCATGTCTTCTTGCTTTCCATGTTTGTTTAGCGGGTCTCTCGTTTCCTAGCCTGATTAGATGTCCAAGCCATTTGAGCTGTCGGTCTTCGATTATTTTTAATATAGGTTCGACCTTCAATCGTTTTCTTATTTCCGTATTTCTTATTTTGTACATTCTGGTGACCCCAGCTACTTTGCGCAGATATTTCATCTCCATGGCCTGTATTTTGCTCTTCATGGTCGGTGTTAGAACCCAGGTTTCACATCCGAAAGTGAGTGTTGGTACGAATACAGTTTTGTATACTGTTACTTTAATCTCCTCTGCAATCTCCCTTTTCCCTATGAACGACTTTCTTAGGCTTAGATGTGTTTTCCAGTCTCGCAATGACTATGGTATCCTATGTACCAAAAAAAACCGTTGTGTTATATTATTATCCACGATGCATCATGACAACACTGTTGATGTGGAAAATAAAAACAAATCTGAAATAAATACGTACTACAACTCCACAAAAGGTGGAGTCGACACTTTTGATCAGATGGCACATGCATATACTGTGAAACGAAAAACAATAGGTGGCCTTTAACTTTTTTTTTATTATGATCGACGCTTGTGGGATAGCATCGCTAGTTATCGGGAAAAATATCCATCTAGATTGGAATATTTCCAAGAAACATAAACTTCGGATTATTTTGTTAGGTGAATTAACAACAGAACTCGTAATAGACCATATTAGAAGGCAAATTCTTAGCGGATTGCATAAAAGTCACATTTCTTTGAACCAAACTACACTAAACCAAGCTCCAGAACAGGAAGAATCTGTTCCACAATTTAAAAAAAAGAAAGCACTGTTATATTTGTTCTTCAAAAAAGAGCAGGATGTCAACACAGTGTTGTGGAACATGTAAACAAACAGTGTGTGGTGAGCATGCACTAAAAATACTTACGTGCAAAACCTGTCAAAAACAACAGTAAAATTTATTTTGTAATATTTTTAGTTTTTTAATATTTTATAATGTTCTCTGTATATGCATATTTTGTTTGTATGTTTACTAAATAAACTACAATGAAGTAAAATAATTACATTTCGCAGTTATTTACATCAACTATGTGTAAAAATAGATATGTGCCTCTGAGGCACACCTTGGTTGGACGTGTTGGTAAATCAAGTTTATTATTTTTTTGTAAAAAAGAAAAAACATTTCTAAATTTATTTGACACCATTATATGTTAAATAGCTGTAATGGAGAAAACATAAAACCTCTAGTCTATCAACAAGTTAATTTATGAAATACGTACGTTATAAAAATCAAATGTGCCTCAAAAGCACACCTTGGTAGGATGAGGGTTAAAAGGGCCAAGGAGCATTAAACCGGCAACAACGCGTTTTGTTTAGTGCAACAAAACTTTGTGACGTGTCGTTTTTATAAAAATCCGCCATAACAAATCGTAAGTATTTCAAAAAGTTTGTTAATTATACTGTATTTTATGCTTTTATATGACAGATTATAATATTATTCAACTTCCCAACTGTAGAAAATAACAAATTTATATGTGAATCATTTGGAATTTACATATTTTTTTAGGAACGACGCATTCATCAAAAAGGCCCATGTAATGGATCGTCATTGGGCCTTTTTGTTACAGATGATATTATAGCCAAAACAACCAACAAGAAACAAGTAAAAAAAGTTATGTGTTGAGCTTACACCAGAGGACAACGATTTTCAATACTGCTAATTTTTGAGAAGCTAAAAGTACGCTCAAAAAGCAAAAAAAATTAAAAGATGATTACTAAGTTTAAAATAATTGTGATGTTCTAGAGTAGAGTAAACTCTTAAGGAATATTGTTTTTGTGATTAATAATCATTTAAAACTGATTTAGAAAATAATGTTCGGTTTCTTTGTTATTCCTAATTTATTTTTACTTTGGGCCTTAAAATATACATAGGTACATAATATGGCCCAATATGAGAGTTCAGAAAAACATTTATTTTTGTTCTTTAAATATATTTTATGTAGAAGGCATATTTTATTTTTGTTACTAATGGAAATAAAGAATTTAATCTCACTTACTGTATTTTAATGTTCCTCCAAATAAAGTTATTAAAAATGAATGTTAATTCAACTCAGGTACCTTATAGCTTCTTCGGAATGAGTCAGTACTGAAGAAGGACCATGGCGTTTTTTAACAAATTTTTCGAATAGGCTGAAGTGCAATGTGGCCCTAGGAACATTACACATCTTCGAAGCTTCTCGTTTAGATATTCCATTTTTCACAGCCTCTAATGCTTTTTCTATATCGTTCTTATTGTATTTTTTTTTTTTATAAACACAACCTCCTTTTACTTTTGACAATTTCGAGAAATTTACAATTTAAATTTACCGGTAAAATGTACACTGTGTATAGTTATTGGCAAACAATGCTTTAGGCATTGGCCACGGTTAATAACTAAATCTAGGCAGAATTCAGGTGGACTAGTTATTGGCCGCCTTTGCCAATAACTATAATTTTTCAGATTTTTATGATGCAATTGTTTGATACCCATCAAATAAATCAATCATTGAAACTATAGCCACAGAATTATGTATTTTTGTCACTTTATAGTGTAATGAGGTTATAGGGTTTGTAATAATATTACGCCATCCATGGACTAATAGTAAAGTAAGCTATTCAAGATTGACACTCTTAAGGTATTCACATGCACTGCGCCATTTCTCACTTGCGACTGCAACGAGCTCCAGGTAAGTATGGTTTGTTATTTTTGTCACCAACATTATTACAAAAAAAGTTAGTAGTTTGAAACAGAAATGATGAAACTTTGCAAACTAATAAACAAAATTCTCCTTATTTATTTAGAATTCTTATTATATGCGATTAAATTCAGATTACGCCAATAACTACATAAAGGCCAATAAGTGTAGCAGTTACCTTAGCTATTTAAGTTCTCTCTGTTTTATGTTTTTGAATAATGGCCAACGATGATAAATGTAACAAAAACTAAAAGCGTCTACTACAAAATATCTCTTTTAATTACATTTTTGTAGTCAAAGAAGCGGGTTGGCTTTGAACGAAGCTCCACCGTAGAGCTTAAAAGAACTTGTATATGTCTCAAGTAATTTCGCAATGGTTCACTCAAGTTTTCGAGCTATTTCGTTGTTTCCATTCTTGCCATTTTCATAGGAAGCAATACGAAGCTAAGGTATTACCCCGGGAGATGTTTTATTAAGTCCGTATAGTCATCTTTTATTCTTTTTCAGTCAAAGAATGTAGAACATATTGCCGGCTATCGAGGTCAGGGTTCTGGGGTTTGGCCTAATGGCGGCCATAAATTGACTGCAGCATCGGCAACATCGAATTACGAAGAGAGGTTGGTTTTATTACAGGTAGCTTTGAAAAAGCCTTTTTACCTTTGATCTTACATAGAGCTTTATATTCATACCCAGCGATTTTTCTTTGTAAAATATGTTGGGGTTCTTCTGTAATTTTTATTCTGTGCATAACGTATTAATTAATAACAAACAAGGATTAAACACTGCTGTATTAAAAACCAAAAAAAGGGCCTAACACTTGCGTTTATATGATTCTCAATAGTTTTTTGATGTATGTAGTCGGGCTTCTCTAATTTTTAAGCGTTGTAGCTTAGTTGACAATTGTCATTAAAACACTTGTACACAATCAATGTAAGATTGGCAGTCAAGCTAAACTGTTTATTTGTGAGTGTTTGTATGCCTTACATAATCTTAACCTTAAACTACCCGCGCGGTGTATTTTGTACACCAATAGCCAGGGCCGGTCATCTACCCATATGTCGAGGTCCGATTGCAAGATTTTTTTTGGGGACCCCTATAAAATTTTCATTGGGAAATTATTGCATTGAATTAATTAAATTCGAATAGTTAAATATATACGTAAATAATATAAAATGGTAATAATTTAAGATTAAAAACACGGTTATTCATTCCATTTTCGAATAATTTTGTTGGTATTTATTGCAGTACATAATAAGTTTATAAACAAAATTAACACAATTAACACACAATAATCGAAATATTTTTTCATTCTGTAACACTTTTATCAGTTTTAAAGTTGGACATTTTACATCCCATTTTTCAATTAAATCCTCAAAGTCTGTCATCTCAACTTCTGTATTTTCGATGGATAGATAGTATTGCTAAAGAATTAAGTCTTTCTTGAGACATTGTATATCTGATGTATGTTTTAAATAATTTTAATTTACTAGACGAGCGTTCTGCACTGGTTACCAGAATTGTTAAATAAATTCTAACCAGAGAAGGTCACGATATGTTGCTAGAATCTGATCAAGGGTGTGTTTATTGCATCAAGAACATCAAAACTAATGCCTAATTTACATTGGTATAGTAGCTTATGCAAGTAACTAAAGCAAGTAGCTAAATTATGCGTCTACACACAATTTAGTGAAGTTGTTTAGTAAACTGACAGAAATGGACTATCGTGCGATAGTCCGCTTATCAGTCAAAACATGTATTGAAAATTTGAGCGAAGAATTATTGGAAATGGTACGGGGTGATAAAAAAAATTTAATTGTGGTATCTTCACCCCAACGTACTAGTGCCATATTTTTTCTTTTTACACTTTTTACACACGTTAAGCGCACTTGACAGTGACGTTTAAAAAGGAAGCGCAGGTCAGGTCACTTGCGCAAGTAAATAGAAATTACTAATCACTAAATTGTTTACTTGCGCAAGTACTAAACAAAAGTGTCTACACGTTGCAAGTAGCTAAATTTAGCTACTTGATTTAGTAACTTGCTTTAGCTACTATACCAATGTAAATTCGGCATTAAATGTTTTGTGGAGTTATACGTGCCACTGGCTATTTCCTACGGAAAAATAGGGGAAAACTGAAAAGTTGAATAATAAAAGTAATTTTTCCGATCGCGTTGGCCATAAAACCGTCAAAGATAAAATCGAAATTCGTCTATTTACCAATGCGCGCATCCTTTGCAGGTAAAATGGTGCAAAGTTTTTGATAAAAAACGGTTCCGGAGAAAAACGTCAAAAACGAAACCGCTCCAAAAGCGCTATGATTTGAGAAGTTTTATCACTAAATCTATGCGACTTGCATAGGCGTTTACATAGCGGAAACCGTTTTTAAAAGGGCACCGTTTTTGATGTTTTTTTCCGGAACCGTTTCAGATTTTTTCAAAAACTTTGGACCATTTTACTTGCAAAGGAAGTGCGAATTGTGAAATAGAAGAATTTAGATTTTATCTTTGACGGTTTCATGGCCAACGCAATCGCAAAAATAAAGGTATTATTATTCAATTTTTCAGTTTTTCCTTTATTTTTCCGAAGAAAATGGTCAGTGGCACGTATAACTCTGCAAAACATTTAGTTTTGATGTACTCAAACTGTTAATGTTTTAAGGGTTTTGATTTATTACACTTTGCTTATTGTTTGCTCTTACTGTAGCACATTTTTTTAACATTATTTTCTTTTTTCGTAAATTTTCGCATTTTATATTTCTAAATAGAGAATCATACACATCCATCGGTTTGAGAAAGATGTCGGCACTAAGGATTTACTACCAAGCGTATTTCAACTAATAAAACCAATCACTTCATCATTTAATTGCTTTGTACAATTATAGAGCGTTGCAATAAAACATTTTTTTTATATACGAGACTTTTAAAATCTTTAAATTAACTATAAAGGAGTACTTCAAAACAGAGATGTAAACTAAAATCGCAATTTCCTGTTTTAATATATTTAAGTGGTATAAAAAAATAAGTTATCACATAAATATTTCTACAGCTAACTACATTTTTTGAGAGAATGTTTATTTTAATTAAAATGAACGTAGTTTAGATTAAATAAAACGTATCACAGATATTAGCATTATTTACTTGGAAACCATCATATATTTATTATCATTGTATTTCTATATTGTTATCGGAAGTGTATTATTGTGCTCCTTTTCATATTCTTCACAATCTTCTTTGAAGTCCCTGGAAAAAATAAAGAGTAAGTATATAATGTATTTATCTAAGATAATAAAAAGTTTGACACAAACATTAGATCAGTATTGAACAGTGGATTTTGTATTTTTGAAAAATTATTGGTAGTTGATATAAATAAAAAACAAACTTACTCCACAAAACCCCTTAATCCAGGATTGCTGTAAATTCCTGTATGTCCATGACGAAAATCGGATGATAATTCATGGAAACGTACTATGCCTTGATACGTCATATTTCTGTCATTTGTTGCAATATGTGCAATCTAAAAAATATTTTCGTTATAAATAAATTGCTCTCGATCTGCAGTTGTTTGTCACTTACTCTTCTTCCGAATCTAATTGGAAGTACGTTATCGTCTTGAGCATGTAGGATCATTATGGGTGGGTTGACCCTAAGTATATTAGATTTAGTTTTAAAAACAAATCCGTTTTCTTCCAGTGGATCAACCATCGTTGCTTCCCACCAAGCTAGCCATCTGAATATCTGTAACAAAAGTAAACGTTATAAACAAGTTTATAGTGTTCACAAAAAAGTTGTAGCACTAAACTCTCATTTCGAGACGTGATATGTCGTTATGGCCTCTTAATACCTTTTAAATCTTGATCATAAAAATAATTACCAAAGTTTTTAAATGCGTACATGACTGGATCGATAGGAATTTAGCTATCTAATTGTGACCAAAAATTATGTTAGTGCCTTTGAAAAAAAATTAAATACGTTTTTTTTTTGGTAAGGAAAACGTTGATGGGTACAAAGTGTCCAAAGCCAACACACCCTTGAGATGTGCATTATAAAATTCTCAAGACTGCCGAAGATCTTGGAATATCAAAGGATGGAAGCGATGGAATATCGAAAGGACAAAGTATGCCAGTTCTAATTGCAACAGTTTACCTTACCGGGAATAGATATTTTTGGACAATGGAATCACGCAAATCTTAACTTTTACTAAACTCTCAAAAAACATGAACGTGGCAATTATATTTGTTGGAAAGTTGTAGATGCATTTGTATTGTACATGTGCTTCTGCCAAATGATGAAATTTTGGTATTATTATATTAGATAAAGAATGCATGCTCATCACTTATTAATAAAAGTGGAATGATCAGTAAAATAGTTTAGATATGTGCAATTATAATAATAACTTGCTATTAGGTTGTGATAGGAAAACTGAAATTTTAACATGAATAGCAATAGAAATAGGTAACAAAAGAAAAAAAACAGAGAAACTGGCCTTAAAGCTTTATATCGAGAGGATTATGTTCTCGGTTTTGTAAATTTGTATCAGGGATTTATTTAAAATGGGATGTCTTCTAATTTATTTCGTTATTAAGTTTAATTGTTTTGATATGTACTACTTTAGATAGGGTTGCAGCAAAGCGCCCAAAATTATTTATGATGTTCACATATCTCTTAAAATACATCCAATATTGGCAAAAGTAAAGCCCACCCAGAAAGACATCAATTCTCGAGATTTTGGAATATTTTCTAATACAATGTAACACTTACTTCAAGAAAAGCGATGACTTCAACTTCTTCTCTAAGACTGGTAAACGGGGCTTCCAGCATCAATCCGTTTGGTACATGGCCTTCGTCTCTAAGTCTAGCTACTGTGTGTGTGCTAATCGCTGTGCCCATGGAATGGCCCCAGACGTAAATTCTACCTTTAGGTCGTTGTTCCCTCAACCACTTATAAACTAAAACTGATTCAGAAACAACGGCGTCTTCACCCAAAGGAGCTGAAGTTGAGTCAGCAAAATCTGTAAAAGTGAATCATTAGGGAAATAGTTATCTTGACTATAATTTTTTTTCTGATAATTTGAAACAAAAATCTATGTCCCCTCAGGTTTTTTTTCTGGATTTGATATTTTTGATCAACAAATGCATGTACTGTATTAAAGTACTTACCTCTGTAATCTATGGCCATTATCTGGAAATAGTTTCTTAAAACTTTGTACATAGGTACGTTGGTAATACGCGAAGAAGCAACACCATGGAAGAATAAAAGCATGTCATGAGTGGAATTTTTCATGGTCGCGTTAAAATCGAAATTGGGGTCGCTCTCGGATTGTTCTACCAATGACTCGGGTAGTACATGCCAAGCACCAATCCGGAATTTCGGATCCGTGTCAGGATATATGTTAACGTAGAAATTTTTAACGCCTTTTATACCGTATTTGGCATAATTTCCAAACTCAGGTTCTTTAGGATTATCAACTATAAATAAAATTTCAGTGTAAGATGCATGTTGTAGTAAATATTTATTTTTAATTTCCACAATGTGCTTCAAAAAACCACGTATTCGTTTTGCCTATAGCTTAATTATTTTATTTTAATATCGACTTTCAAGTTATATTTCCGAAAACTATTAAAATTTCATTGAAGTTAATATTTTCAGGCTTTAAAATTTTAAAATCTTTTAGAAAATTTGGTTACTTAAAGAAAATATTCTGAAAATATTATTTTTTTTAAAATTTTTAGATATATGCATTCAAGAAGTTTTGTTGACTTGATATTACGTGCTTTAAAAAAGATCCAATAAATGGGGCATTTGAACCTCTTCGAACATGTTGCTTTTGAGTTAACAGTCCTGCGCCTGCAGCGTCGGGCTGTTACCAAGCAACACGTTCTCGTGGTAACGAGACAAAATTATTGCGGAATTATCAATAACCTTGGGTTATTACAACTGATAACTTAATATTCTCGCTAAGCTGTAAATCCTCAAATTAGGCAAGTAAAAAAAATGTACGCAAAACAAAAGCATTTCGTTGTGTTACGCGTTTATCGCAAAAACAAAATCCCCGCGCTTCTAATCCAGAGTTTTATCAAGTTTTAAAACAAAGTTGAATTGCATTGTTTTTAATTATTGACATTTCTAAGCACCATGGAATCAAATACTTTGCAACTAATAAGCGATAATCATCGTCTATAAAATATTTTGTTCCACGAATAAATAATATTGCATCTTCACATTGAAGTGGTTGATAACATTTAGCAATTAAGAGATAGGCAAAATAAACATACGTCAATTCAAATATTCAGTTTTGGTAATAATGTTATAATAAAAATTAATTCAACAGTAATTTAAAAAAAAAAGTTAAAATCTAATTATATTGTACATTAATAAATATTTTGAAAATTTCTAAAAGTTATAAATAATAATAAAAGTTTATTTTATAATCACTTACGATTCCAGAACACGAAAAACCGTTGGACACTTATATTATTTTGAAACACCAGAGGAAAAACAACAAATAATCCAAAAAAGACTAGGAAAAATATAGTTGCACTAAAAATAAAACGATATTAATTCACTAGTTCACTTTAATTCACACAACAAAATATTGCTCTATTTACTTACAAAAGAGCTGCTGAAATAATAAACCATTTTCGCTTATAAAAAGGCTTTTGACGATGCATTTTGGTTAGTTTATTATCAACTGATTCACAGATGGATACTGAATATTGAGTACTTTGCTTTTAATTTATATTGGCAAAGATAGTTATCTCGAGTGTTTTACCATCAATCCAATCAATAATATATTGTTACATAAATTCACAATTAGTCATACTACTTTCAGCAATTGAATCTATAGACCAAATTTTGATATCTAAAATAGATTCAAATCCTCGTAATGTACATAATTGTCGCAGGACAATGCATTTTAGTAGGTGACAAATGCGAAATCGGTGACAAAAAAAATTATCAATCATTTTACCCTTAAAGATTATGTGAAGTGTATTTCAATGTAATTAATGGGCCTTCCTATAAAATATATTAAATAAGAATATTTGTTTTCCATAGATCATTATAGGAAATGAGACTAATACAATAAGATTCTACCGATGATAAGACAAAGTCTTTAAGAAGTATATTTTTCTCAAAAGTTAACCCTCGAGCGGGCGCGCTGTAGCATTAAGTATGCCATTTTTAAGAAATTCATTGTGCAATCTCCGTGTCTAGATCTAATCGTAAAAGACTTTATGTATTCCTTCAGTGCTATTTTGACTTTCAATCGAGTACGCTGTCGTAACACAAAGATCTGTAGTTGGGTTATGATCTGATAATAATACTTTATTTCTCTAATTTTGTAAAAAAAAAATGTGGATACAAGAATTAAATATGATTCTTGCAGTTTAGTTGCAAAAGTTATGTCAAAACCATATACAGGGTGTTTCTTAAGTATTGCAAACAAATTTGGGAGGTGATTCCTTATCGAAAACTAAGGTTTTTTTTTATATGAAATTTTTTCCTTAGACGTCTCCTTTCGGAGTTACACCCCCCTAAGAGGGAGCGGTAAAATTAGGTTTTTATTTTATTTCTCAAATTTGGATAAATGTAGGACAATGATATTTGGTAGATGTTTTATACTTATTAAAAGGTTTCCCATAGTTATATTTTTAATCATCTCCCACCTTCAAAGGAGGCTAAAAAATGCGACTCCTGTTGGTATTTTTCTCAGAACTTTTTGGTGGGTTACCTACCATTTTGCAATTTAAAATTTTGTTTTTAAAAGCTTGATTTGTTTAGAAACTTTAATGTATTCTTTAACTTTTCTCGTAAAACCTACAGTTTTTGATTAAAAAAACAAAGATGTAAACATGCACCATTAACTATTCCTTTATAAAATGATTCATTTTGGTGGTTGCCATGGTTTGTTTATGTTCATATTGAGTAGAATTGACGGGCGTTTGAGAGTTGTTCGCCGCGTAAACGTCGAAATGAATTACACCTGTCAATTCTACCCAATATAAACATAAACAAACCATGGCAACCACCAAAATGAATATTTTTATATAGGAATATTTGATGGTTCATGTTTATTTATTTTAGTTTTTACTCAAAAACTGTAGGTTTTACGAGAAAAGTAAAAGAATAAAAAAAGTTTCTAAACAAATCAAGCTTTTAAAAAAATATTTCTTAATTGCAAAATTTCAAGCCTCCAAAAAGTTCTATTAACAATACCAATAGGGGTCGCACTTTTCAGCCCCCTGTGAAGGTGGGAAATAATTAAAAATATTACTATAGGTAACCTTTTAATAAGGATAAAACATCTACTAATTATCATTTTCCTACATATATCCAAATTGAAAAAATAAAATAAAAACCGAATTTTATCGCTCCCTTTAGGGGGGTGTAACTCCGAAAGAAGACGTCTAAGGAAAAAAAAATATGAGAAAGACCCCCTTAATTTTCAATAAGAAATCACTTCCCGAATTTTTTTGCAATACCTAAAAAACACCCTGTATATTTGTCACACATGTAGTGCCTAAGAATGTCATTCAGATAAATAAAAAAAATATTACAACTGCTATTTAGGTTTGGAAGTTGAAATATTTTTAAAACATAATTTATATTATATACCTAGTATATAATTTGTTTTATGAAAAAATATCATTATAAGTTGTATTTACAAAACACAAAAGGTATATAGAGAGTTCCCTACAGCTTCTTCGCCCGTTTTTTGTACCACAGGTGCCCCTTCCTCCTATCCCCACATTTCCTCTGTAAGGTTTCTTCTTTACATTGTGTCCTCCTCAGTATCCTGCCATATCTTCTGCGAACGTCCTCTCTTGTTCCGTGCACGTGGCTAATTTTAAGTCTTTTCCATCTCCCCCGACAACCATGTATTCCGTTTTCTGCATATTTATCTCCAAACCTCATTCTGCATATTTATCCCCAGACCCCATTCTGTATATTTATCTCCAGACCCCATTCTGCATATATCTTTATTAGTTGTCTTGCCATATAATTTAGATTCTGTTCATCTTCGGCCATGAAGACTTGGTCGTCTGATAAAAATAAACCAATAATACTATCATACACAAGCCTTATTTTTGGTTTTTGAAATGCTATAGATATTTTGCGACTCTCAGGTTAAGAATAGCTGATTTAAAGAACAAGTGCATTAATTTATGTCATACTTTTAATGTATGATGAGAAGTAGCGACGAAAAAACTAAGAAAATTTGTTTAAAAACATTTAAATGCCTTAACGAAATTAGTCATAATACATTAAAATACATTAAAATCCTTTAAATAACTTATTTCAACTTATATCAATAGCGTTAGTATCGTGTCAGTGATTTATAGGAACTCGACATGTACAAAAATTTTATAGATACAGACATTAACGCGTTTGTTATTCGCTATGACGTCCAAATTTTGAGTGCGTGGTTATAAATAAACAATACACACATAACTTTTTATCGTATTGACGCAATTATTTAAAAGGAATATGTTCTATTAATTGCCTATGTTTGTGGGCCACTTAAAAAAATTCCAGTACATTTTGGTATGACTAAGTCCAAGAAAGATAGTTTATGTTTGACAAGATAGCGTTTTTGTTTACATTTAGGCACATTCAAGATAGTTAAGAAAATACATTTTATCACATAATTAACTATAATAAATTTGATGCAATAGACCAAGTTTAATGAAAATATACGAAATGTTTGGAATTAGATATATTCATTTTATTGATTATTTCTACTCGATTTGGTCGAACAGCTAACATTAGCTGTTTTTTATTTAAAGTATAATCTGCTTGTTCTTGGATGCGCCCCTTGATTGACCGCGCCCCGGTGAAGAGCACCCCTTGCACCCCCGGCACGGCGCACTTGTGGTAAAAATGAAAACACCAAAGAAGTCTAGCTTGCGTTGAGAAAAGACCTAATTGGTTGACAACAAATATACAGCGAGTGCGCTAGGCTAGACGTTCATATTTAGCTTTTAAATTGTAAATACTGCTAAACGTTGCCTTGTAGAATAAACTTTAAGTCAATGTTGGTCTATAAACAGCTTTTTAAAAACAAGTTTTTTTTATTGACGTGGATATGTTTCAAAATATATTTGCGTAATTTAAGAACACAATAAAAAATTAATAATAGATCCGTGAATCTATGTATGTTTATATATTTATCACACTGTATAAAAGGTTTTTAATTCATTATATAATAACATAATCATGAAATGTGTAATCTAATTAAGTAAAACAACCTTGTTGAAAATCACTCGATAATTTTGAACTTTGCAACAATGTTTTAAGTACTTACTACAGATAATTCTTTAACTTGTGTTGCGCATGTTGTAATTAAGGTATTCTGAGATCAATAGTATAACCCTTGACTGGGTATAACGATGTAGATAGGAACACATCTTAAAAACTAAGCATCCAACTGGATCCTTTTTCGGTAATTCACAAATTATTGTAACACAAAACTGTTATGCGTTGAAGCAAACGTTCATACTTCGCAGAACTGTTCGATAGTAAAAATTTAGAAACCTGAAAAAAAAATTGCACAAAAACAAGGCATTTTTACTACCATTGTGTAAAAACTTTGCGGTAACATTTTTGGTGCGCTTATCCAAACACAAAGCTAATTTGAGCCCCCACTAAATCAAATATTTTGTTTCGCTATTATACAAGGTAGGCCAAACGTATAGGAATGCTGCTATAAATACTGCAAGTTAAATGAAATAATGTTTTACATAAAAAGTGTATGGGAAATTATTGTTAACTACATTTTAACGTTGTTCAAATTTTTTGGGTTTCAAATTTATTTATTATTTTTCACAAAATCGTTTTTTGAGTAAATTTTTGAAGTTTCTTACAAACAGAACATTAGATTGTTTCCTGAACCATTTGTTTGTTACGAGTAAGCATGATGAACATGTTCTGAAAATTTCAAGTCAATATCTTAGGCAGTTAAAAAATTATTCGGGAATATATGTTTTAAAACGATATAAAACTTAGGAAATTTGGCTTTTTTGATTTTATTTTTAAAGTTTCTTACAAACATTGGTTTATTTCCTGAACCATTTGTTTGTTATGAGTTAGCACGATGAACATGTCCTGAAAATATCAAGTCGATATCTATAGCTGTTGAAAAATTATTCGCGAATTTGTTTCGAGACGAGCATAATAGGAAAGAAATTTTGCTTTTTTGAGTTATTTTTTGAAGTTTCTTACAAACAGAACATTGGGTGATTTCCTGAACCATTTGTTTGTTTTGAGTTAGCATGGTAAACATATCCTAAAAATTGTAAGTCAATATCTTAAGCAGTTAAAAAATTATTCGCGAATATGTGCTTTAAAAAGATATAAAACTTAAGAAATTTTGCCTTTTGAGTTAATTTTTGAAGTTTCTTACAAACAGAACATTGGATTATTTCCTAAACCATTTGTTTGTTATGAGTTAGCATGATAAACATGTGCTGAAAATTTCAACTCGATATTTATAGCTGTTATTATTCGCGAATATGTTTCGAGATTTTTTAATATTATTAACTGATCTATGAAACAACTGCTATGACTCACTGTTGTTCTCTTATAAACCACGCTTGTAATGATCAAGTACTTTTGTATTGTTTTATTATAGGTACTTTGATTAAAAAGGTCAAGCTTAGCTCTACTACAGGATAGCGTAAAAAAAATCAAAAAAATAAATGTGTTTCCAAACACTTCCTATTCCATTAACAACCTGGTTTATTTTGTCAAATTTATTACAGTTTAATAAGTGATTAAAAGTACTTTTTTGAAAACAATCCTGAACGTGCCTAAATGTAAACAAAAACGCTATGTTGTCAAACAAACTATCTTTCTCCGACTTAGTCATACCACAATGTACTGGAACTTTTTAAGTGGTCCACAAACATAGGCAATTAATAGAACATATTCCTTTCAAATAATTGCGTCAATACGATTAATAGTTATGTGTGTATTGCTTATTTATATCCACGCACTCAAAATTCAGACGTCAAAACAGTCAAAACGACTAACCAACGCGTTCATGCATATCTATTAAAATTCTTGTACATGTCGAGTTTCTATAAATCATACTTAATCCAGATTCCATGATTATTCAACTTATATATAAATTACTAAATTGATTTTGATGCTTTACGACCAATTTTGTTGAGATGATTAATGTTTCTAAAAAATTGAAAACAATTGCTTAGTTTTATCGTTGCTTCTTCTAATCTTATAACATTGAAAATATTACATAAACGAACGCATTTGTTCCTTAAATCAGAGATTCTTAACCTGTGAGACGCGCCTCCACCTAGAGATCTAATTGGGGGGGGGGGGGGCGAAGAAAATTGGAAATTGAAGGCGAAACTGTTTAATGAAGCAACAAAAAAAAAAAAAAAACAATGATATAAAATACGCACTGAAAATGACAGCATTTACGCATTAGATAGGTTCTTAGTAATAATATTATTCTATAGATTTATTTCATCGTCCTGACAACTTTCATTAACCTATCAAAAAAAAAACAAAGAAAAAGAGAAGCAATCGCTGTTTATTTATTTTAATAAATGTTTACTAAAGCAACAAAAAAAAACAATGATATAAAATACGCACTGAAAATGACAGCATTTACACATTTGATAGGTTCATAGGAATAATATTATTCTATAGATATATTTCATCGTCCTGACAACTTTCACTAGTCACTAGCCTATCAAAAAGAAAAAGAGAATCAATCGCTGTTTATTTGTTTTAATATCACCAGAATATTTGTAAATTAACTTTTATTCATACTATAATAACATAAACAAAATTAAAAATCACAACATACGCAATTTTTAAACATAATATTAAAAGAAGGAGTATTAATATACAAGAAACAACTATAGGCTAATGTAAAATAATCTGTAAAATTTACGTTATAAATAAAAACAATCACATTTACAAACAGAATTTGTGATATGCTTGTATGCGGCAAAAAAATGTGGCGGCGAAGAATTGTTGCGGAAGATTGTGTAGGCGAAGAATTGTGAGCGAAGAATTGTGGAGGCGAAGAATTGTGGACGAAGAATTGTGGGCGAAGAATTGTGGGTGAAGAATTGTGGGCGAAGAATTGTGGGCAAAGAATTGTGGGCGAAGAATTGTGGGCGAAGAATTGTGGGCTAAGAATTGTGGAGGCGAAGAATTGTGGAGGCGAAGAATTGTGGGCGAAGAATTGTGGAGGCGAAGAATTGTGGGCGAAGAATTGTGGGCGAAGAATTGTGGGCGAAGAATTGTGGGCGAAGAATTGTGGGCGAAGAATGTTCCGGACACGGCCTTTAATTGTGCAAAGCCCCAAATAATAATAAAAATTCTAAAAAAAATTAAAAATTAAAAGTTTTATTTTGAAGTCGACTAGCTCAAAACTTGTTATATTTTATTTAATTTACGAATTTATTTACAATATCAATTTTTGTAATTTTTTTAAACAGTTCTGCTAATGTTTAACTAATTTCGCCCTTTCATAATTTTTTCATCTACTACTTCGGCTGACATAGCTCAAAAACACAAAAAAAAATTGAAAAAACGTAATCAACTTGTAAATTATGCCACAGAGAGTATCAGGAGCTTTTAATGGATGTATTTTAAAATTTAATCGGAAATAAATAAAATAAACTACCTAAAAACATAAATAAATAATTTGTATTATTGTAGCTTTTAAAATATTTAATAATAAATATGTTTAACCGAAGTAGCAGTGATATTTTTTGTCAATAAACTTTTAAGCGAAAAAAATTACAAACCTCTTACTTATGGTGCGCGTGCCGCACTTGTCCATAGCATCTTAAAAACCAAAAAAAGCTTGTGTTTGATGGTATTATAAGTTTATTCTTATTAATATGACCTTTTGCGTTTCGCAAATACAACTTATCATGATATAAAACAAATTATACACTAATATAACATAAATTGTATTCAAAAAAATACTTTAATACTTTAACACACAAACCTAAATAACAATTATAATATTTTCTTTATTTATCTGAATCGTATTCTTTAGCACCACCTGTCTGACAATAACATTTGGTATTGACAAAATTTTTACAAGAAAATTGATTGCAAGAATCATATTATTGGCGTGTACACACTTTTTCCTACAGAATTGGAGTAATAAAGTATTATTATCTTTGAGTAACGACAACGTACTCAATTGAAATTCAAAACGACACTGAAGAAAAATTACAATAAGATCTAGACAAAAGATTACCACCCTGAATTTTCTTAAAATTGGCGTACTTTACACCCAAGCGCGCGCTCTCGAGGGTTAATTTTTGAGAAAAATCTACTTCATGACTGTTGTTTCGTCATCGGTAGACTTCTTATTGTATAGTAAGTTTAACTTCATACAATAATTTATGGGAAAACAGATGTCGTTTTTCAATATATTTTATTATAAGTCCTATTATGTGCATTGAAATAAACTTCAAATTTTTACCGTTTTTAAGTTTATTTTTGTGTGTAAGGTTATCCATTTAAAGTTCTTTTTTGTCTTATGTTGTATTTGTCACGCACTTTAGTACATTGTCTTATGACAATGACGTACATTACGAGGATTTGAATCTATTTAATTATCAAAATTTGGTCTATAGATTCAATTGCCGATTGAAAGTAGTGTGACTAATTATGAATTTACGTAACAATATATTGTTGATTGGAAGGATTGAAGATAACTGTCTGCTTTGCCAATATAAATAAAAAGAGAAGAACTCATTATTCAGTATCAAATTGTGAATCAGTTGCAAACCAAAATGCATCCTCAAAAGCCTTTTTACAAGCGAAAATGCTTTATTATTTCAACAACTATTTTGTAAGTTAATAGAGCAATATACTATTGTGACAATCATATATTAAAATAAACTAGTGAATTTATTTCGGATTATTTTTAGTGTAACAATTGTACTCCTGCTCGTTTTGGGAATATTTGTTGTTTTTCCTTTGGTGTTTCAAAATAATATAAGTGTCCAACGGTTTCTTGTGTTCTGGAATCGTAAGTGGTTTAAGTTTTTATATTATTTATCCAGTTACAACAATAATTTAAAATATTTAAAACATTTTTCATGTACCCTTCTTCCAAAAATATCATCATTAATGTCGTCACTCGTCATACATGATTCGTATCATATTATTATTCCCAAAACTGTGTATTTAAATTGAGGAATACTTATTTTGGCTTTTTCATTGCTAAATTTATTAGCCACTTTACCATGAAGATGCAAAATGATTTATATTTATTCGTGGGCCAAGTTTTTTTATGATAATCGCTTATTAGTTGCAAAGTTTTGATTCCAAGGTGCCTAAAAAAATGTCAATGAATATTGGAATGCTCTCAATATAAAATTTGTTTTGAAACTTGATTAAATTCTTTTTTGAACCACAGGCTAAAAATTTAAAATAAATATTTACTAACACACGCATCTTACACTAAAATTATTTTATAGTTGATGATCCTAAAGAACCTGCGTATGAAAATTATGCCAAATACGGTATAAAAGGCGTTAAAAATTTCTACGTTAACATATATCCTGATACGGATCCAACATTTCGGATTGGTGCTTGGCATGTACTACCCGAGTCCTTGGTAGAACTATCCGAGAACGATCCCAATTTCGATTTTAACGCGACCATGAAAAATTCCACTCACGACATGCTTTTATTCTTCCATGGTGTTGCCTCGTCGCGTATTACCAACGTACCTATGTACAAAGTTTTAAGAAACTATTTCCAGATAATGGCTATCGATTACAGAGGTAAGTACTTTAATACAGTACATACATTTGTTGATCAAAAATATCAAATCCAGAGAAAAAACCTTAAGGGGGCATAGATTTCTGTTTCAAATTACCAGAAAAAAAATTGTAGTCAAGATAATTATTTCCCTAATGAGTCACTTTTTCAGATTTTGCTGACTCAACTTCAGCTCCGTTAGGTGAAGATGCCGTTGTTTCTGAATCAGTTTTAGTTTATAAATGGTTGAGGGAACAACGACCTAAAGGTAGAATTTACGTTTGGGGCCATTCCATGGGCACAGCGATTAGTACACACACAGTATCTAGACTTAGAGACGAAGGCCATGTACCAAACGGATTGATGCTGGAAGCCCCCTTTACCAGTCTTAGAGAAGAAGTTAAAGTCTTCACTTTACTTAAAGTAAGTGCTACATTGTGTTAAAAAATATCCAAAATCTTGCCAATTAATTGGTACTTGTCCGGTGAGCTTCAGTTTTTTTTTAAACAGATTTGTGACATTTCATTACTTAAATAATTTATGAGCCCGTGCGCCTAATTCTGTCTAAAGTAATAAATAGTAAAACATCAAAACCTTCTGACTAGTTCTTATTATAATATACAGGGTGTCCCAGATAACATTTCCAGCATGGGGATCTAGCTTATTATAAGAGATACAGGCTTGTTTAAATTATTCCCAAGTGTGAGAGGAGCCACAATCAATTTTTAAAAGAACAAAATATCTCTAGTTGATATTATAGTAAAAAATATGAAAATGTTGAATTTATTTCTTCTTTCATAGCTCTTTTGTTTTATTCATTTAATCAATTTTATTAGTTTTTTCTAAAGGTACTTTTTAACTGACAATATAACTTTTATTTTAGATTTTGTTATCACTTACCATTTTCGAAACATTACCCCTAATTTCGTTATTTTTTTATGGGCCACGAAGTTGGCTATGAAATAGTGAAATGTGCTTTTTTTCTCTTTTAAATGAGATATTACTTGCTATATCTATATTTGTAAATAAGTCACAAAATGAAGAAAAATCGTATTTTACTCATCACTTATCAAACTACCTATGAAAATAAAAACAAAAAACAACGAATCAAATGTCAAATGATAGTTACCATTTGGGTGGTATCATTTATTAGAATTTTATAGTATTTTATATAGATCCATAGTCTTTGTAGCAAATTTGTTATCATTAATTATGAGAACATTTACAACTAATTGAAAATTTTATATTTTGAAATGCTACTTTCCTAGCCATAGAAACTGTGTAAAATATGAAAATTCTAATTCTTTATCGATTTGTTTTGGATTTTTGGTTGTTTTCTCAAAAAAACCATCTTGTTTTAAATTTATTTCCAAATTTCTGTAATTACGCCCCTTTCGTTGTCTTCTTTCGGTATATAGCACCAAAGTATATTCGCTCAACCTTCACAGTTTTGGTAAAGAATATAGCATTTCACCAAGTCAAATTTTTCGGTATTTTTAAATGTACCCATCATTATAACAACTACTACAAAGACTGTAGAATTACACAACAATACTATTAAATTCTCATAAATGATACCGCAGACAAATAGTAACTGTCATTTGACATTTAATTAGCTGTTTTTTGTTTTTATTTTCATAGATAGCTTGATCAGTGATGGGTAAAATGCGATTTTTCTTGATATTGTGACATTCATAGAATTAGGTGTAGCAAGTTATTTCTCATTTAAAAGAGAAAAAAGCACATTTAACTATTCCATAGCCAACTTCTCGGCCCATAAGAAAAAATTAAATTAGAGGTGGTATCTTAAAAACGTGTTAAAAAAAATCTAAAGTACCTCGAGAAGGTACAAATAAAATTTTTCTAATAATTAAGACAACAAAAAAGATATTAGAAAAAAAACAGAAATTGGACATTTTCCTATTTTTTGCTATAACATCTGAAGTACGAGGAATTTTGTACTTTTAAAAATTTGTTGTGGCTCCTCTGATACTAAGAAATAATTTATCTCATTTAATCAAACCTGTATCTGTTATAATAAGCGAGATCCCATGCTGGAAAACTAATCTGTGACACCCTGTATGTATTGCATATTGCACATGTCACGAATATGTTGGCTTTGTATTCTTCTTACTGTAAATCTAATAAGTCGGTATTCCTTTTTTCCGAAGACACTATCATGGTTTTTGGTTACAATTAGTTAGTTAATTTTCCTATCGATCCAGTCATATACGCATAAAACACTTTGGTAATTATTTTTACAATATAATAACAAGATCAAAAAGATATGAGAGACTATCAAGACATAAACATGTCTCTGAATGAGAGTTTAGAGCTACTTTGTGCACACTATAAACTTGTTTATAACGTTTATTTTTTGTTACAGATGTTTCATTGGCTGCCTTATTGGGAAGCTACGTTTGTTAATCCGCTGGAAGAAAACGGATTTGTTTTTAAAACTAAATCTAATATACTTAGGGTCAACCCACCTATAATGATCCTACATGCTCAAGACGATAACGTACTTCCAATTAGATTCGGAAGAAGAGTAAGTGGCAAACAACTGCAGATCGAGAGCAATTTATTTTTATCGAAAATATTTTTTAGCTTGCACATATTGCAGAAAATGACAGAAATATGACGTATCAAGGCAAAGTACGTTTCCATGAATTATCATCCGATTTTCGCCATGGACATACAGGAATTTACAGCAATCCTGGATTAAGGAGTTTTGTGGAGTAAGTTTGTTTTTTATTTATATTAACTGCCAATACTTTTCCAAACATAAAAAATTCAACTGTTCAATACTTTAATGTTAGTGCCAAACTTTTCACTACCTTGAGAAACTACATTATATACTTATTCTTTATTTTTTCCAGGGAGTTCATAGAAGATTGTGAAGAATATGAAAAACATCACAATAATACCCTTCCGATAACAATATAGAAATACAATGATAATAAATACATGATGGTTTCCAAGTAAATAATGCTAATATCTGTGATGCGATTTATTTAATCGATACTTCGTACAATAATTACAGTAAAATAAAAACAAGTGTAATTAACCGTAGTAATGTTTATGTGACAACTTATTTTATTTGTAACTTTTAAATATAACATTGAAGGAAATCACGATTTTGGTTTAAATCTCTGTTTTGAATTACTCCTTTAGGATTTAGGATTAATTTAGAGATAAGGAAAGTCTCGTACTTGGGAAAAAATAGTTTTGTTTCAACGTCCTTTTACTATGCTAAGCAATAACTCAAGTAGCATAATATTGGTTGAATATATTTTTAATTGTGTATAGTATACATTTCACCAATACGGTATATTAATCTAATATTACTTAATAATATAGATCTTTTATAAAAAAATGTTATTGGATTAATATTAATTTAAAATATTTCACCAATATTAAAAAATGACATATGTATATTTTCCCAATATTGTATGTCAATTTTTAACCAATGTTGGCCCAATATTTTGTGCTACTGGGGTTGTCATGAATTTGTGTAAAAATAAAATATAAAGATTTCAAACGTTTTTGTTAATTATATTTGTAAAATTTATACAAAAACAACAAATAAATAAATCAAGCAAAAATAAATAACTTTTCTCTTAGTATATACAAATTGTTGTTTAAATAATAGTAAAATTTCTTTGTTTTCAATATTTTTCCATGTTGAAAATTTTAACCTAGCAATCTAAAATGTTTGTCGTAAAGTAAAAATGATTCATTTGATTTGCTTATGTCTTTAGTTTCTTGGTGGTGGTTATGGATCAGGTAAATAATTTGCATTGGGATGGTCAGCTTATTAAGACGAGTTACTTGGTATCACAAAATTGATAAATTAATTCGTCTAAGATGGTTTTAACTACAATCTTGTTGATACAATTGGGTGATGTTGCTCATAACTAAGACATTCATCTAAAAATGTTCTGAAACAAATATTTTTTTTTAAATTTAAAACAAAAACAATTAAACTTAATGCATAAAAGATTTTGTTGGTATAATTATCCGCTT
Organism: Elmis aenea; assembly: GCA_947652605.1. Taxonomy (NCBI): domain Eukaryota; kingdom Metazoa; phylum Arthropoda; class Insecta; order Coleoptera; family Elmidae; genus Elmis; species Elmis aenea. The sequence goes on along the minus strand of OX393582.1, from coordinate 11,195,971 downwards.
TTAATACAGTTTGATAGGCTTAAACACAATAAAAGTTTGTAGAAAGTTTATTCAACAAGAAAGAAGTTAAACATATTTATTAAATAATGCTTTAAAAATGTTCTTTTAAGTTTATGAACAATAATATACACTGTAACGAATAGATCCAAATACTAAAGAGGAGAAAAATAATCTTTTTTGAAAGTTTGATGTATTGCAAAAACAGAAAAATAATCCGTTTTTGTAATTTTTATAAAATAAAATTGACCAAATTATTGATTTTTCGTTTAAAAAGAAGTTTTTATTAAATTCAAATTAATCAAAAGATTTCAGTTTTAACATTTAATACATTGTAAATAAAAGTCGACGGGTGTTTATTTTATGTGAATACTGCACTATTATTTGATGAACTTAACACGGGGTATCTTAAGTCTTTTATTAAAATAATAAATACTCGACAATAAAAAAAAATTACAAAATTTTTAGGTTGATTTGTGAAAACGCAGTTCCAAATATTTTTGATAGCAATGATGGTTGACTGTAGGACATAGTAGTTTCTTTTTAGAATATTATTTAACCAACAAAATTAACCAACAATTATGTCTAGGCTATTAATTGATCCAATTAAGTAAATATTTATTGTTATTATTTTCAACGATATTCATACTTACTCGACAAATAATGTTAAATTGGGGTTGGAGTATATTCCAGTGTGACCATGACGAAAATCTGATGATAACTCGTGGAAGTGAACATTGCCCTGATAAGTTAAATTTCTTTGGGTTTGCGCAATTTCAGCTAACTAAAGAAAAACATTACGATAATTAAATTAATTGGGAACATCACAGTAAAAAGTTTTTATAACCTCTCTTCCAAATTTTATTGGCAGAACGTTGTCATCTTGGGCATGCAGAATCATAATGGGAGGATCAACTCTTAATATATTAGTTCTGGTCTTAAAAATAAAACCATTATCTTCAAGAGGATCTTGTATTGTTGCTTCGAACCAAGCAAGCCATCTCAATATCTAAAAAAATTGATATATTCAGTCCTAAGAAAGCAATCAATATAAAGAACAGTTTTAAAATACTATGGGATTTTTTTAAATAAGTACTCCTATAATACATCTTGCAAATATCATTTTTCTACATTTATCCAAATTTGAGAAATAAAATAAAAACCTAATTTTACCGCTCCCCTTTAGGGGGGTGTAACTCCGAAAGGAGACGTCTAAGGGAAAAAAATAATATGAAAGACCCCCTTTAATTTTTGATAAGGAAACAATTTGCGAATTTTTTCGCAATATTTAGGAAACACTTTGTATATCGGGATTAATAATGTTTTTATTGTTTTCGATGGTATTTAAATTGGTCTTGATTCAATTTATTTGGCAATTAATTAGGAAAGCTGTATTCAAGTCTTAAAAAAACCTTTTTTAGTACTTCCTTCTCGATCTTAGCGTCTCGGAAAATTCTTGGTAATAAAAAGTCAGTATTGGCCAAGCTTTGGGTGTTAAAGTAGTCGATAGAGTGGCCAGTTATTAACCCGTCTTGTGCCAGCAATGAGGAATTTTTGTTTTAATAAAACCCTTCTTCGTTTCTTTCACCAAAACGATAGGAAGTCTGACCAAACATTCACGTCTTCACAGTTGCCACATGGTAATTCGTAAACGTCACAACTTTCCAGTGGAATGCAATCAAATATTTCTTGATAAGGAATTGATTTTTGTGTATGTTTTAAATTCGATTTTGGGATTTAAACAAATAGTAAACCAATGTATGAATCCGGTTTATGTTTCATAAAAACATATTGACCTTTTCAAAATATTCTTTTCCTGTGCCAACTATAGCCAAGATTTTTAAGATTTAATCGATTTACAAACTTCGGATTTTTAGTGCATTATTAATAAAATCTTAAAATATTGAACAGCTCTTTGAGAGATACATTTTGTTCGATTTAAGTCGATTTTGTAACCCTTAAGTATTAGAGGTTCTATTGTGGATTCGGATGTATTAGCCACCCCATGCTATCTTCTAAAATGTTTGCCATAAGTTTGCCATACACTTACTTTAAGGAAATCGATAACTTCGATTTCTTCTCTCAAGCTTGTAAAAGGGGCCTCTAACATCAATCCTGAAGGAATAAATCCTTCATCCCTGAGTCTAGCTACGGTGTGGGTGCTAATTGCTGTGCCCATGGAATGGCCCCAAACATATATTCGTCCCACTGGTCGCTGACTTCTTAACCATTTGTACACTAAAACTGCTTCAGAAACAACCGCATCTTCACCTAATGGAGCTGAAGTTGAATCAGCAAAATCTAAAAAAATTATTTAATATTGAGCGTTAAATAAAAACATTACCTCTGCAAGAAATAAGGCATCGCTTGTGTTCCAAGATTTGGAATGATACAAATAAATTTTTATTGTTTAGTTTTTTCTACCTTATAAATAGCAACTTTTTCGTTACATATTTTTTTTAGTAAGTCTTAATTACAATATCAACGAATAAACTAGTAAAACAGCTTTTTGAAAAAGTGTAAGAAACACGAAAAAGATTGGCATTTACATCGATATGGCATTGTGTAGACGCTAGCAGTAAAGTTTCATTTGCAGAACTTTTCAATATATGAAATTTGGACTAAGAAATACCTAACCAATATTCCAAATTACTTTAAAAAATCATTTTAAATAGTAATTTAAAAATATTATAACAAGTAGTAAAACTTTACATGAATTTTTTTTAATTAAATAGAGCGCATATTTTCACAAATATACAGTGACCAAAAAGTTAATACTAAAATATCAATAAAAGTAATTTTCAAAATTCATTTTGACACTTGTTTTTTTTTAAATTTATATTTTATTATTTTTGCGTCCAACTTGCTAATGTCACAATAATTTTTGTATTACAAAAACCTTAAAAAATAAATACAGCATAGTATGAGAATATTAATTTGTAATTGGTGTAAAAATATTTACGTTAGTAGTTACTTATTACTGAATGAATCATCATAAAACAATTCAGATAAATATTTATGATTAAAAAATTTATTATAGGAAATAAAAGATGTTTATTTGTTTTAATAATTGATTTAGTCTGGCTGTTGAGCGATAACGACACGATTTAGCAATGTTATGATTTTTATATTCAACAAATTAGTTATTAAAAATAAGAAAAGGAATTCAAAATTTCAAAAACTGGTTAAATGGCTTGGCTTAGCTTATAAACAACAATTTTGCTCGTAAAAGTTGTTATAATAAAATTAATAAATCCGTTGCAAAATATAATATTAATATTTTTATCTAGGCTGTGGTTAATCTTTTAATTCTTTTACCAGTATAAAAAGCATGAATACGTTTGTTGTAATAAAACCATTTTAGACTACGTAAGAAGTTTCATTACTTTTTATTTCAACAGTTTCGTAGTAGGTAGTATAAATAAGCAGAATCACTTACCTCTGTAGTCGATGGCAACAATTTGAAAATACTTCCTCAAAACCTTGTACATGGGTACGTTTGTAATACGTGTTGCAGCTACTCCATGGAAAAATAGAAGTGTATCATGGCTATTGTTAGCAAGAAGGCCCTCGTAACTGAAAGTGGGTTTTTCAGTATCGTCTACTAAAGATTCTGGGACTACGTGCCATGCTCCCAGACGTATTTTATCGTTTGAATTAACAGGAATATAAAAGTTTCTCACACCTTTAATTCCGTATTTTGCAAAATTTGAATATTCTGGACTCTTCGGATTATCAACTGGAAAAAAAGAGATTTAGTTACCATTAATAAAGCTGACAATGGTTTTACCAAATCGTAAGTTTAGATTTCGTTTATTTTGTTTCATCAAAAGCCCAAAAAAAAAACAATGTCCATGGCAGAGGTTTTTAAGAAGCAAAAAGAAGCAAATATATTTTAACGTAACGTGTTTAAATAAAATGTTGATTTTTAAATTTTGCTCTCTATTTAAAATAAGACTGAATTAAAATTAAAGCCAAGTTTTTAGTATAAGTTTGGCTGACTAACATTAATTAAAACCCAATTTTGGGCATACAGTTTAAGCCAAAATTAAATTATTGAAAAGCAATAATACTCTTAAAATCTAAACGATCAGAGCTGTACTAAAAGAGGATTTTAAGAATTATATCAGCATTTTAAACAATTTTTGAGGAGGGAAATTCAAAAGGCTTACTTCATTATAATATACAGGGTAATTGATCAATAATACGAAAAACTTTGGGGGGTAATTCCTTACCGAAAATTAAGGAAAGCGTTTTATATAAAAAATTTCCATGAAAGGGTTTCATCCGGAGTTTAAAAAAAATCTGGTTTACATTCACAAATTTGGAGACATGTGGGAAAATGACAGTATCCTACGTAGATGTTTTTTACTTATTAAAAGGTCTTATATTTTTCTATAGAAATATTTTCAATCGTCTCCTATCTTCACAAAGAGCTGAAAGTGCGACTTCAGTTGTTTTTTTTTATCAGGACATTTTGTAATTCAAAAATATTTTTTTTAAAGCCTGATATATTAAGAAACTTTACAATCTGTAATTTTTTTCTGCAAAATCCACAATTTTTTGTAATTTATAAAATAAGTGAATATGCACCGCCAAATAAACACGAAAACACCTGTTACTTTTACTCACCACGGAAGGTCACGATATGTTGTCGCTAGAATCTGATCAAGAGTGCGTTTATTGCATGAAACACATAAAAAAATAATACTTTGTAGAGTTATACGTGCTACTGGCCATTTTCTTGGGTAAAATATGGGAAAAACTGAGAAGTTGATTAATAAAGGTAATTTTTGCGATCGCGTTGGCCATGAAACCGTCAGAGATAAAATCGAATTTCTTCTATTTCCAATTCGAGCATCCTTTTCAAGTAAAATGGTGCAAAGTGTGTGAGAAAATCTTAAACGGTTCCGGAGAAAAACGTCAAAAACGAAACCCCTGCAAAAGCGCTATGATTTGAAACTAAATCTATGCGACTTGCATAATAGGCGTTTAACATAGGGGAAACCGTTTTTACAAGGACCTCGTTTTTCGCGTTTTTCTCCGGAACCGTTAAAGATTTTTTCAAAAACTTTGCACAATTATACTTGCAAAGGATGCGCGCATAGGCATATAGAAGAATTTCGATTTTATCTATGACGGTTTTATGGCCAACGCAATCGCAAAAATATCATTTATAATTAAATTTTTCAGTTTTCCCCTATTTTACCGAAGAAAATAGCCAGTGGCACGTATAACCCTGCAAAACATTTATTTTTGATATTCTTGATGCAATAAACACAGCCTTGATCAGATTCTAGCGACAACATATCGTGACCCTTCCCTGTCAATAATGTGTACAAACCACCGTTTCCACCAAGATGTTTTTTTTTTTTTTTAATTGTAAGGATAGGCGGTAAAATATGTTCACCTATTTTATTTTTTACTGAAAAATTGGCGAAAAAGTTTATGAAAATAAAACACTTAATTTACCTTGAAATTAACTTAAGTCCATTGCTTTACAATAGTGTAATTAGTTTCCATGCTTAATTTACAAATTTTAATAAAAACAACAGCATATTCTAAATTTGTCTGTAAAAATTGTTTAACCAAAATAAATATTATTCATACTCATATTTAAGACATAATAAACACTTAAAATTAAATTATTATTGAAGTAAAAAAAGCATACTTACTATTCCAAAATACGAAAAATCTCTGTAGGTCAATATCGTATTTAAATACTAAAGGAAAGATTACAAATAATCCAATAAACGCCAAAATTAGCACACTTAAACTAAAAAAACACAAACTGTAAACCCTCTGCATCTAATTCCGTAAGTTGTATAATTACTTACATTACAGAAACAGAAATAATAAACCATGTCCGACGATAGAACGGCCGTTTTGTGCTACTGCTATTTGGTTTGCAAAGCATTTTGAGTTAAATATTTGGTTGCTGGACGATCACTGAAGATTTGGCGGTCGATTTTGTGTTATATTGAGAATCTGTTGTAATATCTAATCTAGCTTGGTGTAGTTTAACAAAGTTGGGTCTATTTTCGCTGTTATTTGCAAGCTTTATCGGCGCTAATAAGTATGACTAAGTCAGGATAACCAGATAATTTTAGATGAACATCCAGCTTACGGAAAATTTATTGCTCACTTTTTTTACCTAGATAAATGTGCCAATCTTGTTCATCAATTTAGCACAAATGAATTCCTTTTTTTAAGTAACGGGTTGAGCTTGAACTAAAGCAAATAAGTACAGGTTTTACAACAAAGTTGTAGATGAAACTACTTTTGTTTTAGGCTTCTAACGGAGTGGTCTGTTATAGAGAGTAGGACTAAATTATAAAAAAAATTACTAATAGTTTTCTTTACCTAGTGTTCTTATATGCCCGATAAACTTTCTTTTGGTTTATAATAAATCTTTTAAAATGCCACTATGATTTTACTTAAATATAAAGCAAAAACCTTATCTATGGTTATGACCAAGTAAATCCTCTTTTAAGTAAATAATTATAATTTTGTGTGCATACTATATGCTTATATACAGTGTGTACAAAAAGTAGCGTAACGGATCAATTACTCTTGTGATAATTTTACAGAAAAAAGTTTCGAATAAAAGTTGTTTGTGGTAATCTACTACATAACCTTAAATTATTTTGAACTATACACAGTGTTTTGTTTTTGCGCACCGATACATCACTTTGTTTACTTAAATAAAACACCCTGTATATTTTGCGCTTTTTGGATCCAAAATTAAACTGTCCTTCAAAATGTGTCGAGTTGTATATGCTTAAAATTAATAGTTTTTGAGTTATTTAAGTTTTTATGAAAATTTTGGGAAAAACTCGACTCGAAAAAAATATTGGTATTTCACAACATAGCAATGTCAGAACGAATTCCTTGAAAACTTTGTTCGACAATAGTGTCATGGTGATTGCTGACTAGTTAAAATTTCAAAAATAATGCACAGGGTGTTTTTTATGCTCGGTCCAATTGGTTAAACTTCAAACACGGATAAGTCAATTTTTTTGAATGGAACACCCTATATATTTTTACATATTCTTATCGATAATTTAATTATCTTTAAAATTGGTGGAAGGTCTATTATGTCTAAATTAATATTTCTTGAGTTATTGCGGTTTTCATGATAATTAATGTGCACAAAACAAAACATAAAATATAGAAATTAATTAGTCAGCTTTGAAAATACATGACAGTTTATAAATGTGTCAATGTCTTTTGTGAGTAATTATTAACTGAAAGTGGACCTCTATCGAATTTATTCTGTTAGTGTGCAAAACACAATTAGACAAGTTATAAACTGTCAATTACTACAGCATCGTGTTTTGTTTAGTAAAATTTAACGATTTTGTGCTAAACAATAAATTAGTTACTTTTAAACTCATTTGTTTTAAAAAACTTCCTATGTATGCTAATTTTTTTAATGAACTATTGGATTTAAAACTTTATTCTCTATCAGAATTATAAAAAAGTACCTTTTTCATGCGATAAAAAAAAAAGTTGACTATCGCAAGTCTGACATATTTTATAATAGAAAAAACATTTGGACGTCATTCGATAGAAAATTTTACACGATTTACAAAAATTACGTTTTATGGGGCTTTAAAATAACAAAGTTGTAGGGGTGCTTTAGTCAAACTGAATCACCCTGTATATTATATGAGAATTCTCAAGATTTCTTGAGAAATAGGAGGTAAAGTTTTCTTTTCTTGAGAAATTAAATTTTAACTCTAAATGGCACCACCAAATTGACATAATGGGCGCCCAAGGGGCGGGACAGCCCAAGATGTTCCTTAAGTACATAGCAAGAGGTAGAAGAAGACTTAAAAGATCTAAGAAACGCTGAAAAACCAATTGAAAGAAGGACATTGAACCAAATATCCTCAAACCGTAACGCAAAATAGATTCCAAAACGGGTTAGAAAAAGAAAAGTTTATTATGACCTGAGTTATTGTTTTGCAACTATCCAATAAAATATAGAAGGGAACGAGTAGACAGATCGCCTAGCCAAAATTGGCAGCAAGAACACCTTTCTTCGGACCAGAATCCGCATTTGGTACATTTTATGGAACATCCAAGCGGTGCTTAAATGAGATTAAATAGAAACATAATATCCTTTGGAAAAACAGCAGGATAAGCCCACTTCAACGCTATCCTGTCAAATGTCTCTAAGGCAAGACAAAAGAAATGCTCAGGTCTCATTACAGGACACTGTCAGCTAAACAAACATTTTTACATAATAGGGTTTTCAGAGAACGATACATGCAGAGGATATTGTGAAGAAGAAGAAACTCCTCTTCACGTACTATGCCAGTGTGAAGGATTTACACCCTATCGGCGTAAACTCCTAGGGAGTAAAAAAAAACACCCTTTAAGAAAATCCTAAAGTTTTTCAAAAACACGGGACTCCAGTAAGGGACTATCAACAGAGGGTAAAATATACCAATAGTACATCAGCAGAGAAAACCAAAAGGGAGCCACCTTCACGGAAATAATAATAATGATGATCTAATAAAAAAGACCATACATTATCACATTATCTTATAATTTGACAAAACCTGTATGAACAATTTGATTGAATGCGGAATTTTCAGATCATGGACACTCCCAGTTCACTGTTTTTGCGTCACAGCTTCAAACAATAATGAAAATTATCGTAATTGAAATATTTCGCTAAATTGCTAACAATGAGAGACCGCGCTATTTATTCACTTAACAAACAAATATTATCTTTGTTCCAGCTAATATTTTACTTACTTAAATATTTGACTTTAGTGATATAATTCCAATATTTGTTAACGTCAGCTACAACTGAGTGATCTGTACCTCATGGAATTGCACAAGCATGTGCCTCATTCATTTTATGAGACATAAATAGACAGTTCAAAGTGTAATTTAAAGCATACAATTCCAATTATACCCGTTTCTTGCATTAAAAAGTAAAAAATTATGCCAGAGAGCTTTAGAGCAATTTGAAAATGTTGTGTCTGAGGAAACGTTGTTACTGTTATTTCCTGTACAGTTGGTCTGTTACGTATTATTTTTATATAAAACAACCTGTCGTGTAGCTAGAATTTAGCTTGCTTTCTTTCTAGAAATAAATTGTTAATTTTGTCGTGACCAACTTCTTAACTTTTGGGTAATGAAGTGTTAACAACGTTTTTCAGATGCAATGTTTTAAACTTGCATTTGTAAAACAAAAATGTATATATTTTATGTCGGGCGTTATAAATGTTTTGTGTTTTATTCAGAAAGTTTATTGTACAAAATTTGGTTGACTAAATGATATACACTATAAGTTTCGTAGCTGTTTGATTATTTGATTAATTCTTATCGTTTCAAGTAGCGATGAATGAAATTAAATAACTTTAGAAATTAAATGAGCATCAAAACATTATTTTAATTTAATCTCGTCAATTTAACATTACAATGATTACAATAAATACCTTAACAGGGAATATGAAGTTCTAAATTCCTATTGTAAAAACATAACAAAAAAGTAACAAATTGAATAGCAAATTTTAGGTTATACAGGGTGAAACACTTTATTAGGACCACTACAGCAGTAATTCTTAAAGTATCCCTAGGGGTACGTGAAGGTTTTTTAGGGGGTACCTAGCAATGCATTAGTAACAAACTGAATTATTGTTAAGAAGTAACACACATAAGGACCACTATTGGGATCTCGTAAACGATAAGAGCTACAAAGAAGTGTAAATTAGACAAATTGTTCCACTTTCCGAGACCTATTCTGTGATGCTTTAATGTTTTAATAAAGTTCCATAACATGCTAGATAATCAACAAAAATCAAAATGGACATTCTTTTTTTAATTGCTAATAACTTGGTTTTACTTGATGGTACAAAAACATTCTTTGGGAAAAACATAGATTTTTTACCCTCTATAAAATAAAAACATTGATTGGTTTCAATATTGTTTAAATTCATGGCACTCTTTAGCTTCATAGGGATTTTTTAATGAATTTTATTCGTTTTAAGGCTAAATATCAAATTAAATATATTAAACCTTATATTATTAAATAAAATGCAAAACAAATCATAAGGTCTCAACCAACTATGATTTCCATTTAAAAAAGTACAAGTTTCTAAATTATTTAAGGATTTATGCAAAATTAATGTTTTCATTTTGCATGCAGTGCGTAAAAAAGTCTACGTTTTCCTCAAAAATATTTTTGTAACATTAAGTAGGTGTAACCGAGTTGTAAACGTTTTTAAGAAAAAGCTCATTTTGGGTTTTGTTTATAATCTAGCGTGCCATGGAACCTTCTAAAACATTAAAGCAACGCTGAATATATTTAAGAAATGGAAACAATTTGTCTAATTTCAACTCTTTTGTAGCTCTAACCGTTTACAAGATCCCAACAGTGGTGTTTTTATGTGGGCCACCCTGTGTATTTCTCAATAAATTATATATTATATTGTCTATAGATCAAAGACAATTTCTTGAGAAAACTGCAAAAATCATATAATATAATAAAAGCCGTTCTCTAAATACTAAAATTTTCTTTTAGCTTTGCCAAGAAATGGAAACTTATTCACAACTTCTCTTCTACACCAAAAATTGCATTTTAATGACATCTAAATTAGTATGTCATTTTGTCGTATGAGAGGCGTTTGTTTAATTTATAATAAAAAAGCGAATGTCATCTATTTCAGGAAATATTTAAGATGGCGTTTATAAGAAAATCAAAAGCTAAAGTTTTATTTTAATTTTTAAGCTATCAACAATATCAGTAAAATAAAAAATCGAAATATATTACCAAATAAAATGTTGTTTTTTTTATAACTCACCAAAGAGTAGTAGTTTCTGTAGAAATATTTATATTTGGATAACATTTACGTATTTGTAATTTAAATACATAATATATAAATGATCCTTAAATATTTTTATACACTTTAATTCTTTCCAAAAAAAATATTTATTCATAGCATTTTTTTTAAACAATTAACAGGCACAAAGACACACCTAGAGTCTTTTACGGACATAACTATGAAAAAGAATGAACTTGTATTTGTCTTGCTTAAACGTATTACCTATTTAAAGAACATAATAACAAAATTATGGAGTTATTTAATACAATTTTCATGAAACAAATATTTGCCCTTTTATTTATCTATAATTTAAAAGTTCCCTCTTATATTAATTCGATTATAACCAAATCGATTTATTTTAAATTTAGTAGACCTGAATACATTGAAATGATAAAAAACCACTAAACAATCATTCAATTTGAAGTAATTAAGTAAAAACCTTGTCACAATTTTTAATTAAAAAATTCGTTTATGTACAAAGCTTATTTGAATAACAGAATAAATATAATAAAACAGATTTTGTGGATAAACCCACTTAATAGATAATAAAATTATATTTATCGGAGATTTGTGATAAAGAATTTGCAGTTTTATTCTATAAAAGAAAATCCTGACATAATTTTATTTTAAATTAAATGTCAAAAATTAATACCTCGAGTATTCAAAAGTTTGCGGTCGGACATAAACACAAGTGTTTGGAAGCACAATGCATTTTATTCCAGTGAAGTTTCAACCTCTTTGTAGACTGATTTGCTTTGATTAAAATTTTTGCTTTGCCATGTTTATTTTTAAACGGATGGTAGTCGAAATGGGTCAAATCTGGAGAATGCGGTGCAAGGGAAATCTATTCGAAGCGCAGTTCTTCCATTATTGTGCATATTGAAATTCGGGATGAGTGAACCAATAGCGGATGTAGACACCGATTTTTGATAACTAAGTCAGTGTTTTATAGGTTCAAAAATATTGGAGACTAAATAAATTATTCAGTTTCTATTGTCAATTTTGATAAGTTAGTTAAACTGACATTCATTGTCATTTTCTATGGTTGTACAGATAAACGTCGGCACCAGCTAGATTTAGATTGGGTAAATGAATCCACATTCTTATATGAGGCGTCTAAATGCAAAAGTCGACATCTACTACTAGCCTAAAACTGAGAAAAACGTCAAAAACCGCTCTACTTTTTATTTTTCGACGAAATTTTTCAAATTTGATAAGACAACATGACTATAACTTGTAAACTGTAACCCACATCATCATAAAAATCTAAGAAGAATATTTAATTTATAATTTCGTTATTAATTTTGCAGTTGTCGACTTTTGCACTTCATGAGATAAATGTCGTATTTTGCATTTAGGCAAAATTGTAAATGTCGGTTTCTGCATTTTATATCTAAAATAAAAGCAGTACATAAAAAATCAAATTTATTTAAATTTCAAGAAAAAACAAAATAAATAATGCAAATTGAGTAACTTTTTTAAACCCTTAATTAGTTCTCATCATCTTCGGAAGTACCACTTTCGGAATCTGAATCTGAATCCTGTCTTGTTCTGTTCTGTGCATTATTAAAAGAATTTTGATAATAAGACAGATTTTCTTGTGTTGAATATAAACCTAAAAAGCTTTAGCCCTCAATTTTTGGACTCGCTGCAGTGTCATAAGTTCACGTTTAGCTGGCTCATCCAAATTACATTTCATTTTTTCCTTAAACTGAGTGCACGTTGAGCAAACATCAGTTTTAGGAGATCCGAAGCCTATGTTGTAGGTTTTGGAGAAAATATTTCGGAAAAAACATTGTTTTACTTTATGATATTCTTGTTGAGCATCATTGAACATACGCCAAAGTTTTTTTACATTTAATTCGCATGATAGGTAGATACGCCACATATTCTTGGATCGACTATAATGACTTTCTATGCACGTGAGAGATTCTATAAATTCCTGCACTTTTCTTACTTTTTCTTTGTTTTTGCTTCCAATTCTGTCACCACCGCGGCATTCCCTTGGTGGCTGGCCAGTATGAAGATGCCTCTTAACAACATTAATCACTCGATCTTTACTTATACCCAGAATTCCTAAAAATGCGCTTCGGCATATTGTTACAAGGGATCCATCTTCTATGCGCCGAATCTTATAAATGATGGAAACATTTTTAGGCTTTCTATTGTCGTTTTTCTTTGGGCGCTTTGGAAATGATGATCTACAAAACCTCAGTAGAAAATTATTCTGGTCCATCTTGTTTTTGCTATCATAGAAATTTTGATGAAAACGCTTTATTGATGGCAGAGATACCTTATTCTTATTGCAGCAATGATAAGGCTGACCAAGTTTGCCGTTATGTCTACAGGACGGGTAAAGTGGTAAATTTTTTGCAGAATATCTAAAATTTAAGAAAATTTAGAAGCCAAAATGATTATGGTTATCAAGAATGCTACCTTTTAATTTTTGCTTTCTCTCGTTTCCATTGGCTGGGGTTTGCAATTCTTTTCCTCCCTTTGTTTGGAGGAGCTTTCGTAATCGTTAAGTTATCCATTATTATATCTAGACAACACTGACACTATCAAAAACAATAATAATTGAATTACAGCTGACTAGAGCACAAAACAATAAACGCACTAGGCCACCCTGGTCACGTGAAATCAAAGCTAGAGGTCTATTGGTCAATTTGCAAATGTCGCTGTTTGTAACCAAGTCGCATCAGCAGAAGTCGGATTTTGCGTTTGATGCCTACTTTAAATGCTCAATATCTCATATTAAATGTCGAATTTTGCAACTGAGCTATTCATCATCATATCGGTTTTGTAATTTTCTACAAGAAAGCCCGCGTAACTCATTTTTTAAAAATGTGTTAGATGTCGACTTTTGCATTTATACGCCTCATATAATGAGTATTTTGGAATTGTATTATTTAAGATTTATTAACTTTATTATTACATAAAAAAGCGCACCTTTCTGCAATTAATATTGTTATACCTGTCAAGAATAATTTTGGGTGCCTTAAAATAATTTTTTTTCCAAACTATTCGCTATTCGCTTTCTCCAGTAAGGGGTTTTTGGGGCTTAGGAGCCCAATGATGCAATTAAATATCGTTAAGGGAGACAGGGAACAATATTCTAAACTGATTTTTTTGTAGTGGACAACTAGCTTTAACAAATTAGCCGCCGGTGAATATTATGCTCACGGGACAATAGTCTGGAAAGTTATCAAAACATTCCTTATGATGAGTTTGTCCTGTAAACCTTTTAGAACCCTAATTTAAGTTATCGCAAAAACAGTCACTATAATTAAAAGTTTTGAATACCTATTTTTTAGTAACATAAATCACAGAGGTTTAACAAATAATAATTTTACGAAAAAAGTTGAATCTTTCGATTTTAATAACGTTTTTGTTTATCTTCTTGATAGAAATTCTTTCAACTGAACATTTTAAGACGAACAATTCTGTAAACAGATCGTAGCTCTGGTTAAAACCTTATAACAGTATGTATGTTGTATGACCACAGTTATCAAATACTGATTACAATAAATTAATACACAGCTTTACAAAAATTTTCCAGTCAGAACTGTTTATTGAGCTATAGGCAATAAGTGAAACATTGATTTAATTCAATAGGATCCTACTTATGGTTAATTAGCTTTTGTTTTAGTTCAATCAATAACACTCTTTAAACGAAAATTTCTAAATTTTATATCAAAAACAATTTCAAGGTTCGGTAATTTTGTATTCGAGTTCATTTGCACAAAAAAAAATCCTTTTTCAAGATCTAAACCATATTGTAAATTCATTAGGAAATATTTATTTTTTTACGAGCCAGTTGTGTTAAGGGTTATTTTTAAATTGCCCTTGAAGTTCTTCACATAGGTTCAATGTAAAATGTACACAAGCTGCTTTAAGTAAGGTAGGTAACCATTGGTTTTTCGCTTATTCTTGAAGATAAAGAATTGACAAACATTTAGCTAACTTTCCTAATGAATGTCGCAGTACACATGTCGCAGGCAAATAGTTATTTCAGACAAATAGCTTTTGTACGAGCAAATACTATATGCCTGGGCGAATAACTTTCTATCATGGGCGTCCTCAGAAAATTATCCAGGGGGCAAAGCTTGCAGCCGTGAGAAATGACTTAAAATAAAGCTTTAAACAACTTTTAATTTGACCCTCTTTCATTTGGTCAGCAACAGAGTACTCAATTACAGAGGGTGGAAAGTGCCCCGCTCACCCTCCCCCGTGGGCGCCCATGCTTCCAATACTCATTTATATTATATTGTATAAACTATATTGACCTACTTATACAGGGTGTGTAAAAATTGGCGGAAGCGCTACACGTGACGATGTTCTTCGTAAAATTCCAAGTCGAAAATCTTGATACAAAAATGTTGTACCATGCTTCCTATGGCCTCAGGAAACATTTAAAGAAAAAAAAAAATTGGCAACATTGCATACATTGATTTGCGTTTGGACATTTTTTTATCAGCAATTTTTAAAATTTTTGTTCGAACTGAAAGCCTTCAGTTCGTAAACATAGCTACAAACTTTTGGGTATCGTAAAACACAAACTAGAAATAATTACGAGAAAAACAGAGATGACAGCTAATGACAATGTTGCAATATGTATTATTTTCATTCAAATCAGTGATTTGCATCTTTTCAACACCAATTTTTAAAAGGGAGAACACAATATCTAGGAAAAAATACTATTCGAAATTTATTTTTATTCCAAATTGCAGATTTTTCATTAAAAAATATTAAATAACGCTTATTAAAGGACTAAATGTCAAAACTTTGAGGACCTCTTGCAGACACAGCAAGCATGGTACAACATTTTCGTATTAAGATTTTCGACTTAGAATTTTACCATGAACATCGCCACGTGTAGCGCTTCCGCCAATTTTTACACACCCTGTATAGTTATATACTTATTTGAGGTTGGTTAAAGCTTTATGTTAAGTAATAGATATTCAGGTTACAGATCGGTTAGAAGTTTTTTTTTAACGAAGCAATTTGTTTTGACTTATTTTCACTACTTATAGAAGAACAAGCTTTTGTCAACCTTTAACCTCACCTGAATTAAGGATTTATACTTAGTTATATTTGGTATTTATAAACCTAGCAATCGTTTTCAGCCAAAAAGCATAATAGAAATAGGCGTTACAAAGCTATTTGCCTGCGACACAAATTGATCCTTACAGTATTTAAGTTGTTTACTTGTTTAGTACATTTTTTTTAATACCATGAGAAAGGATTGCTTTTAAATAAAATATTCAATTATGAATTAGTATTTATTCGATAACTTAAAAATCATATAAAAAGTTACAAAAAAACTGATTTTGTCAAAAGGTAGGTTAATTTGTAAAGAAGCTTAACACTCAATTCAATATTCATTACAGCATCATCCTGAGTTTCGTTCATAATCCAAACAGACAGCTAGGAACTCACTAAAACAAAAAAGAACTTTTTAAGTGACCAAAGAGGAAAATGTGATTACTTATGTTTTCTATGTTTATTTTTAAAAACGAGTTTTTTATATACAAAATGTTGTTTAATTTTAACAGCTACAACAAAATAAAACAGTACATTACCAAAATTATTAAACAGTTCACCTTTAGCCTAATAACTATGGGAAATGCCTTTGGGCCAAATATGTAAAAGCTACGGTACATTTAATTTTATTAAAGGCAAAAAATGTGTAGATAGATACGTTAAATTTTTTGTATAGATCAGTAAATCTGATAGTTCATTAAAAAAAAACGTAAAATTTGCTAACAAACAGCGTACAAAAGTCAACCGCACATCCATTTGTACATTTTTATTTTTAATTCGCCCTCAAACGATGTATTATTTTGCACATTTAATAGCACCAAATAAAAAGTTACGTGTTTTATTATACTGTTAATAACACAAAATTTTAAAACTGATGGCTGTGTTTGATGGTTATTAGAGAGTAAAAAATTATTTACTTTTAACAACAAAATATTTAAAGAGCTAATAAAAGCTTTTCGTTTATTTTAATATTTAATGAGCAATATTTTGTTGAAATGCCTACAATAAACTTTCTAATTAAAATTATCACAATACTGTTTATGATTTAAGGATTTAATACCGTACATAAAAATAAACATATTTAGCTGACATTAATTTCTTTTGTTGCGTCTAAAAAAAAAGTATTTGAATAGACCCTTTAATATTTTACAGATAAATATTTTACTATTATTTTTCAACAGTTATTTGTTTGTTCTGTCCGGTAGAAAACGACTTGTGGGTCTCGCACAACTTTAAGAGCCATAATTAACGCAATAACTATTGTTAAGTATATTAAATAAGTTAATATAGTAGCTATACTTACTCTATGTGACTCGGCAAATTGGGATTGCTGTATATTCCTATATGACCATGTTTAAAATGAGCAGGTAACTGATGGAACAATACTTTACCCTGATAAGTTGGGTCTCTTTGATTCGCAGCAATATCAGCCAGCTAAATAAAAACAATGCAAAAATACAGTTTAGTTTTACAAACAAAAAATCATCTATTTTAATTGTCATCAACTTTCTGTTCCTTTTTTTTCAAGACAAAAAACTTAAACCCTGCTTTTCACTAAAGACTGCATGATAGAAATAATTACCATTTGTCCAAATTTGATGGGTAGTACATTGTCATCTTCTGCATGCACTATCATAATGGGACAATCGACATGTAATATATTTTCGCGTGATTTGAAACAAAATCCATTTTTCTCCAATGTGTCAAGCATGGTAGCTTTAAACCAACAAGTGTACGACAACGGCTAAAATTAGGAGTTAAACATAACAAAAATATGAAAACTTGATGAACATTTGGGTTTGTGGTTGTTTCATGTCTGTTTTATCAAACTTACTTTGGTGAGTGGGTGAACTTTAAGTTCCTCTCTCATACTTGTGAACGGCGCTTCCAGAATCAAGCCAGATGGAACAAGATTTTCGTATTTTAATTTGGCCACTGTGTGGGTGCTCAAAGCTGTGCCCATGGAGTGTCCCCAAACGAATACTCTAGACTTGGTATTTTGGCGTAACCATTTGTATACGTTCACTGCTTCAGCAACAACAGCTTTTTCAGATAAGGGAGCAGAAGTTGAATCCGCAAAATCTTAAAAAATATTGTATTACAATAAAAATTGGTTTGCCATTATTTGAATGATTTAATTATATGTAATCAATTACTACCAATATTAATTTAACTACAACTAAATCATACAGTTTTAATTTTTTTTTGTAAATATACTTTTGCAGAAGTTAAACCGTGCACCTGTATGTAAGCAAAAACCATTACGTGATTTACCAGTCTCAGAAAAACAACGTTTTTAGAGTCGATATACTTGAGTTTCGATAAGTAGAAAAATGTATATTGACGATTAGAAATTTAGCTTTAAAAAAACCATATTGACACGTCTTTTGAAAGGAATAGAATAGTTTATTAAATTATCAGAACTGTGGAGGTTTCTGCATGGTGTGAAGAAATGTTGGCTTCAAAAAAAGGTTCAACTTTTGCTTAAAGAAATTTTAGTACTGAAACATCGAACTTTTAAAACAATTTTGGGAAATTAATAACTGGGAGAGTATGGATTTGCAAATAAGTTTAACGAGCGTAAAATGTATTCAGATGTTTCCTTTTCAAAATAAAAATCCTCTGATTTAAACATTATTGAAAATTATTGGAGCGTATTAGTACCGAGAATCTATGCGAAATTTAGGCAATATCATTCGAAATCCAAATTGAAAGATGAAATGTCATTGGCATGGGAAATATTTCCCAAAAATTAGTCCAAAACAGGGTTGGGCAAAATTTGATTTTCATTAAAAAAATCAAAAGTCATTGATTGCAATTTAAAAAATCAGAAAAAAAAACTAACTTGATTTTTTTGACTGAGGAGCAAGAGGGGCAAATGCTACGGGCCCCACATTTTAAAGAGCCCCAATTTTTAACTTGATCTGTTAGAAAATATACATAATGTTTTTGTAGTTGAAATAATAGTTTGATAACATATATCATCGTACGACCATTAATCTTTTCAATTTTTCCATAGTTTTTAATTTTGAAGGGCCTCAAAAATATTGTTTGCTCTGGGTCTCGCATTTACTCTGAAAGGCCCTGGAAAATATCAATAAATTATAAAATCTCAATTAGGGGTCCAAAACTTTAAATTTTTTGCTGGTCATTAACGATTTCAAATTAAAAATTTTAATTTAGTATGTGGTGATAACTATATCATGAATGTTTTGAATATTACTAAGATTTTAAGAAAACCATCAATGTAATTATTCATAAATGGATCTTGAAGCACTATGAATTATCTTTATAAACACTTATTTAAAAAAAAAAAAAAAAAAAAACTAATAACCAGTGAATCATACAATAATCCGCGAATGCTTTAAGTTCAGTGGTTTCCAACCTGTGGGGCGCGCCCCCCTAGGGGGGCGCGAGACTATTGCAAGGGGGCGCGCAGCTATTACCAACATACTATTTTTGAATACAAACAAACAAAAAGAACTTTACTTATACAGAATATGGGTATATGGTATTTATGAAATTAGATTGTCACGAAAAGGGAGGGGGGCGCAAAAATTTTTTCATAAAAAAGGGGGGCGGAGGTACAAAAAGGTTGGAAACCACTGCTTTAAGATATTAAAGTAGTGATGCCTTAGCTAGAAAAGCTTTATAAGATATTTATTCTAACCATAGATAAGTTAAGTAGCAAAATCAATTATTTGCTGATGAAAGAACCGAGATTAAAACTATTTTAAATACTGTTCTAAAAAGGATCTTTTTACGAACAAGATAAGTAAACTTGTATTGATGGATATTTACAATAAATCATAAAAATAATTTTAAAACTTGACAGATTTGTTTATTTATCATTTAACTGATTACAGTCAGTTACCATGATTTTTAATATAATAAAATAATAAGTTTCAGACTTACCTCTGTAATCAAACGCAACGATATGCCAGTACTTTCTAATAACTTTGAACATAGGGATGTTGGTTATTCGATGGGCAGCAACTCCATGGAAGTGCAAAATCGTATCGATACCACTGTTGGCTAAAGAATCTTCGTAGCTAAAATTAGGATTGTTTACGGACTCATCTATTAAACTCTCCGGCAAAATATGCCAGGCGCCAAGTTTCACGTTTTCAACAGGATTTGCATCGATGTAGAAGTTCCTGACACCCTTCATGTCATATTTAGCGAAATTATTAAATTCTGGGTTCTTGGGATTGTCAACTATAAAACAAAACAATCATTGTAAGAAGACATTAAGTTGTAAGTAATATCTGAGAAATAATGAACTTGCACGTAAACTTTTTGTGCTTCAATTGGTATAACAAGTATAAAAACAGAAACATTTTTGTTTCCTCGAGTTTTAACTTGAAAAAACATAGTTTTAGGTGTATGAAATGTGTATTACATCCCATTAATTGGGCGTAGCTATATTTTTATTCACTTCTAGTTTCCCCAGCAATGGTTTGATTATATACATCCTGAGGATCTTAACAGGTTAAAAAAAAAATAATATTTATAGACATGCACGAGATTCATAAATTTTGCGAAAATTTTGGAGGTAATTCCTATCACATCGAATAATAAGGTTTTTAGTATAAATTTTTTTCGTAGTTACACCCCCTGAAGGAAATAGTAAAAGTAAGTTTTCATTTTATTTCTCAATTTGGACGAATGTAGAATGACTTTTGGTAAATGTTTTTTTTTTATTAAAAGATTGCCCTGTTGCTTTTTTTTATCAGAACTTTTTGGAGAATAAAAAGTTGCAGTTTATAATTCTTTTTATTTACTTTTTTATTCCTTAATTCTTCCCGCAAAACCTAAATTTTTTGTGTAAAATTATAGCAAATGAACATGCACCACCAAATAAGACACAAACGCATATTTAGAGAATAAGGGGGGGCGCACAATTTTTTTCAGGTATGGGGGCACCAGATACCCTTACGCTGGCCCTGCATCTTAGGTGTATGAAATTATGTTTTTTAAATTAAAAATGATAGAAAAAATGTGACTCTGACTTCCTTGAAATTCTATCTAGTTTATTTCGTTGCCCAAAAGATTAAGACAGCTTTCAATATTTGTTTAAATGTTTTTGCTTTTAAATTATATTTTTTATTTAGGAATTATAACTCTCTGTCCAAAGTGCTAGTATTATTAAAAAAGATTTTTTAATACTCACAGTTCATAAAACATAGGAATCGTTGAAAACGAATGCTGCACATAAATGCAACAGGAAATATAACGAAATACGTAAAAAGTAGAAACACAATTATGCCGGCAATCACACTAAAAAAAAACGCGTATTATTATATTAATAAAACAAACTTTTAAATACTTACGAAACAATTAGTTCCCACATTTTTAATTTAGTAAGTTTAACTGGCTGTTTGAAATACTATTAAAAAAGTAGATACATCTTTTCGTTTTATTGACCAATATTTGTTATCTTAATCAAAATCCCAATGCTAGTAGATCGCACCTTTCAACGATAAAAAGTTTTATCTATACTGAACTAATACTGGTTTTAACGTTGAAACAGGTATGTCAATATTATATTAGCTCCATGGCCAGGTAACAAATAGATAAACGATGCGATTATTTGATTTTATCCAGGAAATTGATCTGATGCATTATTTAGCTAACGATAATGCAGCAGTGAATATTGAAAACTTAAATTCAAGAAACAGCACGTTTAGGTTCTTTGTAAATTGTGGAGGTATTAAAAGCATATGTGAACTGAAGTATTTGTTTATTGAAATATTTTTAGATTAGCTACGTCAGAGTATTTCGTCTACTGTTGTTGAATAAAGTTTTAACGGTACGTTCCCGAAAACAATTCATTGAGAATAAATGGTTTTGATGCAAGTACTAATCAATAAAGAATTAGAATTAGCTGTTTCTACCCAGTTTTAACGGCAAAAAATTTAACTTCTCAACATGTAAAATTGTTCATTATTTGTGAATGTAGCCATAATTGTAATAAAATTGCTTCAAAAACTATCGAATCACACAACAATACACTATAAAATTCTAATAAAGGACACCGCAGACAAATAGTAACTGTCATTTGACATTTAATTAGTTATTTTTTGTTTATTAGCTTCTTAAGTGATTGGTAAAATACGATTTTTCTTTAGTTTGTGAGTTGTTTATAAAAATAGATATGACTAATGAAGTTTCAATAAAAAGAGGAAAAAAAGCACCAAAAAAAGCACGGAAAAAAACCCAAAAATACACAAAAAAAAACACATTCCAAAACCAACTTGACGGTCCATAAAAAAATTAAATTAGAGGTAATATCTCAAACGTGATAAGTGATAAAATAAATCTAAAACGAAAGTTATATAACAGATCAAAAGGACTTCGAAGAAGAACTAATAAAATTGATCTTATGATTAAAACAAAAAAATATGAGAGTAAAAAAAAATTCAACTTTTTCAAACTTTTTGTTATAACTTCTAAAGTACAAGACATTTTGCACTTTTAAAAATTGATTGTAGTTTCTCTCATACTTGGGAATAATTATTCTAAGTTAAGCAAACCTGTATCTCTTATAATAAGCAAGATCCTTATGCCATATAAAACTATATATTTTTGAAAAGCTAAAAAAATACTCTTTCTCATAAAGTCATGGCCAACTAGGGTTTCCATTTAAAAAAATGCAAGTTTGTAATTTATCTAAGAATTGAAACAATATTAAAACAAATGAATGTTTTCATTTTATAGTGCGTAAAAAAATCTATAACTTTTCCCCCAAAGCTATTTTTGTACCATCAAGTATAACCGAGTTATTAACGATTAACAAAAAATGCCTATTTTGATTTTTGTTGATTATCTAGCGTGCCATGGAAATTTTTAAAAACATTAAAGCATCAATGAATAGGTCTCCGAAAATGGAACAATTTGTCTAATTTAAACTTCTTTGTAGCTCTTACCGTTTACGAGATCCCAGTAGTGGCCCTTCTATGTTGACCACCCTGTATAAATATCATAAATCATGGTAGTTTTTTTAAGTTGAGAAAACCCAAAAATGTTTTTAAAATTCAAAAAGTAACCCTAGAGACCTAAATCGTTAAATGTATTTGGTACAACTCCTTTAAATTTGGACACTACATTAATTTATTATTTGCAATTCCCTATCAGTTATAAATAATTATCAATATGCAAACCAATTTTATGGATATCGAGATAGTTAACACTATAATTAAATATTTATATTTAAACAATATAACTAGGTAATGGTAAGTTGAGAATAGTGCATTGCAAATATCGTTAAAATTTTATGTCTTGATTGAGATGCTTTTAAAACGGTAAATATTCTTTACCAAACTGTATTTATTCTTCGTTGTCAAAATAATATGCAGTCGAGGTATATTTAGCAAAAACATATTTTAAACTAAAAACACAAAAATATTTGCAATATTTATAAAATCGTATGATTTGTATATTGCGTGATATGTTTAATCACATCGTACTGCGGTCATTTTTCGATATAAATTAGGTATGAGTGGTAAAAATCTGGCAACGCAAAACATAATTTAATTTTAAAGGACTACATTTTTTACGGACACTAACAGTAACTGTCGAAGAACGTATAAAATATTATAGCTTTATAATAGTATAGTAAAAGTAATACGAAATGCCCCACCTACGAAAGTAAGTTATTAAACAAAACGATGCATTAAAATAGTCAGTGTGGTGACAAAATGCCTACTGAATATTATTTTTTAACGCTTTTCGTTTGGTTCAGTTTTCAAATACTTATTAAGCTATATTAACCTGGCACAATTTTTTAATTTAAAACTTATGAAACGCATAATGTAGAAGCAAAATTCTGTCTTGTAGGTGGTCTTGGGACAACACAATTTTACCTCTTACGAGACGTGGTAGGCCTACTTTTGATTAATTCTGGTAAATGTTGAAGCTAGTTTCACTAGTCGTATACAGAAACTTAACTAGACATATTTTGCCCCTAAATTAGAAATAAGTTGTATAGTGGCTAAATTCTGTTTTTTTTTAAAACACGGTGTATATAACGCATATCTTTAATTTAGACAAAAAAGAGGATATAATAAGTCTTGCCTCAAATACTCGTCTAAACTTATAACTATAATAAGCTCAGTTCTCCTAATTAGTGATGTACTTAACCCTCCAGTGCTAACATGCGGTCTCACAGACCGACCCCCCAATTTTATCCCCGAAACTAGAAAACGCGTGTGAGGAGGGGGTTGGGCTCGTCGCTATCTTCATTATATTTATTTATCGACCAGCTCTCGCAGTGGCAAGCGTTTTTTAGCGATTTTTGCCAGTTTTTTACGTATTTCGGTCTCACAGACCCGTGTTAGTATTGATGTTACTGATTGGATTATTATTACCATTATGTAAAACTTTGTTGGAGAACAAACTAACTGTGGTATGGACAATAAAAATGAACAAACGATAAATACCCTACGATTTTGATAGTCTTGATGAAAATACGGGAAAACCACAAATTATTATGATGTACAATGTACAAAGTCTGGTGTTGATATAGTTGACAAACTATGCGCAGGCTATAAGTGCGCTAGAAATACGAGAAGGTGGCCTATGGTAATTTTTTATCGTATACTTAACATAGCTGCCACAAACGCATTTGCAGCATTTAATTCAAAGAGTCCAGATTCAAATTTGCTTCGAAGGTTTTTTTTTAATATAAAGCACACTTATAATTTAAATAATACTTGTAAAATAAGCTTTGGATAAATTCGGTCCCACAGACCGATGTTAGTACTCGCGTTACAAAAATCATGTTAGTACTGGAGGGTTAAAAGAATTCTTTGTACATTTATTCTTCATAAAGGAAGTCCCGGTCAATACTTATTACGTATTAGAGTAAGCTATTTGATAGTATCTACATGCTGCAAATAAGATTTGATTTAGAAAGTCCTTTAAACACATGTCTTTGAAGTTCTAGTTCGTTCTTTTACAAGGTAAAATAATTTGCAACAGACCTTTCTTAAAAGAATTTCTAATGAATGATCAAATACTTGGTCTTAAATAATATTAAAGTAGTACACATAAAAAAAATAAAAATTATACAATCCTTTTTTCAAATTTTAACTGCTGAATACTGAGAATAGCTTAAAAATAATACAAACGTGTAATTGTCGGCAAAATACGCCCTAAACATCGTATAAAATGTATGTTTATTTTAGATTGTGTCACATTACCCATCACTTGCAAAACGCAACTTAAAATCACAACTAAAAATTCTTGTGTTAACAAGTTAAGAAGGATTTCTCTTTGTATTATCGTTAAGATAAAAAATACTGCCTACTGGCGCTTTGATATATTTTCACTCGTTTACTTCAGGATATCAGGATAAGATGTGCAAGAGAGATGTGATAAAACCACCAAAAGGCATCTGCCGAACATAATAAAACCCTTCACTGGAAAACTCCATTCAACTTTCAAACCCCTATTGCCAATCTGGATGTCACGGGGTGGTTTACTTTATGTTCAACATCCAATAACGATAACAAATATATCGGTTATAGGAGAAAAACGTGAAACATATTAATAGAACGTATTTTGCGAACCGGAAAAGAGCAGCTACTAGGTAATTTCGTCATATAAACTTCTTTAAATACTGAGATAATGGAATATAATTGGTTATGAGAAGCAGTTTTTATTCTAGTCTAGATAACACCATCTTTAGATAATAACGCAATGAATCGATTGCAAATCAATATTGGTTGTGAGATACAACTTCGAAATGTTTTAAGTAAATATGTAGTTACATTTTATTGATTTTTCGTGTATGAGCAAATGCATTCGCAGTAATTCTATTTGATAACAAATACGTAGTAAAATCAAAATTTAGCCATCTGAAGTACTACACGAAACTGGTAATAATTTTAGATTGTTATCGCAGTGTTATGGGACAAACTATAGATAAAAAATATTAACTTAAAAATCTGGATATAGGCCAATATTTAAAATTAAATTTTATAGCTGGTAATTATCTCACATACGGGTTAGATGCGAGTATTGTACTTAAAATTTATATAATACGAGGGCCAGTCCATAAGTAAGTTTCCCTATTTTTTTTCTCCCGACTAACGACATCTCGCGGACTGCGAGCGCTTAAAACTTTTATTAGACTTTACTGGTAAGGCTGTGAAATTTTGGTTAGGATACGCCATCGCCGCTCTTACTAAATTGCGTTTAAACATGAAGACTCCATTGTCCAGCGTGTCCAATTTTGAGTTGCGAGCGATTATTAGTTTTTTTTTTATTTGTTTCAAAAACTATATCTTAAATATTTAAAAACTGGTAAGTTAAATTAGGATGAATTCTAATGCATTTATTTTCATAGTGTACCTTTCTGCTTTTTTTTTTGTGTAGGTAGTGTTACATTTTTCAATAAACTTTTTGGGATTATTAAAGTGTATGCCAAGTAATATATTTTTGTTTGACAATGTGTCAATTAAGCGTGGTAATCTTTTAATGTTTCTTTTGCTACTCGTTTGGCTTGAAAATGCGAGTTACTTGATGACGTATATCATTATTTTAGCTTTAGATAACATCTGACAGCGCCATAAATGAAAGACACCATAAAAAGGTTTAAATGCGTATGAAGGAGACAAATTAGTCGTACTTTTTATTACGAATTTAAATATGACGGATTGATATTATGTACCTACTTCAACTTATTTACTGGGCAAATGTAGTCTAGCCATATTGATGAACTTTATATTTAAGCAAGATAAAATAGAGCTTTCAGTAATATTTGCCAAAATAATTATTTAATCTATCCAATCAATTAAAAATTTAGATTTTAAAATAATGATCCGTAGTTTTGTATTTTAACCCTTTCGCTACGACAGGCGACCATAGTCGCCCTCCGCAAAACTCCATACATTTAATTTATCTTACGGTTTTGCTATATTTTCACATATTGCACATGTCATCAGGTAAAAATTCTTAAAATTTATTTAAAAGTTTTACAAAACTAACATTTCTACAGCTAGGGATAAAATACAAACCATAAATTAAACCCAAAGCATTTTGTTTAGTAAAACGAGTGGTTTTTGAAGCAAATATAGCATTGTTTTATAAATCATAATAGTAACGACATAGAATAAGCATAAGAGGCTGTGAAAAATAGAATATCTAAACGAGAAGCTTCAAAGATGTATAGTATTCCTAGGCTAGGGCCATATTACAGTTCCGCCTGTCCGAACGCCGTGATCCTTCCTCAGTACTGACTAGGGATTCTGAGTCTCGACAATTTTTTAAGTCCCGGGACTCGAGACTTTTTTTATCAAAGTCCCGGGAATTTCCGGGACTTCGAGACTTTTGCGAATTTTATTTATGTACTAGAAAATGGTGGTATAACCCGTCAAAAATGACGGAAGATTTCATAAATTGCAAGAAATATGATGCAATATTCATATACTCAAAATTCAACAGCTATTTTCACAGTCAAAAATAAATTATTTCTACACAGTGACATTGTTTCCTAAAGCACAGGCTACATACTTTTTTTTTTACTGATTTTATTTTACTTCGGCATGTTTTTGCTGCTATGGCTAATCACCGAAGTGGAAGAGAAGGGAACTAGGATTAGGTGAGTAAGGGTAGAGGGTAGGTGGAAGTACTGTCACAGCATTTGCCTATAGTAGGTAGGGGAAACCACCTGAAATCCCTACGATGACAGACGGCCGCGGGATTCGAACCCACGTCTCCCGACTTTACTCGCTAGGTTGCATACCAACCGGCCACCGAGCTCGGTCGGCTACATACTTAAAATTGCTTCTTTGAACTTATCGTAATCGTGAATCGGTTGTGACAGTTGACAGAACGCGGCTAACTTATAATATATATTTTTTTTAAATTAAACCATATTCACGGATTTTGTTTTTGAAGCATTTATTTTATGAATAAAGTATAGTATTATTATTATTATTATTATTATTATTATTATTATTATTTTTAATGTAGTCTTTAATCCACAGTAAATAAAATATACAGGGTGTAGACTCGGATCACGCAACATAGCAATTTCAATGGTAAAATTTTAAAAGTCGTATTCTTGCTCCCCTAATTATTTTAGAAAAAAAGTGCAAATACGTTTTTTGTAGAGAAAAAAATTCTGTATCCATAATTGTAATCAATATTACTTTTTCGTTTTCCAATAACTAAAAATTAAGCAATTAAAAAACGCGTTTTGACAAAAATCTGTAGTGCCTTGGAATTATGCTATGACAAATGCCCAGCCTAATGTCACTTATACTCGAGTCTCGAACTAAATGTCCCGGGACTCGAGACTAAGAAAGTCCCGGGAATTCCCGGGACTTACGTCCCGGGACAGTCCCGGGACAGAATCCCTAGTACTGACTCATTCCGAAGACACTATAATATTGTGGCCTGGCTTAAACAAAGCCAAAAAAAAAATAATCGCAAACGATTTGACGATATAAAGCTATTTGTTTAACAGTTTCTAGAGGATTTCAAAAGAGAAACCTTGTTCAAAAACAATACCCCTGAAAGAGGATGCTTTAAGTCATTCTTGTCGCGGAATTCGTCCATAGCATTAAGATAAGAAAAGAATAAAAAACTAAAATTACTTTTAAAAAATCAAACACAGTTCAAATAGTATCAAACGTGCTAATAAGTGATCATTTAAAATTGCTAATAACTAAATTAAGTAATAAAAGTAAAAATATTGAAGTAACCAAAGAAAAGAACAAAGAAGTTCAGTTTAAAGATTTGTTTAAAAATGTTAATATTGACCAAGAGATTGAGGAACAACCTAATGAAGACAATATTCAAAACGAATTTTTATAAAACAAAGTTGCATTTGGTTTATATTTTACTTGTTGCTATAATATTAATAGCAACAATTTTGGAATAAAATGTCACATATGTTTCAAAAAATATCACCTGAGATGTATATTCAAATACAAAACAAATTCGGATAGAGCATTCACATGTGAAACATGTCAATAAAAGACTGTGTAAAGAAGAAAGAAGAAGGAAAACGTAAGACTGAAACTTTTTGAAATAAAAAATTTATTTTTTATAGCGATTAACTATGATATATTTAGTTACCTTATTTGTCTTCATGTAAACTACACGTTTATAATAGAATTTACTTTTTAACCCTTGAAGTGCTGTACACTTTTTGACAACACTAATAACGAAGTGGGGTCTTCATGGGACCCCAAGTTAAAAAATTAAAAATAACAAAATATATATGTTAAATATATGTATTTATTGATATAATTATAAAATAAACATTTTCTGAAAGGTCGTCCACTCCCAGCAGCGGGGTACGACGGGGTATTGCAATTCTTCTGACTCACAGGACGGCTGTAAAAACATGAAACACGTGTGCGGTCAGCGTTACAAACCGACTTATTGCGCGAGAAATAGTAGGTTATATGTAAAAATAAAATTACGGTAAAGTTTTTAGAATAGACAAACCATCTACAATGAAAAAAAGAGAAAATACATGAAATATGAAAATTTACAAAAAATTACTTACAAAGTTATTAAAGAAAAATACTTTCTGAGGTCCCTATAGGACCCCACTCAGCATTTCAAGGGTTAAAATAAAATTTTGTTTACCTAAACCCTATTTATTTATTAGGATTATTTTATATGATATCTTAAATGCACAGTTACAAGAAAACAATAAATATTATTTTGTGAGAAATTTTTAAAAGAGTTAACAACTATTGTGAATAACAATAATTGGTTCATGCAGGACAATAACTACGAAAGACATGCCAATAACTACAAAGCGTAGCCTTTTAAAAATAATTTATTTCTACCATTAAAATCTTATGATACATCAAAATCGAATTTTAAATATGAAAATAAGTTTATTGGTCTACACTACATTTCAATTTTTATATTTAAATATCAAAAAATTAATTATCTCCCTTGCAATATGAAATTTTGCTTAGGGGGGGCAATAACTATAGCAGTTATCTAATCAGTATTAATGAAATAGGAAAGAAAACTGAAAAAATAAATGTTTATGTTTATATAATGCAAAGAAATTGTTACATAGATAAAATCACGTGAACAAAATTTATGAATATCATATTTTTGTTGCAGTGACATTGGATTTAGGTGAAATGGTGAAAATTAACGATCTCCAGGTGCCAGAAGTGACACAACACGGCGACCCGGTAGTGCTAGATTGTGACTTTACGTTAGAAGATGCTGACGTGCAAAACCAAAGAAATATAGGTCTAGTGGTAAAGTGGTGGTTCCTAAAATTTAGTGGCAGCAAAAAATTGGTTTACCAATGGATTCCAGGTAAATAATAATAAGATTTTAATTACTTCTTCTCTTTACATGTTATTAAGATTGTCTAAGTAGTTTTGTAATAATCCCTGTGTAATTCTTGTAGAGTACTTGTAAAGTTTCTACTTCTTGTTTTATATTTGAAGGTAGCAATAAGCCCCAGGAGCTTGGAGCGCTGAAAGGCCGCTTGAATTTAGAATATACAGCGAGTTTGGATGCAAACAGCGTCCACAGAGCTCTACACATTCTTAAGCCCGGACCTGATCTCTCGGGAGATTACACTTGTCACGTGGAGACATTTGGCAGCGAGGACGAAAAAACCAAAAGCATGTTAGTCTTCGGTAAGTTGATTCTCTTTACGTGCATTTCAAATGTAACAAAAACGAAACTCGGCACATGCGACTTGAATATTCAACATGTCTGCAACGAAAAATTTACAGATAAAGAATTCTGACGACGCTACGTCTTGATTAATCAATAATCTAAATGAAATTTGTGCTAAACATTCGCGAGATTTTTTTATAACTACACTGTCTGTTCCAAGTAAGCGCTTATAACTCTTATAATGTACATTTCGTACATTTTAAATTCAGACACAAACTGTTTATGGTAAAACGTTCTAGAATACTTACAGTGGCGACGAGGGACGTCGCCGGGCCCGGGGGAAAAACTTTAGATGGGCCCCAAGTAAAATTTATTTACTAAAAAACAAATCAAAAATCTCTTGTAAACATAATAAACCAGTAATAGGTTTTCATTTCTTGACCAGTAGCAATTTTAATAATTTTGAATAGGTACACTTAATTAATTAATTGATCATAACTCGGCAACTAGCAAAATAATTTTAAAAAAAATTGGGGTGCATTTGAGCGCATATTGGGCGTTAAAGGATAAGACGAATTTGAGAATTTTTGACAATAATTGGCGTGCCAGCGTGAAGTTGCACGCCACTTAATTAATCAATTAATTGTTCATAGCTCGGCAACTAGCAAGAATAATTTAAAAAAAATTGGGGTGCATATTGGGTGCTAAGGGATTAGACGAATTTCAGAATTTTTGGAAATAGTTGGCATGCCAGCGTCAAGTTGACACTCCACTTAGTTAATTAGCTATATCTCGGTAACCCGTTGAGCAAAATTCAATTTTTTATAGCGCATTTGGGTGCATACAGGGCGCTAAAAGTTGAAACTAATTTTAAAATTTTCACCAATGGCTGGCGTGCCAACTTCACGCACCCTCAAAATTGTGGCTTTTTTTTAAACACACAGAATGTTATGTACAAAATTGCATTCGATCAATTTGAATTTTAAATCCTTCATGTATTCTAATTTTGCCATAAATAAGCATAACGATTACCTACATTAATTATTATTCAGTTATTTGCATGCGTTTCCGTTTTAACAATGCGGCAATGGTGTGAAGTTATAAATAATGGTTTGTAAATCCAATAACAATTCGTTTCCTTCGCAATTACTCAGAAGTTGAAATGAAAAAAACCTTTACAAAAGGTTTTTCTGAGGCAGTTTGTCATTTTCCCGCACCTTTATTTTCCAAGCCGCCCTTTTTATTATTTCTTGGTCATTGTTTGGTGCTTGTTTGTCCTAAGTTATACATAACGATCAAATTAGTACAACAAATTCGATTATCTTTTGCGTTCCTAATACTTAACATTATTTTTGTAAAATATTAGGTATCTACATGTTTTTGATACGATCCTTGATGATTTATGTAATTAAAATAAAATTTACATTTCTTGTCAGCAAACTACCAGCCCAAAAATATTAAACATTCTTGCCTAAATTACAGAAGGATAAAAAAAACAGAGATAAATTTAATGAGGTGTGTAGGCTGTAGGTATTTCCGTCCATTTTTTTTTGTGGTGATCATTGTAAATAAATTGTCCTGTCTAATGAGTCGAATAGTTAAGCCCCAAATATTCGCCAAGAAAAATATTTGGAATAATATTGGATTGTTTCAATCTACCTTCTGCTACATTTAGCTTCATAGAGCTATGTCGTCAGTTTTATCTTTATTTCAATGTAGTATTGGAAAAAAATGTTTTTAAGTGTACCTCTTGCTCTTGTATTATAGTGTGCCATGAAATCAGAAATGGTCGTCAAAATTATTCTACAGTTTTACGTATTTATTCGTATTTTAAAAAATTTGGGATTTTTATTTTTGGTTATTTCTTACACATGTTTTGTTGTTTCTTGTAAGTTAGTAAATTTAAGACACTTATTAGGAAATTTAACTTGATTGAAGTTTGCATTGAAAATGTAATGATCTAAAACGTTAGTGCCAATTTATACAGGGTGTCCCAGATTACATTTCCAGCATGGGGATTTCGCTTATTATAAAAGATACAGGTTTAATTAACTTAGATGAATTATTCCTTAAATAAAGTATTTTAACCCAATAAGTACCAAAATATTTTAGTTATTTTAACTTTTTTTTTTTTAATATTTTTTTTTTTATTTTGAGTAAAAAAGTACCAAAAAAATATTTTTTACATTGTTGATGGTTAAAGATGTTACTTTCCAAGTTATAACATATTCTGAGATATTTGAATAATTGAAAAAAAAAAATTACACACTGTCCTATAAATAGAACGCTGGTACTTAACGGGTTGAGACTCTTCAAAAACATATTTTTACTATTTTCCAATTTCCAATATCGCATCCTTCTTTTCTTTTCTTAGTATGTTACATCCAGTTCATTGCAAAATTTTCTCATTGTGTCAATGTCTAGGTTTCATTTGTTAATTGAGGTTAGTTAAATAATAAATACTAAAATTAAAGCAACCGAATGGCGAGGATTAGACAGTTCTCTCCCTGGTAATCCAATTTACTAAATGATACTTTCAATCACAGGAGCTCACAAGTGTATTCTTTTAGCTGCGATTGCAGCACATGGTGTTCATTTAGGGATTTTTGTGGATTAGTTTTATTCGCCTCCGAGCAAAGTGCATAGCATAATCTTGTTGTGCAAAAGAGCAGTTTATACAATGGTAAAGTAATAAAACGGCTATCTCGTAGGCAATGATCGGAAAATAGCACGATAAGAAAAAAACAGGCAATTTTAACTGTACTTAATGGCAGTACGAGAGCTAAGCTTAATTTATTAAGAATAAAAATACAGTGAGCTCGCGTTATAAGCAACCCACGATATAAGCAACTCGCGTTATAAGCAACACTTGATATAAGCAACTATCGTATCAAAGTACACCATATAAGCAACTGTCAGTGTGACAGTTAAAAATACAAATATCTAAAATACTATTGCAGATATAACAATGAAAGTTTGTATCTAAGCGTTATGGTATTTTTCGGATTCGATGGAAATATTAAGGTTGCAATGCGACTTCCGGTTCAACCCGAAACGGACTCAAACTTTGAAATTTTGAATAGAACATCTGTATATTTTTTACATTTTTGAATTTGTCTTAAAGTTTACTTTAATAAATGTAAAAGGTTATATGGGTCTAAAGTCAACAGTTTTCAAAATATTTACATTTTTACGAAAATTTTGAGTGATACAGCACTTTCAGTTTTTTTTTTAACATTTAGGTTATTTAAAAGGGCAGTAAAATATCGTGTGAAATCTAGATTAACAATAGATTTTTTAACAATCATTTTATTTTTAGGAGATTATTAATATACAGCGTCATTCAAAAAGTCGGCAACGAATGGAAAAGTTTTTTATTATTTTTTTCTCAGAAAATTGTATTTTTGATAAAAGTTGGTGCATGGTCTAAAAATAATTTTAAGATGAAAAAAGTTCAATAAAAAATCATATGACACTAGATATTAGTGACTTTTGAAATATTTTAAGAGATACACAAAAAATTATAGACAGAGTTTTTAAAAATCCCAAAATAAGGCTAGATTTAAATTTTGACGGTCAAATTTCAATTTTTATTTTTTAAGAAATTTTAACATTCAAAAAGTCTGCAACAAATGGAAAATTTTATTTTTATCGAAAAAAGTT
This sequence comes from Elmis aenea, assembly GCA_947652605.1. NCBI lineage: Eukaryota > Metazoa > Arthropoda > Insecta > Coleoptera > Elmidae > Elmis > Elmis aenea. The sequence goes on along the minus strand of OX393582.1, from coordinate 11,161,805 downwards.
ATTAAGAATCTAAAAACCGAACTAGATTTAAATTCTGAGGGTTGAATTCTAATTTTTATTTTTTACGAAATTTTAACATTCAAAAAATCAAAAACCATTAAATCTAGTGTCATATGACTTTTTATTAATTTCTTTTCATCTTAAAATTAGATTTAGACCATATACCAACTTCATTAGGAATGAAATTTTCAGAAAAATCGATAATAAAAAACTTTTCCATTTGTTGCAGACTTTTTGAATGTTAAAATTTCTTAAAAAATAAAAATTTGTATTTGACTGTCAAAATTTAAATCTAGACTTATTTTTGGATTCTACATAACTTTTTTCCTACACATTTTTTTTAACTCTTAAAATAAGGGCCCTTTACACTTACAAATATTTCAAAAATCGGTAAAATCTACAGTGTTCTATGACTTTTTATCAAACTTTTTTTGCCCTTAATTTAATTTTAGACCATGCACCAACTTTTATCAGGAATACATTTTTTTGAGAAATTAATAATAAATTTTTTTCCATTTGTTGCAGACTTTTTGAATGACGCTGTATAATAATATAATAAACTGGTAGGTGAAATTACTAAAATCTTTTGGCTTTATATAATTTACCTAAGACCATAAGTTCAATTTATGATTGTCGGTGGAATTAGCACACGGTATAATAGTACCTAACTCGTTGCTTAGATATTTTTCTCCCGGGAATATTTTTCTTACGTGTATGAACAAGAGTTTTGTACGGTAAACACTTGTAAAATAAGGCCGTTTCATCCGCTCTGTATACTTGCCATGAAATCACATCATATTTTTTTATTTGAGAGATGTACAAGTACATAGATCACGACTAAAGGTACGTGGCACGCGCGTATTTCGTTTGACATAGGTACTTTCAGATCACCATAGCAACGCGACCACGATCGCGTTGTTATGGTGTAAACTTTTATTTTTAGTTTTACTACTAAAAACAAGATTTATTCATGTTAAAAATCGAATCGTTTCTATTTCTATCATATAAGCAACTTTCACGTTATAAGCAACTTTTAGATCGGAATTGGCCGCCGTTAGTTGCTTATAAACGCGAGCTCACAGGGAATCAAATTGAGTAGAACCTAATTTGTTACTTTTATTAAACATTGAAAGTAAGGGAGCATTTTCGAATTAATAATTTAAGGGTTTTTAAAGGGGTTGATGAGTTTATGGATGCAAGAAACGTTTAGATTTAACTTTTAGTGAATACTTGGCTACAGTTTAACGCTGGTATAAGGCATTTGAACGTAAAAATAGTTTTGCTTAGCACCAGAAAGGAGTCAGGTTCTGCTATCATTCCTCTTAAAGAAGTAATTGAAGATGACTATAAATAAGGCGACCAACCGTCCTCCTTTGGGGAAGACAGTCCTTCTTTTGTAAATTTTGTCATCCCTCGAAAAGTGTCCTCCTACATGTCCTTCTTTTCGATACATTGACAAAAATATTCATTCAGTGGAAAAGTACTCATTTAAATAATAATTAATAGGCATGTAAGCATATTTACATGTTATTACAAATGTCTTTATTATGCACATTTATCATATTATAGTGCAGGCGTTCCCAATCTGTGGTACCGGTACGCGATAAGCAAATGAAATAATAATTTTTTTAATTTTTTTATATAGCATCTATGTTATGTGATGATATCACATGCGTGTAGAAGAAGAAGAAGATAGTGACAGATTTGTAGACACATATGTACATTTAAAATAATTATCGGTTTATATCGGGTGATCGAAAATGGTTGATGTCCGCTAATTTCAGACCGAAAATAAAATAACCAATTAATTTTGAGTCTGATGTTCGCCTTAAACTAGATATTTCTACACTGATAAAAAGTAAACAGGCGCAACCCTCACATTAATTACAATAATTAGAATTATTATTATATTTATGCAGGGTGTTTCTTAAATACTGCAAAAAAATTCAGGCGGTGATTCCTTATTAAACATAAGGGGGGTCTTTCATATAATTTTTTTTTCTTAGATGTCTCTTTTAGAAGTTGCACTCCCCTAAAGAGGAGCGTAAAATTACGTTTTTATTTTATTTCTCAAATTTGGATAAATGTAGAAGAATGATATTTGGTAGATGTTTTATACTTACAATAAAGTACAAGTAAAAGGTTTCCCATAGTAATATTTTCAATCATCTCCCACCTTCACAGGGGGCTGAAAAGTGAAAAGTGCGACCCCTGTTGTTTTTTTTTCAGAACTTTTTGGTGGGTTGAACTTTTGCAATTTTAAACTTTTTTTTTTGGAAGATTGATTTATCTACAAACTGTTTCTGTTCATTAGTTGTTCTCGTAAAACCTACTGTTTTTAAGTAAAAAATAAAACAAGTCAACATGATCCATCAAATATTTCAAGATAAAACGACTCATTTTGGTGGTTGCCATTGCCATAGTTTGTTTTATTTTGTTACTCAAAAACGGTAGGTTTTACGAGAACAACTAAAGAACAAAAAAAGTTTCTAAATAAGTCAATTTAAAAAAAATATATTGCAAAATTTTAACTACCTACCAAAAAGTTCTGATAAAAAAACCAACAGGGGTCGCACTTTTCAGCCCCCTGTAAAGGTGGCAGATGATCGAAAATATTACTATGGGAAACCTTTTACTAAGTATAAAACATCCACCAAATATCATTCTTCTACATTTACCCAAATTTGAGATATAAAATAAAGCACCCCCCTTTATTTAACTCAAAAAGGAGACATCTAAGGAAAAAAAATTATATGAAAGACCCCCCTTAATTTTTGATAAGGAATCACCATCTGAATTTTTTCGCAATATTTAAGAAACACGCTGTATATGATACACATCCATTTATATTTAGTGTCATAAAAGTATTTACGAATTAAATTCTGTTTCCAAAATATTTACCTAAAAAAAAGGTCATCAGTTGGGAATTTAGGAAAGTTTTATTGTAGGATTAGTCTTTTATTTGCTCGACAAAATATTTGAGAGAGACAAGCAACAAAAAAAAGTCATCACTTGAGAATTCAGGATTTTTTTTTTGGGCCCGTTTTTCCAAAAATATTTACTTACTGGTACGCCACCATATTGTCTACTACAAACCGGTACAATATCTTATAAAGATTGGGAACCTCTGTTATAGTGTATTATTGTTGCAATGAATAAAATGTTTCTTTTATTTCCATGCCCTATCAATTTCAAAATTTTATTGTGCGCCGTTTTGATTTTATCTAAGACCGCAGGAAGGAAGTAATTTCATGAGTATATAAAAATCTGCACATACTTATGTAAGAAACGCTAAAACGTGTGATTCTTTTTTTCTGAATTTTTTACCATATCTTGAGATACATTAGCTTAACATGCCCTATCAATTTCAAAATTTTATTGTGCGCTGTTGTTGATTTTATCTAAGCGCAGGAAGGGAGTAATTTCATGAGTATATGTATACAAATCTGCACATACTTATGCAAGAAACGCTAAAACGTGTGATTCTTTTTTTCTGAAATTTAGTCTAGCATGATTAACCCATTACAATTACACCATTCTTTGTTAAAACTACAACAACAAAACTTTAATGTTTCGAACAGACTAAACATTTTTGCCGCACTTGAAGGATAATACGCAGCTTAGGACTTTCGCTTGCAACTTTTAGTTCTACCATAATCTATAAAAATAAATTAGGCAAAAGGTTTCCAAATTTACGACTGTGAAATAACTTCAATGTTAAAGAGGGCAAGGTTTTGAAAGTGATTTAGGAAATGGATTCCATCAAACAATGTATCCACGGAAAATCTCGAAATCGTTCAACCAGTTGTCCATTAGTCATGTCCTAATAAAACTTTTTAGATACGAAGAGAAATCGAGTCTATTTTTACAAGGTACATCTTTGACGCATTCGCCTGAAGAGCGAGTCGTGTGAATCGCAGTGCGTTCCCTTTTGAGCCGATGGAATCGTTACAAACTTCTAAAAGAGTAATTTAATAATTCCGACAATCAAGTTGGAGAACTTGTACCAATCTGAAACTTTTGTAATATTGTTTATCTAGCTTTTTCACGCTTGAAGTATCATTTATTCGACATTCAAGTCAAAGTTATAATTTTATTAGGAAAGGTACGAGAGTAATTGATTTATTCAAGTTGTTTCTGAAGATACATCGCAAGATATAAATTTACTTTGGGAAAATATTTATATTACGGCGCTTTATCAGAAAGTACATTATAAATAAATATTTCTTGATAATGATGGATGTGGCCAGAAGTTGCATTGCAAGGAATGAAAAACCAATAACCACGGTAAATATCCTGACATATTTGTACTGTCGGGAAAGGGTTTTGGGGGCAAGATTGATTTATACTTGTTGTTTGGAAACGTAATAATAGCAATCAGCCTTGAAAATGTGTGGTCGAAATTATATGATTCATCAATAACGGACTGGTACTGGTAGTCATTGAAATTTGCACGGAACAGGTATAAGTTTCACACAAAGGACTTCTTAGTCCTAAAGGTCAATAATTAGTACATGTTGAATAGATTATAGGTATGTGTTGTCTTGGCGGCATAGAATTGGGTTAATACAGGACCGACCTTATAGTATATCACATAACAAGAGTTGTAAGAAATATTACGCACGAGTGGAAAAGTTGCGCACGGAGCCGTGTAGCAGCAAGATACCAAATTTCTATGTGATCTTTAAGAGTATTCTAGATATTTATCTGTCTCCATACTTTTGCGCAGCACTGTATGTTTATTTGCTATATTTAGAGTAAAGTGCCCTAATATGGAACAGTTACCTTTTATGGAATACATCAGTTTTATGACAATGAATAAGCGATATCTGTTGAAAAGTATATGTACCTATTTGTACATTGATCACACATTCCCAAATGTAAAATAATTAAAAAATATTCACTAGATTACATAAGTTTCAAATATATTTTTAGGCTAAATCTTTCAGTGCAAAATATTATATGCTAGGGTAAATGATATAAAATATTTTATTGCATGTTTATTTAGCATGAGCCTTTATATTTTAATTAAATAGCTCAAATTTTGAAATGTCACATTGATGCCTAATATGGAATACATAGAGGTGCCTTATAATGAATATGATTATGGTCACTAAGTAAAGCAATATGAGTTCAGTGTCAAAAGTGTCAGAAATGGGCAGACGAAAAATGTGCAAAATACCCACAAAAAAAAAATCTATTGTCCTACCTGTAAAAAATAAATAAATTACCAACATTTAGTTCGAATGACACTTGAATTATAATTTAATTTACATAAATAACAGAGTTTTGGTTTGGTTTAAGTAATATTGCAAATCAGAAAGAAATAAAAGAATAATCTATGAGCAGTTGCTTATTTTAATGTATATCTATATATATATAAAAGAGCTTGTTTGTTTGTTTGTTTGTTCGCTATAGAATCCTAGGTTCGTTGACCGATCGGGACCAAATTTTTCACAGTTACTTTTTAGGACCCAACGGATCAAACGTCGTATAAAGGACGGCCGGGAACAGCCGGAAACGGCCGGAAACGTCTTAGAACGTCCGCCGAGCGCGAGCGCGCAGCGCGAGTAGTCTGTGATTGATAATCTGGGAACGTCCGCCAGGCTCGAGCGCGGAGCGCGAGTAGTCTGTGATTGATAAAAGAGGATTGTAATCACCCGTGCAACACCGGGTAAATCAGCTAGTTTCCTATATAATTCTATATTCCACATTAAGAACCCCTAGTATTCCATATTAGGTTCCCCGGGAGCTTAATATGGAATAGAAGTACCATTTTAAAAAAATAGCTACATAAGAAATATCTACCGTAATATCGTACCAGAATTCGAGCAATGTGTTGCGTATTCATCACAAATTCCTTACAATTTTTTTTGCAAAATTTTGTTGAATAAATGTGAATATTATTGCCGAATACAAAAAAGTATTCCATATTAGGGCACTTTACTCTAATAGTATTGTTTAAAATGATAATATTTTTGTATGAAAAACAGTTTGTACTGATCTAATATTTATTGTTCATAGCTACAGAGAATTCAAAAAGAGGGCTGCATTGTTCTATGCACTTTATTTATTGATTCAACGTTCTACTTGCAAAACAAATAAAATTTTAATCAGCTTTTGTGCTTGTTATGCAGTGGCATCAATAAAGTCAATATTGTTGGCTTTAAGAATTTCAATCTTTTAAGAGAAATCCCCTCGCAAACAACTGCTCTGCATATATATTACATATTTAGTGAACCAATAGAATCCAATTCTGGCTTTTATTGGATATTTTAATGATCAATTATTATGTAAAAATGAGGATAAAATAAATTGAGTTTGGCAAAGTTATAAATAGGTACGCTTAATAAATTCACATTATGGAAAAATAATAGAGTAACTGCTACAGTTGTTGGCCCCCTTAAGCAAAATTTCATACTGAAAGGGAGATAATTAATTAGTTTTATGATATTAAAATATAAAAATTGAAATGTAGTGTAGACCAATAAACTTGTTTTCATATTTCAAATTCGAATTTGATGTATCATAAGTTTTTAAAGGTAAAAATAAATTATTATTATATATATATTAATATATATATATTATTATACGCAGTTTGTAGTTATTGGCATGTCTTTCCCAGTTATTGGCCCTGCATGTACCAATTATTGGCATTCACAATAGTTGTTAATTCTTTTGAACATTTCTCATAAAATAATAACAAAATTTATTGTTTTCTTGTAACTGTGCATTTAAGATACCAGATTAAATAATTCCTAACAAATAAATAGGGTTAAGGTAAAATTTTATTTTAACTAAAAGAAAATTCTATTATAAATATGTTGTTTACATAATGATATATAAGGTAACTAAAAATATCATAGTTGATCACTGTAAGAATTTCAATTTAAAATGACTTACTTAAATAGTTCAAAGTGTTAACTATGTATCTTGTGTTTTAACATTTCAATGTAATAAAAATTTTATTATTTTGTGTGTTTTGAACTACGAAATTATTGATGTAGAAATAATTGACGTGAAAAGAATATTGCATTTTCGCGAATATCCAAATCCAGGTTTATTCGAGCGTGTTTGCTCTGGTAACTTCCACAGATGTCGATATATATTTATTATTCCAAGAAATAGCATATCATTTTGTCGTATTTTTGCAGCAACTGCTAGATATATTCAGTTTCTTGAAACCTCCTCTAGGATACGTGTAAATTCCGTTCCTACAAAATCATCTATTGGAAAAATTTATGTGTGCTCTGCAACAAAGTAATCACATTTTGTTGCATCAGTATTAGAATTGAATTCCGGGTTATTTTTCACATAATATCCATACAATTTATTTTGCAAAATTTTAAATGTAATTGAACCCTTTATAAACATGAATAAAAAAGTAAATACACAATATTGTAGTGGATGCAGTAAATCAAGCTGCATAGGAAGCTCTTGGAGAATTTCCACACAATATAGAAGAAAATGTAACTGGTGGACAGACGAACTGGACATCATAAAAAATTGTTGCAGAATAAGAATGTTGATACAATATGTAGAAGAGTTAAACAACAGGTAATAGCAGCAAAATATTTACTAAAAATTGCCCCTAAAATATCCGTGTGCGGCAGGCCTTAAACTGCAAAGACAGAAAATATTCTACCGTTTTACTGGTATTTTCAAAAAATTTATCTAAAAAGTTAAACATGCATCATTAGTTTGGAAAACAAAGAGTACCCTTGTAGCTCCAAGATCATTTGTATACATCTACTTGACGTAATTCGATTTTACGAGCGTAGACTAATTGAACCCAATTAGCACTTCATTATGAGGACACAATAGGGATAGACTGGAAATTTCATTAGAGTGCTGAAAATTCGTTTTAATGGCAAAATGTAACCTGATACAAAAATTGCATTTTACTAAATTATCGTTAAATTTGTCTCAAATTACAAGAGCCTTGATTATTAAGTTTATAGACCAGACGCGTTTAAAAATGCATTGGAATGTTCCACAAAACCGGCTTATTATGGGGACGTTGAAAAAGATAGGAAGAACAATGTAGGTTAAACGTGATAAAACTTACTTTTTCGGTTTCAAAGTTTTAAATTGCTTTCGCTTGTAGAAAAATGTTCACGTTTAAAGAGGCACAAATTAAAATAGAGATTCGCAACCAGAGTTGTACGCGCACAGACTACGAAAGAAACTCTTTCTAGATTTTCTTCATATTGATACACGGTATCAAAAACAAAAATCGCGAATTTATGTATAGAATTATACAGGGTTCTGGTTTTCTTTTTAAAATTATTAGTTCTCAAGAACCAGAACGTCTATTGAGGACACTGTGATACAAACTTTATTCTACTCCTATAAAGTATAGCAAATGTAGGGAACTTTACAATGCAAATAAGGCATAAAAGTAAAAATATTCATATTGTAGTTGCTGCAAGAGAGAATATGTTTTATGAACTGAACTGAAAATAATCGAATTCTAAAATTTTAAATTTTAAATTACTTTTAAACTCTTGTCTGCATTTTAAGTTAAGGATCTGAAATAAAGGTTTGAATGGATGAACACGAAATAATGGGGATTGCAGATCAGATTTTATCACTGGGTCTATTCGTTACGTGTAAGAGAAGCTAATTTATTCGGATACCGATAAGCTCGGTTTAAACACTTCGACAACCTTCTTTGTGTTCTTTCAGAACGCATCAAGTTAATGATTAGTAATTCTATAGACTACTTAAAATGTATGTCAATAATTTGATGATTTCGATATTTGTACCATGTGATCCAAGTGCTCCACCGTATACATTTATAATATATTTAATAAAGATAACCTAAACCAACTTTCAGCTTCCGTCTCTTTGTCAGCAGATAAAGTAAAAAATTCTTGTTGATAAACGAAAATCTATGTTCGTTAGCATATTATATTAGTGTAGTGTAATGCAATGTTTCTTAAGGTGTGGTCCACAGACCACTGGGAATCTTTGAATCCCTCTGAAGGTGTCCTATGAACCTTTTTATAGTCTCAATAATAGCATTAAAATATAATAATAAAAACGGAAAAAAAAATCACTTTTATTTTATTTAGTCATGACTCATGAGTCCTTCTACTGTTAGGTGTAGGACTGTTGAGTTGTGTTGTGCTGACTTTTTCCCGCGTCGTTCTGTCTTGTGCTAGTTTTTTTTTTTGTCTTTCCATTTGTTTTTCTATCCTTGCTGCTTGTTTTACTTCCTCTTGTCGGTATTTCTTGGTCTGCCCCTTTTGTTTTTCACCTGTGATCTTGTTTCATGGGATTTTCTGGTTAACCTTTCTTCTTTCATCCTATAAATTATCAACGATGTTAAAGGTAGTGAAAGCATCGTAGAATTTGAGCAAAAATCCTTTTAAGGATATTTTTTCTGAAGTAGGACCAGTGCTGTTTCAAATAATAAACGAATCGTTGCGAAATGGTATCTTTCCCAATACATGGAAACATGCAATAAATTTTGTTCTAGCAGATTGGAAAGAGGAAACTAAAAACGACAATATTGTCACAGTAGTATTTTCAGATCTAAAAAGAGCATTCGAAACTATTGACAGACGACGCTTATTAATAAAACTTGAAACGTAGGTACGGAGTCAGATGCGAGGAAAAAAAATGGTTTGCAGATTATTTAACATCTCGGTGTCGAACTAAAAAATTTAAAAATGAAACCTCTAATAGAATAATAAATAATTTAGGTGTTCCTCAAGTAGTGTCCTTAGGCCTTTGTTGTTCATACTGTACATGAATGGCATTAAAGCAAATGTCGTAAACGGCGTCATAAATGCATTTGCAGATGATACTCTTATATTTATTTGTGGTAAGCAAATTAAACACTGACTTACGTAGAGTCGCAGCGTGGTTATAGGTTAACAAACCGAAAATAAATGCCGACCAAACAAACTACTTAGTGATAAACAATTGCGTAATCAGCAAGTTATAGAATTGGATGGTGTAGTATTAAATAGAGTTAATGAAATTAAATATCTAGGTATACTAATAGACGATAAGCTTATTTTAAAAGTAATATTGATTATTTAATAAAACCGATTTCTAAAAAAAATGGTTTTCTTGGTAGATTAAGCAGTAAACTTCCAGTCCTTACTAAAATTCTATAATACAAAAGTATCATAGCACCCCATTTCGAATATTGCCCTAGTATTTTATTTCTGGCGAATACTAATGACTTAGACCGGCTTTAAAAATTGCAAAATTGGGCTATGAGAATTATTTCACACTGTTCCAGATACACCAAAATTACTCTAACGCTAGATACTCTACAGTGGCTTAGTATTAAACAACGGATAATTTTTAAACGTATTTTTATTTTCAAGATTATAAATAACCTGCTTCCAAATTCTTTGTTAAAATATATAACCTGAAACACTGATATTGATAATTATCCGACTAGAAACTGTGAAGACTTTAAATTGCCATTCAGGATACTAAATTACACTCAAAATTCTCTATTTTATAAAGGACTGAAATTTTTTAACGATTTAACAAGTTTAATGGTTTGTTGAATTTAGATACCCAAAATATAGTATTAACCAGGCAAACACTTATTTCGTTGCACCTTTAACCTTTCAACACGTTGAGTGAGTGTTGTTTAAACTAGACCGAAGCTCCTCCATGGCTTTTCTACTTCAATCTCTTGAGATAATACAAGATTACAATGGTCGTAAGAGATTTACGACTTCAACAATGTACGTTAGATTTTATCAAGTGGTTGACTTTTCGTTACACCTCATCGTCTTTAACGAATACTTTTCGTGAATCCAGTGCACTTTGTTGCAACAGAGTAACGTCCATTATTGTCAAAAGCGCTTAGAAGAGCCTTGTTTACAAACTCATCCTGTTAATGGTAATTCGAATGTTGATCGAAATTTCAAATGGCAATAGCAGAATACCTAACTGTTATGCAGGAACGCAAACTGTTCGAAAGTTGTGCTTTCAAACTACATTCAACTGCATTCGGCTAAGTTGACTACAAAGCAAAATTCCAAACAAGCTGTTAATGATACAAATAAATTGTTGCAGCCATTAATAACTCGGCAAATGCAAACGTCCCTTGGCGCAATCGCTCGAAAGTGACTATTGAATGAGCAAAATTATTATCTGGTGAGTTTTATTGCCAAAATAATTTTAAGTCGGTACAGAAACGTCTCACACATCATCCGTGATGTCACAGCGAAAAATTTGAACTAAACCTATTTTCAATGCAGGCAATAAAGTTTGGTGTACATTAGGGGAGACCGGGGGTGAAATTAACATTTTTTTTTGTTTTTATTTAATATCTCCTAGACTCTAGGACCTAGAGTATGACAAGTTTTTTAGGTACATCTAAATTGATTTAATGAGATTGGACATTTATCTTCCTTCTAAGATATTTATTTCATTTGTTTCGTAAAGCATATGTGAGATTTTTTTTCTGTAGTAAGGCAGCTGTTACTTCCAACCTCAACGTTGGGGCTAAAAGTAACAAGGGATGGAAATGGAATGAGTTGTAACGGCAAAATAATTTACACAGCTAGTAACTAGTGGGTAAATACATTAGTATTTATCGACCAAATTAATATTTGATTCCAAAATGCACATAAGTTAAACGAATAAATTTTTAAGTAAATGCTTCGCTACAATAAAAACTGTTAAGTGAAAATTATCAACATTCAAAAATGTCAAACAAAAAGATACAACAATTGGAAAATCCGACAAGTTTTGTACATTCTCATCTACGAAGAAAACCACCAATTATGTGTTAAGAGTAACATTTGCAAGCGCAAACATTGATTGGGGTTGGTTGTAACACTTTACTTTTGACCCCAAGTGTACACAAAACAAAGTGGAGGGAATCCACAATTAACCACGATTCCAACGTCAAATTGTATTGCATCCACCAACAGCCAACAACATTTAGAATTAGAACATAATAATGTAGGTACTGTTTTGTTCCTCTTTTAGAGATCGCCTAAAAGTCACCGACCGGTGACACAACGCATTAACTTTAAGGGGAAAAATAGTGACTCTGGCTGATAAAAACTTAACCTCTTTGACAGATGAAAACCAGCAATGTGGGTAAGGAGGTGGATGTAAATGAACATTGCAAAAGCGCTTAGGAAGACATATAACAAAAATTAAGGAAACTATAGGCACTGTTACAACCTACCCGTGTTACTTTCATTCCCAGTCTCCCCTACTCCTTGCTGTTTCACCAAAATATCGTTAATAATATTCTAAGTTTGAATAATTTATTGGGCATAAAAGTTCCTTTAAGTTTGTATGACATAACTCAAACAATGTTGTCTGTAATTATTGGTGTCCATATTGATGACGAATTTTGTGAACACTGCGAGCAGCAGAAATCCTGTTTAACGTATTTTAGGCCACAAAGCCGAAACTAGTTAATTTGTGAGAACTAAATTACATAGAAGTTATGAGGAGATACGGTACTACAGAGACACGTTCGTATATGTACCAATAAATCCTCGTGAATACATTTACCAACTTACTGGGCAAATATAAGTTACTCAACAACGCAAAAGGACATTTGTGACACCACAAATCTTGAAACTTTATCCACCGACCTAATTCAACGCAAATATATCATTCTCGCCTACTACGCTACAAAAGCAAGTTCTAAGAACGTAGAAATAAACATAACGACAGTTTTACTAAAAATTTGCAAATTTGGAAAAAAAAAACTTTTACAATGCGTAATTTAATTATCAGTGGTCTTAAAAAAAAATCAGTCGCTGTAATACATATAACACCAAAATAAAAGCATTGCCATCAGGGTCGGCAGAGCCCCATTCTGTGCCCCAGGGCAAATATAAATTTAAAGGCCCGTTTTAAAAAACCATTAACAAAATAGTAAAAAATTTATGTCCCATATTACATTTCCAGCATGGGGATCTCGCTTGTTATAGGAGATACAGGTTCGTTTAAATTAGATAAATTATTCCTTAGTATGAGAGGAGCCACAATCAATTTTTAAAAGTACAAAATTTCTCGTACTTCAGATGTTATTGCAAAAAAGATGAAAATGTCTTTTTCTCCCATAACTTTTTTGTCTTAATCATTAAATCGAACTGCGGCAAATGTACTGGATGATTGGTAGACAATCACAGCTAACATTAGAGAACAAACTATTAATTTATAAAGTAATATTAAAGCCCATATGGAGTTATGGTATCCAGCTTTGGGGCTCAGCCAGCAACACCAACATTGACATAATACAACGATTTCAGAATAAAGTTCTTCGAACCATAGTGAACGCACCTTGGTATGTACCCAACGCAGTAATACAATGTGATCTGTGCGTGCCTTCAGTGAAAGAAGAAATAAAAAAGTTTAGTTCCAGATACAGTGAACGAGTAAAAGTCCACCGTAACAAGTTAGTAAACAATCTCATGGACAAAGAGTGCGAAACTAGGCGGCTAAAAAGGTTCAAGCCATCAGACCTCACAACCCGGTTTGATTAGAACAGAAAATGATAAAATATATTTGACAGCTGTTCTGAGTTCATCTCAAGAAAGTGCACATTTTTGGTAATTTAACCGTTTCTCTATCTTGCCTATTAACCTTTAACTAGTCGCGTGTACTGTGTATACATAACTACTCGCATGGCGCCTCGGAGGCACCATTGGGGTTTTATAACAATATTTTTGACTTAAAATCTTAAAAATGTGTTAAACTGCTTTATTCATGAAATATAAGCTAAATCTTTAAAAGAATAACAATGACTAAATAAATTATAAGATATAAAAAATATATATCTGTATATAAAACATAACTGTAAAAACAGATTTTTTTTTTTTTTAATACGAATCAAACATTGGATGCAAAGCATTCACTGCACAATTTTATTGTATGCTCTGAACAAATATTTTTATGGCATTGCGAACAAATTTGTTGCGAATGTCGATTTTTAGCCCTAGGGCATAAATGATAGCGTTCATGCCGAGTAGCACATAATTGCATTTTACGGACTGTAAAATAGAGAAATATGAATAATACTATATAATTCGTATTCCTAAAAGTACAATTGAGGAATACATAAACAGATATTAGTGACAAAAAAATAATTAAAAATGTAACAACGATTTAAAAAACGCTTGGCGCCTCTGCGGCGCCGTGCGACTACTTAAAGGTTAAGCAAGATACCCATGCAATCCCATCGAATTTGGACCACCCTGTGTAAAAACGACGTTCGCATTATCTTGTTAAGACTAACGTATCTGCGTGGGCCTAACATAAATTCATTTCCGGTGTTATTTCAGATCCTTTTAAACGTGTTTTCGTTTGCAACATATTTTAATTTAGCCACTTTTATTTCACGGAGCGATTTCTGTGGCATAATGTAATTTAATATCTGCAGTAATTTTTAAGGGTGAACTTCTCCATTTCCTGTAGTATGAGGACGCAATTTACTACGTGGAAGGGGAGATCCATTAGCTTTGTTAGGCATTAATCATTATCAATGATAAAACCAATAATCTCCTGCTCTCCCTTTTGCAAACTAAGTAAGACAAAAGAACGAGGATTACCCTGTATTGGTTCGATAACAGAAGAAACTAAATCGCCTGGAGCTTTTGTAATACAATAAGTTTAAATACTGCTTAAAATAAATAAATGGCATATTATAAACTCCTTCCTGATCTCAATTGATTTTATTATACTTCAATAACATTTCATTTACCTTTTAATGAATAACATGGAACAAATACTGACGCATGAATTATTAAAACATGTAACACTAAAAGCATTAAGTTATGAGTATTTTACTGTTAGTACCTATAAGAAGTTAACATTAAAATAGAACGGTTCTACCTTGGAGTACCACTTCAGTGTTTAGATTTTGTTCATCAACAAACGATTTGTTGATAAATTTGTGCATCATGGGTAGGACACAATACTCGCACTATGCTCTTATAGAAAAAATGACAAGGAAATACTGCTACAATAAGTCAAAATATAAAGTAAAAAAATGAGACTTCATAAATTATAAGCTAAGCCCATTAAAAGCCACAAATAATTCTATTTTAAAAAAAAATTTAGTTCTTTTGGTACAAGTTGGTTAATTATTGATAGAAAAACACTTACGTCAAAAAAAAGTTATCATTTGTTGATTTATTTCCCATTTTTGGAACAATGACGCAATTTGTGATATTATTTTTTTAATGTAACAGAAACACAAAATTTTATTTATTTGATATGAAATGGGGCAAAACAATTGTCATGTAAAGGTACATCACATCTACTGCAAATCCTTGTTGTTTTTCCCCGCAAGCTGCACATCGCCTTTGGGTTTTTATAGGTAATATTAGATTGTTGCCATGATAAAATCTTACACTCAAGCTGACCCTTCCTTCTAGTATTTGGGATTTTTTTGGACATGTTCTATTACGAGATGTTGAACGTTTTGATAAATAAGCTACAGTATTTTTTTTCTAACATCCAATAGCGAAACGTTTTCCTCTGGGTAGACGAATTGATAGAGTCTTCAAGTATTTACCACAGTTATATCTAACATTTGTGTAAACAATTACCACCACCATTTTTTTTATCTTCTTTTGTATAAAGATATTTGAATTTCATTACTTCATATAGTTTACTGTCATTTTATACAGCATTTAAATTCATTATATTGCAAACACATAGTAACCTAGCCTGAGCTTTTTCTTAATTCAGTTTGTTTCATATCCCTTTGTTTTTAACACCTTCTATATTTGTTGTTTCTTATAATCGTTGCGTTTTAATCTCCCAAGTAAACATAACTTAAATATTATTGCTTTTAACTTTGTTTTCAATTAAATTGATTCGCGAATAATGTCAACATGGCCTTAATTTAAATGTTTTAAACGACTGTTTACCCAAATTTTAATTTAATTATAAAATATTTATATTTTTTGAACCATTAAGAGAATGCCTAACGTTGAAATATTTAGTTCCAGAACGAAATTTCGTTTTGAGAAGAGTGTTTGATGCTGATAAGGGATATATGAGGGTGCAGTGTTCAGCTGATGGAGTTTATCCAAAACCTTCTATGACCTTACGATCACTAAAAAGGTAGGAAAGTAAGTTTAAAATTGGCTGATATTAATTGCTTTTTCTCAAATATAAATTTGTGTAGATTTTATTCTTGGTATATTAATAACTCATCTTATCATTAACAGAAATTTTATAAGCTTTTAATCCAATAAACATTTAAATCTCAGGGGTAGTTTTAATCGGTATGCACAATTAATTACTTTATTAAAGTTAACGAAAATGAAAGTAAACTTCTTTGTGTGGGAACGTGAAACACAAAAGCGAAATTTTTTGTTTTCGTTTCGATCAAATATTTTTTTTAAATCTTTATTATTATTTAAAATTTGCAATGCACCTAATCCAATAGATTAATAAACATTTTAACTTTAACCTAATTTACTACGTTTGTGTTTGAGTCCGGATGTCGCCAATGGTCCATCCTAGTCACTATTACAATCTACACTACACTACTGTGGTTACATAGCACTGTACTCTGCTTTTGTACACTGATACACTGTAAGTCTACACAAGTTCAAACGGTTTAATCCGTTTGAAGTTGTTGATTATCAAGAAGTTGGAGCACTTGTTGGAATGTCTGTGGAGCCTCTCCTCATGGCTTTTGGCAGCTTTTTTAATTTCTTCCTGGACAGATTCTACCTGGAGTTCCCGGTGTACATCGCTGTTCTGAACATACCAAGGGGTATTTACTATGCTTCTTAATACGCGGTTTTGGAATATTTTAAGACAGCTGTAGTTGCTTTTTTTGGTACAGCCCCATAATTGGAGGCGCCATATGTCCAAACAGGCTTGAGCACCTGTTTGTATAGGAGCAGTTTGTTTTGGATAGAAAGCTGGGAATTTCTTCCTATCAGCCAATACATATCTCTATACTTTGTCTTGAGCTGTTCCATTTTCTTTTTGACGTGTTCCTTCCATTTTAACTTGACGTCTAAGTTTAGGCCAAGATATTTAGCAGTCTTTTTGCAAGGGATTATATTATTATTTAGACACACTAGTAGGTAGTTTATTCTTTTGTTGGTGAAATTAACGTGAACAGATTTTTCTTCGTTGATTTTTATATGCCACTGTTTTGTCCATGCATATATTTAAATAATTGCGCTTTGGAGATTTTCTGTTGTTTCTTCTATGTTTG
The DNA here is from genome assembly GCA_947652605.1 of Elmis aenea. Taxonomy (NCBI): domain Eukaryota; kingdom Metazoa; phylum Arthropoda; class Insecta; order Coleoptera; family Elmidae; genus Elmis; species Elmis aenea. Next base: position 11,144,611 of record OX393582.1, on the reverse strand, counting down.
CTCCTGTAGTTAGAACTGCGGTGACGTCAGCAAATGTGGCGAGTTTTACGTTTTGTGTTTCTGGAATGTCATGTGTATACAGCAGGTACAATCCGGTCCAAGGACACTTCCTTGAGATACCCCTGCTCTTATAAACCTAAGTTCTGAGTACTCGTTTTCCATTTTAATCTTAAACGTTCGCTGAGATAGATATGACTCCAGGAGCTGACTATATTGAACAGGAAGCATTTTCTTTAATTTTATTAGTAGTTTTTTATGCCAGCCTTTGTCAAATGCTTTAGCTACATCGAGGAATGTTGCTGAACAAATTTTTTCTTCTTCTAATGACTTCTCTATGTCATTTATTATTCGATGAACCTGGTCTACGGTGGAGTGTTTGTCACGAAATCCAAACTGATGTGGTGGAATAAGTTTTTTTCTCTCGATTATGATGTTCATCCTTTTTAATAGCTGCTTTTCAAAAAGCTTTGATATTATAGGTAAAAGTGAAATTGGCCTATACGATGTAATCTCATCTATAGGTTTCCCCGGTTTTGGTAGCATTATTACTTTGGCTGTTTTCCATATAATAGGAACATATTGTAGTCGGAAAGCGGCATTTATTAGATTTGTAAGTTTTACAATACCTTTTTTTAGTAATCGCTTTAGGATCTCTCCAGTAATCAAGTCGAACCCAGGGGTTTTTTTGGGATTGATATGTTTGTTTATTACTTCTTTTACTTCCTTTGGAGCAGTTAATTTTGTTTTCGTTTTCAATAATTTCTTTTGGATAATCGATTTCAGTCTGTTCGGCAAATGGTTGAAAAGTATTTTCCAAGTATTCGGCAAAGGCTTCCACTTTTTGTTTAGCATCCCTTGCCCAAGTTCTGTCTTATCTGCGGATTGGTGGAATATGTTTTATTGGCCTGTTGATCTTTTTAGCAGCCTTCCAAAGTGAGTAGCCAGCCGGTGCTTTGGTCGTCCGTTAATTCACCTAAGTATTTGTTGACAGATTCGTTTTTTATTTTCGTGATTTCTCTTCGCAATTGTTGCGTTAGATTATTTAACCTATTTTTGATCTCCGTTGTTCTGGATCTTTGCCATCTATTTCTAGCTTTTAGTTTTTCCTTTATTAGTTCTCGTATTTCTTTAGGATAATTGTTACCTATAGTTTTTCTTTTTATCGATCAAATAATAACAAAACAAAATTTTGTTGGGTTCTTGTCTTGTAATAAGCGAGATTCCATCTGTAAATTGGTTCAAAATCGAATAACGTGATATTACCAACAGCGTTTCAAATTTAAAAAAAAAAATAAGTTCTGCTAAAATCAGGGCTAGAAACCGAAAAAAATTTTGGTTAACGGTTAACCGAATTCAAGAACTTTATTTTTATAACGGTTTTTGTTGAAAAACCGGTTTTTCCGTAAAAAACCGGTTTTGAAAAAACCGGTTAATTTAACCGGTTTTTAACATTATTCAGATTTGGAATGCAAAGTATAAAAAGATATTATCTATTCATAATTTTATAATATATGTACAATCAAGCATTCAGTAATTACTTTTGGTAAACTAATCACATTTAATACAGATTTTGTATTTTTTCAAAATAATTTTTATTAAAAAGAGATGTTTAAAAAACCGGTTTTTTATTATTTTGGTTAAAGGTTACCGTTTTTTTTTGCCTTTAAAAATAACGGTTTCGGTTTCGGTTAAAAATCACAATTTTGGACAAAAAATAAAGGTTAACCGGTTTTTTAAACCGGTTTAAAAAACCGGTTTCATGCCCTGGCTAAAATACGTATTGGGGTTAAAACAGATCTATTGCTTCTGAATTCTGCTTGCATTCTGGAAAATTCATAGAATATGCAGTTTCCTATCGGACGTTGCATTTATTCGCATACAATTTGCGTTTATGATTGATAATATCCTGCAACTGCCACGGCTATCGCCATTTTCCGTTTTATTAAAATCCAACCGCCCATATATCAAGTTAAACGTTTAAAACGATGCTGGAGTTAGTAATATTAATTATGTACTTGCCATATGGCTGACCGAACTGCAATAAGAACCAGTGCATGATGAACAATAAATCGATACGCTAGCTTTAGAAATGAAATTGTCGCAATGATGGTACACAGGACACGTCCTTAATTGCTAAAAACGCTCGCGTTTCCTATTCGCTGTCTTTTGCCACTGCAGTTCTAATTACGCACAGTGGCATTATATAAAGGAGACTAACTTTTGTCTTTCGATTTGCAGTTCTTTATCTATCTGGTTAAAATTACTAGCATTCTCCTCCTTTTATAAATGAATCAGCACAAACCACAGACTTCTTTACTTTAATAATTTCGGTATTCCATTGGTAAAAATAATAATAATAATATAAGGCTTTATTTAGTTATAAAAGAAACTATTTATACATCAATCTTTACAACTAGTACTTCAAATTAAAATTGCAGTTTAACATGGGTCTTGGAACCTTCTTTAAACGCATGCAGATTAACAGAATATTTTAATTCGTTTGGTAATTGATTAAATAATTTTAGCCCTTTGTAATAGAGCGAGTTCTGTGTACTATTTTTTTTACATTTAGGCAGTCTAAAATGTTCTCTTTGTCTTGTTTCATAATCATGCTATTCTTTGTTGTATTTCAGATATTTACTCATATATCCTGGCATCATATTGTTTATACATTTATATATTAGAACCAAAACGTTATACACTGTATTTTGCCATATATTAAGGAACCCCAACTTATTATGCATATATTCAATTTTAGTTAATTTAGAACACTTTAATATGATACGCAAAGCTCTGTTTTGCTGCTTTTGTAATTTTTTCAGATCCCCCTCATTACTTAGAAATATTATGCTACTGCAATAATTAAAGTATGGTTCTATTATTGTATGATAGACCAATATCCTAGCTTCAAAGTTTAATTTATTCGATATTCTCCCAAAATAACTAATTTTTGCACCAACTTTTTTTACAATATAATCTATGTTCTTTTTAAATTTTAAATGATTATCTATAATTACCCCTAGGTATTTAAACTCTTCAACTATCTCTACCTTATTATTATCTATAAATACGTTAACATTTGACATATTGCTGAATTGTGTACTACCTATTACCATGCATTTTGTTTTAGATACATTCAGCTCCAGTTTATTAGCTTTAAACCAATCTGTTACTTCAATTAAATCTTCGTTTATGACATTAACTGTTGTTTGTAAATCTTCACCTGATACCGAAATTAACGTATCATCTGCAAATAAATGCATGTCACACGATTTAACTGTCTGCGTAATGTCATTTATGTAAATATTGAATAAAACTGGACCTAAAACTGATCCTTGTGGTACACCTAACTCGTTAATAATTGCCTTTGATTCTACTTTTCCCACCCTGGTTTTTTGAAATCTGTTTGATAAATAACTTTCAAACCATTTTAGTTCATTCCCGTGGATTCCGTACATTTGTAATTTTTGCAAAAGTCTTTTTCTACAGATGGTTTTAAATGCTCGTTTCAGATCGACAAAAACTGCCAAAATTATTTTATCGTTTTCAATTTCATCTCTCCAATTTGTTAAAACTAAATAACTAAATAAACTAAATAACTATATAAATCTTTATTTCGCCTCACACAGATGCAGATAATAACAAAACTATGTAACCTCCCTTACTATTACTAAGTACATTGCTTTCTTTTAGTACAATATAATATTTATTATTATCAGTATTTTATTTAGTTGGATAAGTCTTTAATGAATAATTGAGTTAGTGACCGGCTTCTTTTTTTCTCACATTTTATTAGGTGCTACTTATCTACTGGGCGGTTACATAGACGGCAAGTACAGGCTTCCTCTGCATGATGGAAGTGTGGTTTGTTACAAATTAGATGGTGATACCCATGAAGGGTGACAGGTTATTAGGTGTCTTTGTTTCTGGTTAGCACCTGTCCATCCTTGAGAGTTGAAAGCTGGTCTAGCCGTGAAACTTTTGACTACAAACTTCATATTCTTCTATTATTTGTCTGTATTTTCCTGGAGCTTGTGTTGTTACGCCCTTAAATTTTCCTATAATCTCTTCTCCCATCGTGTGTATGTTTGCTAAGTGAAAAGTGAAAGTATTACATGCGTTCTTCGGCAGGCCTAGAACTTCCTTAAGGTATCTAGCTGCAGTATATGCCCTGCCTTTGGGACCGTGCACAAGGATCCAAAACAATATGTTACTGCAGGCCAGATCTTTATATTGTATAGCTTAATTACAGTGGTTAAGCTAAGGTTTTGTACATTCTTCAGGGATCCTATCACTTAAGCTATTTTCCTACTTCTTGCGTTGATTTGTTTGGTTACGGTTAGTGTTGCTCGAGGTGTTACTCCTAGATATTCACATTCATTGATGAAGTCAACTTGTTGGTTTCCTATGTAAGCTTTGTCGTTATTTTTTAGTCCACCCCTTTCGAAATTTCATCATTTTGCTCTTTGTGTGGTAAATGACTAGTTTATTTATATCGCACTAAAGGCTGAGGCTGTTCAAACTTATCTGGAGTTGTTGGAGGTCTTTAGAGTATATAACTAGGAAACTAGGTCATCTGCGTACATTAGGGAGTATGATTCGTGCGTTTTTATAATGTCTGGCAGGTCCTGTACAAATGCCAGGAATAGTGTCGGGTAATACTCCTCGTTTTAGAGTGATTGGATTTAATGATACTATCCTATTAATTTTAATGAAATTTTTCCGTCTTCAAAATAGTTTTAGGTCATCCACCAATTTTTATTAAGAATAGAAGTTTCTGAGAAATTTTTAACAAAAACCTTTTTCATTTGCTGATACTTTTTGAATGGCGCTGTATAGAAGATACTAGCTAATATACCCGGCGTTGCACGGGTGATTACAATTCTTTTTTATCAATCACAGACTACTCGCGCTCCGCGCTCGCGTTCGGCGGACGTTGCCGGCCGTTCTTTATACGACGTTTAATCCGTTGGGTTCTACATAGTAACTGTGCAAAATTTGGTCCCGATCGGTCAAAGGACCTAGGATTCTATAGCGAACAAACAAACACACAAACAAGCTCTTTTATATATATACAGGGTGTCCCCGTTATCACCGCGAATATTTTAAGTGGTGATAGAGGACCTTTTTCTAAGAAAAAATTTCAAGTAAAATTTTTTCCTTAAATCAAATGCTAAGCTGATATCAACACTAACTTGATTTTTTTACACTTCTGCATTTATAAGACTCTGTAGCCAAAAACATCAATTTAATCGTAAAATACCTTAAAGCTTGTTAATAGAGCATGAAATTCTCTACAAAATTAGTTTTATTTATTTTTTGTCTACAGGCAATGGTTTGAGAGTTATAAAGCAGTTTGTACAAAAAATTGTAAAAAATTTACAAAATTTAATTGTTTCTTAGACTTTGCAACCGCTGTATCTTTAAAACGAAAGGTTGTACAAAAAAACCGACGGCCCATTCCGGATAGCAAATTTTATGGGCTACAACTTTAGTCAAGTGAAATTTTTTGAAAATCAAACCGATTTTCCGAAAAAGCTGAAAATAAGGAATAGAGTGCAAAAACAAAATTTCCTACAAATATTGTTTTGTATTTAAAAATGCTTTTAAAGAGAGTGCGATTACGTTATTGAAAATGATTGAGGTCATTTTGAACACTTATTGAAGTAATTTTGTGGTTACATGTTAATTTTATTGCGTCCAGATGGATTTGCATTGTTTTGCATTTTATCGTTTTCGAAAAACAAAAACTCCCGGTATTATGATATTTTGTATTTAAAAATGCCATAGCATCGGCAACATTCATAAAATTATGGATCTCATCAGTTTCAAAGCTTTTTATGAAGTTTGAAATTCTTCAGAAAACCACCCCTTATCATTTTTTTAAGGACCTAACGAACTAATTTAACAAAAAGTTGTAAAATTGCATATAAATAAGTTATGTAAATTTTTAAAAACGCCGCATCTTTTTAACGAAACGTCGTAGAGCAAAACGGATGCCTATTGCGGATAAGGCATTTAACGGACTACAACTTCGGTAAATATATTGTTCAATAAAACTAAATGTATCATAGAAATGTCTATAATAGTGAAAAGGTGAAAAAAAAACGATAAAATGCAAAACAATGCAAATCCATCTGGACGCAATAAAATTAACATGTAACCACAAAATTACTTCAATAAGTGTTCAAAATGACCTCCATCATTTTCAATCACGTAATCGCACTCTCTTTAAAAGCATTTTTAAATACAAAACAATATTTGTAGGAAATTTTGTTTTTGCACTCTATTCCTTATTTTCAGCTTTTCCGGTAAATCGGTTTGATTTTCAAAAAATTTCACTTGACTAAAGTTGTAGCCCATAAAATTTGCTATCCGGAATGGGCCGTCGGATTTTTTGTACAACCTTTCGTTCTAAAGATACAGCGGTTGCAAAGTCTAAGAAACAATTAAATTTTGTAAATTTTTTACATTTTTTTGTACAAACTGCTTTATAACTCTCAAACCATTGCCTGTAAACAAAAAATAAATAAAACTAATTTTGTAGAGAATTTCATGCTCTATTAAAAAGCTTTAAGATATTTTACGATAAAATTGATATTTTCGGCTACAGAGTCTTAAAAAGGCAGAATGTAAAAAAATCAAGTTAGTGTTGATATCAGCTTAGCATTTGATTTTAGGAAAAAATTTTACTTGAAATTTTTTCTTAGAAATAGGTCTATCACCACTTAAAATATTCGCGGTGATAACGGGAACACCCTGTATATAGATAAGAAGATGTAGGGTGAATAATTAATAAATTAGTTGTAAACAGGAAAATTATTCAAGTTTCTTTAAAAAAACCAAAAAACCACAAACTTGGTTATTTTTTACGTTTCAATAAAGGATTTTAGATTTTTTTAATAAAAATCAAATTTTGCCTAACACTGGTTACGACAGAAAGAAATGGAAACTGGAGATGGAGAAACTGTAGATTGCTGTAGAAATCCGTGTATGATATATAAAGCATGATATGACGAATAAGAAGGTGATTTTCTAGACGCTTTTCACTATTTACATAGAAGGAAATATATTAGTAAAAGAAATTGAAACAAAATGACAGATTCGAAATGTACCGGTAAAATAATCATTAATTATACACCAACCTATATTAATTTATTGAATACTTTGGCTTCGTATTTCCGTATACCTTGGAACAAAAGCCTTTCAATAAATATAAAACGTTTAATTGTCAGTTGCAGATGTCGAATTATTAATTGCAAGAACTATTTAAAACAAGAATGCTCCAAAATCAAAGGCTATTATATCGTTATTTATAGAATTTCATAAAATCAATTAAGTAAAAGTGTGTTAATTTTTTTAGTTTGTACCAATTTATGTTTTACAATTTTTTTTTTTTGTAGGGATATACCAGAACCAGATTTGATAGTTCGAGAAAGGGGACAACTGTACGACATATCAGCGTCTACCACTGTAAGAGTTTTAAATGACCCCGAGGAGTTTTCCTGCGAACTCCGGATTCCGCAGGCCAACTACACTGTGCGCCGAGAGACCGTACTTTATTCCGGTAAGATTTATGTACCTTTAATTAATTGGGTATTTTATTTAGGAGTGATAAATGCTTTTCATATATCTTATGAACATTAGGTAAGTTTCGTAGTGCTATACCTACATGGCAGTGGCGTAACTAAAATTAAAAACCCGTGTGTTATCCTCATAATATTCCTTTTATGACACGTAATACGACTGGGGTCATTACTGACCCCAAAACTAAAACTTTATTCCAAGCTTGGTATGTATTGCTTAACAACTTATGGTAGTATCCAAATACTCAAAAACGTTATTAACGGGACTGAAAAAATGGTGTAAAAGGAGAAATATTTTGATATCTTCTCTGTTACTCACGAAAGTTGTTCTGTGTTTGTTCATATTTGTGCCAAAAGTGATATTTATTAAAAGTATTAATTTTGGCGCATAAAAATTAAATTGTGTCTAAAGAATTAAATGGAAAGCAGACAAATAAAAACTAAAAGAGGACAAGATAGCAGAATTTAGAGAGGGATATTTATTACAATCTGAAAGTTATATTTCGACAGCAGGTATTGTTGGTAAAATTATTATTTTTTAGGAAATGAATAACAAGAGACAAAATAAGTTAACGATAGAGCAGTGCTACATTCTTTCTTGAATAATTGATTTTAAATAATAACAATTTAAACAAAGTATTTCACGTTTTTGTTACGTTAGCATGCCGAACAAGTGGTTGTCTGATGATTATAACACAGAAAGAGACTGCAATGTCTGTTTGAATGCTTTCCATCTAAATTTCTAGGACATCTACCACGTTTTTCGGAGTCGATTTTTTTTTACTGACTCCGCAGACCTGCTTGTAACTGCCTCTGTAAAGTTGATGATTCTTTCAATTGTTTAAATTACCGCTGTGTACCTTCATAGCCTACTCGAAATATTACGTTGCCCGAATAATTTACAATTCGCGATATCTCGTAAAATATTAGTTTTAGATATAAAGACAAATTGTTAATGATTCCATTGTTAATCTAATTTTTAAACGAAATTCAACTGCCCTTAAAGAACTTAAATGTTTAAAAAAAAATGCTGTATATCTCAAAACTTTCATAAAAATGTAAATTTTATGAAAACAGTTGACTTTAGACCCATATAAACTTATATATTTTTAAAATAAATTTTAAGAGTATCCAAAAAAATTTGAAAATATACAGTGTGTTCCATTAAGAGTTTCAATTTGAGTCCGTTTCCTGTTGAACCGGAAGTCCTATTGCAACCATAATATTTTCATCGAATCTGAAAAATACCATAACGCTCAGACACAAAATTTCACTGTTATATCTGCAACAGTATTCTAGATACATATTTGTCTGTTTTCATACTTTTGGGCATCCCTGTATAATATGCTTCAGAATATTTTTTTTAGAATTGAAATATCTCCAAAAACAAAACAGATAGCCCAAGATGACGGAAAAAAAAACACTTTTTACAGTTATTCCTAAATAACTTGTGAACTACAAAAGCTGTGACAATTTTCTTTTTATATTTGAATCCAGCTCAAAATTATGCATTTTTGTACCAATTTAACCGTTTTGTAAGTATTTTAATAAACCAAATCTCTATTTTAAGGGATGAATTTAGGACAACATGAATATCAGAAGAATTAAAAAGCATTATATTAAAATTACGTAATAATTATTAACTATTCGTTTACATCAAAAAATATTCTTGCAAGCATTCAGTTTAAAAACTGAAATTATTTAAATACAGGTAACTGCACGGAATACAAAAAAGCTACAAGATAAGAAAGGCTTCGAAAAAAATTAAGCTTTATTACCTACACTTATTTATCCTGACAAATGATTCGCCCAGATATACAGAACAATCATTAACATACAAAAAGAAAAATTAAGACGTTTTTTATTTCGTGGTGTAGAAGCTGAATTGTTTTAAAACTTAATAAAAACTATGTTGTGACGAGTTATGCACTATTTTCTTGATCCAAATATTGTCTGATGAATTCTAAATGTGCCGAAACTTTTGTAAAAGCGGTGTACTGATTCAAATCACAGCCTCCTCCACTGATTGTTGCAACTGGAGCAATACTTGCTATTCCTCTTAAGTAATGTCGGCTATCAGCTTGTCTTTTAAATACCAATCCACTACCGCTACCCCCTGTACAGGCACTCACACCTAAAATACGATCAGTTAAAAAGTCGTTTTTAGTATCTGATTGTGAAAAAAAAATGTTACACTAAATTTAAACGAAATATGCTGAAAAAGTTAAAGATTTATGAAAATATTTTATATACAGTGTTGTTCACATAGAAGGGCGGGCCACTATTGGGATTTCGTAAACGATAAAAACTACAAAAAAGTTTAAATTAGACCAATTGTTCCCCTTTCTGAGACCTACTCAGTCATGCTTTAATGTTTTAGAAAAGTCCTATGGCACGCTAGATTACTTACTTATTTACTTAATCCATGGCCTATCTACCCTCACGGGTGTAAGGCACACTAGATCATAAACAAAAATCAAATTGGGATTTTGCTTTAAATCGGTAATAACTCGGTTATACTTGATGGTACAAAAATAAATTTTTTGGGCAAAGTAAAATAAAAACATTCATTTGTTTCCATATTGTCTAAATTTATACCACTCCAAGCTTTATAGGGACTTTTTGATGAATTTTATTTGTTTTGAGCCTAAATATCAAAATACAGCTTGGCCAAAAGTATTGGGCACCCTTGCACTGTTACACATTCAGCGAAATACTCAATGAACCCACCTACCTTTTACCAAAAATACCCTTCTATTGTTTTAAACATCTCGTTGACAACCTACAATGACGTTCAAGAGAACTGTCAATAATTATATTATTTAACCTATCCAATCACAATAAAAAAGTTATTTATGTATCAAGGCCAAAAAGTACGTTTTGGCCGAGGTGCATATTACATTTTTTGTGCGATCGAATTAAAAACAATTTAAATTTTTAGTAATTTTCAAAATTATATGTTAGAAACTACGTGACATTCTGTCACTGACAGATGACGGCGTATGTACTGTATTGCCGGCCCTCTCCTTAGCAACGGCCGTAAAAGTTACTTTTTCGGCCGTTGCTAAGCGTAACGGCCTGAAAGTAACTTTTACGGCCGTTGCTAAGGATAGGGCCGGTAATGCAGTACTTTATGGTTGCTAACGCGTCCGTCAAACAGCTGTTTCTAGTACGATCGCACAAAAAAGTATTTAAGAATTTACGGTATGCTCAATACTTTTGGCCAATGCTGTAAATACATTAAACCTTATGTTACGTAAGGAGGGAAAAATGCTTTTTCATGGGGTCATAGCTAACTATGGTTTTCATAACAAAAACTGCAAGTTTGTAATTTATTTAAGTATCTAAACAATATTGAAACAAATGAATGTTTTCATTTTACTGTGCGTAAAAAAATCTACAACCTTTTTCCCAAAAATATTTTTTACCATCAAGTATAACCAAGTTTTAACGATTTAAAAAAAGGCCATTTTTTAATTATTAGAGAAGAAGGTGGTAATATGGAACCCCAGTTTGTTTTTCTTTGGTAAATCGAAGGGTCGTAGGATTATCTATCAACTTTTTTGATTAATAGGCTCTAAATAAATTAAATATTTATATATATGGACAAATTTAGAATAATATTGCCAATTTGCATGTAACACGTAGTTTTCGTAAAAAGGCGAAAATTGTATACTCAAGAAACTATGCTTGTAATATGGAACCCCTAAAAAAAGTCAGTATATTCGAATAAAAACACCTATAGGTACTTATTATTTTTACCGCGTTTTTTGTGCTGAAGTTTCGTATATGGTTTTCGCCATGGGTGTATGGGTGTATGTATTTGCTAATAGATGCCGATAACAGTTTATTAGTTAACTGGGGGTTCCATATTACTAGCAGGGTTCCATATTACCACCTTCTCCTCTATTATCTAGCGTGCCACGGATTTTTTTTTAAACATTAAAGCATCACTAATAGGTCTCAGAAAGGGAACAATCTAATTTAATCTTCTTTGTAGCTCTTACCGTTTACCAGATCCCAATAGTGGCCCTTCTATGTGGACCACCCTGTATATCATTATGAGTTTAAAAAGTAGTAAACAGCATTTTAACAATACTTATTTATTTAAGATGAAAAATTAGATGTCATGAATTTTTTTACGTGTTTTAAAACTATTCATGTTTATTATTTTCTAAAGAGTAAGCTTTACTTTCTACATCTACCAAAAATTGAGCCAAGTTCACAAATTCCATATAAAAATGCAAAAAGTACTGCCCTATTAGAAACTAAATATTTATTGTTATAAATTTCACGGCAAATACAAAATTTTGTGCTCTCAGAAGTATTTGATAAGTCAGTTATAATTATGTATCAGAGTAATTTAGTAAATACAGGTAAACCCTGATTTACAAAATAATTACTTCCTGATGAGGTATTATTGTTCATAGAAAACAATCCAGAAATTGCAAATAAAATTGCCCACTGCTCCACACAACTGGGTGACGCGTGGAGCCATGGTAATATAAATTTGTACTGCGCTGGAGCCATCATCACTCTATCGAGTAAACATAATCGTTTTTGTTCAGAGCGTCGAAATGTAAGACCCTTTTGAGCTATAAATGCTTAGGTTTGAAATATTTTTATTTCCAAAAAATTTTTGTAAATTCGGGATTTCGTAAAGCAAAAGTTGTTAAGTAAGATATGCCTTTAACTTCGCTTTCTTTGGATATAAAATCTAAGATAGCAATGATGCACATAAATAGCTTTTTTCTACGACCACTAATGTAAATGACTATTATTGTGCAGCCTGCATGCATAGTAAGAGGGTCCCTACGCACGGTAAGCAAAAAGCACGGTTTTTTAAAAGAAATAATCAAAGTAGGTTTCGTCAAAATTGACAAGACAACGTAATTACATGTGTATATTAGCCAAAAAGCCGTTAAAATCGTATGTAGTATGTGATCGTAGAAAAAGTGAGCTACATAACACGAGTTGTAAAGCAATTACCCACTCGTGGAAATACGCACTCTCCGCTACGCGGCTCCGAGCGCGACTTTTCCATTCGTGCGTAATATGCTTCTAACAACTCTTATTATGTAATATACTATACTATTTAAGCTATAGAAACAAGAAACAACTAATAACAATTAAATTAAACTAAAACGTTTTGTTAATTAAATTAAAGTATCAATTACTTATCCGTAGCTACAATACAATATTTTTTTAGGTTAAATTTACCTACCATTGTTCCAATATCCTGCGCAAAATTTATCTGCTGTTAAATATTGTCTAAAAGATTGTGGTACATTGTATAAACATTGTTCATCTGACACATATGGTAATTCTAAAGTTGTAAGACTGTCTCTTGAAGTATTGGTTATAAAATCCCAACCAGCCACCTGTAAAATGATTACAAAATTAGGCTACAACTGTTAACAATAAGAATAATCATGTTCCAAATAAATCTGTACCCTACTACATGAGTTTTTTTTTATCGTATCGAACAGTCTTCCTCTACTAAAGTTCGACTAAAGTAACAAACTTTTTTATATAAATGTATAAAAGTTTAATGAAAAAAGCACTAACATTATTTTTAAAAAAAATCTAAACTGCTTAAACTGACCAAAGTTTAAGTCAGGCCTGTGCAACCTGCAGCTGGGCCGCATGCAGCCCCTCTGACATTTTTATGCGGCCCGCAGCCCCTTAGTTGTATAACAAGTTCACAAGCATTGCTGTTTTTAAAGAGTATACCATTAAGTGTCATTACATGTCAAAAAGTGCTAAAAAATATGAGAAATTAACAGGTAATTTAAGAAGAGAAAGAATAATGAAAATGAAAGAGAACTTAGCGGGACAACAAAACTTATTCTAAAATGCGTATAAACAACAAGACCCCACAACAATAGCATGTTATGAAACTTTTAAGATTTCAGCTAAACATCTGAAGCCAATCTCTGATTGAAGTTTAATAAAATAATATATTAAAATAGCTGCCAACTTTATTTGCCCTGAAAAAAGCTTTTTTCTGATATTATTTTATTTAGATTTACTGTGACAAGATCAATTAAACTGATGAAATGACAGAAAACGTAATATAAACTCTTAAATACACTGCTAATAACGTTTTATCTTATTTTCTTTGTCTTGATGAATCAATGGATGTATCTAAAACTGCTCAACAATTTTTTTTTCGTGGTGTAAATAGGTACAAGGTTAAATTAATGTTACTAAAGAATTATTAGATTTGGTAAGGATGAAAGGAGTTAAAACAACAGCTGGGAATCTCTATTTTGTATTAAAAACTGATTTAGGAATAAAAAATGAGGATATCGCTTCGAATTGTTTAGGGAATTCTTTGTATGTCACTGCGTTGCTCATATTAAAAATTTATGGGCGAGAAAAAAAAAATCAGTTTCAAAATTTCTCCGGACCCTTCACACTTAGAAGAATCTCCATATCGGGCCTGTTTTAAGTAAAAATATATATGTAGGTACGTGGTGCTACCTAGAAGCCCTGGGTATTTTTAAATAAACTTACAACTCCTTTTTGACCAAACTGGAACTGCTCTGATTCATATTGTGATCTCCAATCGATGCAAACTGGTCCAACTGAGGCTGTCACATCCAACTTTTTATTTAAAACTATAACAGCAATATCAGACTGAAAGTTACTTGCTTGACCTCTAAAACTCGGTATAACATGAATTGCTGATATCTGCAAGATATATTGTTATTAGATCTGTTCTTAAATATTCGATAATAAAACGTACTCCGGCTGTTTGTAAGTTATCTGCATCTCTCGTATCTTCAAATTCGCGATAAACATTTCCTACGCTAATTAAGAAATTACTAGCAGGAAGCACTTCAGCACGGAAATTCGTGAAACAGTGTGCAACTGAAAATTAAATATGTTATTTTTAAGACTGAAAACGTGCCAAAATAAAGCAAGCAGGGAAGAAAGGGTGTAAAAATACTAGGTAGTGATAATTTTTTTAACTGAAATTTTAAAACAAAGGTGGCTTGGCTGTGATTAAAGCAACAGGTTATTAGATATTTCATTTATTTTGTTTTATTAAAATTTGGTACATGTAAACTTAATTTTGGCAGATGAATAAATTATATAAAAATTAATTTTTATCTTTCTGAATGTTTTTTAGTATTTTTTTAACTAAATTTTATTAATGTACCTATAGGTAAAATTTCTATTTATTATGTTGAGTCTATATTTACAATTTTTTGTTTGTTTTTTGATTATATATTAATTTAATCTACAAACCAAGGTGTCAACTAAATTATTGTGCCCACTATATGCAACATAATGTACAGGGTGGTCCAAATTCGATGGGATTACATGTATAACTAGCTTAATATTCAAGATAGAGAAACGATTATGTTACCTAAAATGTGCAATTATTTTTAAAACAAACTTAGAACTCAGAACCGTTATCAAATATATTCTATCATTAAGTTAAGATACAATCATAAAACAAAAAGTTAAAAAATTGAGTTATCGGCGATAACTCGAAAACAAAAGACGATAACCAATTTTAGTTTTCACCATTAACTATTTCTCGAAAAAAAAGATCGAGGATGCGCGGTCCGTTTTTTGATACCTCTTATAGTTACAGAGATTCCCTATGAAAACATCGAAATTTGCCCACCCTGTACATACCTGACAAAATGATTTTTCCACTTATTATTGTCCCACTGCATCTAAACTCTTTATCTTTTGCCGTATAAACTGCAGCTTGCCAAGGAACTTGTGACTGCTTCGATCCTCCTGGCAATGTAGATGTTTTCGGTAATGTACCACATCCTATAATTAAAGTAAAATGCAATCAGTTTTCTAAAGCACCTTAACAGAAAGCTAATTTATTAACAAAATTATTATTCAAGATAATCCCATGGATATTTTGTTCCTAACCTGAGATGCACTCGGTAATAGGATTATCCCATAATCCAGATACACAACGCCGAACAGGGCTTATTGAATCCATTGTTTGTTCATAAAATGGTTTACACTTAATCTCAGCCACAGTTCCATCGACAGGATCATCACAATTGCTTAGAGTCTCATTATTTAGTTTACATGTTACTGTCAAAGTGGATGTTGATTTTATAGATGGACATACAGCTAGAAAAATATTAACATTATCAACAACAAAAATCGGGTCACTTGCTAACTTTACTTATTAGTCTAATAAATGTTTATTAAGCTAACAATTAATTTTTTATACTAAAAAGAAATAGGATGATATAATTAAGAAAGACGAATAATCGATGTTTAAGGTTTTACAAGTTTGACCGAGTGTAAAAACGCCCTGTATAATATTTTGCAAATTGAACTATTACGAAAATGGTTCATTTCACTTAAAACATTTTTGTACAGTAAATTTGGAGGTGAATCCAGTGGCGGACTAAGGAAGGTTGGTACCCGGGGCTGAATGTTTGGCGACACCCTCCACCACATAATTTTTTGAAGAACAAATAAGTTGCATTAAAAATTATCTAAAAACTACAGAAGTATTTATAAGCGCTTTCGCGCTTTAATTAAACTAAAAGAGTCAATCACATCGTTAAAATTAATAGTTTTCGATTGCTCTTTTTCGATTGAGAGTATTGCCAGGCTCGACAGTCTGCTCTGGCTCATTGTACACCTCAGATAACTTTTAATCAATTTAAGTTTTGAAAAACTTCTTTCGCAAGTCCCGACTGATACACAAATAGTTAAAAAGAAACGTATGCACAGGAAGAAAATTTTATACGTCTAGTTGATTTTTAAAATAAATTTAATTTTAAAAATTTGTTAATTATAAGAACGTTTATTTTAATGACTTACACACTTACAGCTTCAAAGCAAGCTAGCAGGCACAAAATAAATTCAAACCACTGTGATATTAAACTTTAAGACACTAGACCACTCGCAAGTCGCAACTGAAAGTTTGGTTGAAAAACAAACGGCCTTGCAAATGTTTTTCAGAAATGGTCAAATTTTATTACGGAAAGGAATTTTGTTTGCGCGCCTAAAGTAGTGAAGAATGCACACGTGTTGCAAAGTAATTTTTAGTGACGGTCAAAGATTTTATGATGGGTGGTTGGTACGTTGGCTGTGAGTCGAAACGAATTGTTAAAAGGACAGTCGAAAATATCTTAAAGGCCACGAAATGAATTAGCTGCGACCAGTTTAATCAGCGGCGAAGCACGGAGTTATCATGGAGTCGAAAGACGTCGCGGTGCGGGTTGGGCCACTGATAAACTCGAGGACTTGTCGGACCAATATTTCGTTCCTCATAATTGCTATCGTGCTTATCAGTCCCGGGATTTCTCAATTACTAATTTTTTAGTTAAAAACTTCTCTCTTCGTGGCACCCCTACTACCCTGGTACCCGGGGCGGACCCCCCCCCCCGCTTAGTGCGCCACTGGGTGAATCCAAATATGTATATACAAATATATGGGGCACTTTTGTTTAATATTCCGTTTCCGATTGAACCGGAAATCGTGTTGCAACCTAAATACTCGAATCGAATTTGCAACAAACGAATATAGTCAGGTACTAAGTTTTATTGTAATATCTTTAATAGTATTCAAGAAATTTGTCTATTTTCATACTTTTACCCATATTTTTTTTTAGTTTTTTTATATATTGCCTTGATACTAATTTTTAAAGTGAATAAAGTTTTTAATTTATGTGTAATATATAATTTTGTAATTCTTAAAGTGCTCTTTCATATTGGGTATCACTTTTAATTAATTTATTTTATTCTGTTTTAAGATTCGGCTAGGACAGTAGGTACTTCTCAACATTTTTGTCTTTGCGTTCCACTTTTTCATAAATATTTTTATTGCGCCCTCTTTTTATTTCTTTTTCGGGATTCTACCAAAACACCTTATTTGATTTATGAAGTGTAAGCCAAAATCAGAGTTGCCAATGCTAATTTTATTTATATATGTCGCTTGCTATAGAAATAATTTTCGAACTAAAAAGGATTATCAAGCATGTATGTACGTTGTAATGATCTTGAGTCGACTCGAAAATAATAAATATTAAATAAAGTCAATATTAGAGTATGTCCAAGCGGTGTGCCGCGTGCCTTTTATAAACAGGGTGTTTCTTAAATAATGCAAGAAAAAATGGGAAGATAATTCCCTATCGACAATAAGGAGGGTCTTTCCTATATTTTTTTTTCCTTAGACGTCTCCTTTCAGAGGTACAACCCCCTAAAGGGGAGCGGTAAAATTAGGTTTTTATTTTATTTCTCAAATTTGGATAAAATTAGGACAATGATATTTGATAGACGTTTTATACTTATTAAAAGGTTTCCTACAGTAATATTTTAATCATCTCCCACCTTCACAGGGGGCTAAAAAGTGCGATCCCTGTTGTTTTTTTTATCAGAATTTTTTGGTGGGTTGAAATTTTGCAGTTTAAAAATGTGTTTTTTAAAGCTTGATTTATTGCAACACTTTTTTTATACTTTTTTAAAGAATAATCTTCATTTGTTGTTGTTACATTTACGTTTTAAGTTACGATTTAAAAAACGAGTAAAAATATGGTTCGTACCAGTATATGATATACATTATCTTATTCCTATTTCATTTAGCATATTTTATTAATTTTAGTATCCTACTTGCCAATGCACTTTCTCATTACTTACACAAACAAGAGGGAATAGGCAGCGACCATTTTCCTTCATCACACACAAGAAGTTTTGTTGCACTGTTTAACTTAAAACCAGGTTTGCAACTCACTCTGATAACGCCGTATGATACCACATCATCCCCAGGTTTCAATTTACCTGATGCATCGCTCATCACAGTGTATCGGCCATTATCTGGGTATGGAGGAAGTCTGCATTCACCTCTAAAGGATGACACTTACATAATGCACAGATTTAAAAATAATTCTTTACTTTTCGTGTTTCGCTAACAATAATATGTACGTACAACTTTGTTTAAAAGAAACGGATTTTTGCACCCAGCTCGTAACTTTTTTATTTACTTAGTAATTTTTGAAACGTTCTCTTAAACTTTAACCACAACATAAAGCATTATTAAGGTACAAAAATGTCGATTTATTTAATGAAAAATTTTGAAACTATTGTTGGAAAGTTAATATTTTTAAAAACACTGATATGTCGAATGTTTATATTTTATGAAAGTCGTACATTTTACTTCCTAGTATTTATACACGATCAAAGTGTGTAAAAATACCAATAAAACGTATCGATGTAATTTTCAAATAATAAACGTTTTGGTTGCTTTTAAAATACTCTAATCGATAATGTTTGATTATTTTCTTTAATAATGCACGGCGAGAGTTGGAACTCTACATAACTATGTAACTTTCTCCGCACGTTTTCAATAATGTTCAAATAAGTACTCTAAATTTAACTATTGCATTTATCACTTATAAATATTCGTACAAACACGCGAATCTTCTTATTACAGATACATTTAAAATAATAGATTTCAATTAGATCTACCGATGGCAGTTATCCATTCAGCACACTTGTCCCAGACCGTGTCTTTTAGCTGACACCGCCCGACGGGAAGTGAGTGCACGGCTGAGAAATTTACAAAAGCGTCGTTGTCACGTTGACTCAAAAATTTTAATTTAAAGAAGCGACGTTGTCACGTCTAAATCATAATTTGAATGACAAATGCTGAGTTGTCGCTTTTCTAATAATGCATATCAAATTCAAATAATCTATTCTAACTGACAAATCTGTACACGTCTTTTAAAACGTTACAAGTAGCATTTCCATTAGATCGGTAGGCATGCAGATAATAATCGATAACAAAAGCTAAAGTAATACATACCCAAATGTGATTTGCCGGCGAACTCTACGTAAATTTTCATTGTCATGAATATTTGCTCCTGTGTTTATTAAATTAGCCTTAGTTGAGTATAAACCTAAAAAAAACGAACAAAATGTCAATTTTGAAAAAAACAATCCATATTCAATACTTAGAACTTAGAATGTATACTTATGATTATGATTTAGTTAAAAATATTGCTAGTAATTGTTTGTACGTGTTTTGTTGATTTAAGTAATTTTTTTGTGATTTTCAAGAGTTTAAAAAAACTTGCCTAGTTTGTTTTGCTTCCCTTTTAATTGGTTTACACTAGTTTCTTTTCCGGAATGCAGGAATACAGGTTCATTTTAACCTATTTATTTTCCGATAAATGCTTATTATTCCGGGAACTTCCGGGATAGTTAAATATGTTATTTTTGTTTATTTTGTGTTGAGATCTTTGTAATAATATTATACGTTATCATTTACTATATTTATCTTTATTCTTATTCCAACACAGTATTTCTGCTTTATAATAACAAATTATGTACACCTGTAGTATGAGTAAAGAAGCCCGGTCTCCATGACAAAGTTAATATCTTCAAACTACTTTAACAGTTCTAGATATAAAAGCAAAATAGCTTATAAATAAAATTTTATTGAAACTAACCAGGACTGCGGAGTTGGTAAAAAAAATTCTACTCCGACTCCAACTCCTGATAATTTTACTTGGACTCCGACTCCGACAAAATTAAATAATTAGACCGTTTATGGTGTGTGTAATATAAAAAAGAAAAATTAATATAAGTAAAAAAATTATTTAAAATTTGAGTTTAAATTTTGCGGCAAAGGACCACTTCGCAATTGTTTTTGTACTCGGAGTCGGTACATTTTTTCCGACTCCGATTCGACTGACCAGAAATTGCTTCTAAACTCCGACTTCGACTCCGACTCCGACTACACAGCCCTGATACTAACGATGCGATGCCTCTTTGCTGCTAAATGCTCTCAAGACGATTTCATCCACATCAATACAGTCTGAGCATTTTATGCAGCAGAACTTTCTGTTAATAAATTAGGAATAAGACTAAGTGACCGAGGTATATATCACCCTTGCTTTCTTTAATCATATTACAAAAATTCAATGCAATAATTATGTTAATATGTTTATTTAAATAAATGAAATTGCAATAGAAAGGTAATATCTATTAAATATATATTTCTCCCACCAATACTATTGTATTATTTATGATAATCGTTGGGTAAAATGTACTAATTAAAGAATTTCTACAGTTCGTGTATCGGCTTAGCTCTCATGCTTAATTACTCGCTGCATTTCGATTGGTACTTAAGTACAAGTGATTAAAATTGCTGCAGTTTACTTAAGTTAAATGATTAAAATTGCTGCATTTTGAGAATGCCCAGTAAAATACTATTAGCAAGGAAGGTATTAAGAAGATTATTTGTCGATGATGTAATATATTTAATTGTACAGGGTGGTTGGTCCAAATTCGATGGGATTGCATAAGTATTTCGCTTAATATTCAAGATAGAGAAAAAGTTAAATTACTAAAAATGTGCATTTATTGAGAAAAATTCAGTTACATGGGAGTTTTTAATATTGTTATAATTAGGTTCAAAGGATTACAAAATATACTGATAATCAAAAGTTTTTTTAAGTAAAAAGTGTTTTTTTATCAAATATCTTTCTAGTTATGCAATAAAAACCAGATGGTTCTATTTAAGTTTTTAAAGTTACTTTCGGATTTGGCCACTTCCGGTTTAATCACGAAAACCGCTATAGCGTCAGTCAATTCTGCATATGCACTATTGTGACAAAAAAAAATTCCCCATTTTTGTCAGACGTCGCATTTTCGAATAAATGTGCTGGTACTGGTGGTCTGAAACACCCTGTATGTGAAAAAAAAATGTTCGCCGTATTAAGGCCGCCATCTTGAATTGTAGAAAAGTGTTAAGAGTGTATTGTCAAGGAAACCATGATGTATGCATGCAAAACTTTAAGTCAATCAGAAGTGGATCACAATTTGTGTTGCTAGATTTGACCTTAACAAATAAACAAATAATCATATGAACTCGAATGAATGCTTGTAAGTTGATTTAACAGTGATAATAATTCTAACCAAAATAATTGAAACAAACTTTGAATCAAAATAAGTGATTAGTGTTCCAAGTTTAGTAGTTATCAAACTATGCTACAGCAATCCATGTTACCAATATTTGTATTATACGGATTGTTCTATTTTATATAAGAAATTTTAACTACTTACCTGATAAACAAACATGTAAAAGTATAAAACAAAAATTAATGGAAAACATTTTAACACAACTAATGTTAATGTGTATGTCGATTTACTGCTATCAAAAACCTGTTTACAACGCTATGGGATGTATTTATCTTTGTTTTGTAGATAGTTTTAAATATATGTATAATATGTATAGCAACAGAGGCGGATTTACAAAACAAAATATTTACTATATTTAGAGCAATACACTTCAACAATTTATTAACTAAGCATTAATTTTTATTTCTATATATAGTTCTAAGATATAACTTTATTTATTATTGATGGTAACTTACTGTTTATCTACTACAAAACAAAACATCAAAAAGACATTATGTAGACGTTTTAGGAGAATGTTTATTTTGGTTGGTGGGGGGAATTGAAATTCCAAAAATACCTAAATAACTTTAAAACATAAAGAATCAGGTAAAGGACACCCTAATACAGTTTGAAACAATTAAATTTGCTATACGACAGACATAAAATACAGGATGTTCTATTAAATATACGCTAGTTATTACAATTTCAATTTGAATTTACTAATAATGGAACTGACTGTTCTAAACACCCTGTAAAGAATTTTGTAATAGTAAACTACTAAATAAATTAAAGGATGGTCTATTATTTAGGCCTAAAGACAAATTGTTCACAATTAATTGAATTGGGATTTTTCTAAAACCTTACATTTTACGAAAAATCGAAATAAATCAAAACACTCTGTATTTAGATTAGGGAACCCTTATGAAAAATAGCTTATTTTTTGTGTACAATTCAAAAGTGAGATCACATGCAGGGTATTTCTTAAGAAAAAGTATAACTTTAAAATGCCACTCTTTTTTGGAGTACCCTGTTTGTTTGAAAATATTTTTCAAATGTAGCTCCTCTTATTGACTTACATAATCCAACTACGACCGTGGTGGTCCACCCTGTACATATGTTTACAAAAAACTACTTCTCAACAATATAAATGAAAGTCTTTTTGGATGTTTTTGAGGAGACTTATCTAAATATTCTTTTAAAAATTTTAACAAAACAACAAATACAACAAAATTTGTCGAAAGAATCATGTGATGAAATGCAATAAATAATAAAAATCAGTCCAAAAAGTATTTAAAAACTGGTAGTTATTCACCTTCATACTCATCAGCTTTATAACCATCCATTTTACCATCAAAGCAGGTTTTGCAGACCAAAAATGCATGTTCCAAGCAACAATATTCACTACAAAATCTGTAACAATCTATTACCTGCTATAGGTATTTTCATTCAGCAGGAGATGCGCAAGCATTACGAGTCGAAATTATTCTGATAAGTCAGGGTACAGAGAAGGATTGCTAGACGCTTAAGTTTTGACACGAATCGACTAATGAGATACTTAAAAAATTCAGTGCAACGTCGTATCTCACAAATACGAGGGTTGATCAATAAGTACCCGTGTTTAAAGCTAGGCGGCGTAGCTGAGGAAAGTTGGCATTACTGTCGTGTACTGTCATCTGTCAAACGACACCATAGTAAATTTCAGAGTGATTTATAGGTTAGTTTTTATTTGGCAGCCAGTTGTATCAAATGTGTTCCGTGTTTCTCGATAAAATGGAAAAAGAGCAATATCGATCCGTAATTCGCTTTTTATTTTTGGATGGAAAAACATGCGAAGGAATAAAAGCGAAGTTGGATGCTGTCTATGGAGACCCTTCACCATCTATAAGCTGTATAAGCTCTATTACACTACACAATTTCTTGTACAATTTCTTGTACAATTTGCTGTCAAAAAATTTTATACTAGATTGTACAGCTGTTGCCAAGCTACAATGTCGTAAATTGACATACATGAAGTGTCAGTTTACGTGTTGTAACTTGGCAACCGCTGTACAATCTAGTATAAAAAAATTTGACAGCAAATTGTACAAGAAATTGTGTAGTGTAATACAGCTATACACTACACAATTTCTTGTACAAATTCTTGTACAATTTCTTGTACAATTTGCTGTCAAAAAATTTTATACTAGATTGTACAGCTGTTGCCAAGTTACAATGTCGTAAATTGACATACGCGAAGTGTCAGTTTACGACCTAAGACGTGTTGTAACTTGGCAACAGCTGTACAATCTAGTATAAAATTTTTTGACAGCAAATTGTACAAGAAATTGTACAAGAAATTGTGTAGTGTAATACAGCCATTAGACAACCGTGAGATATTGGTTCAACGAATTTAAACGTGGTCGTACATCTGTTTTTAATGACGAGCGGCCAGGCCGCCCAGCCGACGTGGTTACCGGAGAAATCGTTGAAAAGGTCCACGACATGATTATCGCTGATCGCCGAACTAAAGTGCGAGAAGTAGCAGAGGCCGTTGGCGTGTCGTACGGATCGGTAATCAGTATTTTACATGATAAGTTAAGAATGAGAAAGGTGTCGGCCCGATGGGTGCCGCGATTGCTCACGGTGGACAACAAGCGGATACGGCTGTCAATGTCGAAGCAGTGTTTGGACCTCTTTAAGCGAAATTCGCAGGAGTTTTTGCGTCGAGTCATCACCGTTGATGAAACCTGGATACATTATTATACGCCAGAGACCAAACGGCAGTCAAAACAATGGATTTTCCGGGTGAATCTGCTCCGAAGAAGGCAAAGACGGCCCCTTCGGCCGGAAAGGTCATGGCCACGATTTTTTGGGATGCGAAGGGAATAATTCTTATGGACTTTTTGCAGAAAGGAAGAACGATCACGGGGCAGTACTACAGTGAATTATTGGACCGATTCGATAAGAAATTGAAGGAGACACGGCCCCATTTGGCTAAGAAAAAAGTGCTGTATCACCACGATAACGCACCAACACATTCATCCGGAACTGTTGCGGCAAAATTGCATGAATTGCGCTACGAATTGCTGCCGCACCCACCGTACTCGCCCGACCTGGCTCCGTGCGACTTCTTTCTGTTCCCCAACATGAAAACATGGCTCGGGGGAAAAAATTCAGCTTAAACGAGGAGGTTATCGCCGAGACAGAAGCGTATTTTGCAGAGTTTGACAAGTCGTATTTTTTGGAGGGGTTAAAGAAATGGCAGAAACGTTGGGAAAAGTGTATCGACCTAAAAGGGGATTACGTTGAAAAATAAAAAATTAAAATTATGAAAAACTTGCGTCTTCATTCCCAACACGGGTACTTATTGATCGACCCTCGTACATTGCTCCTGACGAAATGATAAAACGGCTCGCGATAGAATTTTGAGTTGTAGGTTGAAAATAAAATTGAACAACGTGGAAGAGAAGGGCGCATCTAAATATGTTTGGTCTACATAGCTTTTAATTACAGGCAGTAAAATATGACAGAAGTAATCATCTCTAGCACAGGACAAGCGAAGTAAAATGCGCGACTTAATTAAAACGTATGGATGCTCGGAATTAACCACTACGGATAAAAAAAATAGCAGACACGCTTGGCTGACGGCGCTCTCGTCCGAACAGAATTTGGTAGATTCATTTTGTCGTGGTGTAATGCCTCACTGAATCGCCAACTGGAATTGGTGGATAAAATTGAAATACTGTCCAAGCTGCCTCCTTTATGATCGTGAAAAACATGTAAAACGTTTAAAAGCTTTAACTGCTGGCGTCATAACGGTATTCATTAAACATTGCGTACCTACATATTTCAGTGATGCGTTTATGAAATAACGATTTAATCGGATTTATTTTTATTCTTTTTGAAAGCATAAAACTACCACTCATGCAAAAAATTGAAATTACATGGGATTTCTTTCATATATTGTTTTTAATAATCCACTCGATATTATAAAATCTTTACTTTTAATTGGGATAAAAGTATGAACCATCTAGCGTGGTCACCAGATTACCTACTTTTGTAAAAGTAACTTAAAATAGTAATAATAATAATAGTCTCTAATAATTATTTTATTTTGTAATTCATGCGATTTATGTTCGAAGTATACATCTTACAAATTTTACGTTGTACCTATGTTAAGAAGTATGCATGGAGCGGTATTTTCATGTTCCAAGCACACACATCACTATCAAAAATTTGAGAAAAAAAATTTGTTAGACTAACAACCATACTAAACGAAAATATCAGCATACCTCCATATCAATTAGGATTTAGCAAAAATCACTTCACATGCCATTCGCTACAAAGTATCACTGAAATGATTAAGAAAAGATTCAAAGACAAACAATTCCCTGTCATCATATTTCTCGACATAGCAAGGGCCTTTGACAAAATATGGACTAAGAGCTTAGCATATGAGATATTAAAACTAAAACTCCAGGTTTATCTCACAAAGATATTGTTCTCATTTCTCTCCGAGCGCACGTTCACCAAGAAGCTCGGTTCGACGAAATCATCTATTAAACAAATAAAAGCAGGCGTCCCACATGGGTCTATTCTTGGCCCAGTACTGTCTACGTACATGACCTGTTTTTTAAATTAGAAAAGGTTAACAATGAACAAAGTAAGGAGCTTCTTTTTGCATTAAAGAAGAAATAAGTAAAAGAAGAAACAATAACATCATACATCTTGGTAAATTTTTACAAAATCCTGCCTGCAAAGAAAACGATACATTTTTTATGCTAGTCTTGAAAAATAATATTTACAAAATTGCTAAATAATTTTAAATGGATTATTTGCTACTTGCCAACCTTTTGGTACTGACGAAGAAGTTGTCTTTTGACTTCCAATCAATGGAAATGAAGAAATGTCTCCTTAAGAATGATTAAATTAATCTATAACAGGCAAATTGAAAAAAGTGAAACCTGGTGTTACTGACGAATATCGGACGATTAAACAAAAATTGCATATCTTTAAACAACAAGTACCTACAACAACAACAATTTTGGAACTACTTAGAGAGGCTTTGTCCACAATGAACGCTACGTCTACACAAAATGAACGTAATTTTTTTATTGCTACAAATTTTGTTACGGAGAAGAGAAATTGATTGGCCAATACTACTTTGGATTAGCTGTTTAAAAAACAAACTTTTGTAAGTTTAACTTAAACGCTATTAAATTTTGTTTGGTAATCGTCTTTTTATCTATACAGGGTGTAGACTTGGATCACGCAACATAGAAATTTTAATAGTAAAATTTTAAAAGTCGTATATTAGCTCCCCTATTTATTTTAGAAAAAAAGTGCAAATACGTTTTTTTGTGGGGGAAAAAATTCTGTATACCATTGAAATTGCTATGTTGCGTGATCCAAGTCTACACCCTGTATATTATATTCTGTGTTAAAATAATCAATAACATATATGAATTCAGTATTAAAGTCATTTTTTATTGTTATATAACCTTTTAAACTGAATTTAAGCGGCCAAATTTTATTTATATATCATATGATAACTCCCAAGATTGTCGATAAATAATAACAAATTTTTCTTTTCCAGAATAATGAAAACTAACGAGAAATCTTAAAGACTATTTACTATTAATAATTCGAATTCTTGGTAGAAAAACAAAAATTTGCGATAATTTTCAGAATTTCCTAGTGTTTGCTAGATGTATATGTATATTAATTGTATTCTATGAGTAAAAACGTGCGTATATACACATATTCCATAAGCTTTTGCGACGCTGTCCAACAAATGAAGTTATGTTGTAACCCTAGGCCACTTGGGACTCGCGGTGACACTGTGATTTTATCCTAGTACCCTGCTATAGAAGAAAGACGTGTTAGAATTAGGCTGCAATGACTAGCGTGAAAATCCCACTTTACTAAACTAAGTGTATAAAACTAATAATCTCATGACATGGTAAAGTTTTTCTGTTTTTCTATAAAACTATTAAAACTATTCTGAACATACAAACAGCATACTTTTTGTGAACAGCACACCTGTTATGATGTTCGGTGAACTAAGCTGACAAACCTATTACTTTTATTATAACAAGCTAAATCTAAAATCGTATTTTCAATGTGTTTCGTTGTAGCTGAAAAAATAAAATAACTTTATATATTTTGTTACAATGACATAAAAATCGTTTTTTTTTTCCTTTTTCTAATCTAAACTGTACTTATTTCAGTTCAAAGGGAAATAGATCTGTTATTTTTATTTTTGAGAAGCTCTGTGTAATTTCTAGAACCTAAAAGTATTACGAGAAATGTAACAAATTGATTTTTATAATAGAAGTAAGATTTACAGCATCTGCAAGAACGTTTTCAGAATAAAAATGGTTCATTACAAAAAAAGACGTAATAAGTTTCGGTAAATTTACCGGAGATATCTATTACGGGTCATGCTTTAATTTGACCGGTGCATTAATCATCCAGAAGCAGCTCTTGGTTATTCCCTAAGGACGCATTCGGATTGCTAAAATTACTTCAACACAAAACGACGTAAAACATAGCGACGATTAATACTGCTTGGTTAATTGCACCTAGAATGAATTATTAACCAACGTTTGATGTTGAATAAATATAAATAACGTAAATAATACATATTTTGCCCTTTCACTCACAAAAATATTTAGAAAATTACATTTAAATAACTAAGTGCAAAGTAATTTTCTAAAAACTACCTTGCTGTTTCGAGAGATAAATAATATTACCAGAACACTTTTAACAACTAACTTCATGTTAAATATCTAGTACAGTGTTTGGTGTATCCAGATCAACTTACATGCATCAGAATTGAGTTATGATAATAAAAATACAGTTTAAAACAAAAAGCTGTTATTAAAAACTGTATATCCAAATTTACTTACAAAAGCTAGCAGATGGATTTCAAATACTAACGATCATCTTTAATGCAATTTTTAGATTAGGTCACTTTTCAGAACTGTGGAAAGTTGCACAAGTACTAATGATTCAAAAACCTGGCAAAAACCCAACAGAGGCAAGCTCCTATCGACCCATTAGACTACTTCCCATTCTCACCATAGTTTTTGAAAAACTCTTCTTAAAAAGACTTGAACCTCATCGTGATAAAAGAAAGATAATCCCTAATCACCAATTTTGCTTCCGCCACCAACAAGTTCATCGAGTTGCGAGAAAAATCAAGACTGACTTAAAATGCAAACGATACTGCATGACTGCATTCTTAGACATCACTCAAGCGTTTGACAAGGTTTGGCATCAAGGTTTGATATTTAAAATTAAAAGAATACTATCTTATCCATACTGCAGGATACTCATATCATATTTATCTAACAGAAACTTTTTAGTCAAACATGGTGAAACTCATACAAGTCTTGCTCCAATTCTATCTGGTGTTCCAAAAGGAAGCGTTTTTAGCCCATCCCTAAATTTACTGTACCTACACGCCTACACCTATGACTTGCCTGTAACCAACAATATAGAAATTGCTATCTTCGCAGATAGCACTGCTATAATGGCGTCACACAGTGATCCAAAATTGGTATTTCACTTCCTCCAGAACCATCTTAACAAAATAGAAAAGTGGCGCATCAAAGCCAATAATACAAAGTCTGTACACATCACCTTTACCCTCAAGAAGCAGATATGTCCCGGGGTAACTCAAAACGGTAATCCGCTCCCACTAAGAGATTAAGTGAAATATCTGGGAATCTACCAAGAATAAAGACTTACTTGGACCAAATATATCTGGCTTAAACGACTCCAACTTGGACACACCTACCGAAAGATGTACTGGCTGATGAGCCGACATTCTTACCTGTTAATGGAAAATTAGCTCTTGTTGTGCAAAGCCACTTAAACCTGTATGGACTTATGGCTTACAGCTGTGGAGATCTGCCAGAAAGAAGTCTAGGTGCGAATGCAAGAAGTGTATTTTCAATAACATTCTGCATCTTAATCTCTTGTGATTTTGTAAAAGATTTTCCACTATACGCTTGTAGTCTTCTTCCTTTCTTACTTTCACTACCGATACAAAAGATTTTCATTCTGCGATTTCTTTACAAGAAAGTCTTACTTCAAAATTGTCATGATCCAACAGTTTTCTGATCTGACAAGGGAACCCCACTTGGTGGTACTAAAGTCGGTTGATGGGACTAAGATTTTCCGAAAGAAGATCGTGAATGAAGAAGAGTACCAACTTTTTTGGCCCCGGAAACTCAAAACTTACCGTTGAAGCTCATTTATTTTCAAAAATTGCACGAAATAGGTTAAATTCTGTTTTATGATATAAATTTTCTATTAGCTTTTAGCAACTCCCTGTATTTTAAAATATTGCACAGAAGAAAAAAAAAACACTTGAATATGTCAAAAACAATCAAATGTCTATAAAATTATATAACATATTTCCATAGAAGTAATGACTCTTAATATTTTGTGGTGATTACCAAAGCTCTATTACTTAAAACAAAAAAGTTACAGCGATTCTTCCTGGTACAACCTGTAGTGGTTAAAAAGGATGAGATAATTTTATAAAAATCTTTTGTTCCACTCTGAAACTGTTAATAATTACCTAACCTCAGCGCTTTATAGTTTATTCCTGATAACAAGACAGAAAATTTTAAACAGCTTTATTAATTATCTTTGACACAATCGACCTGTAAAAGTTATTAAACTTTTTAATTTAAAAAACTACGTTTTTCATAGAAATTAAAAAGACTTACGAAAGTGTATTCTACCAAACCTAATGTAAAACTGTAAGGCCGTTTTCACACACGACGGCAAAACCGCTGCCGTCGGCGTCAGCGCTGCCGACTTCAATGTAATCAAATGGGTGCTTTCACACACAGGCGCGGGACGGCAAATTGCCGTCGCCGTCGACGGCAGCGGTTTGTGCAGCCGTCGGTGATCTCGACAATTTCGGATGCCGCCGTACTTGTTCTCATTCAGTGTTTCCATATAAGAACTGTTTTTTTCAAATAAAAACTAATCTAGGGTGTTTTAAATGACAAATATAGAAAACTGTAATAGATAAAAATTATTTGTTTATGTAAAATTGTAGTCTCACATGTATGTTATATAATATATAAGTACAGGGTGGCCTATATTTCGTGAACAGATTTTTGATATCTCTTTTAATTTTCGAAATATAGCCAAAAACCGATTTTCGTCAATTTTCAAAAATGTTAAATATCTCGCTTAAACGAAAAGATAGAGGAAAACTTTAGAGACATTTTTGGCATGGTTTTTTGTCCTTAATAAGATGGCGATGTTCAATTTTTTTTTGCTCATACGAATGTTGATATATTACACCTAACTTTCTTATTTTAAATGGCAACCATAGTTGGCTGTGACATAAATCGAAAGCTTATTTTTTGCACTTTTCAAAAATATATAATTTGCTTATGGTTGCCATTTAAAATAACAAAGTTAGGTGTAATAAATCAATATTAGTATGAGTAAAAAACAATTGAACATCGCTATCTTATTAAGGACAAAAAACCATGCCAAAAATATCTTTAGATTTTTTCTCTATCTTTTTGTTTAAGCGAGATATTTACCATTTTTGAAAATTGTCGAAAATCGGTTTTTGGCTATATTTCGAAAATTAAAAAAGATATCAAAAATCTGTTTACGGCAATGAATTCGTGTCAAAAAAAGAAATCTAGACCACGTACATAGTTTTTTTTTCTCTCTCTGATAATTACCGAGGTATGGGCATCGAAAATAGGCCACCCTGTACAATGTACATATATGTTGGGGTCTATTAAACATTCTTCTAAATATTTTTGGTAAAATTAAAAATTACGAAATATTTTTAAAACCCCCTTTACAAGAACTGTTTGTTTATCGTAAGATTTCCCCTAGGCTGGAAAATACCCACATTAACAAACGACACCTTCAATTCTAGTATCCTGGTGCTTAATACTTGTTTGTAATACCTAATTGCACCAGAATATCAAACGTATTGGTACTCATTCGAAAGTAATTAAAGAATTTTGATTGATCTTCTCTAAGTTTTTTAAACAACGTATAAAAACTTCCTTCCAAGTATCGCACGCTTAAAAGGGGGTGAACCCAGTATTGTCTTTTATTTTTATTACTTCTGTACTTCCTCCTAAGGTTAAGTAGCCCAAGGAGATGACTTCTGTTGACAGCAGCATACATATTTCTATCGTCACAACTAAAAACAAACTATTCAGCGGCAGCGGTAATGCCGTCGTGTGTGAAAGACTCGGACTTCTGATGCCGCTACAGCTGGCGGCAACGGCAGCGGTATTGCCGTCGTGTGTGAAAACGGCCTAATAGATGTATTACGCGAGCTTCAGGCTTATACCGAGTGTGTTATTACAGAAACTTTTCCAATATACCCCAGAATAGAGCAACAAATTAAACTAAAACAAGCGCCGTCATACATAGCCAACTTACCATATATTTGTTTAAAGTTTGGAGTGTGCTTATTTCTCCTCCGACATTATCAAATAACAGTATGATTTAAATAGAATCAGAAATTCTAATTACTCCAGTTTTAATTAAATAAAGTTAATCTACATTTAATTAAACTTTGGTTCACGTATGAGCTGCTTTGGTCAGTGAAACTCATTGGTGAATGTAATATATTAAGAGACGTTTTATAGATGACGATTTTCTATTCGTCCTGCATAAAGGTCTTAATTAAATTTGCAAACACAATAGCATGTTAGTTTTATTTAAATAATCCTTGAGAGGGATTAAAAACGAAAAATATTTGGTTCGTTTTGGATCGAAACGAAAACGAAAATCTCGTTTTTGTTCTTTACGTTCCCACCTATAAAATTTCGTTTTCGTGATCCGCAATTTATTAACGTTTAAAACAGGTTTTACCCTTTTTATGTCACCAAGTCGAAAATGTATTTTTTTTTTTAGTCCACTCTCTTTTTACAAAATTCAACTCAAAGAACTTCCTAAAGAACGATCGCCAGATGTCAAAAGGACAGTGTTGGCAACCCTAATAATACGATAAAACCCCAATTATTCGAATATTCGATTATTCGTTATTTTATTTGGTCATGAGTCCTTCTACTGTTAGATGTAGGACTGTTGTGTTGTGCTGACTTTTTTCATGTTTTTCTATCCGCTGCTGCTTTTTCAACTTCGTCTTGCCATTTTTCTCGGTCTACCATCTTTGTTTTTTCCCTGTGATCTTGCTTCATAGGCTTTTCTGGTTAACCTTTCTTCTTTCTTCCTATAAATGTGATCAACCATCCCAGCTGCCTTTCCTGTATATTTGTGTCAACTGATTTTATCTTTAATTCTTCTCTATATGTTTCATTTCTGATTCTATCTTTTTTGGCTTTTCCTTGAATTTTTCTTAATTTTACTATTGATTTTTCTAATTCTTCCTTTGTAATCTTCGTTATCTCCTGATATCCTCTGTCGCTTCTGACATTTGTTACTTCGTATACAGATTAGAAATGCTTCGTATATATTAATATTTAACACATTTAACATATAACCAAATAAAATTAGTGCATTTTATTTAGTATAACACACGTCAATTGCAAAAACACAACTAGTTTGTCAAACCATAGATCATCAACGTCAAATTGTAATATATTTTAAACTGTTAAAAATGACGTGAATAATACGCACCCTTTTGTTGTCCAATCTAGTGTATATTATTTATTGATGATCCAATCAACAAGTTAGAAAAAGAGAATATCTATACCGTTACTTGTGTTACACGAAACTGCAAGTATCAGCAATAAAGCTATTAATACTTAATGTGTATGGGGAAAAGTAAAGCTCACTTATTTCAAGTGAAATATTTTACTGCCTTGTGGAGTCTTTCCAGCATAGACGGTAATTTCGCGTTTGAGTTCAATAATTAAAAATGAAATAGTGATAAAACCGGTTTTAGAAAGTATTGTTTCGTTTAACAATCTTAAACGAAAAAGAATAATTTCGTTTTCGTTCTTATAAAAATTTCGGAATTTTTGTTTAACTTTTTCGTTTTTGTTTCGTTCTCAGTCCCTGATTCTAGAGACAGTTTCCATAGTCGATCACATATTGCGTTACAGCAATTTTCCTAAGTCAACGATAAATTTTAATTTATCCACCGCCTTGCCAAGTTACTGCGCGTGTTTCAAAAATGCCCACCTAGCGTATACCGGGTGAAACTGAATCCTGGTACACACGGTTTTTTAGAGAAAATGCAAGGCCCGACGCAGTGCTGCACGCCGGTGATTTAAAAAATGTCTTGCTCACTTAAATTGTTTTAAAATCCGCCCTGATGACTTCAATTTTTTGAACTCAGATCAAGTTATACATTGTTAGGCCCCGAGCTTATGAGAGTCCCCCTAAATTTTTGAGACCAGGGATATCTACCCCTCTACTCCTTGCTCTGATAGAGGCTGCTGGTACACCTCAAATACCTTTCGCGTTGATGCATCTACCTTTATGAAATTCGGAGTGGTTTTCGGAAACAAAATACATAAAACTGTGGCTTTTTAGTAAATATTTTATTTAACCGGAAATAACCTTAACTTTCTTATTTCAAAGGGAACATCTGTATATTTTTACATATCTGAAAAGATAATACAATATTCAAGTATTTTTTTGACCAAAATTTACTTTTTTATTCAGAATGCCATGAACTGCATAAATTTAGTTTTGTTATGTCAACGAGTGTCTGGATACCGTTTTTATAATTTTTATAGACATGTTGGTAACTTCAATCGGCTTTTCAAGTTTTTTTGACAAAATTTATATAATCAAGATCCCTTCTACCCGTAGGTGTAGGGATGTGTGCACGTCTATGTATTATGCATGAATTTGCGCCATTATTTTTTGTTCAGTGCCATTTCTTAAGCTTCATACCATGATTTTCCTTTCTTCTGCAAGGTTTGTATTATCGCCTTTTCCCATGTTTCTCTCGGTCTTCCTCTTTTGCTACTTGTTTGTATTCTTGCTTCCCACACTCTCTTTACCTGTCTTCCTGTGTCCATCTTCTGTAGATGCGCCCACCCAAGGCCTATCACTGGGGGGGAAACGGGAATAATTTCCGGGGCCCGGTGTTGCAAAGGGGGCCCGGATTCGAGCTAATACACAATATTTTGTTTACAAATACATACTGTAAAAAAATCGTATTTTTTATACAGAATTACATTGTGTACCTATATCAAAATGCGAGTTTAAATTTATACTTTTCTAAGAGGAAAGAAGGGCCAGTTGTCTATTGCTTCCCCAGGGCCCGAATTTTCTGTGAACAGCCCTGTCCCCACCAACTTAGTTGTCTAGTTTCTATGAATTCTAAGATAGTTTCTACTTCTAGTTCGTTTCTAATCTATTCGTTTCTTATTTTGTCTTTTCTTGTTACGCCAATTACTCTTCTTAAAAAGTTTATTTTGGCTGCTTGGATTTTACTCTTTTGGCTCGATGTTAATGTCCATCGCTCGCACCCAAATGTCAAGATTGGTCTGTATATTGTACGGTATACACTAATTTTTGTCTTTTTTGAGACTTCTTGTTTTGTTAATGAATGTTTTGTCAATAGTATAGTAGATTTTTATTGCCTTTTCTATAGTCTTGTTAATTTCCAATTCTTGTTGTCCTGTATTTTTGATACAATTTCAGTTTTTTAATGGAACGATAGTGGTTCATGCGGATATTTAGATCGAGCATGTTCTGCACCTAACAGTAGAAGGACTCATCACTAAAAAAATAATAAAGTTCTGACGAGTTCAATAACTCGGTATTTTTACCTAGGAGCTGGCATTAAAATGTAAAATTATTGTTATGTTTTGATTTTCAAGCAAATTATCTGCGAAATAAATTAAATAAGACACTCAAAAATTCAAACGGTCCTGGCTGAGTTTAGTTAATCAGGATATCACACAAGATGTTCCTAAGGCAAAGGCAGATCTAGCTAGCCACGAGCACAGATTACACTTCAAGGATAGGAACTGAGAGATATACCGGACAACTTCAAAGAGGATTTAACTTTATAATTAACTGCTTTTAGAAATGGAGCATGGTCATTAACACAATTAATTTACTTTGTAACAAACTTTATTTCGTTAAAATAATAGGATTTACCACTTACTTAAATTAAAAGTGAAAGCAGATATGAAATTCTGTTTTAAGCAAGAACCAGAAAAAAGAATTTATTTTTGCATTTTAGTCAAATATCTTAAATCTAGAACATAATATGAACTGTTTATTATCAAAGTACAGTAAGACCATCTTTGGAAAAAATTGTGAAGGCTATTAATTTACGCGTACATATGATTTAGACTGAACTTTTTATTTGTAGACAATCTACAGTTTATATTTTAAAATATCTACATGCTTTGACCAATTAAAAATTCCTTAGTAAATGTAATTGCCTAAAATCATAATATACTACTTAATGACCAAGTGATCCCGACCAAGAAAACGACGAAGTATTTGGAAATGAACGTTGATGGTAGACTTAGATGGAAAGGACATATAAAAAAGAAGAAGAAACAACTAAACATAAAATATAAAAAACTATCCTATAGGAAGAAAACACTTCAGCATACCTATATATCCTTTTTTTTTTTAAATCGAAAATTGACTTTTTATGGTGACTACTAGTTTTATTACAAATCGCTAGTATGAACATCGTTCAAGAAAATTTAAACTTACTTGCTAAAGATAAATTCCAATATTTTGTAAAGCTGTTTTACATAAATTGCTTGCTTTTTATTTTCATTATCAAGCAGACTTGGATGATATCGCACACTAAAATCCAGAGCACGTTCTTGCAATCTTACGGTGTCAATGGACGAAGATGGAAGCCGGTATTAGTACACTGGGTTTAAAAATGTCAGAGCTGTGGACTTTAAATTTCTCCACAGTAACTTTGATCTGTTATTGAAGATGCTAAGTAAAGTGCTCGAAATCAATTGCTATTAACCTTTATACTCGCCAAATTTTTACGCGGCCCAAGATGCTCGAGACGAGTTAACTCGCCCAAAACTTACCGCTTTTGAAAGTTAGGCGCACTGCCGGCACAGAAAAACTAAAAGCATTGCGCACCGAAAAGGTTAAATATTGTGTTTATATCCGTAAATTATCATTAAAGCCGCAGTAACTCACGAAATATTAATTTTAGTCATAACTGACCCTTAATAGTTTTTAAAGATAATTACATTATCAATAAGAAAATGTAAAAATATACTTAGGGGAGAAGTGTGTACCTTGAGACGAAAAAATTCAAAGCTGCTAATCTTTTATTTTTTTTAAGAAATGAAAAAACAATAATTTTTATTGTAAAATAATACTTTATTAGTAACATATTTTTTAACATAAACAGAAAGTAGTATAAAAATAAAACTCAAAATTCATTATTTTATGTTAAGTGTTTTATGTCCCGAGGTACAAACACTGTGTGTACCTTGAGACATACATCAGTGTACCTCGGGACTTAATAATCAAACGTTTTATTCCACATTATAAACAGAAAGGTCGACAGAAAATTTCATGTCTTTGCTCGTTCTTTCTGTGCCACCTATTATATCGGGTGAAGGTAATTTCATTACAACATCAGTGGCTTGTAGTTCATAAACAGTGTCATCTGCAATAACGAATTTGTTGCAGGCTTTCTTTTTTAGATATTTTATGGCTAAAGTATCATCTGGTAATATTTCAACAATATTTGCAACGTAGTATTTACTTAATTTTTTGGAAGATAGGTTTACCAATATAAAATCATTTGCTTTTAGATCGTTATTTATTTCGTCGTCTTCGGTTTCTAATTCTTTCCACTCAGTATCTTCTAAACTGTCATCGGATTCCACAAACTCTTCATTATCTTCTGAACTACTGCTGAATACTATTTTTCTCTTTTTTACTGTTGTCTTTTTGAGCTGATTTTTTTTTTCTTTCATAGCTGCCTGTTCTTCAACCTCCCGTTTTTCAGGTGTATCAGTTAATATCCTGCAACGACCTGATTTTCTGCCACCACGTTTAGTACCTTTTCTAGGTTTTGCCTTTGGAAAGGGCCTGATTTGTTCGGGTGTCACATGAAACTGAGTAGGAACTTGAGAAGTAGATGATTCAGTTAACGTTTCTTCTGTAGTATTTAGTAGCCTGATCTTTTCGGGTGTCAAATGAAGCTGTGTAGAAACTTGGGAAGTGGATGGCTCAGCTAACGTTTCTTCTATATTAAGTGGCCTGTCTGTTACAAATGAAGTCAAAAACTCATGGTTCTTAAATACGTTTCTATTTAATGGGTATATTCCAGCTACTCTAAATCCAGACTGAATATTTTCGGCTGAAAATGCTTTGGGATATGCTTTTCCAGTACACTCAGCAACATCATAAATGGTCATAGGTTTACCACTGGCCTGAAGTTGTAATATTTTTTAAAGGGACCAAACACGGTCCTATCAAGTGGCTGAAGTTTGTGGCTTGTGTGTGGCGGTATTGTCAGCATTATTATAAAATTTTCTTTTGCATAATTCACACTTTCAACAGAAATATGACTGTCATGATTATCCATAATTAATAATATTTTATTAGTTTCATTTGGGCGAGTATATTTTACTACATGATGTAAATATTTCACAAATATGTTTGAATTAGACCATCCACTCGGATTAGCCATTCCTATGCTTTCAATTGGAGCTCCCTTTAGCATATGTTCTTTATAATGTACCCTGGGAAAAACGAATACAGGTGGAATAGAATTTCCGAGTGCATTTACACTACCTATCATAGTAACAGTCGTTCCCCTCTCACCTGAAGTCATGCTTCCTACTTGTTTCATCCCTTTGGGTGCCAGAATGCGAGTAGGGGTATGGACAGTTGAAACAGCAGTTTCATCCATGTTAAATATATTTGCTGCAGAAAAACTGTTTCTGTTCATAACTTCTTCCAGTTTATCGAAAAAAAGATTTACGTTGGTTTTATTAAATGCTGTTGATCGTGCCAAACTAGTTGCTTGTGGCTTACGTAAACTGATATCGTTATTTCTTTTTAGGAAAAATTTCAACCAATCTATACCTGCTACTTCATCAACTTTCCAAGATTCCGGAAATTTAATAGCATTTGCCACCGCATAGTTATATGCCAATTTCCTTACTTCTTTTGTTGAAAGGCCATAATGCATATTTGAACACTGCTTTAAATAAACAATTAGTTCGTCTTCTTGAACTTTAGAGAATACCTGTTTCACAGCATTTGATGCTATATAAACAAAACGCTCTTGACCACTCTCTCTGTGTTTCTTTAAATGTCTACTTAAAGTAGATCTTGAAACTTTAAATTCTAGAGCAGCCTCTCTTAAGGTAAATTTATTTTTTAATACTTTCTCAGCTGCTGTTGTAATAGTTTTGGGGTCCGGAAGTGTCCTTTTGATTTTCAATTTGCTTCGAGGCATCTAAGCACAACAAAAATAATAATCAAAAATGAATTAACGCTTATGTGTACCTTGGGACACGTCCCATGGTACACTATTTTTAGTGTCCTAAGGTACACATTTATATATACAACGTTCCTACACCTGACACAAGTCAAATTTATACGTACCAAGAGTTACTATTAGTGAAATATGTTAAAAAATGAATAACAACTACAATCGTATAAATGTGTGTAAATTAATCTACATACCTTTATTTTTATAAATCACGATGTCCACGGATAAAAATTTACTGAATTTCGATTTATATCACCAATATTCTAAGAGTTCGTTATAACACGACAGTTTAACACAAGAACACAAATGGCGGCATTTCTTAACGTAACTGTGGCGTATAGTGGGGGTTTTGGCGCAAAATTTAAAATATTATATGTAATATACGACTGTCTCAAGGTACACACTGTCCCGTAGTACACACTTCTCCCCTAGTGTTTCATTTAAAAAACTGATTTATTCGTTTTTGAAGGTTGACTAAATCGGCTGGGCATAAGGAACGGTAAGCCATTAATATCTGGAACATATCTACCACTGTACAATAGTTAAGACAAAATATAAAACGAAGTGTCTGTAAATATATTATACTTTGGCTGTTGTAATATAGAGGGCAGCAAAAATTAATAATTTCTGGATTCCACATTTGAGCTTTCCAGCGATTAACGATTCCCGTGTTGCATGGTTCCATCGTTGCATGATTCCTACATTGAGTGATTCTAGCGTTGAACGATTCAAGCTTTGAATGATTCTATCGCTGCATTTCCCAGAGTTAAACATTCCATATTTGAATGTTCCAACTTTTCATACGGCTCCCAAGACGAGATATTGATCCGTTACCTTACTTTTTGTACACACTGTATAAATAAACTGTATTCATTACTTTGATTGACTTATGCAAAATCGTTAATAAATTATAAATAGGTATTAATAATTAGTTTTGCATCAATTTTAACGTGATATTTGTTTAACAGTAATTTATGATAAATTAGGAGAAAACAAATTATTAACGAATTCTTGGTTTGTACCTACTACTACAAATGGATAAAATTTTGCTAGAGACTTTTAGCTAGCGTGAGCTTACAAGTATAAAATAAGAATCGTTCTGGGAACTAACATAGTTTGTCCAGTGATACGGGTGTAATGAAAATTTCATACGTCTACGGGTATACGTCTGCGTCTATATTGGTAGAAGTACAAAAGCAAAAATGTAATGCATACGATATATAGCGAACGCTGTCACGAAGTTTATTCGTCTGTATTGCCGTTCGAAACCATGAGGCATTCTTCTAGCAATTGGTAATGTAAATATTAGTCTTAATACTTCTGAGTATGTGGTAGAAATTTTAATGAATCTAATTCGAAAGATAATTTAATAAATATAACACAAATTTGTAAATGATGAGTCTTATAATTGTATTTTGACCAGGCCCGGACTGGCTATCTGGCAGTTCGGGCAAATGCCCGAAGGGCCGGTGCCCGAATGGGCCGGTTTGGGCCGGTCTAAGCTACGGGCTTAATAAGTTCGGCGCTGAAGTAAAAGGAGCGCAAAGATTATGATAAAAGGTGCCATTATAACATTTGCCCGTATAATACGGGCCGTATTCAATCTTAACGTTTTTCAGGGGCTCCATAATACGCAATAGCGTCGTATGTTTGATCGCGCCACTCGTGCTTCAGAAATAGTCCCGATATTATCCGAAACCTGACGCATAGCTATAGATGGCGTGTGCATGTGTAAATAGTAGTTTCATAATCTACTTATTTTATAAAACACATTGTTTATTAAAAAGATTCATAATAAATATATTGATGCGAGTTTATTAAGCCTGCGTAAGTGGTTACCATATAAAGCTTTTAGTGGGCCATAGAAGTTGATGCATGGTCTCAAACTAATTTTAAGATGGAAAAATATCATTAAAAATTCATGACACTAGATTTTAGCGATTTTAGAAATATTCGCAAGAGTAAAGTGCCCGTATTTTAGGTTTTCAAAAAAATTTTTTTGAAACTTTTTTAAAATTCTTAAAATGCTAGCACTTTACTCTTGCAAATATTTCTAAAATCGCTAAAATCTAGTGTCATATGAATTTTTATTGAATTTTTTTGAAACTTAATATTAGTTTTAGACCATGCACCAACTTTTCCTAAGGATAAAATTTTTTGAGAAACCTACAATAAAAATCTTTTCCATTTGTTGCAGACTCTTTGAATGTTAAAACTACTTCAAAAATAAAAATTGAAATTTTAACGTCAAATTTTACATTTTGGTTTTATTATTAACTCTAAATAATCTTTTCCCATGAGGTTTTTTTTTGTATAGGTAAGTTGTTTTCAATAAGGGCACATTACTCTTATGAATATTTCTGAAATCGCTAAAATCTAGTGCTGTATGATTATTTTTTTTTTAAATTTATCTTAAAATTAGTTTGAGGTAATGCACCAACTTTTATCAAGAACTAAAAATGTACAATAAAATTCATGATAAAAAATTATTCCATTTGTTGCATACTTTTTGAATGACGCTGTATATAGAATATATGTAACGTGAAAAATTAATAAATTAGTTGTGAAAAATAATAGTCAAGTTTCTTTTAAAAAAATCAAAAACATCAAAAGTTCTTAATTTTTTAAATTTAAATCAATTGATTATTGATTTTTTAAATAAAAATTAAATTTTGATCAACCCTGGCTGTGGGCCTCTATAATCTGAATGCCCGGGCCGATTTTTGTTCCCAGTCCGTCACTGATTTTGACCAGAACTCATAAAAAAAATGACAACTCAAAAACCGATTTTTTTCAGATGTCGAAAAAACATAATAAAACTTAAATTGAAATGATTGAGAATTTGTGAATGTTTGAGACGAGAATCCTAGAACCATTATGGTGCTTATTCTGTACACAAAAAAATATGGCAAATGCCCCTGCAACAAGATATGAAATATTTACTAACAATCAGGGACTAAAAACGAAAAAAAAAACGTTCGTTTCTGTTCGGAACGAAAACGATATATCGTTTTCGTTCTTTTCGTTCTAACCGAAAAAATTCTTTTTTCGTTTTCGTAAACCGAAATAATAACGGTTAAAACCGGTTTTACAATATTTTTTTGTCGTCAAAAAAACAATTTTTTTTCTAGTCATCACAACCCTCTATAAATACGATAACAATATTTGCGTCTCAACTAAAATATAAACGATGACGATGGGGTTTGATGCTCACGGACAGCAGATTTTAGACTGGCGAACCATCGCCATATTAAATTTACCAAATCGTTAAACACATTAACATTTAACCATTTTATTAAGTTTAACACCCGTAAGGTGCAAAAACACAAGACACACGATCTTTATCTAAAAATATGAAAATATAGCAAGTGATGTTTTAAATTTTTTTAGTACTAAAAATCTATGCATTTGAATTAAATAAGATCCTGCTGTAATTATTTAAAAAGACAAAAGAATGAATTCAAGTGGATAATTTACTAAATGTTATAAATAAAAAATATATTAAAAAAACGTATATTAACTTGAAATATACTTTAACTTTATAGTTTGTACATACCATACAATATACATTTTCACATTCCGTTAAATCTTACCAGCAACACATCTTCCAATAAATCTTCTTTTACATTAGTCCTTTTCGAAGTAAGAATAAATTTTACTTTTATTAACTCTAAACGTAAATAAAACATACACATTGATAATATATATCCAATCAAGTGTATATTCTATATTGATGATCTAAAAAACAAATTAGAAATAGAGAATATCTGTACCGTTAATTGTGTTACACGAAATTGCAAGTATAAACAACAAAGTTGTTAAAACATATTTACGTAAATATATGGAGAAAAGTGAAGCTAACTTATTTCAAGTGAGATTTTTTACTGCCTCGTAGAGTCTTCCCAGCACAGAACGTAAATTCGCGTTTGTGTTTAACAAATAAAATTGAAATAGCGACAAAACCGGTTAAAACCGGTTTTGGAAAAATATTTATTTCGTTTTCGTTCTTGAACGAAAAATAATAATTTCGTTTTCGGTTTCGTTTTCGTTCTTAAAA
The DNA here is from genome assembly GCA_947652605.1 of Elmis aenea. NCBI lineage: Eukaryota > Metazoa > Arthropoda > Insecta > Coleoptera > Elmidae > Elmis > Elmis aenea. The sequence goes on along the minus strand of OX393582.1, from coordinate 11,101,645 downwards.
AAAATTCGGTTAATTTCGTTTAACGTTTTCGTTTTCGTTCCGTTCTCAGTCCCTGAACAATACATTAAATAATAGTAAAATAAAATATTGAAATGTTTAAATCTTTAGATTATTAAAATATCAAAAATTATGCAAAAATGTTCAGGTATTCTGAACATATTATGTTGTATTATAAAAAAAATATTAGCTTTTAATGAATAATACATTTTAAGAAAACTTGTTTAGAGTAAAACTGTGCCAATTTTATTAATTATTGTAAATTTGGTGTAAGGGAACTAACGAAAATTGATTAATCTCGTATTAGTTAGTTATGCTGTTATGCATGCTATGTTGTGTATTGACAATCACCTATTACTATGGACAGCAGGCGAAATACACAGCGTAACGTCATGTTAAAATAATTAATCGAATAATGGAATGTGATTTAGTGAACTGTAGTACTGTCAGGATGGTATCACTGAGTTAATTAATCTTCCACATACGTTATTTATTTCCAAATAGTCTACTCATATGTGTTTAGGGGAGCGGAAATAGACACATTTTTAATAACAGCACACGGTAATCAGTGATCAATAGAATTTGTTATGCTGCTATGCGATTTTCGTCGATATAGAATTGAAAACTAACTACAGAACTTTGTAAAACACCCTTTTATATAAGTCACAGAAGGGACGATGCGTAAAGACCGATTTTAATATAGTTTATTGAAAAAAGTTAACCCAATGCACAATATCGTTATTAAACCTTAAGAGCAAACAATCCAATAATTTATATTACGGTAAAAAAATAGCACAAAATTAGAGCATAAACAAATTTTCATTCAGAGCAGGTGGTGCTTACGCGTCACCTTGGCAGCACCGGGTCAAAATTGTTGACAACTTTGTTATGGAGTTGGCACAAAATTTTATTTTTACGGCAAAAAATAGCACAAAGTTATGGCATTACTTTATTTCGATTGAAGAAAGTGGTGCTGCTAAGGTGAAGGACCTACTGTTGGAAATATTACATTTTATATTATAAAACATTTATTTTTGTCAATACTTTTCATGTTATTTATTGTTTAATTTAAAGTGTTCATTGCAGGTAGTGGTTTTTATGTTTAGGAAAATAATATGCGATCAATTTTTTATATTCTACAGCATCCGGTCACTCTGACCCGAAGGACTACAAGCAATAAGTGCAGTGTTTTTCAACCTATTCAATCTCGCGACACACTTTTAACAATGCTAAAATTTCGCGGAACACTATATACATGGTGTTGAAAATTCGAGTTTACGCATGGGAATCTCGCTTATTATAATAGCTAGAATATAAGATAGGTTTACACTTGTTAAAGTTGCTAAATTTGGTGCTCATTAATAATAATCTGGAAAAAAATGGAAATATCTTAAACGGTATACGAAAAAAATTAGGAAAAACCGAAAAATACGATTTTTGAAAATCGTCTATTACAACTATGACAACCAACTTCATTTTTTTCTGATCGGCTTTTCTTATTGCTTCTTTTTTTCTGAATTCATTGCTGTATTACACATGGTATTTTACTTGTACATTCGATGACCAATTTATGGTATTGCGTTTTGGACAACAGCCATTATAAGTCAGGCTTGACAACCAATTAAAACAATAATTTTGAAAGCCAATTCCTTATCGTAATAAATTCGTATAAATGAACCTCAATACTGAAAAAGAATGCGATATGCATAAATTAATCGTTTAATAATAATAGAATATTGAATGGTTCATTTTCTTTTACTTTATTTTTCACTCAAAAACTATGGGTTTTTCAGGAAACAAAGAGTAAAAAAAATCTTAAAAAATTAACCTTTTTGAGAAAAATGTTAACCCTGCAAAAAGTTCTGATAAAAAAAAACAAAAGAAGTCGCACTTTTCAGCCCCTTGTAAAGGTGGGAGACAATTGAAAATATTACTACGGGAAACCTTTCAATAAGTATAAAAGATCTAGCAAATGGCATTCTCCTACACATCTCCAAATTTGAGGGATAAAATAAAAACATAATTTTACCGCTTCTCTTTAGGGAGGTGTAACTCCGACAGGAGACGTTTAAGGAAATAGTTTATATCAATGCCCCCCCACTTAATGGAAAGGAATTACCTCCCGAAGTTTTTTGCAATATTTAAGAAACGCCGTTCATGTATCCGGCGATAAATATTATTGATACTGTAATGGTCGCATATAGGATAATATCTAATAATTTAAAAACAATTTTTAATGTACTCGCGTAACATCATAAAGTATTATTTAGTTATTTTTCTGTTTCTAGGAAACCATAAATAACTTGTTTAAAGTTAAAGAAAGCCACATGTGTTTTAAAAACGCGTGTAGGTTATAATATTTACATTTTCTCAGGGTGCTTTAGTAAACAAAACACTTTTAAAATCGTTATCAATGCAAGGGTTTCTAATAATTACCGAGTCAGGTGCTAATCACCAATGCTAGACCAAATAAGCGTTGACTGAGTTGTTGTGTCATAAATTTGTCTTTATGGATACTAAGAAAACTAATGCAGGTCAAACCATAACATCTGGCAACCCTAAGCTTAACATTCTTCGGGGATGTCCATTTGTTTGTCTAGTTATTGTGTTGCGAATTATATTTCTCATTTATTTAATGTTCACATTTTGTGCAGATATTATTATTTATAACTGATTACAATTACATGTAAAATATTGAGTAATTGGAGTTACTAATTAATATGATTTTACATTGGTTTAGTATATTTTGTTTTCAAGTAACAGATTTCGACGTTTAATGGAGGGGAGAATTTAAGTTTAAATTGTTAGAAAACTATTTATTTTGAGAAGCTCCAATAATCGACGAGCTAACGGATTCAGGAATCACCCCACCATTATACACAAATCTGAATAACGAATTAACGAATGTATGTGTGTTAATATCCACCCTTATTATTTAGCATCTCTTGCAGTATTTGTCCATCCCAAAAAATAGGCGGTTTTGACCGTCAGGTATCCAGCAAAGGGGTATAAAAGGCATTGTTTTACAGTAATCGAGGGTTCACTTTTCTGGCGAACCAATTGCGAATATCTTGCAACCTCTACGTGAGCTCCTCGGCGGCGTCACTGCCTTGAGAGGAATCCGTGGAAACCCTCCGCCACCTTTTGCTTGACGTCTTCGCTACGGCCGCTGGCCGAGGCAGGGGACTCCTACTGGTGGAATTCAAAATTTCGACCACCCTGTATACGTGAGCTCTTTGGCAGTTCCGCTGTTTTGAGGGGAATCCGTATAAGCCCGCGACTTTGATTGGAGTCTTCGTCACAAGTTTCGGCTTGGAGGCTGGGGACCCACAGTCGCAATATTTTGATTATATTCCGAAATTTTGCCAAACAATACGCGTTAATTTTGGTGTTCTATAAAAGTCAGTACCTTTCGCAAACGCCTTAGCTCAAATCAATAGTATTTCATTACCTATAACTGCACTTCATGCAAATTAACAATCCTCAGACAACGATATACTAAAGCTACCCATTCCACCTAATAATAATTCCTATTCCATAAATAATCCTGCTTATAATTCCTCATGAAATCTCTATTACGAAGTAACAAAAATTACCCACTCCAAAACCAATAATAATTCCTTATTATGTGACAATCATCCACGAACCTCCAATAATAATTTCCTACGTGTGACAACCACCCTGAATCTCCAATAACAATTCCTAATATGTGACAATAATACACGAAATAATCTAACCCTAACAATTCCTAATATGTGACAACCATCCACGAACTAACCACATAATAATTCCTAATATGTGACAACTATCCACGAAATAACCTTGCCTAATAATCATCCCTAATATGTGAGAATTATCCACGAAATAACTACGAATAATAATTCCTTATATGTGACAATTATCTACGTAATGAAACTTTAAATAATAAACAAAATCTACAACATTTTGTTTGTTTTATTTACTGTCTAATAAACCTATAGCTGTTCTAAATACTGGAGTTCGCTATGGAAACACAACGTAGCAGGGTCCTACACTAAAATATGACGATCATGAGCCATAACATCGTTTAAGCAACTTCGCTAATTCACCAGAACTACCGTACTCAGTATAAAAGAAAATAAGTAAAAAGCAGAAGGACTTTTAATAATACTGAGCCAAGTACGGCACGTCACAATACCTACTGACCAAAAAAAAAAAAAGAACCTGATACCTCAGTCTAAAACTAAGATGTTAGGTAGTTATTTTGGCAACAAAAATTTAAAAAGAATTATATAAAAAAATGCAGCGCATAACTTTAAAAGCCGCATTAAAAAGATATGCAATAAGACCCTTTTGTATTCAGTATTAGATATACGTATTTGTCATAGTGTAATCGCCATATTCTTTTATTTTACGAGGTATCTTTTTCTATAAAAAAATCATATAATCTAAAAGAAACTTTTAAGGAATCTTGTAATGCGCGAAAAAAGTTACACCTATTTTCTTTTGCTTTTAGCATTCGCTTACGTAGCGGAGTTTTTGAGCCGGTCCTGATTATATCTTATTATTAAAAGCTGAAAAGTTTTTTTCTGTGCGTAAGAGGATCTACCACGAAATACAAATTCGCTCGAAGCCCAGCCTAATAAATCGTACAATCGCCTTTCAGCAGATGTTCGTTTACATAAATTTATTCACAGAATAACAAAAGAACCGAATACAGTTAAAACATCAACCGAATATTCGATTTTAGGCAAACAATTATAAACGTTTTTCTTTCAAACAGACGATGAATGTTTACGTTAGTGTTAGCGGTTGAACAATTTCACAAAAGTAAATTAAATCCGGTTCATTTACTTCGAAATATGCATACGAAATGTATTTTATTTGCTACTTTGCGCCCCATAAAGGGGAAGTTGCGAATTCGTACACAAAGCGAAAATCTTTTTGCTGAATCAACTGAAAGCACATTGCAAGATGAATAAGAATTCACAAGTGTAAATTCCACATGCAAATTTATTCCCTTCGCTTATTTAAACATCTAAGGTTTTAGGTTTCCTGAAACAATAAAGTCTGAATTTTCTCCCTCTTTATGGAAGAAAACACTTAAAACTTTTTACATGGAAAATTTTTCACATTATTCTCTCTTTATACCAACAATTTGGAGTGACATTAGAAATACTTTATACTGTTGGCGGTGGAGCGGAAATGGTTTCCCTTACAGGATATTGTTCAACCGGAACACTTTCAGTGAACCCAGTTGTTATGACTGGTCGTGTGTGTATTATAATGATAATTCACTGAATACATTTCATGAATAATTTCAGTTTAGATTCATAAGTTATGTTACTTAAGGGTATTATATCATAAAATTGATTCTAAAACCGATTATAAGTAATATAAATAGGTTAAATTAAAAATAATTGGTCTTTCTTCGAAGCATTTCTTGTAGAAATAATAGACTAGACAGGTTTAACCCTGCGTCCACCGGCCGGTTCCACTGGACTTGGACTTGGAGCAATTTTTTATTCTTCAATAAATGATCTTATCAAATTTATGAAAAGGCGATACAATTTTGTTTGCCTGCCATCAGCTTTTTTTATTTTATAATAATGTAACATTTAATTTTAGTAGATGCAGTTAACTGGAAATAATTTTTTAAATTTCAAAAGTGCCCAATTTGATAATTTAAAAATGTTGAAATCAAAAATATATTTATCTATTTGTAATATATCTTTCACCTAGCTTTTAAGTAATGCATTTAATATAATACATTATTATTCACATTTGTTTAATAAACACATAGATATTTATTGTTTAACATCAAAACCGGATCAATTCATGAAAATGTGTATGCATGTTTACATTATTAACTAATTAAATTGCAGATATGATCTGATTTCGCGAATGCTAACAGTTACCAATATTAATTCTGTATTGTATGTGGTTTGCAGTTAGTTTGTAACCAAACACGATTGCATGTGTTTTCTATTTTTATTTGTTTCAGGTGGAAGCAGAAGTTCTATCTGGATAGTTAAATGGATTTTCACAACCAATTGCATATTAATGCTGTGGACTCCTTGATAATTGCAAACAAACATAGGTAAGCTAAATAGCTTATGCATGTATGATTACCTACGAAATGATGAAAGATACAAAGTTATTTGAATAGTGTAAACATTGCCCATAAAATTTTTAATTATTACTATATCTTCAATGCAATATACATACATATAAAATTAAAAAACATTGAGATATTGGCAACAATGAGGATATTTAACTGCAATTTAAACTATGGAGAACCTTATTACAACTTTTCTGTCTTTCTGCTTTTAATCTATTTGTTTTAAATAAAAAAAGTTCTATTCGCAATTAGCAGCCTAAGTAATTGCTTCAAAGAACCAAATTACAACAAAACTGTTAGTAATTACAAAGAGACCAAGGTCTTAAGACCAGCATAGATTATTTTCAGTCAGAAATTCTTATAAGAAATAAGCGATTTTTTTAAGTACATTTATATAATTTTTTTTTATAGGTTTCACAAGTTGAAAAGTTTTCGAGGAAGGGTTTTATAAATCAAGAAGTGATCGTGATAAAAAAGACTAATAAAAATTTGTCAATATAAATGTTTTATAAAATTATTAATTAATGTAAATTATGTGTCATTGAAACTATAAATAAATAATTTAACAAAACATTTAAGGAATTTTTGTACCTATGTGTTTATTTTATAATTTTAAACTTAAGGACATTATTGCTGTTATTTTTCAAAGAGGAAAACACGGAAGGAACTGGGAGCGATAAGCCCCCACCAATATTCATATCGGAAGTCGAGAATATTATCAGCTCATATCTCTTCTCAATGAAACTGTAGAAAATGACTACATACTAAAAGCCCTAGATCACGATCAGGTCAAGGTCCAACCAAAAACTAGCGAAGCCTACACTAATATCATTAAAGCGTTAAAAGAAGAAAACACTCAATTCCATACCTATAAACCAAAATAAGAACGAATTTTTCGTGTTGTTCTTAAAAACTTACCCTATTCTACTGAAATAAAGGAAATTAAAGGCCTCTACTCACCTACCAATTTGTCGGAATAACCGACCGACCATTTCAATAAATTGTTTAATGTGTAGTCTGTCACCCGACCAACCCGACAGTTGGACAAGTTGGAACGGTCGGGTGGCCGGACCATCCAACAAGCCAATTTCCCCACCACATTCCTCTAGATAAGGACTATTAAACCGAAAATTTAACGCTATTTATAAATTTGTTATCCACAAAATGGCATCAAGCAAAATAATAAAAAAAATTATGACGTTTATGCTGTGTTGGTTGGACTGGTCGGGGGGCGTGTAGACAACACCCAACACGGAGTTCCCGACAGTCGGCTCCGACAAGTTGGATAATGAGTAGAGGCCTTAAAGAAAGCATTGAATCTTTAGGCCACGAAGTGCAAAATATATGGTACAAAGACATACATGAAACCAAAAAACCCTTATCCATGTTTTTTATTGATTTAAAACAGGAAGACAACAATAAAGAAATCTACAAAATTAAAATCGTTTTGAACACTAGTGTAGTTTGAAGCACCACACGGCAAAAGGGAGATCCCCAAGTGCACCAAATGCCAGAGATTTAAACACACACAAATTTTTTGTCAAAGGAACCCAAGGTGCGTTAAGTGTACAGAATCTCATCTCACATCAACCTGTCCATGAAATAATAGAGACAATCATTTTAGTAACAACAATGACAATAAAACTAACTTAAATAGTCAACAAAACATAATACCTGGTGTAACATACGCCCAAATAGCACAATCAAACCATCAGAACACAACAACTTCGACACAACAATCTAATGATATTAGTGAATTAAACGAAATGATGAAACAATTTATCGTACAAATGGGCACTATGATGAACCTTCTCACTACCTTAGTAAATAAAATCAAATAATGAAGCAACTACTAAACATATGTGCATGGAACGACAACGGATTATGGAAACATATACAGGAGGTAAAACACTTTCTACCAAACAATGAAATATATTATTTGATATTGTGATTAATAAATTGTGTCAATAGGTAACGCAAGTTAGTATTAATAGGGAATTATTCAATGCAATTTTTCCCTCCATGTTCTTGTCGACATATTAAGTACTTATTGTCCTTAAGGGGGTAGATTGTATGGAAGAAAGGGGTTAATAAAAAAAATAATAATAATTTCAATTTTTTTTTGTGATTTTTTAGAGTATAGTTCAGTTTGTAAACAATCTCCAAATATATGTATGTACTTATACAGGGTGTCCCAGTAATTGTGCACAACATGGGTATCTCATAAACAAACAGTAAGAGATACAGAGTTAGTGAAATAGATGAAAATGATCAATGATACGTATAAGAGCAACTATGTGATTTTCATCTTAAGATTTTGCATTTTTTTAGGTTATTTTGCTTATTTTTGAAAAAAGACATATAAAATATTATATCATTGCAAAGAGAAAAAAATAATCTTTAAATCCAAGTCATCACCTACCACGACTGCCATTTAAAAAAAGTTGTTTGTCAAATATCTCGCACGGTAATTTATAAATAAAAATCTGACTATCGCCTTCTTATAGCTAACAAAATCTACAAAACATTTTTCCTTTGGCTTTTTCCTGTATTCGCAACATTAGCTGAGATATTAAAGTTTAAAAAAAAATTATCAATTTCTATTTTTTCGTTATATCACGCAAGCCATGAAATTATTAAACAAAACAATATATTGTTTAAAATACACTCCTAAATAGCTAACTTTTGTCCCATCTAACCAACCTTGTATTTTCATTATTTACGGAGATAGCAATAGTGTCTCATGGAAAAGTGAAACACCCTGTATAACTCAAAATGATAAAAAATTATGATGGACATTAACTGCCGCCTTTTTATTTCACACCATATTTTTCTTAGGGCCGATTTTTTTTATTTGTGTTGTTTATGCCTGTAAAAACTTTGTCAATTACGTCGAAATCATTATATTACTCGAGACAGATCGTATAAAAGTTTACTCACAGCAAAAATTTATACTCTAATTTCGTTCGAGATACTCTCGAGACGAGATCTGTCACAGCAATCCTTTGAAATATCTCACGTACGTTATTTCCCGTAACTTTTTGGAGAAACTTCCATAATGGACATCGCTCGATGTGTAATTTGGTCACATGAGACTGCAATATCCGTTACCCTAAAACCACTTCCCTCCAATTGTGACTTGTCATCAATATAATAACGAGAATCGATGGACACTTAAGTTTCACGAATGCCTTTTATTGTACGTTTAAAATGTTTGTGTTTAAAATTCCAATTTTTAGAAGCGCCATTACTCAACAATAATGCACTTTTAAAACTATTGAATCGAGTGATCGCCAACTTAGATCTTGCATTATATCTTTTACATAAGGTTTGTTCCAACAGTCGATTTTGAACCTATTCATGTACTAATACACATAAATGAATTAGTTTGCGCACGCATTCTTTGGACTAACGCTAGTTGGAGTTGCGTTATGGCATTGTCAAGATTCTCATCTCGGGCTCTGACAGCAGTGTCCTCTGGGTAAATTGCAAGGGCTGTGTCGGCGATGTGCAAGTGGTGTATGTACGTAAATGTTAAACAGTACTGGTCCAAGAATGGACCACTGTGGAGCTCCTGCTTTTATTTGTTTAATGTGAATGTGCTCTCGAAGAGAAATGATAACAATATCTTTGTAAGGTAGGTCGAGAGTTTTAGTTTTAATATCATATATTAAGCCCTTAGTTCATATTTTGTCAAAGGCTATTGCTATGTCGAGAAATATAATGACAGTGAATTGTTTGTCTCCGAACCTTTCCTTAATCATTTCAGTGATCCTTTGTAGCGAATGGCATGTGTAGTGATTTTGGCAAAATTCGAATTGATATGGAGGTATGCTATTATTTTCGTTTATTATGGTCATTAGTCTAACAAACATAATTTTTTCTAAAGCTAATTGGTCTGTAGCCTTCTAGTAGTTTTGAGTCTTTTCCTGGTTTTTGGAATAGCAGTATTTTTGCATGTTTCCAGGTTTGCGAAAAGTAGCTCAATCGAAGACATGCATTAAATATTGTTGCCAAAAACGCTAGTTCTTTTTTGGTCCGGTTCTTTAGCACTTTGTGTGGAATTAAGTCGTGACCTAGTGATTAATTCTAGAAACTGCATAATTATGCTTAATCATTAATTTATTTAGATTTATGAAGTCCTGCATTTTGCTACAAAATATTTTATAAAAATTTGACTTATACGACAAGTTTTGCAATTCTGAAAGTCATTAAATTTAGAAACAGCTTTACATTTGCAAGATTTGTTAAGTATTTTTTTGTTTTTTGGACGTGTAGTGTACGAGTATGTTCCAAAAAGTATGCTTCCAAGTACAACATTACAATATGATCATAAAATTAAATTTTGTGCGATCGTACTAGAAACGGACGCGTTAGCAACCAAAAAGTACTGCCTTTCCGGCCTTATCCTTAACAACGGCCGAAAAAGTCTTTACATTTACATTTATGCCAACTATTCTCTGAAATTATGTATAAAAATAATTGCAATTAAACATATTTGGATGTAGGCGCATAGATGTTGGACAGAAGTGCTTGTTAATAAATTATTTATTTTAAAATTGTCCTCATATAGGCCTACTTGTTGCTATGGCGTTATTCAATTGATAGTAATTCGAGATTTTAGTAAAATGCAATAATTCTTAGTCTTGCTTGAAGACACAAAATGCATTACTAAGCAACTTTTTGGTACGTTTAAGCACGTGCCCTTGCAAACATTTTTCCTTGAAGTATTTGGCATTAACCTTAACGTATTTTTGTATAAAAAGGAATGGCAATAATTGGCAACAGGCTTCTTTCAAAAATGTCACCCCTATTAATGATGCCTAAGGCACTATGAACACACTGAACATCTCAAATCGTTGGAGAAATATCCTGGATACTGGCAGAATAAATCCAATTGTTTTTGCCGTTTAGAGATTGCTGTTAAACAATGTTTTTTTCATTAGAAAAAAAGGATCAACGAAGCAAAATCTTGGTGGTAAAACGTGGAACATGTTTCGACTCTCATCTTCTTGTTTTTTTTTTTTTTTAGTCAAACCACTCAACCTTATGAAATACCTATTTGCAACATGGTGTATATTGCTATATTTTTTAATTTAGTTCCTCAATAGACGTATTTCGTTTATTGTGCCAGCAAGACTGATTTATTTAGTCTATGTAAGAACTATTTTGTATACCTGTTTTAACTTTTTTTTTTTAATATTTTGCACAAAATAAAAACTGTTAGACTTAAATAATTTTGTTTACAAATCCTATTCAAAATAATCAAGATAAACGTATTCTGTGAATTTTTAGAATAAATTTTGTTATGCAGCATAACAGTACTAAAATAAAAATGGAAGCGGCCCTATATTCGAGTTACATATTTTGGCAGATGCGAGCATAAAAGAGTTTCGAACACCAGCCGTAATTAATTTAGAGAGTTAACAAAAACGTAAAATTTAGGGTCAAATATGCAAAAGAAAATGTTGTTGCTTTTGCGACACAAATAAAATTTATGTACCATATATTTTACGCGAGTCCTGCGGGCATATACATTTTTACGTTTCTTTGTGACCCAAGACCTCTCTTCTCCATTGTCCTGAAAAAGAAAATGACAATGACGAATTTCTACACCTGCCACAAACATAATTATGTAAGTGAAACAGAACGTCCATCTTTTTAACGAGTTTTTATATAAAAAATCGCATTTTTTATTCATCTGAGAGAAGACAGGTGCTTAATCCGTAACAAAAGATATATTATTTTACTGTTTCTTGTTTATTATAATTTAATAAATAAATCTAATTGTTGTTCGAAAACTTTAGTATATCAACACTTCAATACCTTTTACTAAAACAGCTTTGAACGCTACAGTTTATATTTGCTTGTTACATCAATTTCATGATGCACTAAATTATTTTATTTTGGCTGCTTAATCATACTGGATGTCCCAAAAATCACTATGGATTTTGGTGATATTAAGTGTCTTTTAGAAAACTTTAATTTTAGTACAATGTTATGTACGGATGGAAAGAACATTTATAAAAAAAGGAAAAACTCAACATTAAGTATAAAAAAATGTACTGGATGCTGGAAAGAAAATCTCAGATGTCCACACAAAACAAATTACTACTGAAGAATCAGATACTGAAGCCTGTTTGGACCTATGGGGCCCAGCTTTGGGGTTGCGCAATTAAACCAGCATAGAAAAATTCAAACTTTCCAAAATAAAGTTCTACGAGATATTGTGGGAACCCATGGTACGTGAGGAATGATAAACTTCATAGACTTGAATATTCCCACTGTTAAGGAGGAAATCAAGAGGCTAGCAAAAATCATCAAATGAGGCTATTTACCCATAACAACAGAGTGGTACACCAACTTCTGGACGTGAATATAGTGAGAAGGTTGCAAAAAAACAAACTCTTCGAGTTGTGTAGGGTGAACGTGTAAAAGCAGAGCCTAGTAAAGTGCGTTGATAACAACACGTGAAAAAGTGTTATGTATGAAGATTCTAAGCAAGGACTAACGGGACTTCTTAGCCAATAATATTTAGGGTCATAAGGTCAAATGAAAACTATAGATTAGTCGTTACGACTAGATTAGTTAATCGTAACAAAAAAACATAAAAAATTTACCTTAATATATTGATATATAAAAAGTACAATATTTTATTAGTTTGTTTATAAACTTTCCTTAATTTCGCTAGTGCTTATGCTTTTCATACCTCACGTTTCTACACAATGAACATTCATCATCAGTGTCTAAAACGTAAATAGGTATTTTTTTTTTTTAATTCGTGAGAGAAATCGTACTTTTTTAAAGCAAGCACACATTAACTACTCAAGATGCAACTAACTATTCGTAATCATGAATTAAGGTATTAAAGAGCAAAATTCCAGTTAATGTGCGGTACAATACGAAGAACAACGGAAGGAAAAGAAGAGAAACACAAATTAAATTTTATAAACCATGGCAGTACCCTCATTTATTATAGGGGTGTCAAAACCGGGTCTTCACACAAAAGACGTGCATCAGATGCAGGTGTTAGAAATGAAATTTCTCTGGCCGATCAAAGGATGTTTGAATTTAGAAATGAAAACCAAGCTGAGAATACAATCTATAATTAATCGCGTAAACGATTATGTACGGAAATTAACAGAACATGGGCAACGAATGTAAGGGCTTATTTTTTACACCTGCTAGAGTTTATGTAATGGAACACTATCAAAAGCATTTTGAAGATCAAAAAATACAAAGTGCGTTGCCAGGTTACGTTCAATTCGTTTTCCTATTATTTATTTTAGAAAGAATATGCACGAGCGACCTGCACTGAAGCCTATGACTTTTATGTGTAAACTGCAACTGTGACAGTTTTACATAATTTCTACTTCTTCCTCTTCTTCTCCTCCTCCTCCTCCTCCTGCTCCTGCTGCTGCTGCTGCTGCTGCTTCTGCTTCTGCTTCTGCTTCTGCTTCTGCTTCTGCTTCTGCTTCTGCTTCTGCTTCTGCTTCTGCTTCTGCTTCTGCTTCTGCTTCTGCTTCTGCTTCTGCTTCTGCTTCTGCTTCTGCTTCTGCTTCTGCTTCTGCTTCTGCTTCTGCTTCTGCTTCTGCTTCTGCTTCTGCTGCTTCTGCTTCTGCTTCTGCTTCTGCTTCTGCATCTCCTCATCCTCCTCCTTCTCCTCCTTCTCCTGCTGCTCCTGCGACTCCTGCTCCTGCTCCTACTCCTCCCCCTCTTCCTTCCCATCCCCCTCCCCCTCTTCACCTCCCTCCCCTTCCTCCTCCTCCTTCTCCTCCTTCTTCTGTTGCGCCTTCTCAATACATCATAATTTCACATCTCTTTATGGGTCTTTCAACTTCTTTTATATCTCTTGGCTGATACCAAAATTTATATAAAAGTAAATATCTGTCATAGAGTTGCCCTAGCTCCTACTATGACGTGATGTGATTACTTACAATATATAAATCTCCCAACTATTGCATGTAAGTAAAACTCAGGCACAAGACTATCGGGTTTCATAACAAATTTAAAGTTCCAAAACTCATTTAGCAGTTCCACCAACACTACTTTTAAAAACTAAATGAAATAGGACTAAGTAAATAGGACTAAGTGGATGGTTTTCCACTCATTATTTAATTAATTTTGTTTCGTGAAGTTTACAGAATATAAAAAATTTAAAATTTAAAATACTTTTATCAAACTTGCCTTTAAAACACATTTATCGTTCATTTGCAATTAAGAATTGGTTGTTTTACACATGATAGGTTCTTTCAAACCACGTTCGTTTGTTATAAATGTATTGTCCAGTGATTGATGGAATTTATCGACTTAACACTGCTTCTGTCACAATAAGCGTAGGTAGTTCGAACTTTATTTTAAAAATCGCTTCATGATAAGACTCATTTGTACGAAGACGCACAATTCAACTCGCCTAACCGACTTATTAAACTTTCGCTAAATTTGTTTGTTATCGCCGCACACAATCTGAATGGGACAGCTTATTTGCAACAAAGTTCTTATTACAAGAACAGAAGAATAGGGCTTTGTCGTCGACATTATTAAGGGTTTGTTACGTTCCGGAATATAATTAACTAATTAACAGCACAAAGCGATAAAATGTGAGCTATTAGGTGCTGTTCCTCAACCGAACATTCATTATTTTTCCGATTAATGAAGTGTTAGCAGAGATTAGTTTAATTAGAACTTGTGCAGTTTGTCTAATATTAAAGGTTAAATAAATTTGAAGTCGTCAACGAAGCGAAAGAATACCATTTTCATGTGCGCGAAGAAATTCTTGCTTTGCCAAATACGTGCAAACTTGGAACAGAAAACACTTCTTTTAAACACTCTTCCAAACAATTTACATAGTAATTAATTCTGTAATTAACTAAAAAAGCAATTAATCTACCATGCAACTAAGCACTAGTTAAACAGCTTAGCCCTAACCCTAACCAATAAAGTTATAAAAGTTTTAATGCCTCAAAAGCTTCGGTTGTCCTTGGAGTAAACTTATTAAGTTCTAGTCTTCAGAGGTTCTATTTTGTGAGACAATGATTC
Organism: Elmis aenea; assembly: GCA_947652605.1. NCBI lineage: Eukaryota > Metazoa > Arthropoda > Insecta > Coleoptera > Elmidae > Elmis > Elmis aenea. The sequence continues at coordinate 11,086,509 of OX393582.1, read as the reverse complement.
TCAATTTGCGAGCATTTGCAGTTGCGGGACTCGTGAGATCAGGCCTACTCCTTCAATAAATCTTACACAGTTCATTTAGCTTCTCTGGAAAAGTGTAAATATATAATAATTTTTGTTCTTCTTTTAGCCAACACTAGAATGTTTTAGATTTATTGAGGATTAAATCCCAAGGAGTAAATTTTTTATGTGTTTAAGTAAGTTCATTTGTTTTTGATTTATGTCTGTGCTGCAAGATTTTCAAAAAACCTTAGTTTTCAGTTATTGCGTTTACCAAGGATTGCTTTGGTATTTACTAAAAACACAGTGGGTGGTTTAACGAATTGGTAATAACGTTAATGATAGTATATTTCATATTATGGTGTAAATTAACAATAACACAATATTAAACTAACAAAACTTCCCCATTTTCTTTGTGACGCATGTAATGTAATATCCAGAATTTCATACTGACTGCTGAGGTTAAACAAAATACGTGCTTATAAATTTTAAAATTATGTAAAGCTGTGACAGTCGGCAATGGTCGCTTAAAAAGTAACAGCGTCATAAAGTTAAGCCTTGTTTATTATTCTTGCTTAAAATGTTGTGGTAGTTCGAACAGATTATGGAACCACGGAATGGCCGAAATGCCAAACGAGTCAACAATGTTAAGGGCTGGATTCATTGAAGAGACAGAGTCGTAACTGAGGCCGGGCATTCGGTACTTTGCTGCCTAACGCCGAAATACGAGGACAAAAACATGGAAACAATAAATTTTTCATTTCGTCATATAACTATGTTGTGAGCACTCATTTTATAGCGGTTGAAAACAGGGTGTGTTACCAAAAAACATTTTTACTGCAGCAATTTCTAAACTAAACCATTTTACTTTTATATAGTCACAAAGGCTTTAAGGCCTAAACCATAAAGACAATGTGCGCTTGGGGGGTAGCTCGGGATTCATAATGAAGCTAATTGATAGCTATGAAATTGGGCAGATTTATTATAAGAACCAGATGAACACATTGACAAATAGATCTTACGGAATGGTGACTCACTGGACCCAAGGTAATTACGGCCATCTCGGCCGGTTGCTCTATGACGGATTACTATTGACTGTTGACTATTGACTCTTGACTCCCTACTCATTATTTGGGAAGACTATTTCTATCCATAATTACCCTGAGTCAGCTAAAATAATAAAATAATAAGGAAACACATAAGACTGTACTTATTGCTTCAGCTCTATTTGCTTGCTGTGACACAGTTATAAAATATTACATATTGCAAATAGAGCTGACTCTGCATAGTGTAACATGTAACCTAATAAACGGAATTTACGAAATGGGTTTACAATAACAAATCTACATTATTAAATGTTTATAAAATATTAGTGTGACAATATTTAAGTATTTTTTACTGTTACTTCTAGGGATGGAAAAAGCCAACCAAGAAGAGTTAAGAAAAACACCCTCAAAGAAAAACCTGAAGTTTTTCAAAAACACAGGACTTCTTTAAGGGACTATTACCAGAGGGTACAATAGACCAATAGGTCGCAGTACAGGAACCCGAAAGGGGACCACCTCCGCGGAAATAAATAAATAAATAAATAAATAATACTGTTAGACGTAGGGAGACCGGGGCTAGTTGTCACAAAATTTAGGTTTTATTTTTTTTTTGTCTTATTTTCAAAATTAAAGATTTTTTTTTCTGTTGCAAACCTACATGTGTCGTGCTTTATATTCTGAATAGTTGTTTGAGCAACATCAAGTGACTTATGTGCAAAAAAATATTTATCACGCGCAAGCAAAGTGTGACAACATACCCCAAGGCGGGGCATGTTGTCACAGTGAACGGGGCAAGTTGTCACGGGTCAAATAAATGTAGTAAATGATTAATGAAAAAAAAAAACTGTTGGACAATTTGTAAGAAAAACTCAAATATAAATTCAAACCAAATGTAGATAACCTTCACTGACAGTTGAAAGACTAAAGTTAATTAAAAGCCATTATTTGAAAATAGCAGTAACGAAACGACTGATAAAACAGTACAAAGACCAGAACTACACGAGCAGAACAGAACCTTACGCTTCGTTAATTACAAATTGTTTTCAAATAATTAGAGACCATCTAGCACAGACAGATAAAAAATTTCTGGTTCAAGTTTAACTGCACAACCTCGCCCTAATTTTTATAAATAAATCTAACTATATTACACCGTTGTACTGTAAGCATTCGATATAAACAATTTGCAAGATCGCCATCAATATCAAACCATACTTACTTAAATACTTTTGCTAATCCAACTACCACAATTAAAAATTTATGAAAGGACAAAGATTTGGCAGTAATGCTAAGGCACAACTAAAAAACTTTTTTTTTCATTGAATAAAGAACTTGGTGCAACAGTGTGAGAAGCGTTTTGAAAATTAGTGTTATTATGTAGAAAAATGGTATATCATTTGTATCTGAAGTGAAATTGTATTGTGACGAATGTACTGTAGGTAGATTCGCTCGCACTGATAGAAAAGAAAACTTATTACTCTCATGTTTCTTGTTGTTAATTTTGACTCGTGATCGTCTTTGTAAGTTGATTTGACCCTCAAACGTTGTCTTACGTCAAACAACAGGTCTGAAACAATTATTACACAAAAAAAAAATAAAGCACAAAAATATTAACAACAAACTCCTTTATTTTACGACCGCATGTAGGTACATTATTTGGTGGTTGGTAATTAACTACCTAAGCGATACTTTCTCAAGATTTTGGTCCCTGTTGTTGTCCATTTTTATTGTAGTTGTATCCTTGTCATTTTTTTTTTCTATAAGCACTTCTGTACGCGTAGTGTGTTCTACGTATGATGTAAAAATTTATCAACAAATCATTTGTTAATGAACAAATTTTAAACACTGGTGTTATCCAAGTTATGGCCGTAATATTTTAAAGGTAATTTGTTTTACTAAAGCTGAAGAAGTCATAAATTGGCTCTTTTGAAGTGTTATATGTTTAACTAAATGATAGGTCGGGGTTTATTGTATGTTATTCATTTAAAAAGTACCTAAATGAAGTAAAATAAAAATAATTGATGGCAAGGCGGGCGGCACACTATCTCAAAATATTAAATTTTCTGTTACTTATTAAAACAGCGTAAGATCCTTTGCCCTTCTACATTATTTTTCTTTAACTGTTTATAAAGTAAAACAAATTTTGTCGTAGTGTTGTAAAAGTTGATTACAAATTATTTTAATTAAATTGAGAAATTTAAACTTGTAAAACTAAATTTAATGTTGTAAATTCGTTTTAGAAGCCATTTCGAATGAATTAACGAAAAAGTTGGAGAAAGTGCAATAATTTAAAATAGCAGAAAAATTGTTTAAACGGTTCGACAGATGAAAACAAAGGCGCAGTAAAAGACTAAAAAGCAAGTAGTTAGGGTAACAAACTAGCGCAAAAGAAGAGCAGAAAGACAAAAAGAAAGAGAAGAAGATGGGCCAGTGAAGAAAACCTTAAATAAATAGAACATTTTAGACAAATTCATAGAATGGAAAAAGTAAGTTTATGGACTAACTTTAATTATGACACAAGCGTCATAAAGAGACCGGAAAACAAATACAGAGTTCTATGCACCTTTTTTTATCAGAATTAAAGAATTTTTAGACTCATATAATAGAGGTTGTTGTAAAATCGACAAAATTAATGGAAAATTAACCTACCTGGGCGTTGTTTTTTTACACAGTTTAATTAAATATATGACAATAAAATTACCTGAGGTGGTAAATAATAACATTTATCGCAAATCATAGGAAGCAAAGAGGAACAACACATGAGAATAACCATAGCAATATAAACTTTATTTCTTTATGAGCTAAAATTCAAAATCAGATCAAATCTTTTTATGTATATGATTCCTAGTGTACGTATTCTTGAAAATAAATATTATTAACACAATAATTAATCAACAGTTATACGTCCAGGCAACTGCTGGGTAGAAAATTGCTTTTCAAAATTTCTATTCCATTGAGCTTTGTTGTTTTCCTGCAATTTATTACTGTGAATACGCTATGACATGTGTGAGTTTACAAATGAAAAGGACTGCAAACTTAATTAAACATCGAAACAGACGTGCGACTTTTAATGACTTCACTTGCTGCGCTATCGGTTTACTAAATCGATACTCGTGGTTTTACAGGGGACAATTTTTATGTTATTTGTGCTTCCTTTGTGTTCACACGAAGGCCAAAATTGCCAAAAGCAATCTACCGCACGTATTTTAGAAAACTGTTTGGAAAAGCTTAAGCTTATTTACTTGTCACAAGATAATCTTTCGGTATATTTACACGTTCATCGCCAAGCCAATTCGATATAAAACTTGCCCCAGACCGCAGTAAAATTTGTATTTGTTAATCAGAAGCAGGTGTTAGCCATATGCGTATGACATGGCGCCCGAATAACTTAGTGGCGTCGCCATATACGGCTGACGTGGCGACCAACTGGCTAAGATATTGTCTCAAATAAACAAAAACTTTGCAAATACACTGATTGAGTTTAAGATGAACTTTAGGTTCACCACTAATCGAGTTCAATTCAAATTTTTAACAATAAACGCGAGGGTCAAGCTGAAATTACAGGTAATAAAAAAAGACAATTAACGATTTCTAAGAATTACTTCTAACTTCTAACATTTAAAGTTGTTCCCTACGGCAATAATACACTTCACCATTTTTACTTCGTGAAAACTCCGAATCGATCTTTTTCGATATATGTACAGGATGGTCCAAATTCGATGGGATTGCATGGGTATCTCGGTTAATATTTAAGATAGAGAAACGGTTAACCTACCAAAAATGTACAGATTTTTGAGACAAACTCAGAACCGTTCAAAAATATTCTATCATTTCCGGTTTTCGAGTTATTGAATAAAAAGTGTTTTTTTGTCATATTAATGTGTCATATCTCCGTTATTGTTGTAAATATCGAAAATATTTATGAAGATTATTTTTAGATATTTTTATGTTTAAAATGATTACACTAAAAAAAAAAAATTACGCTCGCCGTTAAAAAGTTATGACACAAAATTATATTTTTTTTAATGGGAACGATAGTTGGCTATGATCTATTTAAATTCCTTATTTTTTTCTCATTCCAAATATATAGGGGTCGGTGTATTTATTTTTAATAATACCTAAGCTATGAAGGTTTTTTAATTATTTTTTTTAAGAAAATCATAGTAGGCTGTGAAAACAAAAAAAAAAACAAGGTGTAAACCCTTATTAAACTCATGTGGTACAAGTTACCAAGGTTTTTTAATTTGATTGATAAACATTGTAAATATTTGAACATAAGATAACAACAACATAGTCGGAATCAGCTGTAATGTAGTTTATTGCTGTTTATCTTAAGTTCAAAAATTTTTGATGTTTATCTCAACAACAAATTTAAAAACCTTGGTAACTTGTACCACATGAGTTTTATAAGGTTTTACACCTTGTTTTTTTTTTGTTTTCAAAGCGTACTATGATTTTCTTAGAAAAAAAAACTGAAAAACCTTCATAACTTGCGTATTATTAAAAATAAATACATCGACCTCTATATATAGTACTAGTATTACTACTACTACTAGCAGTAGTATTACTAGAGCTGTTTTAACTTAAAGTGGACAGTGGCGCAGAAACCAAAACTCATCCAAAGGGTTTATTACTGCGCCACCTAAAAACATCCGTCTGTTTCAGTAACGTGATTATAACCTGTAAATTCAGTTACCGTTGCTCAACGTTTTTAGAAAAGTCTAAATTTAGATCGCCATCCCCTCTCTTTGCCCATCTCGCGGTCCACTATAAGTTAAAACTGCTATAGTCAGTGTAGGATCACGAAAATTTAGTTTTCCAAAATTTTATAACTTTTAAAGACATATTTAAGGACGTTAGTGACTCAAGAGAGGTTTAGTCATCTAGGACTGTTGGCTTTAGGGGAAGGAATTGTGTGAAAATTTGGAACTATCAGATGTAATTGACGAATTGGCAAATGAGAAAGCAAAAATGTGTATTTTAACTCTATGGATACATACATACATTTTGGTAAGTTACATAATATGTAAGGTATTATGTTTGTACGGTATTGCTTTGAATATAAATACACTGTATATCACGCAATATAATTATAGAATATTGTGTTTGTAGCACGCAGGCGGCTACTAGCCCAGAACTGGACCTTAAACAAATTTTCAGTGACAGCTAATAAGCTTATTGCCTGCTTGGCAGATTGCTGTAACCATAGGGATAGAAAAAACTATCATGCTGGGTGCTCTGCCACAACATTTGCGTTTTCAACAAATTAGAATGCCTATAGATAGTATTTAAGTAAATCAACAGTTGTGCTCTTCGTGTAAAATTTCAGTTTAAGAGAGAATCGTGATAAATCCTATAGGGAAGAAGACAATTGTAAGCTGTAAAAGTTAATTTGAATCACGACTCACGAATTACTATAAAACAGCGTATGCAAATATATGGAGCGAGCGGATTTACTTCAGCAATTTGGTCTCGGGGCGCAATTTACGAAGAAACAGAATCGACCATTATACACACCACATTGACTTCAAACTTAATTGAACGTTTTATTGAATCGGCTGCTGCTGTAACTAATTGTTAAGATTGTAAAGCAAATCGACAACGTCTCTAGCATCGATAAACTTAATTAAGTGTATAAAGCTCCCAGGACAGTAACGTAAATTTTATGTTAACATACAGGGTGCGCCAATAGTGCGATAAAGTCCATTATTGCCCTTAATGTCAACTTATTAAAAAAAAGTTTTTAATGAAACTTATAGTATTTCTAGACGTGCATGTTTTAAAATTAGTTTCAAATATACAGGGTGTGTCATCAAAGTGGGGCGTCACTAAAGGTAATTTTTTGTGCATAATCGAATTCAGAAAGAAAATCACCATATAACAGTATTTAGTTTTTATCATTTTTTTGCGACGTTGCCAATTTATCTCAAAAAATCTGTGAATTTCCAGAAAAACAGGGTACAATACTTGTCAAGAGCACAACGTTATGAATAATAATTGGCAAATGATATTTTGTACATACAAAGTCAAAAGGTGTAGTCATAGTCTAAATACCTACATCAAAATTAATTTATATTATACAGGGTGTTTCTTATAGATGTGCCAACTTCCCAATTTTCAAACACCAATAACTTTATTTTTTCAAATAGAACATCCTGTATATTATTACGTCATTTTGTTGCATTTTTGTTTTTCTTCAACTTTTCTTAATACTTACCTATACCTAAACTGAATATTTTATGAGATATTTACATTTTACTCATTCTTATAAGCGTTGTGTAGGAATTTCCTAATTTTCTCGTAGTAGGCCCCGACTTTGACCATAGAAACAATAATTTCTGTAGTAACAAATGTCAGAGTTAATTGCTTTCAATTGTTAAAACATAAACAAATTAGTATAACATATTCCATATGAATTTTCCAAAAGGAGAATTGATTGATACGGTCTAAGATTAGGGTGACCTATTTTCGATGCCCATACAGGGTATCTCGGTCATTATCAGAGATAGAAAAAAAACAAGTATGTAGTCTTGATTTCTTTTTTCGAGAGGAATTCATTGCCGTAAACAGATTTTTGATATCTTTTTTAATTTTCGAAATATAGCGAAAAATCGATTTTTGGCACTTTTCAAAAATGTTAAATATCTCGCTTAAACGAAAAGATAGAGAAAATTTTTAAAAACATCTTTGGCATGGTTTTTGTCCTTTATGCCGTTTATGCTGTGTTGGTTGGACTGGTCGGGAGGTGTGTAGACATTATCCAACTCGGATGTCCCGCGGGCGGCTCCGAGAAGTTGAATAGTGAGTAAGGCCTCTACTCACTATACAAAGTACCTATAAATCTGCTATAGTTTGTATACCTCTTTCGTGTCTAACAAGAAGAACTAAAAAAGTTAGGTATACATTTTCAAAATGGCTTCGTTTCTTTGCGCCAATTTGTAAGCGAAATTTTCAAGTTAACACTGTATTTTTGTGGATAATTGTATAATAATTGTTGTTTTTGCGAATATTTATTAATAACTAGCTGTTTAAACTATTTTACTTTAAATGATATGCGTTGTCACTGCTAAAAAGTAAAACTGATAAGTTGAAACCAACTGATCTTGGGCAAGCCTTGCTCTGAGTGCAATTTTTAAAATTTCTTATTATGTGTCAGATCAGTGGAATGCGTTAATTATTTATGCTGTTTAATGCCTTTTTAATTGGCTTACGTGGAAAATCAATGTAAATTAAACCTTGACTTATACAACTTGTTTACAATATATTATTTGTTTATCTATATAATTTATCTCCTGCGTACTATAAGGTTATGAAGAAACAATTTAAAGTCAAATGATTTTATTAATGAAATGAAAATGTATATTTAGAGACAAGTGGAGGAACCCAATAAATGACGTTCGCTTCGTTTTTAAAAACAAGTTAGGCAACTAAGCATCAAGCTAAGTACACAAGATGACACTTCTGTATCTACACTAACCTTGTAGATCCGGTAAAACTGTTTTAATTTATTCTTTTTGAGCCATTATTTATCCACATAATAAAAGCATATATCAATATTTGCCAGAAAAAAAATCTAAAATACGGGGACACAGGAGGTGAACTTTTAAAAAGGTACGGTAAATACAATTGTTAATTACTTGAAAATATTGATAAAACCAGTATTATTATAAAATCAGTTGTGTTCTTAATCCAAGCAAATGTTTTTTTTTTATCCATTGCATATTTTGACTACGAAATTATCACAAAAGTAACCATATCTTCGTTATTATTTCTAATATATACCTAAAGTATATCTTTTCTAGAAGCTAATAAATTATGCTATCTTTTTGTACAGTTCACAAACTTAGACACTAACACAAAAACAAAGGATACAGACACAGGAAATGAAATTTCTGAGAAGAATAGATGGATGTAGACTGGTCGATAAAATCAAGTACGAAAAAATTCGAAAATACCTAGGAGTAACAAATGTTAAGAAAAAGATGGAGACGAATCAATTAAGATGGCTTGGACATCTTCAACGCATGCCAGAAAGTAGATACGAGAAAAAAGGATGGAATATGAAGATGGAGGGAAAAAGAAATAGAGGAAGACTAAGAATAAAATGGGAAAAAGAAGTGAGGCAGAGACTAGAAGAAAAAGGAGTCAGCTGGAGAAGTGTGCCACAATTGGCTAACGATAGGCAGGAGTGGATAAAAATAACACAGAAATAGAAAAGCATACCTCGGCAAAACTTTTAGTTTTGATGTTCTTGATGCAACAAACAGCCTTAATCAGATTCTAGCGACAACGTATCGTGACCTCCCCTGGTAAGTAATACCCAGCTCTGCTTCCCTGGGACCCGAATTTTCTGTGAACGGCCCTGGTCTACACTAAATATTCTTAGCAGTATGAACACCCCCTAAACATTTAGGGTCTAGTTTAGTCTAGAAGTTAAGAGTCGACATTTTGCTTTAGCCGTGTGTACTTGCTTTAAGTGACAATGTCACTCTCACCTTGCTCTAGTTCTATAAAACAAGAATTTTGATTAAAACTGTTTGTAACAAGGTGCTCAAATAAGGTTCTCCATTCTTGCAATCGCCGACATTGTTCATACATTTGAATAATGCATGCTAAAGTTGTAAAATCTCAAGTTGCATTAATAGCCAGCGCAAACTTTCTAGACTTGCATGCAACTGTGTTAGTTATTTATTATGTAGGTACTTCAATTAACACGCTAATTCCTTATACTAACAAGTGCTCCCTTTTCAACTGAAATTACGACGGCTGAAACAACAGGTAACACCCGAGCTCGTAAAACGTAACTGAATAAGTTGGCCATAAAGTTTGAAGTATATGGATCATAAAATGCGAGGGTTATCAGTTATGGTATGTTGAGAGCATTGAATAAAAAGATAAAGGAAGGAGCATTTTAGCGATCTTAAGGCGTCCAAAAAGGCCTATCAATATGGCGGATGCATGTTTCCGCTTCTCAGTGGCGTATCTAACATTTTTAAAGATGTATTGCATAATGTAAATATTTGCTTTGTTTTGACTTAAGCCTGTTATTTACTTATTTATTTCTTGTTTCGTGGTTGAGGGAATTAAAAAACGACAGCATACCTACATCAATATTTGGATTGTTTATTATGAGAGTTAAAAAATATTCTCTCCACAAATGCACGCCACTGATATGACATATCATTTTGACAGACCATATCAAATTTTCAATACATGAGTACACTCAGTGGTGAGCTGTAGGGGGCTCGCGGGGGCTCGCGCGAGCCCTTTGTTAAATTATTCCTTAATTTGCAAGCCCCTTGTTCTTCTTGTTAACTAACCATTTTCTCAAGAAAAATTATATCTTAAAATCATTGTCATTACATACATTTGTAAAGCGACCAAGTCATGCCTATCAAGCAATGACGATTAAATTTAGAATAACCCGTCGCACAATAGAATTTTTTGAATTATGTACAATCAATCGATTATTCACGTTTAAATTTAAAATGCCATTTTTTCCCCAACATATAATTAACATTATTTTTTTGTTTTTATTTAACTATGAGCGAGCCCTTTGTTAAAAAATTTCATAGCTCACCACTGATTACACTACAAAATATTAATATCTACTTACCTTATGAAATGTAATCTTTTCATCTTCAACATTTTTTGACCTAGTAAGACTACAAGATCTGCAGCTAACCATTGAAGCACACAAAACTCTAAATTTCTCGACTGTTTGACCTGTCAAAACCGGCCGCCATCAGAGGCCTTTTATGTCGTCATTTCCGTCGCCGACAAACGCTCCAGTATAACATTAAAAGCTCCTTCCTTTATCTTTTTATTCAATGGTTGAGAGCGATTATAAATAACCCTTTGTTTTTTAGGCTCTTTTAACGACAAGATTACATACTTTGTTGACATATATTACTTTGCACGAATTTATAGTTTGTAATAGCACGTATTTCCCGCAAAATAAATAACGTGTCCAATTTTATTATAGACGTATAATTACGTCTCTAAAAACAAATTATTTTTTATTAAACTCGTCATTATGTCCGGCCAAAAATATACGGCACCCGAGGGAAACATTTGTGATCATTGTATGCTTATTTTTAATAGTGTATTTACATTTTTTAAGCAATAAATGACGTACATTTCTAATATTCCTTTTTTATGTAAACATAAACATTTGCTACAAAGATGTTTTCACTATTATGTAGAGCTTTGGTTTTTTCATTTAACGTCGATTGTTTCTTACGTCTTTCGATTACTACTTTGATACAATTCCACAGTTTAGGCATGGCTGCAATAATTGCCGAATTAACAAATAAAGTTGCCATTTTTAATCAGTTCATGGAACCTCGAGCAACCCACATCTAAATTCATTTTTATTTGGAAGAGATGTTTGGTGTTGTAAGTTAAAAATAAGTATCAGGGATGGGTAGTCGGAGTCGGAGTCGGGAGTCGGGAGTCGAGAGTCGAAGAGTTGAAGCTTTTTGAGAAGTCGGTAGTCGGAAAAACAACCGACTCCCCGACTCTTTTTTGATTTAGCTTTTTCGAAAATGAGAACAGAATGAAAATTTTAACCCTTTAATTAACTGGCAATGACGAGCTCAGTTCATCAAGGGTTTTATGTGCCCAAACTGGTCACCAAAACGGCTGGTTTATTATGCAACTTAACAATATGTATCTGAAACTGAGAGACCCTATAGTAGAATCATCCTCCGGATCCGAATTTCAGATGGTCAAAGTAGGGAAGTGTTGCCAAAATAAAGAAAAACGTAATTTTTTGAAACTAGAGAAATATGCGTTTTTAATTTTTTTTATGCGTTAAACTCAACTTTCTTATTTATAATCGTATCTCGGCGATTTTTTCATTAAATTATTCTCTTTGATTGGCTGAATCGCACTGTGTGAAACAATTTTATTCTTCACGAGATTTTAGAACTCTGAGAAATAAGTTTTAAGTGCGACCTCGTACATTTTGGAAAGCGTTTGATCAACACTACTTGGTATAATGGTAGGTATACATACAGCTGTGAACAATATGAGCACAAAACCCAATTCCTAAACATTTCTGCGCAATTAGTGATTCATGTGATTTCCCTATTAATATGTTACACAAGACATTTAAATTACAAACTGTCCGTATTAAATATGGTAATCCCGATAACTAATGATTAGGAAAAAATTTACTCTGCTTAAAAATATTTTATTGAATATGTACATATTAATATCTAAAAGTGGAACTTTACTGGAAGAATAGGCGAGACACTATCCGATTATGATACGGACAATGACCCCAAAATAAAATACTCAACAATTACATTGAAACGACTTAAAAACTATTAGTTCGCTTGATGGTGTAATGACATTTACTCGAGAGCGCAAAACGGCAACAAATCCACTCATCGCGATTCAAAAAAAAACTAAGAACGTGCCTTGGTTGATAATGTTCATTTGCTTTTCTGACTTCTTGGCATCTTAGAAATTAGTAAAATAAGATCAGAAAAGGATTTACCGATCTCTTGAGTAGCGTTTCCGGTCTAGATCAGTAAAGGTGTATTTACCGCCTAAAAATAACCACTTGATGATGGTTCAAAACAGATGAAACGTCTGAAACAAAATCTAGTTAAGGTATCATATACAGCAATGATACGCAAGCCGTGGGTCGTGATCCCTTGGGGCCTTAGAGGGCGCACAAAAATTGCTGGAGGTCAGGACATTTTTAAAAAATTCTTGTGTTGGATAACGATAGATTATTGCTTTAGAAAGTTGAATCGCATAACAATAACATTGAATTTACCAATGTTTTTTCAACTTCACCATGAACTTGACACATTTACAGATATCATTTGCCATCATTTATTGCAACTTCACAAGAACTTTCCAAAGCGTTTCGAAAAGTTTCCACATAAAGAATTGGGCAACAAATTTTTTCAAAAATTGTATTTCAAATCGTGTGTGTACTAAAATATACGGGGTTTTTCAAAACGGACTTTAGCATGTTGTATTTTAATATAAACAAATATGTGGAATATATATGATTACTTAACTTTAACTGAAAGAACCATCAATTACTATTAAACGTGAAAGATTATGTAACTTAAAAGTCCTTTATGGTAACGTTGATGGCCATCGATATAAACATGTTATTTTGTATGAAAACTTCAATCATAGTGACATTAATCTCTCTCCTATGGCGGCTTTGGAAAATTAGAAGACTTGGAGTTTGCCGACGACTTATTCCTGGTAACAACAAGCAGACAGCAGATGCAAGAAAAAACAACCAAACTAAACAACAATGCTTTAAAAGCAGGACTCTAAATAAACTGCAGAAAAACAGCCTTAATACTAAATCATATAAACGAAGGAGAAAACATGCGCCTTGATGAGGAAGAAATAAACAAAGCAGATGACTTCTGTTACCTGGAAAGTGTGATAAATTCACGAGGAGGTGCAAAGGAGGATATGAACAGAAGAATAGGACTGGCCCAAAATGCGTTTAACACACTTCGGAAAGTATGGGCATCAAGCCCATCAAGCATAAACAGGAAAACAAAGTTAACCCCTATTCTCCGGAATTAAGAAATAGTTATCAAATGTTTTGAAATTCAATCAGTTGTTTAAAAATGGCCATAGATACATGAAAAATCACTTTTTATTAAATTACAGGACGCAGGTCCTGACTTAGGAGCTGTCGTTATATGACGACGCTAGGGGGATATGTGTACAAATAATAATAATCTTGGTATGGTTTATAATTTCAGATTTATTTGTGAAAGTATATTACAATGTAAATTAAATTTGAGACATATAAACTATAAACTTATAAACTATGATAAGGTTGAAAGCAAGGTATATATAGGATATTGGTCTAGCAAGTAAAGCACTGTAGATGAACATTTACCAAATTTACTCTCCATATTTCATTTCCTCGATAAGTTTTTCCTTGGTAAGGATCAAAGGCGATTAGATAACCAGATGGTGAATTTTGACACCAAACCTTGTATCCAAATCGTATTGGTTTATTTCTAATCGCTTGCTTACATGTACATCCGTGCCTACCGAAGTATTCCACCATTGCCTCATCATGCGATATTGCTGAGGTGGGTGTATAATTTTCCATACATTTTTTGCGAATCTATGAAATTAATGGTCGTAATTTGGAAAACTTATCGAGCTTGTCTAAGTTTAAATTTGATTTAAAATGAAGTGATTTCATGATATTATCAAATCTATCCCTCCGCATAGATTCATATATCGCAATGTTGCGCAAATCACTACATGTACTCCAATACATTGCTTTTCCTGGCAATGGATTGTACCCAGAAACAATTAAAATGGCAGTAAAATCTCGCAGTTCCTCTTTGGTTAATTTTTTCAGTTTTTTTCAATTTTACCAAAAATTGTTGAAGATATTTCAAGTCTGTTTTGATATTATTGATGAGCATAAAATCTAGCAGCTTTGCCAATTTTAAACCTACCCTCTATCTTCAGTAATAAGCGAGATCCCCATGGTCACCCTCGAATTTGAATCACCCTGTACAGCTACAAATTAAAGTTAAAAATAATTTATGCGGGCAAAAATGGGTCAAATAGTGTTGAATATTTATAATCGTTAACTTTACTTATTGCTTCTTATTTCGATTATAATTTGAAGAAAAATTACAATATTGCGAAGCATTTGTCTATTTTAATCAACTTTGTATTGCTTACAGCTTACAAAATCTTAATGGTGATCCATTTATTTGCCAAACCCTATATTTAATTAGTAATTTAATTAGTAATTGTATAGTAAGATGGTGGTCTAAGAAAATTCGTATGTAATCTTGTTTAATCATTTCATGTCTGCAGCCTGAAGCTTAATAATTCGGTAAGAGTGGCAAGCAACCTGCTGGATAATATATCAGCCCGGCAAGGACTCTTTTCAAATGACAAAATTGCATCAAGTCTGCATTACTTATGTATGCATGTTCTCTGTTGGACTCCAATCTCCAAGATTAATGGCATACCACAAAGTTTAGGTTAACTCGTTACTATGCAAAAGCTATTTAAATTTGGATACCACTAATGTAGTTTAGATAACTATAAAACAAGTTCGCTAAAAATTTCACACTATAAAGTAATAGTCTCTTATGTACTCAATTTTTTTAAGATGAAGATGTTGAATTCCTTTTTCTCTCATAACTTTTTGTCTAAATCATTAAATCAATTTTATTTGTACATTCTTGAGGTACTTTTTAATGGATAATGTGACCGTTATTTTAGATTTTATTACCACCTGCCATTTTCCAGATATAGCCCCTAACTTCACTTTTTCTTATGGGTCGCGAAGTTGGCTATGGAACAGTTAAAAGTGCTTTTTTTCTCTCTTTTTAATGAGATTTTTCTTGTGCTATTTATTTTTATAAATAAGTCACAAAATCAAGAATAATCATATTTTACCCATCAATTATAATAATAATAATAATAATAAAGCCTTTATTTTTTCCAAATTACAATACATGAAGTATTACATAACATATAATAGAACATTTAACATTTAAATACGAATACGAAGAAAATTTGGGGAAAAAACAAATGGCGCCATTCAGTTTGTAGTTCAAAAATAAAATTCTTAAACTACATTTCTGCTCTTCCATTGGAGCCATATCCATATTTATGATTCAGGTTTAACAAATAAATTTTTGCCTAGATTCTGCGATAGTACAAGAAAAAAAAATTATAAATTGTACAACATAATTCCAGTGCTGTTACAAAACTAATTGGAAAAATATATTCCTAATAGTAATTGATTAATTTTTACATTGCAGATTGAATAGCAGTGTATACATTCTTTGCTTGAATGAATGAATGCTTAACTGTTTAAACCGAATTGCAATTTCATTGTAAATGTTGTACAACTGATACTGAAATGATCGCTCAAACAAAACAGTCCTATGAGATGGTAGATATATTAAGCTTTATCAAACTATCTATAAAAACAAAAAACAAAAACAACTAACTAAATGTCAAATGACGGTATCAATAGTCTGCGGTATCATTTATTATAGTTTTATATTAGATAGTCTTTGTAGTAATTAATTGTTATAATTACCCCTACATTTAAAAATAACGGAAAATTTGACATGTTGACATGCTACATTCTTTGCCATAAAAAGTGGGCAGAAGCTGAGCGAATATACTTGGAGCTGTATCCCGAGAGACGGGAAAGAAGTGCGCGTAATTATAGAAATTGGAAATAAATTTAAAAAAACCTGGTTTTTTCAACACACAAAAACAAAACAAAAATGAAGAAATAAAATTAATTGTTTTTACACAGTTTCTATGGTATAGATTATAGAATGTAGCATCTTAACATGTCAAAGTTTTCATTAGTTGTAAATGTGCTCATAATTATAAATGATAACAAATTTGCTACAAAACTATTAAATTACACAACAATACTATAAAATTATGGTAAATGATACCGCAGACAAATGATACTCTTATTTGACATTTATTGTTTTTTGTTTCTTTTTTCACAAATAATGATTGGTAAAATACGATTTTTCTTGATGTTGTGACTGATTTATAAAAATAGATATAGCAAGTTATATCTCGTTAAAAAGAGACACAAACAGCACATTTAATTATCCCATAACAAACCTTGCGGCCTCTAAGAAATAATGAAATTAGGGGTAATATCTCAAAAATGGTAGGTGATAAAAAAAAAAAACTATAATAATAGTTACATTCTACATTCAAAATTGTCTCAAGAAAGTACTAGTAAAGTTGATCTAATGAATTTAAAAAAATGATAGAAAAAAGAGATTCAACATTTTTATATTTTTTGCTATAACATCTGAAGTACGAGAAATTTTGTACCTTTAAAAGTTAATTGTAACTCCTCTCATACTTGGGAATAATTAATCTCATTTAGGCACACCCGTATCTCTTATAATAAGCGAGATCCCCATGTTGAAAATGTTATCTGGGACACCCTGTATAAATTGATCAATTAGAAGAACACTGAAGAATTTTTTTTTCAGAAAAACACGACAATAAAATTTTATAAGGTCATGTCTACTTCAACACTACTGGAACTACACAGAATATAACCACAAAAAAATTAGAAAACAGATTATAAAGTAGTGGAATGAGATTTTTAAGATCAATACTGGAATATAGGCTATCATATAAAAAATCATAACAGCAAAATAGGTAGAGCTTGACAGGTACAACCGTAAAGAAAAATAATAGAATAGAGATCTGCATGGAAAGGACACGTACACAAAATTCCAGAATTCCAAAAACAATAGTCAAATATAAACCAAGAGGCAAAAGACAAATAGGAAGGCCATCTAAGAGATGGACCACACAATGAACGAGGTAATGGGTCCAAAAAAGCCCAAAACGTGATGATCTTTGAATATGTTTATTACACAATGATTTTTTTGTAATAAATTCTTCGAGAATAAAATTTTAAACCAAGAGAAAGCAATATTGGTCGAAATAAAACAATTGTTAAGTTATTGCAACTTTTAAACCGTGTACAAAATTTTTATGAAACGAAGTTTCTCTTTGAATTTAAGTTTGAAAGGAACGTACAATTGCACAATTATTGTGAAACAGGTCTTAAGGGGTTTTAAAGAACGACTAGAGAAGTTTAAGTACCATATTATGGGGTAAGTAAAATCACTAACAAGGTGACGGTTAAAAGTTCCAACACTTTCATACTCGACTTCAAACAAAAAACCACTTGGTCTGATAGATCGCAGAGAATTTTATCTGCAGTGGTCCTTAAGGTTTCACAGACATTTTCGATGCAAGTTTAATTTTAAAAAGTGATGTGAGGCGATTGCAAAGCCCGGTCTAACTTTTTTTTACTTAAAAGTTATGAAGTGTTTATCGCTAAAGTACATGCTTTTTAGGTATTTTTTTTAAAGCTGAGTACACCGTAAATTTGTTCTTATTTTTTAAATATTACATCCATTTACTGCTCAATCAATACATGTTTAAAAATTAATGGAAGAATTTGAAAATTACTTACTTATGCAAAATGTTAAAATACATTTTGTTTACAAAAAAACTTAAATATTACTGTTTAACCCTCATAATACCGTGGGGTCACTGAGCACCCGACCTCTTTGAAACTGCGTAGTTTTGAAATGCTCCTCTATAAAATTCCAAACAAAAATTGAGGTTACACAAAACGGTACATTTTATGTTTTGGTACAGTACGATTTTTGTAGCATATATCGTTTTTCAAAAATTTAAATAAGTAACATCTAATACCACTAGGGTCACCGGTGACCCTTGATACTAAGCGTGGTGCACTGAGTTTAGAACGTTGTTTTGCTTTATTGGTCTGCTGATATTAGCAGGAGTTTATAAATAGCATTCCAAATTTATGGAATGTTAAAGATGGACGTCCTTTATTTAACAAAAGTAACAGTTTCACTGCAATTTCTCAATGCCCCCGCTTTGATAATACTAAAGCAAGAAAGAAAATTGAGACCCAGATAAACTTGCACCGATTTAAACACTTTTTGAATTATGGCTAGGTACCTTACCTACTCTTCAAGATGCAAACATTCCCACATAACAGGTGACAAAAAGCTGCCAAGTTTCCGAGGTAGGTGTCCCTTTAAAAAATACAAACCATCAAAATGTGGCATTAAAATTTGGGCATCCTGCGACAGTCAAACCTCATACGTTTACAACTGCCAAATATACAGTTGAAAAATAGGTGACCAGCGGCAATGCTATCAACACAAACAAGTGGTTTTAGAAATGAAAGTGGGTTTAGAAAAATCAGGGAAATGTATAATTTTTTACGTCCCGAAAATGCCAAAGATTTTATAGAAGAATCTAACATTGCTAGGCAGTGGCGTCCGCAGAAATATATTTCAGGGGGAATGTTGTTTTAATTTGCAAAAATAATACTGACAAATTTCCAACGATGCTATCAGAAAATGACCTGGGGGGCTAGACACAAAAAGATATTTGCAAGAAAGAGTTGCAGGGGGTCCAGCGGGGCGACTGTCACTCGGATAACAGCGCCATAAGCAATTTTGTTTAATTTTAAAGGTCAGACGTACCCAAAAATAGCATTTATGAGTAAAATATACAAACATAATATATTTTATTTGTATGAAAAAGCAGTCTGTCGCGCAATTTTGAAAGACGGTAATTTTAATTTTAGTTCTTTTCCAATTTTCGGAGGGGAAATTTATTCTCTTAATCCCCCCTTGCGTACGCCACTGTTGCTAGGTACAGTACAGAAAAACAGACCAGAGCTCCCTCATGTACGTTCAACTAAACTTGACTATCAAGACGACGCTATCTTAGTGTTTGTTCTCCAAAACAGAAGAAAACTATTACTTCTACCAACTACAAACGAAACTGGTGAGATTTTTGTGTAACAAAAAGAAACCACAAATAATAATTAATTGATTATAATAAAACAAAATCAGGTGTAGATACCATGGACAAGCTTGTTCGAACATATATTGTGAAGAGACAAACACGAAGATGACCTGTTGCAGTTTATTTTTTTAATATTATAGATATTAGTGCCCTCAACACCTACATCACATGGTGTCACCTAAATAAAGATTGACCAGCAAAAATGGTTTACAAATGGAGACAGTTGCTTATTCAACTAGGAAAACTCTAACAGAGTTACAAGTAGGGATTCTGAGTCTCGACAATTTTTAAAGTCCCGGGACTCGAGACTTTTTTTTATCAAAGTCCCGGAAATTCCCGGGACTTCAAGACTTTTGCGAATTTTATTTACATACTAAAAAATAGTGGTTTAACCCGTCAAAAATGACGGAAGATTTTATAAGGTGCAAGAAAAATGATGATATATTCATGTACTCAAAATTCGTCGACTATTTTCACTGTAAAAAATAAGTTTCTTGACTGACATTGCTTCTGAAAGCACCCGCTACATATTTGAAATTGCTTCTTTGCATGTATCGTGATCGTGAATCGGTCGTGACTGTTGACAAAATATTTTAAATTAAACCAAATCCACGGATTTTGTTTTTGAAGCGTTTATTTTGTAAATAAAGTATAGTACTAGGAGTAGTATTATTATTTTTAATTAAACCTACATTCTACAGTAAATAAAGTATATATTTCCAAGTAAATGCCTATTTTAAATAAACTTAACAATTTTCATTAAACTTTAAAACATAACAAGCATAAGTAAAATATGTTTTTACTAATAAACTTAACAATTATCCTTTAGCTTTAAAGCAGACAAGAAATAAACATAAATAATTAAATATGGCAGGCAAAAAATTTAAATAAAGTTAAGTAAATACTAATTGTAAGTGTAAACTATAAACATAAAAAATTATGAAACAAAACATTTTTGTTAAACTCGGGGCAGTAAAATTTGTTAAAAAATTAATTTCAGTGTTCTGTAACATTTAGTCTCGTCTCGAGTCTCGAACTAAATGTCCCGGGACTCGAGACTAAGAATGTCCCGGGAATTTCCGGGACAGAATCCCTAGTTACAAGCAGGGGTTTGGAGCAGTCCAATTTTTTATTTGCTTCGCCCCAGCTCCGCTCCGACATCCACCTGCCTGCTTTAACTCTAAATATTGATAAAACGTTTAAAATAAGTATTTTAATTAAATTCTTTGTTTTTATTTTATCGGATATGTGCAAATGGGTCAAAAATTACAATATTTGATCCTAAAATACAAGTTAAGTTGAATAAATGTTTGTCAAAACAAATTATTGATCTTCAAATGTTGAAAAAACCAAAGAAAAGTGTCGTTTTTTTAAATTGTACATAATAAACTGGAGCAGTGGAGCAATGAAAATTATTTGCTTCAGACTCGGCTCCAGCTCCGGGCAAAAACCCATTGCTCCACTGCACCGTGCTCCCTCCATGCTCCGCTCCAAACCCCTGCTTACAAGAACCATCAACTTCACAGAGGCAGTTACAAGTCGCAAAAACTAAAACGTGGTACCTAGTTGTTGGAAATGTCTAAGAAACTTAGATAGAAAACATTCAAACAGTTGCAACCATTGCAGTCGCTTTTTGTGTAATAATCACCAGACAATAATTACTTGTTCGGCATGCAAACGTAAAATACCTAAACGTAGACTAGTTTTTTTTTATTATAGTGGTTTGATTTAAAATTAATTACTAGTTAATACTTTTGAGTATTCGATACTACCGTAACTTTTTAAACAATGTATACCAAGCTTGGTATAAAGTTTTACTTGATAATCATGATTCTATACCGTAAAGTAAAAAGCTTTGGGGTCAATAATGACGGTAATACGAGGGTTAAAGTTTAGAAAACTGAGTCGAATTTTAAAAACACTCTGAGTATTATGTTTAAATTCCAACTACTCAACAACTACCTATGATGCTATTGTCAATTAAAGTTCTTTAGGAAACCTTACTACATTGATTTAATTATTTTTCTGCTATTACTGAGACCATTCAATTATTCCTGGTAAATTCATCATGTCCATAGGTTAAAATCTGTGGATTACTACGAGTTACATTCAATTTGAGTTGTATAAAAATAAACATAGTATCGTAAAAAAACTAAGATAGCTACGATTAAAAGTTTTTTGGCAGGATCACTGACCTTGAATGTGTTTTGATGGTCCAGCCTATTATAAATTCCATCTAAAAACCTGCTTGTGGTGTCGTGAACTCTGCGGTTTTTATGCAAATTAAGATCATGTATATCGAACACATACCATCCTATTTCACTATTAGCATAAACAATTAGGAATACACACGCAAAAAAACCAAAAAAAAAACAGAGTAACGAAGAACAGTTTTATCGTCCTATATTTAAGTTGTTTTCAATAACCATGAGTTGTTATTAACTATAAGTATGATTTATTTTGGTATTGATGTCCCAATAATTACGTTTGATCTATTAAAATTTAAAAAGGCTTATAGCCATGATTTCACATAGTGCGCATCCATATATCCGTATCAGTCAATATTTAAAGAAAGCGTAAATTACTTAAAAAGTAAGATGAGGCCCAGAGATTAATAGCGATCAGGGACTAAAAACGAAAAAAATTCCGTTCTTTTCGTTCTAACCGAAAAAATTCTTTTTTCGTTTTCGTGAACCGAAATAACGGTTAAAACCGGTTTTACAATATTTTTTTTGTCGTCAAAAAATCATTTTTTTTTTCTAGTCACCACAACCCTCTAATACATACGATAACAATATTTGCGTCTCAACTAAAATATAAACGATGACGATGGGGTTTGATGCACGGACAGCATATTTTAGACTGGCGAACCATCGATCGCCATATTAAATTTACCAAATCGTTAAACACATTAACATTTAACCATTTTATTAAGTTTAACACCTGTAAGGTGCAAAAACACAACGTGATTAGGTTAAATTAGACACACGATCTTTATCTAAAAATATGAAAATATAGCAAGTGCTGTTTTAAATTTGTTTTAGTACTAAAAATCTATGCATTTGAATTAAATAAGATCCTGCTGTAATTATTTAAAAAGACAAAAGAATGAATTCAAGTGGATAATTTACTAAATGTTATAAATAAAAAAGATATTTAAAAAAAACTTGTATTAACTTGAAATATACTTTAACTTTATAGTTTGTACATACCATACAATATAAATTTTCACATTCCGTTAAATCTTACTAGCAACACATCTTCCAATAAATCTTCTTTTACAATAGTCCTTTTCGAAATAAGAATAAATTTTACTTTTATTAACTCTAAACGCAAATAAAACATACACATTGATAATATATGTATATCCAATCAAGTGTATATTCTATATTGATGATCTAAAAAAACAAATTAGAAATAGAGAATATCTGTACCGTTAATTGTGTTACACGAAATTGCAAGTATAAACAATAAAGTTGTTAATACATATTCACGTAAATATATGGAGAAAAGTGAAGCTCACTTATTTCAAGTGAGATTTTTTACTGCCTCGTGGAGTCTCCCCAGCACAGAAGGTAAATTCGCGTTTGTGTTTAACAAATAAAATTGAAATAGCGATAAAACCGGTTTTGGAAAATATTTATTTCGTTTTCGTTCTTGAACGAAAAATAATAATTTCGTTTTCGGTTTCGTTTTCGTTCTTAAAAAAATTTCGGTTAATTTCGTTTAACGTTTTCGTTTTCATTCCGTTCTCAGTCCCTGATAGCGATCACTATTTACTTGTAACTAAATCAATGAAGTACCACAAGATGAAAAAAATAACATACAAAAAGAGACACAAAAGAAAAAAGAATATGAATCCATAAACTTCCGAATGGAAATAATAAATTAAAATATGAACAAGCTATAAATAATACTGAACAATTATGGGAAAATTTCAAAGAAGTTATTAACCATTCGTCCAATAAAGTGTGCGGAGTATGTAAATCTATTAATAATAGGAAACAAACTGATGAAATTAAGAAACAGGTAAAACAAGAACAAAATACTGGAAGAATTACCTATCCAAAAGAAAACCAGAGGAGTACGAAAAATACATAGAACAGAGAAAAGTAGCAAAAAATTAATAAGAGAAGGCCAACAAAATTGATTGAAAGAATTTGGAGAAAAATTTTTAAGATCAGACCGTAAACCCCAACTAATAACTATTAATGATAAAGCAGGAAATATACTAACAGACGAAAAGGAGATAATGGAAAAATGGAAAGAGTACTTTAAAGAATTTTTAAATCCAATCAATAAGATATTGGGTGGTATGAATAAAACAAGAGTTTATACTCTAAGTATGTACTCTGAGCATGAGCATAAAGTGAGAGTTTAAACTCAATTTCGTAAGAATAAAAACGAGCTAACTTCGAGATGTAAATGCTCCTGTTAATTTGAGTATATACTCTTATATACAAACACACGTTTGTTATGATGAATTCTACACAAATTTTGACTAGCAAATGGTCCTCAGTTTTGCTTACACGTATTACTAGTGTCAATCAATAAATCATCATGAGTGATAGTGAAGAAGAAATTAATAAAAACAATGTTTCTCAAATGGCATACGTCAAGATTTTGCGTGATTTTCCAATTGTGTTTTCAAAGTCACAAATACCTGCTGCAAGGTAATCAAAATCTCAAGTTATTGATATCATTAAAAAACAATGGGAGGCCAGTTTTTGGTATTTTCATTCTCGTCCTCTGCCATATGCTGAACTGGAATATCGACTAGTTAAAGCTCTGTTAAGTCTAGTTCATCGTTTAAATATTTTGCTATATTATGCAGAACGAAACAGCTCGCAATAAGTTTTGGGTCTTTTTCAGTGGAAACTCGGACTTTATATTGTAGAATCGGAAATTGTTGTTATTATATAACTGGCCAAAACATCTTTCAATTATTACCCGTTCTTTTGTAAACAGGTTGTTATAGGCGTGTTCTTGAAGTATATTCGGGTTTCTAAAAGGAACCATCAGCCATGGCGCGATAGCATATCCCTCATCTCCTAAAAGTAATGCTTGGCTATTTTCAAAAGTATTTCTTGCAATATTATAAATTTCCGAATTGCTCCAAATCCTTGAGTCGTGGACAGAACCTGGCTATGAGGCGTCTACACTTTTAAACCACTCATCTACGTTACACGTCGCTTGCACATTAATGCTAGGATATCCTTTTCGATTAATGTATTCATCTCCGTGTATCTTTTTTTTTTAATTCTTACGTATGTGCAATCAATGAAACCGACGACGCATGGAAAATTGTAACGTGATTGCCAATTATGCTTGGCTTGCATTACCTATACCTGCAACGTTCTGGGGAAATTGTATCCATTGGCCACTTTTTTCAGTTATCTTATCCCCTACTTCTTGTACAACTTTTGATAATGAAATTTGATGCACACCAACATCTTCTCCTACTCCTGCTTGAAATCCAGAATCTCACACATATCTTAAGAATATTTTTTTATTTTATCCATCTTGGATATCGCACCACCTCTGCTTTCTCCTGATTCTACATTTAAAAAATGTTTTGCTATCCATTGCACATTCTCTTCAGAAAATCTATATATTATGTCTTTAAAGTCACGATTGCACGTACTCTTTCTTGGTTTGTAATATTTTTTAAAACGCAAATTTAATATAAATTCAGCCATAACTATCTTTTCAAGATACGACTGAGTCTGCTAAGAACCAGACTCCAAATATATCGAGAAGAAACTCGCCTTCAGGAAGCATAAACTTATTTTATTCATACGAACTGTGAGAACATACTCAAGAAAAATTGTATATAAAAGTATGTGCTCAACCTGAGCATCTGCTTCTAATTTTTATTATTACGACTTAGAGCATTTACTACAATTTTTTGAGAATAAAGTATAAACTCATTTTTATTCATATCACCCATTGACTCCAAAAAATGAAAAAAAAAACAGACAAAACTCAATACAGAAGAACAAGAAGACGGCGTAACAATAGAGGAACTACATTTAGTTCGTTTACTTATATTAACTTTCGTTCTACAGGGTGTCCCAGCCAAGACGAATGATTCGATAGCTCTGTTATTAGTAATAATATTTAAAAAAGTTAAAGGTAAAAGTTGTTTCTAATCATTTACTACATAACCTAAAATTATTTTCAGCTATACAGTGTTTTGTTTTTGCGCACCGATAAGAAACATTGTTTTTTTTTATAGGTATGGAACACACCCTCTATATGTTGTAATTTTTGGATGTAAAATTAAATTCTCTTTCAAAAATATTAAAAGTTGTTTATGTCTTAAATAAAGCGTTTTTGAGTTATTTGCGTTTTTTTGAAAATTCTTACAGATGCAGACCCTTATAAAAATATTTATATTTATTAACATAACAACACCAGAGCAATTTACCTTAGACAATAGTGTCATAGTGATTGTTGACTAGTTAAATTTTAAAAATAATATACAGGGTGTTCGTTATACTCGGTCCATTTCGCTAAACTTTAAACGCATGTAAGTCATTTCTTTTTAAAGCAACACCCTATATATTTTTACATTTTCTTGTAGAAAATTTAATTATCTATCAATCAACCTATAACATTTTTGAAAGAGAATTTAATTTTACATCCAAAAATTACAACACATAGAGGGTGTTTCATATAAAAAAAAACAATGTTTCGTATCGGTGCGCAAAAACAAAACACTGTGTATAGCTGAAAATAATTTTAGGCTATGTAATAAATGATTACAAACAACTTTTACATTTATTTTTTTAAATATTATTACTAATAACAGAGCTATCGAATAATTCGTCTTGGCTGGGACACCCTGTATAATATAATTTTAATTTCGTTAAAAAATTGCATTAAGAGTTCGAGATGAAATCCATTTTTTTCGTTCTCACCTCACGAAAAAAACTGAATTTTCATCTCTTGTGTATATACTATTTTCAGGGCAAATAAAGTTCACTGCCATTTCAATACATTTTTTTATTAAACTACAATAATTAGAGAATAGTTTTATGGTGCCTGTCCACGTGAGAGTAAACTACTCTCGATAGCAGCGTCACCAAGGATACAGCCCCTGAGAGTAACTCGCGATTGGCTGTATCCTTGGCGACGCTGCTATCGAGAGTTGATTACTCTCACGTGGACAGGCACCATTAGATGTTTAGCTGAAATATTAAAAGATTCGTAACTTGCTATTCTTGTTGTTTATACGCATTTCTGAATAAGTTTTGTTGTCCCGCTGTTCCCTTTGATTTCCATTATTCTTTCTCATCTTAAATCACCTGTTAATTTCTCATATTTTTTAAGCACTTTTTGACATGTAATGACACTTAATGTTATACTCTTTAAAAACAGCAATGCTTTTAATATACAACTACTGGGCCGTGGGTCGCATAAAAATGTCAGAGCCCTCGGGCCGCAGGTTGCACCGGCCTGCCTTAATGGTTTAATCATTTATTTAAATACAACATTTTAAACAAATCCAACGGTTCTAATACTCATGTTGGGATGTTAACCTTCTGATCGGTAAAACAATTAAGAAAGTGTTGTGCGTCAGATATTAAATAAAAAAACTTTAAAGCTATCCCATCAAAGATTTAAATGGGCAGGATTTCCAACGAAGTAAATTAAATTACTGTACAACTTATCCAGTTTTGTAATCACATGAGTGGAAAACTTCGAAAAAATTAAAGTAAAAACTAAAGCTAATTATTGTTCGTTAGTTAAGTATGCTTATTATACACGTAATTTTTAAAGTTAAATGCAAGACACTTTCATTTCAATACACACATGCAATTCAAGGTAACATAAATGAAACGTAATCGTTCTAAATTTACGACATTATCGTTATTAAACTGCAGTTGACTAGATTATGTAAAATTAAAAGTACAATTTATCGTGCAACTTTAAATACTTCGACCCAAACCTATGGTGTTAAAAACGCGAGATCGGCCGGCAGCTAAATATTTGCATGTTCCATTTCCTTAAGCTAGTTGCGCGGATTTTGACGAACGTCGTTGTCTCGTTTCCCAACAGGTATCAACTTTTTTTTTGTGGGAGTAGTTTACTTTCAGGCGAAGACCGCTGTGGACACGAGTTTAAAGAACTTTTTGGTGGCTGGTCAGACACCAACATCAACAAAAGTGTGAAAAAAATTATTTATAATGAGTGAACATATAAATCCTAGTTTCGTTCCAGACGATAGCAACCTTGAAAATAAGTAAGTAATCAGTTATTACTTTTTCTATCACTACCCTCAAGGTATTTTAGCTCATGTTTTAAAATATTCACGTAAATAGTGTAGATACCACTTGCTTAGCGACACTGTTAATGGATTACCCTTGTTATAAAAGATATAGACTCGATTAAATCAGCAAATAGTTTATTACAGTGTGAACAAAAAGTAACGTAAACGGGTCAATATCTCGTCTTGTGATAACTTTCCAAAAAGAGTTTTGAATAAAAGTTGTTTGTGGTCATTTAATAAACTTAAATTATTTTTAAATGTACACAATGTTTTGTTTAGCGCACCGACACGTGCCTTTGTTTTCTTAAATAGAACACCCTATATATTTTGTGTGTTTTAAATGCAAAATCTCTTCAAAATTTTAATAGGTCTTTTGTACCTAAAATCAATCGTTTTTGAGTTATTTTAGTTTTTACGAGAATATTGACAGGAACAGGACTCTAGAAAACATAAATATTTCACAACTTGGCAATGTCAAAACAAATTCCTTTATGTACCTTAGCTGACATTGCTGACAATAGTGTCATTGTGGTTATCTGGCTAAAGTTTTAAAATAATAAAGAGTGTTCCTTATGCCCGGTCCATTGGGCTAAACTTCAAACAAGAATAAGTCAATTTTTCTTATACAGGGTGGTCCACTTTTTTATAGCAGGACTTTAACAGTCGATACAAAAACTCATTTTAAAGCGAATATTCCATATGAACATTGGTCCATAAACGCTTCGTTTTAAAGATACAGGGTGTTGGAATTTTCGAAAAAATATCGATTATTTTCAACCGTTTCCCAACAAGTAGATATATTTTAACCAAATTTGGTATACAGCACCACATTTGGTACGAATTTCAAGCCCTACAAGCAACCAGTGGCGGAGTTGTGGGGGTTCAGTTTCAATAAATTTTATAAAAAACTAGTACGGCCCTGTTCAAAATTAAACTAGAACTTGTTTTTGTGTAGAACATTTTATTTTAAACAAAAAGTGTCACTTGACTTTTCTTCGTATCGGCTACCGTTTGGCGGGGAATTCGATTTATTTTCCCATCTCGCGAAAAATTAGCTCTTAAATTCGATCCAAAAATACTTATCGAGAAAAGCAGAAAAATGCAAGTTGCAGAGTAAATGCTCAAAATGTGGCTCATTATTCGTCAATTTAGCGAAACTTTTCTCTCATCATTAGTATGTTCTGTTATTAAAAACTGCAAAAGTCGGTAATTACCTACTTCTTGATTTCGAACATTAGCGATATTTTTAGATCGAATTTAAGAGCTACCCCCACAACTCCGCCACTGGTTGCTTGTGGGGCTTGACATTCTCACTTTCGGATACAAAAATATAATAGAATTAAACAGTAGGCTTTGGAAATATTGGAAATTTTAAATTTTAATAAAATGCTGATTTTACGTTTAAGCTGTATTTTTTGCTTGATTATAAATTAATTTAAATTTGAAAAAGAAACATACAGCCAATCTGCATAAAATTGTTTTGAAGTTTAATTTTTTTATACATAAATATAAAAAATAACAGGATCTCCTAATAAGTTTTTATAATATTCAAGCAACCTTCCAACACAAAAGTAAGTTATTGTTACTGTTGCAATCTTCAGAAAATGAAATAACCGACTGTACCATTACCGTTCCATTTAAAAAAATTACTTTCTGTCAAAAAACCGATTCTACAACATTCAAAGCCGATTAAAGTAACCTAAATGTCAATTTAAATTTACAAAACCGTTTTTCGGACACTTTTTGACAGAATAAATACAATTTATGCAGGCCACGGCACACTAAATCAAAAATAAATTTTTGTCCAAAAATTATTTGACCAAAATAGTGCAGTTGTATCCAAAATTGATTCTTCTTTCCAAAAATGTAAAAATATACAGGGTGTTCCATTTGAAATAACAAAGTTAGGGTTATTTCCGGCGAAACCGGAAGTGAAACAATAGTGTGCATGTCTTAAAATAATCCGGTTTTTTACCCCTACCATTTGTCTAAAATTTCATTAATCTAAAATCAAAACTAAAGAAAAAAGGAGGTGTATCCAAATTTAGTTACACCCGGTATGTTCTTGAAAGTTATTTACAAAAATAATAAAATGTTTCAGTGCTGACGGATGTAAATCGATTGTTTTATTTACAAAAATTGGTTCCGTTCATGGCCAACTCATTAAATAGGTTATTTTTGTTGACAGCTTGTAATTACTTTTTTTTTTAAACAAATTATATATCACTTGAAAAAAATTAGAGCTATGTTATATTTAAATATTGCGTCTACAGGTAAATGTTATATTTTTGGAGCTAATTGGTCATAAAAAAGTGAAGTTTGGTCTAAAGGTAATTTAGAAATCTTGAGATATTTGTCGGTTTTCAGGTTTTTTTTTGTATTTTTTAAAATGCTTTGAACAATGGTTACCTACCTATTGAGTAGCATTCAAGATTTTATGTAATTCTGATTGAGTAATAAAATAAAAATACAACGATTTTGTGAACAATATTAAACAATTTTTAAAATCAATTTTCTCAAAAATGTTCCTATGTAGGTGTGTTAGTTTTTTTTAATGCACTACGGATTTAGAATTAAATGCTCTATCACAATTAATCAAAACAAAAAAATACTATGTAAGTTCCAAAAAAAGTTGACTTACGCCTGTCTGACATATTTTATTGTAGAAAAAACCTTATAGCGTCATTTGATAGAGAATCACCAGTCATTTACAAAAATAAAGAGTTAATGGGAGTTTACTTAAAAAAAAAAAAACAAAGTTATAGGGGTGCGACAGTCAAACTGAATCACTCGGTATAACGAACCAATTTTTACCTTGTGATTTCCAGTTACTTAAATATTTGCTCTTCTTATTCCATAACAAAAACATAAAAATGAACTTGGTCAAAACGCTCATTTACATAAAAGCAAATGGGCGAACATTGCTTTCCTTGTTTTGTACAGGTATTAATGATAAATAAGTATTCGTTTCCATATATTATTTCTATTTAACAATTCCGTTTTTAGTAACTACGACGTCTTTGTGTGATAACAGTGATAAGCATTTACTAGAATGCAGGATAATTATGCAAATGTATTTAAAAATATGATTAAATTTTGAGCCAAAAATATTGCTTAAAAATATTTCATAAAAAGATGCTGCTGTAATTATAATTTTGTCGCAGGGTTATGTAATGTAAATTAATTATTGCTTAAAATTTTCAGTAGATTTATGGTGCAGTCAAAAGAATGCTGGATAGTTAAAAATGAATGGTATGAATTAGTTTATCAGTAGTACTGGGTAATTTTAATATTCAAGGCCAAATGATAACACTGATACAATTTGTTTTGTTTTTTTAAATTTACTTGTCGTGTCTGTTACGTCTTTTTTATTGTTTTTGTGCTTGTGGTACTGGCACTTTTTTATTAGTGCCATCATTAATTTTTCAGTTTTGGGTTAGTTTAGAAACTAACATAACTATTATAATATTGGTAAACCACCAGTCTGGTAATAGATGGATAGGGCGAGGTGGACCAATCTCCTGGCCACCTAGGTCACCTGATCTTACCCCTATAGATTTATTTTTGTGGGGACACATAAAACAGGTGTATCAAGACCCCCCAACAACTGCTGAAGATATGCAGAACAGGATTCGTGTTGCTTTTAATAGTATATCCCCCGAAATGTTGTCAAGCGTGCTAGAGTCTTTCAGACAACGTCTACAGCTATGCGTAGAACAAGGACATAATTTTGAACAATTTATACGATAAATTTCAGGATAAGGGGTACATTTTCAGCCTAAAATTAAAGTTGCAGCTCTGTTTGTTCTTTTGTTTAAAAATTCTTTGAAAAATTATGGCTTACCTCCATGGCCGACTTTAAAATATTTTAATTGCATTAGTAACACTAATAAACATCGAGATAGCTCGAAAAATATCATCTTTAGGTATAGGACATGCTTAATAATTTCGAAACACAATTAAATTCTCTACCAGAAAATATACAGGGTGTTGTATTTAACAAAAATGACTTATCGATGTTTAAAGTTTCACAAGTTTGACCAAGCGGAAAAAACACGCTGTGTAATATTTTTTAAATGTAGCTAGCGCAAAGTGTTAAATCTATTGTCAATCTGATTTTGAAACGAAATTTTACCGCTTTTTTAAATAATTTAAATGTTTAAAAAATTGAAAGTGCTGTATTGCTCAAAAATTTCATAAAAATGTAAATTTTACGAAAACGGTTGACTTAAGCCTTAAGACACATAACCTTTCACATTTTTTTAAGTAAATTTTAAGAAAAATCCAAAAATATGAAATATACAGGATGCTCTGTTTAAAAAAAATTACATTTTGATATGTGCCGCTCAAACGAAACACCCTGTATATTTGAAAATTATTTTAGGTTATGTAAAAAATAGGTTCGCGCAATATCTGTATGAAATATTTTTTGAAACGTTTATTAATAAAGGAGCTATCGAAGAATCTCAGGGCCGTAGTACACCCTGCATACATTTTTGATTCTATCTTTTTTGGTTTTTCCTTGGATTTTTCTTAAAAATCTCATTTCTGCTGCATTCACTTGGCTGCCATTTTTATTTGTGTCCACGTTTCACTTACGTATAAAAGTGCCGGAGTTACTACCTTTTTGACCACTTCCACTTTTGTTCGTTTTGGGACTTCTCTAATTTTAAAAAATGTTGTTCTTAAACGGTTAAATATTCTTCCCACATTTCTTGTCCTTTAGCTTATTTCCTTATCCATTTTTCCATTTTTCTCTGCGATCACTCTTAAATATTTAAAGCATTCTACCTGTTCCAAGCTAAGCTCATTTTAAGTGATGTTGTGCCCTTTGTTCTCTTTTCGGTATTTATTTTCATATCAAAAGAATGCTGCATAGTTAAAAATTAATGGCATGAATTAGTTTATCAGTAGTAATGGGTAATTTTAATGTTCAAGGCCAAATGATAACACTGATATACAAATTTTTTTGAAAAATTTGCTTTGTCATATCTTTTACGTCGTTCTTTAGTGTTTTTTTACAAGTGATAGAAAGGGACTGGCACTTTTTTATTAGTGCCATCATTATTTTTTTAATTTTCGGTTAGTTCAGAAACTAACATAATTATTATAATCAGGGACTAAAAACGAAAAAAATTCCGTTCGTTTCTGTTCGGATCGAAAACGAAATATATTGTTTTCGTTCTTTTCGTTCTAACCGAAAAAATTCTGTTTTCGTTTTCGTGAACCGAAATAATAACGGTTAAAACCGGTTTTACAATATATTTTTTGTCGACAAAAAATCAATTTTTTTTCTAGTCACCACAACCCTCTATAAATACGATTACAATATTTGCGTCTCAACTAAAATATAAACGATGACGATGGGGATTGATGCTCACGGACAGCATATTTTAGATAGGTGAACCGTCGCCATATTAAATTTACCAAATCGTTAAATACATTAACATTTAACCATTTTATTAAGTTTAACACCTGTAAGGTGCAAAAACACTACGTGATTAGGTTAAATTAGACACACGATCTTTATCTAACAATATGAAAATATAGCAAGTGCTGTTTTAAATTTGTTTTAGTACTAAACATCTATGCATTTGAATTAAATAAGATCCTGCTGTAATTATTTAAAAAGACAAAAGAATGAATTCAAGTGGATAATTTACTAAATGTTATAAATAAAAAAGATATTTAAAAAAAACTTATAATTACTTGAAATATACTTTAACTTTATAGTTTGTACATACCATACAATATACATTTTCACATTCCGTTAAATCTTACTAGCAACACATCTTCCAATAAAATCTTCTTTTACATTAGTCCTTTTCGAAATAAGAATAAATTTTACTTTTATTAACTCTAAACGCAAATAAAACATACACATTAAAAATATATATCCAATCAAGTGTATATTCTATATTGATGATCTAAAAAACAAATTAGAAATAGAGAATATCTGTACCGTTAATTGTGTTACACGAAATTGCAAGTATAAACAATAAAGTTGTTAATATATATTCACGTAAATATATGGAGAAAAGTGAAGCTCACTTATTTCAAGTGAGATTTTTTACTGCCTCGTGGAGTCTCCCCAGCACAGAAGGTAAATTCGCGTTTGTGTTTAACAAATAAAATTGAAATAGCGATAAAACCGGTTAAAACCGGTTTTGGAAAATATTTATTTCGTTTTCGTTCTTGAACGAAAAATAATAATTTCGTTTTCGGTTTCGTTTTCGTTTTCGTTATTAAAAAAATTTCGGTTAATTTCGTTTAACGTTTTCGTTTTCGTTCCGTTCTCAGTCCCTGATTATAATAGTGGTAAACTGGTGTTGTAAGAAAACGATGGATATTGTATTGTATTGTATGTTAAGAACAAATTATTTGCTCTATAGAAAAATGCGATTGCTGTATTGACCGTTTATTATGGAAGTTAAAGTGACCAGAGGTCAGTGATAATATATTCAAACTTCCACAAAAATGAAGTGAACTGCTAAATTCAACTCCTTTAAAAAAAATATGTTGTGCAAGCCGATTTCTTACTAAGACGAAAATTCAATTTATGGCGTTTAATTTAAATATAAGAAACTACAAGCAATAAAGTAAAATGTGCTATGAATTAATAGGACAATATTTTTAAGTACTTATAGGCAAGACAAAAAAAAAGTAGATTTTGAAAAATGTAATCTGTAATGGGGAACAAAACTCTATTGTAATATTTATCACCAAAAATTAAACATACTTTCATGTCATTCATCTATCATACCAGAATAGGATTATTAGTTTCCGGGCTAGTCTATGAAGAGCGCAATTTTTTATGAATGGTCTATGGTTTTTTTAGTATCATTCTTTAATAGATTAACTTTGAAGTTTCATGAGGTTATTTATACCAAGTAGTTTTCAGTCCATGGGTTAAAAAAAAACTAATCAAAGAATAGGTGCAAAAGCATATATCGCGTCATGCAGCCTTCAAAAAGTTTTGAGATTTAGTTTCCGGCTAATTCATAATTAGTCCAAGACATCAAGAAATGTAAATAACCAATTAAACTTTGGCAAAAAAGAAACTCGGCCAATATTAAAATTGAATCACGTGTGTTATAATTAAGAAGATGGCAACTATTTTGCGAACAGTAATTTTTTGTATGTTCTACTTTCACTTGACCGGAAGTGTAACTCTACAACGATAAATCAAATTATTTTAATCTAATATAATAACTAGATTGGCCCCATAGAGAAACCTTTAAATAGCATTTTTTTCTGTGGTTGAGAATACAAACGTCAATGAAACTAAAGCTAATTTGGAACGATAAACGTTATTGTTGTAGATAGCAAACTAGTTATAGCAACTTAACGACTAGAAAATACATTAATGTCAATGCAAATGCATATGATTTATCACGTTTGCTAGTGTAATTTTTGCTACAAATTATGATTACCATGTAAAATTTTTATTTGTAACACTCGTTATTGCTTTTCAATTTAAACTCGATTAAATTGACAAATCAACGAGCGCTCGTTAATTGTTACTAATCTATTCGGATTTTTGACGATTTAAAAAAAAACGAATTTATATCAGAAGTACCTCAAAGCACTACTAAACTGTAAAGTAAATAAAAATCAATTATTCAATGATAAGAGAAAAATAGGTTAAATAGCATGCACCTATTGTAACAAAAACTTGTTCAAAATGTACCCCAAAATGTCTACAGGGTTCTCGTTTTTCGAGGGCCACTACGGGGATCTCGTAAACGGTAAGAGTTACGACTTCGGTTAAAATAGGCAAAGTTGTATATTCAGGTGCTTAATAATTTGACGCAAACATAACCTATCTAGCTCTTTTCGTTTTTGAGATATAGGGAAAAAAGTAAAAAAGTGGATTTTTGTTTTTTGTCCGTAACTTTTTCATTTGACGTCAAATTTCATTTTTGTAAAAACTTATTTCTGCCCACTTTTTGCAAGGAATCCAATTTCCCAATTATATGTTTCGTGCGACGTTTCGCTTTTTTAAAACCATCATCAGGTCAATTTTTTCTTATGGACGCTATATCTGATTTTAACGCCAATTTGTAGAGCATTCGACAATGTACAACAGTTGGCACTTTTTTGAAACAATTGTTGTTAAAAATGGCCAAAACAAATATTTTATTTAAAACAAATCCTAATCGGCATGGTAAATAATTGTCTTTGTCCTTTTTTCCTTGGAAGCAGGTGAGTAAACCGTATGAAATTACTATTAAAGGGATTTATTTAAAAAAATCGGTATTAATAAATATGTTAGGAATGCATTAACATTGTTCACTTATTAGCAAATATTTTTAGAATATTTTCTTCGGTTAAGTAATAAATTTCTCTAAAATGTGTATTTAATCCCTTATTTGACATACAATTGTTTGAAACAACATTTTCGTTATCAAATAATATAAGTGTTCATAGTTTACAAAAAACGTCCAGAAATCTGTTTACGCTTTTTGCTTATTAGAAGTCATTACCGCAGATAAAAGGCATAACTCGTTATTTTTTGTTACAAATAATTGTATGCCAAATAAGGATTAAATATAGGTACATTTTAGAGAAATTTATTACTTAACCGAAGAAAATATTCTAAAAATATTTGTTAATAAGTGAACAATGTTAATGCATTCCCAACATATTTATTAATACCTATTTTTTTAATTAGTGATGTCATGCGGTTTACTTACCTGTTTCCAAGGAAAAAAGGACAAAGACAATTATTTACCCTGCCGATTGGGATTTGTTTTAAATAAAATATTTGTTTTTACCATTTTTAACAACAATTGTTTCAAACAAGTGCCAACTGTTATACATTGTCGAATTCAGAAAAAAATGCTTTACAAATGGGCGTTAAAATCAGATATAGCGTCCATAAAAAAAAAATTGACCTGATGATGGTTTTAAAAAAACGAAACGTCGCACGAAAAATATAATTGGGGAATTTGATTCCTTGCAAAAAGTGGCCATGAAAAAGTTTTTACAGAGATGAAATTCGACATCAAATGAAAAAGTTACGGGCAAAAAAACAAAAATCCACTTTTTTACTCTTTTTCCTACATCTCAAAAACTAAAAGAGCTAGATAAGTTCTGTTTGCGTCAAATTATTGAGCACCTGAATATATAACTTTGCCCTAATTTAACCGAAGTCGTAACTCTTACCGTTTACGAGATCCCCATAGTGGCCCTCGAAAAACGATACCCTGTATATTGTCTTGGGTTTAACAAAACATTTTTTGATATAACAAAATAGGTTCTTAGAACATTGATTATATGTAAAATCTAAAAGCACACTTAAAAAGACCTTCTAATTATTTTAATATAAAGAAAGTGCAGGGCTGAGGAAGTCTTCGTGGGACGCCCATACAGCTTCATTCAAAAAGTATGCAACAAATAGAAAAGTTTTTTTATTATCGATTTCTCAGAAAATTTTATTCTTGATAAAGGTTGGTGCATGGCCTAAGAGATTTTTAAAAATTTAATAAAAATTCATAGCACACTAGATTTTAACGATTTTAGAACTATTCGCAGAAGTAAAGTGCCCTTATTTTAAGAGGCACAAGAAAATGAATAGGAAGAAATTGATAAAAATTTCAAAATATGGCCTACTATGATATTTGACGTTTAATTTCCAATAATTGTACTTATAGCAACTTTAATATTCAAAAAAATCTAAGGCACATGACTTTTTAATTAACTTTTTTCATTTTAAAATTAGTTTTCGGTCATGCACAAACTTTGATCAAGAATATTATTTTCTGAGAAATCGATAATAAAAAACTTTTCCGGTTGTTGCATACTTGAATGTTAAAATTACTATAAAAACAAAAATTGGAATGTTACTTTCAAATTACGTAATAATTAGTACCAATTTGTAATTCCTAACAACTTTTTCCTCTTAACTATTTTTGTACCTGTTAAAATAAGGGCACTTTGCTCCTGCGAGTATTACTAAAATCGCTAAAATCTAGAGTGCTGTGAATTTTATTAAACAATTTTTATCTTAAAATTAGTTTTAGGCCAGGCACCAACTTTTATCAAGAATAAAATTTTCTGAGAAATCGATAATAAAAAACTTTTCCATTTGTTGCCTACTTTTTGAATGACGCTGTAATTTTAATTTTTAAAAAATTTAATGCAATTTTCTGATAAATGTGATTGTTTTTTTCAGAATTCCAACAGAACAAAGAAACAAACACGACGTCGCCTCACAGCTGTATACAGTAGAGCTAAATGATTTAAAAAATTCGAGCACAGTAGAGGAAAGATATGACCCATATGAGCACAGAGAAGTGGAACACCCTACCACGTTCGTAGTCTTTTTTTTATGGAATACAGTAAAACCTCGATTTACCGAACTAATTTGAAGGATTGGGGCGTTCGTTAAATCCAAAGATGAGTCATTTCAAAATTCCGTAAATTAGGTTTTCAATTGAACCATAAGTCCGTTAAATAACAAATGATATACCTTAAACCGCAGAGCAACTTTTTTATATTGAAAACAACAGATTTAGCTATATTCGAGTATATAAAATATTCTTATACAGGGTTCTCGTTTTTCGAGGGCCACTATGGGGATCTCGTAAACGGCAAGAGTTACGACTTCGGTTAAACTAGGGCAAAGTTGTATATTCAGGTGCTTAATAATTTGACGCAAACATAACTTAGCTAGCTTTTTTAGTTTTTGAGATATATGGGAAAAAGTAAAATGGTGGATTTCTGTTTCTTGCCCGTAACTTTGTCATTTGATGTCGAATTTCATTTCTGTAAAAGCTTTTTAACGGCCAGTTTTTGCAAGGAATCAAAATCCCCCAATTATATTTTTCATGCTACGTTACGCTTTTTTAAAACCATCATCAGGTAAAATTTTTCTTATGGACGCTATATCTGATTTTAACGCCAATTTGTAGAGCATTTTATTCTGAATTGGACAATGTATAGGTAACACTTGGCACTTTTTTGAAACAATAATTGTTAATAAAAATGGTAAAAACAAATATTTCGTTTTGAAAAATTCCTAATCGGAATGGTAAATAATTGTCTTTGTCCCTTTTTTGTTGAAAGCACAAAAGATCTACAGCCTCATTCAAAAAGTCTGTAAAAATTGGAAAAGCTTTTTATTGTCGATTTTTCAGAAAATTGTGTACTTGATAAAAATTGGTGCATGGTCTAAGCTTAATTTCAAGATGAAAAAAAAATCATTTTAACTATTTTTTAAATATTCGCAAAAGTAAAGTGCCCTTATTTTTAAACTTACAAAAAACTTCATGGGAAAAAATTGTTTAGAAATCAAAAATATGACAATGCAAAATTTGACGTTGAAATTTCATTTTTGGATTTTATAATAGTAGTGTCGACATTCAAAAAGTTTGCAACAAATAGATTTTATTATCGATTATTCAGAAAATTTTATTCTTGAGAAAAAAGGGTGCATGGTCTACTAAAACCTATTTTAAGTTTAAAAAAGCTCGATAAACGTTCATACAACACTAGCTTTTAGCGATTTTAGAACAATTCGCAAGATTAAAGTGCTCTTATTTAAGGAGTAAAAAAAAATCAGGTGAAAACGATAATTTATTTAATATTATTTTTAAATTGTAAACAATGTTTTTTAAACTTTTTAAATTTTTTAAAATATGGGCACTTTACTCTTTTCGAATATTTCTAAAATCGTTAAAATCCAGTGTTTTAGAATTTATAATTAAACTTTAATTTAACTTAAAATTCGTTTTAGATCATGCACCAACTTTTCTAGAGAATAAAATTAATTGAGAAAGCAATAATAAAAAGTTTGTTCATTTTTGCATTTTGATGTTAAAATTACTAAAAAAAAAATTGAAATTTTAACGACAAATTTCACCTATGGTCGTATTCTTAAAATCTGAACAATCTTTCTCTATGAAGTTATTTTAGTAACTCTTAAAATAAGGCTTGTTGAATATTTCTGAATTCGCTAAAATCTAGTACCGTATGAATTTTTATGAAATTTTTTCCATCTTAAAATTAATTTTTGGTCAGCCACCAACTTTTATCAACAATAACGGTTTCTAAGAATTTTTTAATAAAAAAGCCTTTTCATTTGTTGATACTTTTTGAATGACGCTGTATAGGTCACGGTCACGTGGTTGTTCCGCTCGCGCGGAGACTGCTATAGGGGGGTTGACCCCCTCTTCAGTCGTAAGAGGTACAAGGATAATGGGTAGGGATGTGGATAGGTGGGTAAGGATAGGTGGAAGTACTGCCACAGCATTTGCCTTAATCATGGAACCATGAAACCTCTACAATAACAGTCGGCCCTGGGAATCGAACCCAGGACCTCCCGATTACAAGTTAGGTTGTTTTACCAACCAGCCACCGAGTTCGGTCGCTGTATAGAAGATATAATGAAGGGTGAATAATAAATAAATTTGTTGTAAAAAGGGGAAAAAATCAAAAAAAAAACAAAACTCGTGATTTTTTTGACTCTTTCAAATTTAAATCAAAGATTTTTAATTTTTTAAATCAAAATTAAATTTTGCCCAACCCTGGTAATAGCGCTGCTAGAACAGACCTCTTGCATCTAGAATCCGTTAAATCGAGATGTTACTGTATTAGAAAAATATGTTTAATTCTGATCGACTTTTAAAAATATATTCAACCAGAATTATTCAAAATTTAACAAAAATCCATCTTTACTTTCTACGCCCAAAAGATATAATTGAATAATGCAATTTTGTGTATTGGCACTCGATTTAAATATTGGTTAAACTAAAATTCATTGAATTTTAGAACCACCGAGACAATGTTGCATCTTTTAAAAGGAAGTATCGGCACAGGAATATTGGCCATGCCCAACGCCTTTCGCCACTCAGGATATGCTGTAGGAATAGTTGGAACTATTATCATCGGTTTAATTTGCACTTACTGCGTTCATTTGTTGATTAGGGCACAGTATAAACTTTGTAGGAGAAGACATATACCCAGTATGACATATCCAGCAACGACCATGGCAGCTTTTTTGGAAGGTCCCGAATGCTTAAGAAAACTCGCGCCCTATTCTGCGTAAGTATACTTTTTGACATTCTGAAATAACTGAAAAAAACAGATATCGACGTCATAAAAGCGGTGAATGAAAAAAAAATTACTACCACGATTAAGATTTTTTTTTGTAGAAAATATAGCAACTTGGAAGACCATTTTAACCCATCAAATGGGTAAAGTTCTCATATGCCAATAAAAAAATATTAAACTATCAGGTAACCAAAAATGTTCGTGCTGTTTTTGATGGTACAATTAAAAAATTTATTAGAAACCAGTAATAAACTATTAATTATTTAAATAAGTATTATCCCACTCAATGACCTTTTGCCAACGTGACGCCAATTTTTGTATGCCGTTATTGTAGAAATCCACGAATTTTGAATCAAATCACATCAAATTACATCAACTTGAGTTTTGAACGGCCTATACAGGGTGTCCCAATTATACACCACCAAAAAGTAGGTGCATATTCCTGAGTGAAAATAATGACCATTTGTCAAATATTTTGTTATCCGAAAATGCTTCCTTTTAAAGTTAGAGACCTCCAAAGTTGCAAGAAAAAATCAAAAAATCGATTGTCCTAGCCGTTTAAGCTAGAGCTTTCAAACTTGGCCGAAATGTTAAGGTGTTTCCTATTGACTTTGTAGGATAATTAGAAAGAAAACACGTAATTGGAAGTATGATTTATAGTCAGGTCATCCGCTTAATTATGAACAAGCCTTAAGTCAAGCATGAAATTAGCCAACTAAGTTTAGTAAAAAAAATATTTGAGGTGTATAAACAGAGTTTGTCGATGCATCTTTAGCGCTAATTTTCTCGAAAACGGCTACGTTTACAGCAAAAAACAAAGAGGGACGAATTTTTTCCTCTTAAGTCGTACTTTCTTATGGACGAATGACATTTTCAATTTTATTCCAGAGAAAAAAATTCTGAAGATGGTAAGTGGATGACCTGACTATAAATTATACTTCCAATTACGTGTTTTCTTTCTAATTAGTATTCCACAAAGACAATAGGAAACACCTAAACATTTCGGCCAAGTTTGATAGCTCTAGCTTAAACGGCTAGAACGTAATCGATTTTTTTTTTCTTGCAACTTTGGAGGTCTCTAACTTTGAAAGAAAGCATTTTCGGATAACAAATTATTTGACAAATGGTCATAATTTTAACTCAGAAATATGCACCTACTTTTTGGCGGTGTATAATTGGGACACCCTGTATACAGGGTGTCCCAAATTCGAGTAAATGCATAAGGATCTCGCTTATCTTAGGAGCTACGAGGTCGGTTAAATTAGGGCAAGGTTGCGAAATTAGGTCCTCATCAAATATCTGCAAAGAAAATTTTGGTAGTTCTTAGTTCAAAAGTTATTCAAGAAAAACTGTTTTTTTTTGTATTCTTGCCCTATTTCCTACATTTTTAAGATATCGACAATCTGTAAGCACTTCTCCACGGCAAAATTTTACACTTTATATTTTGAGACAACATAAAATTTTCAACAACGTTTCGTCTCTTCAGAAATATCATCAACTTCATTTTTTTTAAATATGGCGAAAAAAATTTATTCTCATAGTCGGATGGCATTTTGTCATCTGATTTCAATGATATATGACACTTAATATCTAAAATGATATTTTACGACAAAAATTTGAGAAAAATTCATTTTGTCCAATTTTTTAATGTAATCTTATACAAAAAATAAATAAATAAAAAAACAAAACAATGTTGTTGTTGTTTTGTTAAAACTGTCACTTTGACATTAATATGATCGTGATTAATTAACTGTACAATTTGCAACCAGCTAAAAATTCTTTGATATGTCCTGTTTTTCTTTGTTTGTGAAAACCATTTTATAACAGTCAACACTTTTTAAGAAATTCGAGAAATGTCGTAATTATACACAAAATTTTGTTTTCTCATGGCATGCTTTTTAATTTTTAAGTTTATTTAATACTTCATTAAAATCAATTACAATATCATATTTGTAACACCTTTTATTTTCCATAATTGACGAAAATTATTTTAACAATACTCCGCAATACACGAAGGGGTAGCGGATAAATAAATTAATCAAAAATGTACTTCCAGAACAGAGTGAAAATAAAAATTGCGAACAAAAGACAAATATCCAAAAATCCAAAAATGCAATGGACCATTGTATTTGAAATAAGAAAGTAGACGTCAACTTCCGGTATTTCCAGAAGTGTAGCTATCTTGAAAATATTTTCATTAAACAGATCATATGC
The DNA here is from genome assembly GCA_947652605.1 of Elmis aenea. Taxonomy (NCBI): domain Eukaryota; kingdom Metazoa; phylum Arthropoda; class Insecta; order Coleoptera; family Elmidae; genus Elmis; species Elmis aenea. Next base: position 11,043,525 of record OX393582.1, on the reverse strand, counting down.
CATTAGGTCATAAGCAAAATTTCAGATCAATAGATACCCTTTTTCATTCTTCATATATTTTTAATGCCCGGTTACAATCAATCACCCTGTATAAACAAGTGCTATCGATAACAACAACTTAAAAAATATTCATGGCAATCTGTATAAAAAACCGCACGAACTTTTTTGGTTACCTGATATAATAAAATTAAAATGTTTTCAACCAATTTATAAAACAAAAACACGAAACTGGTTATTTGTAGTTAAAGCAAGCTGCACATTAGTTAAAAGTGTATAATACGATATAGCTACAATGTAAAAATGTAGTAAGCCAAATGTTGCAATAAAAATAAATATATTGCGTCAGAGAGAACAAAACAATACGGGAATTCTAATTGTGTAACAACAAAATATAAATACCTCCGTATTTATATTGAAATTATATAATATACAATACCAAGTATTAGATATGATTCACTATTTCATGGACATCTGTACGAATCTTGTACTATTAAAACCTATTTAAAATCTTAGTGTACAAAAGATCATTTGAAAATGTTAATTTTATAACCGTGGACATCTTAAGTGTGTTATTTATATTTAAATCGTAAAAATTTGGTAGGCAAATATTAACTGTTTGTTTGTGATCGTATAGTTACTAATTATTTCTCATTTTATCATAATTTCTACATAAAAGTAGTCCCCTATTTCAACGGTTCCCAACGTGTGGTTCGCAAACCCTCAGGGGTCTGCTATAACATTTGAGGAGGTCCGCAAGAAGTAAATTTAAGGTACAGTGCATCTGGTACAATATTTAATGTTGAAAACAGTATTGAAGCAATGATAAAGAAATTAGAACTGTGATCTCATCGTCTTTTTAACATTGTCTAATCTCTTTTTTTGATACTAAATGATTTTTTAGAAAGTACAAATAAAAAAGTTTACTGCTGACAAACACAAATCCTGGCTAATTTGGATCCTCTAAATCTAAATAGTACTCTCTAAAAATATTTTTCATTTCCTGATTTCAATAATAAATGGATTAAGGTTTCCATTAATGGAGATGTAAAAATCTTAAGAGACTTAACATCTAAAGAAGCAGACTACTTAATGGAAATATCTTTAAATAGTTTGTTTAACTTTAGTTGACTTTTCGTTGCATTTGCGCTCTGAATATGCAGAATAATCAAACAAGGCGCTGATACATTTAATTCCATTTGTTACGACTTATTCGTGCGAGGGGACCTACTCAATTCTTTTGTACACCAAGTCAAAATATAGAAACAGGCTAAAAATACAGCCTAATCTGCAAGTGCAAGCTGGCACTATTGAGCCAAATATTTTTAAACTTACTTCAGTCAAACTAATGATTTTCTAGTAAGGGATGTAAAAACTGGCCAAAATTATGTAAACTTAGTCCCTTCAAAGGAATCCCCCATATTATTCGGCTCAAAATGTTGGGAACCGCTGCCCTATTCCATAAACTAAAAAACAATAAGAATTCTACATAGAACCGATTTTATCTGGTCAATCAAATACGTATGAGACATAAATCTGACCTCTTTCCTAAATAACTACATAACTAAGAGTTGTTTTCCTGATACAATAAGTTTTAACTTCGATATTTCGGGAATATAAAAAGTTTTTCTGTACCCAAAATTAATCCTGTTTGTATAAATTCCTTTTTTTAATGGAAAAATGCACTACAAAAACATTTAAAAGTTGAAATAACAACACTGCTTTAGTGGTTATTGACTAGTAATTTAACTTTAACAAAAACAACAAATGTTTCTTCTGCTCGATCGATTTTGAGAAACTTTTAGCATGTTCATGCCAATTTTTTTAATGAACTTTTTGTTTATGTAGTTTACTTCCGCAAATTTTTACATTAAATATATTTTTTGGTAAAAGAACTGTCGAATAACTCGTCTTGGATGAGACACCATGTATAATAACTTAATAACTAACAAATAAGTTGAAAAAATTATTATTCTTGATTTTAGGCACGTAGTCAACATATTTTTGATCATTTTTCAACTGGGAGCTTGCAGCGTCTATATAGTATTTATTTCCAGCAACGTTAAAAGCGTTGCAGATTTTTACATAACATCACTTAGTCTCGACATATATATGGTTATATTTCTGATACCACTAATTCTGTTGAATTGGATACGAAATCTGAAACGGTTAGCACCGTTTTCTACAGCTGCCAACGCCATAACAATTGTAAGTTTCGCCATCATCCTCTACTATGTGATTGTTGGTGGACCTACGATAAGAGACAAGGAACCGGTAGGACCCGTCCAGGCGATGCCATTATATTTTGGAACAGTCTTGTTTGCTTTGGAAGCAATTGGAGTAGTAAGTATCTACACTCTTCCTTCTCCCCTCCTCCTCTTACTTCTTTTCCCCCTCCTCCTCCTCCTCCTTCTCCTCAACTTTCTTCTCCTCGTTCTCCTCCTCCTCCTTCGTCTCCTTCTTCTTCCTCTTCTTTTTCTACTTCTTCTTCTACGTGTACTTCTTCTCCCGCTTCCTATTATACCTGAACTTCTCCTTATCATTCTTATTCTCCTCCTCCTTCTTCTTATTATAATTCTCCTCCTCCTTCCTCTTCTTTTTCTTCTTCTTATTATTCTTCTTTCTATTCTTACGCCTCTCTACTGCTGGGTGTGAAGCTATTCTTACTTCATATGCACGTGCACTCTGTTTATATGACTCCCTCCATCTTTTTTCATCTTTAGCTACCTTTCTAGCTTACTCCTCTATTTGTGGCAGCTTCTTTAACTTCTTCATTCCAAGTTTGCCTTCGTCTTATTTTTCGGTTTTTTCCCTCTACTTCGCGATTTATAGGTCTTCCTGGCCAAATCATCTTCTCCTATTCGATACACGTGACCTAGCCATCAGTTGTACTTGTTCCGTTGGTTAAGCTCTTAGGTTTTTTTTTGTATTAGTTTCATTGCTAATTATGTTCCCCGCGTTTCACTTTCGAGTTTTTCTAAAAACCTTATTCCCAGATTCTAATCCAAACCGTTACTGGTGACCATAGAATTGTTTTTAATTGTTAATATAATGAAATAGATGTGTGTTTTAAAACAATAATGAAACATTTATTGATTGTTTTTATTAGATGCTGCCTTTGGAAAACGAAATGAAGAAACCGCAATCTTTTGAAAAACCCTGTGGAGTGTTGAACATAGGAATGTTGATAATAATTTTTCTCTACGTGGGAATGGGTCTGCTAGGTTATTTAACTTACGGAAATGATGCTCAAGGCACCATTACCTTAAATATTCCTAAAGATGAAATGTAAGTTTTCCTTCACTGCCTGAAAAGAATTGTTTTTTTTTTAAATTTCAAGAAAAGCACGTTTCAAGAATGGACAACCGTTAATTTTAAAATTTATTTCAGTCTGGCTCAAACTGTGAAATTAACATTCGCCCTGGCAATTTTTATTACTTATGCCATACAGTTTTATGTGGCAATTGACATCGTATGGTATAATTACTTGGGTCCAAGGCTCGAGAAAAACAGCAAACAACTCCTTTGGGAATATGTGACTCGTACAAGTTTAGTTGTAATTACTTGTAAGTACAAATTGTCAGTAGTAATATAACAAGTGCATTAAAAATTATCGGTAATTGTTGGTAAATACGCTCGAATGCAAGTTGAGCTGAAAAAACACGAGTGATTTTTTCTGATTTAACTTGCATGAGTGAAGATTTTTTAAAAATTATAGATTATTTGCAATGCACGAGTTATATTTGGTCAGAAAATTTCCTTCACCTAACCTGTCAAATTAAATGTACGTTATGTCAAATTTTACAACTACTGTCAGAGTGGTGCGTTAGGGGTGTGGTTCAATCTATATTAAAGTAACGCTACTGGTCGCCAAAATTCGTCAAAAAATTATCAAGACCAAAATATTTAATGCCCCCACCAAATTTATATTTTCGACCTACACAAACTCAGATTTCTTAGAAACGACCCATAAACGCATGAAAATCTGTTAATTGCGAAAAGGTGTATGATTATGTTTATCGGTCGTTTCTAGGAAATCGGAGTTTGTTATTGGTCGAAAACGTAAATTTGACAGGAGGATCAAAATCAGACAGGAAAATGTAAAATTATTACTTGTAATAATGCTCTTATTGGTAGTCTCTAGAAGATTTAAGATTAGTGATTGGTTGAAAACGCAAATTTGACAGGTGAAGGAAATTTTCCAACTAATTAAATAACAAACACAAGTTGATTATTTTTTTTAGTTCTTCTGGCAGTAGCTGTTCCTAAGCTAGACTTATTTATTTCCCTTTTTGGAGCCCTTTGCTTATCAGCTTTGGGAATCGCTGTTCCTGCTATTGTAGATACTCTCACGTACTGGTTTAGTAATGATGGATATTATTTTTACTTGAGGCTAGTCAAAAACATGGCACTGGTGATATTTGCAATAATAGGCTGTGTAGCAGGAACTTACACAAGTCTTAAAGACATCATATCATAACAACCCTTGTAAATTTAGACAAGCTCTGCAGTGTGCTAAAACAGAGCGTGCATCTTGTAGTATGAGACTTTATTTTGTCCCCAAGCGAGCGCAGTTATACATTAAAACTGAAAATGTATGTTTATGCAAATTTGTGTCTGAGTGATGAGGATAAAGTTTTCATATAAAGTAAGGTGAACCCGCATTACCAAGTAAAAGCTATCCTAGTCACGCGAACGGCCACAACTTTCTAGGGGAATAGCTTTAATTTCTATTTTACATTATTTTATGGTTTACTATAATTTTAAAATGGTATAAAGCGGCTCCGTTCAGACTTAAAAAATCAGTGTACGTCACGTCTGGGTAGGTGCTATTATACGAAATATTACGTGAATTGGAATTTGAGCCAAAAAATCATAGTAAGTTACTTAAATTTGGTTGCAGTTTCATTCAATTTTACGAGGGTAGATCAAAAAGTTCGCAACCTGGCATGGAAACAATTGTTTAATAGGTTACAAAAGACTTTTATTTTTCTGCATAATCTCCTTGAAGCACGAGGTATTTATTTTGCAACGTTCAAGCTTCCTTTCATTTCTTTGTAGACCGATTTGTAGAGACGTTATTTGATGAAAATTTTTGTCCTGCCATCTGTTTTTTTAAGTTGAGCAGCAAACTGCACCAGGCGCACGATTCATAAGGGCGCAATATTAAAAAGGGTGAATTAAAATTCGTAAAAACATTTGTATAAATAAAAAAACACTTTATCAACATTTTATACACCTAAACCTAAAAAAATTCATGATGATTGCTAAGAATGTTTAAAAGCACAGCTATACGCACTCATTATACGTATTACAAGTTGTGTTTTACAGCAAAGAAGTTACATGTATCCGGGGAATCCCACAAGCGCATGTTAACATCGGCGCAGAATTGAGGCAAATATTTGGGAACTTTTTAGGCAAGCGTTAGTTAGTATTTAGGAGGGACTGAGAAAGGAACGAAAACGAAAACATTAAAAGAAATTAACCGAAAATTTTTTAAGAACGAAAACGAAAATATTATTTTTGTGCGATCGTACTAGAAACAGCTGTTTGACGGACGCGTTAGCAACCATAAAGTACTGCATTACCGGCCCTATCCTTAGCAACGGCCGTAAAAGTTACTTTTCAGGCCGTTACCCTTAGCAACGGCCGAATAAGTAACTTTTACGGCCGTTGCTAAGGAGAGGGCCGGTAATGCAGTACATACGCCGTCAGCTGTCAGTGACAGAATGTCACGTAGTTTCTAACCTATAATTTTGAAAATTACTAAAAATTTAAATTGTTTTTAATTCGATCGCACAAAAAATGTAATATGCACCTCGGCCAAAACGTACTTTTTGGCCTTGATACATAAATAACTATTTTCGTGCAAGAACGAAAACGAGAATATTATTTTTCGTTCAAGAACGAAAACGAATGAAATATTTTTTAAAACCGATTTTAACGGGTTCTATCACTATTTAAATTTTATTTGTTAAACACAAACGCGAATTTACCTTCTATGCTGGGGAGATTCCCACGAGGCAGTAAAAAATGTCACTTGAAATAAGTGAGCTTCACTTTTCTCCATATACCTACATAAATATATTAAATATGTATTAACAACTTTATTGTTTATACGCAATTTCGTGTAACACAAGTAACGGTAGAGATATTCTTTATATCTAATTTGTTGTTTGTTAGACTTCCATCAATATATTGAAAATATTTAACAAAAACTAGTTTACTGTGAATTAACAAACAAAACAAATGTAGTCAGATATCATATTTTCGTTTATTGTAACAATCATTTTTAGTTGTGTTAGTTATTTTTATGTTTTTTATTAGTTATTTATTAGTTATTTATTATGTCCAGTTTTATTTGTATAAAACATGATTTTGTTAAATATTTTCAATAAATTTCAGAGTTATATTTTAATAAAATCGAGTTTTTCTTCAAAACGATAGCTCCTATTAAAAAACTTTAAGTTACTAAAAATGTACATTTTAGACCTACCTATCCGACTGTTACAATAAAAAATTGAAATTACGATCGACAAAAAAAAAACGGCAGGTTATTTATCTGCTATTATCGATTGTAGCGCCCCCTATGGTGGTATTTCGCTCAAACTTATGCATAAGAAAACGCTTGCCTATTGTAGAATACGTGCCAAATATAAATGTTGTAGGTCAAAGCGTTCTTGATTTATCAATAAAACAACAATTTTTCATCCCCTCTTCATGGGGCTGTAACTTGACAACGATGCAACTTTCTATAAGGCATGATGGGCTAAATCGTCCTATTTTTCAATGTAGATTCACCAGTAGAAATTATGCTACATCGTTCAGAAACACCCTGTATATAGCAATAATTATAGAGGAATTATTTTTTTTAAGATAGGTATATTTGAAGCAATCGGGCTGATTGTTTTTGTCGGGTATTGGCTGCATGGTTTCTTATATTCACTTCGAACAGTTCAATATTATTTTTTACGAAAAGGATAGCTTCGAGAATGAATAGGCTGTAAAAAGTTAATATTTGTTTGTCACGAAAAGTGTCTTTACAGTGATCTCGGTAGTTTAGACCAAAAATAGTTCTTATACATCGCTTTTATATTGTATCTTCTTTATGTACTTACTCATACCGTCATGTCTATGTCAGGCAACTAACTTTTTGATCCACCCACGTATGAGATAAACTATACGAGACGAAAATGTCGATGTGTTTTAAAGAAAATTTTAAACCTAAATGTCTTTCATTTTAATATTTGATGGCTGTGATATTAAATTTACATCCTTTTGAAGATAAATACAGGTTTTTTGTATTAATCTGCAGTAATATTATTTTGGATACTAAATGTTTAAATTGTTTGTGATCAGTTTTAACGATAAGTGTTTATAAGCCTTTTAAAAAATCTCTTTGTAAGAAGTATAACTTTTGAAAAATATCTAGCTTAGTTTGGAGACTTAAGTCTTTTTTATCTGTATTTGTTATTTATTTCGTTATTTTAAACTATGAGGAGTATATTTTTAAAAACTTTTAGCGGGTAATTACACAAAATATTATTGAAATTTGTGCTTACTACAATTAGATTTTAAATGGAGGCAGTTTTACAGTAATTGGAGTATAAGAATAAAAATATATGCACGAGACGTATGTTAAAAGTAAGGGTCGGTTGATCATATAGAAAATGCAAACTTAAAGAAAATAAATATTATGCTGTTTTTGTACTTGTATGCAGGGTGTGAGATAAATTTAATTATAATTATGGTAATGTTTGGCTTTAGTTTTGTTCGCTAGAGAAGAAAAAAAAAACAAAATATGAACATTGATTTTTTTATTTTTGACATGTAAAGGAACCACTGTGCCATGGCATTGCTAAGCGACCGAAATGTGCGATTTTGAACCTTATGTATTACGTCCATAAGGCCACTACCAATTTTAAAACAAATGAATGTTATTATTTTACAGTGCTTAAATAAAGTACCTATATAGTTTTCCCCAAAAATATTTTTGTACCATCAAGTACAACCGAGCTAGTAACGATTTAAAAAAATGCCCATTTTGATTTTTGTTTATTATCTAGCGTGCCATAAACTTTTTATAACATTAAAGCATCACTAAATAGGTCTTAAAAAGGGAACAATTTGTCTCAATTAATCTTCTTTGTAGCTCTTACCGTTTACGAGATTCCAATAGTGGCCCTTCTATGTGGACCACCCTGTATATCTAAAACAATTTTTTGCAGTCACCATTGCTTTTCAAGCACTTTTTATAACGAAGAATAAACTTTTTTCCTCTGCATAAAAATCTACTGCCTCAGTGTTCAACCAGTTCACTATCACTTTTTTTAAACTATATAAAATTTTAAAATAAAACTTTAGCTTTCAAGTGAATTATTATATATTTTTGCTTATGATGCGCCTGACAGTTAAACTTAAACTAAATGCAAAACATTTCCACTTCTGTTTTTGGAGTTGTTTATGAATTATTAATCACAGCTTCTGATAGCAACCTAGAGTCGGCTATTAATAGGATAAATAATAACCTACACGTTGTATCAGAATGGTTAAAAGTTAACAAATTAAAATTAAATACAGACAAAACCAAATTTATGATAATAGGAAACAGGCCAATACCAAATGATGTAAGCATTAAAGTTAAAATAGATAATGAAGAACTTGAATGTGTTTCGCAAATTAAATATCTTGGCGTTATGATAGACAATAAACTTAAGTTTAACAGCAATGTGGATTACATTGTGAAAAAAGTTGCGAAAAAAATTAGTTTTCTAGGTAGGTTGACAAACAAGCTAAGCCTCTCAGCAACAATTACAGTATATAGGTCACTAATTGCTCCACACTTCGATTACTGTGCGAGTATTTTGTTCTTATGCAACGAATGCGACTTAAATAAATTGCAGAAACAACAAAACAGAGGAATGCGTGTTATTTTAAAATGCTCGAGATACACTAAAATAAGCGAAATGCTTAATACCTTAAAGTGGTTAAGTATACGTCAACAAATTACTTTTAATTGCCTTTTTTTAATATACAAGGCAATAAATAATTTTTTACCACGTTACATGACTAAAAATTTAATACAAAACTGTAACATTCACGAATACCAGACCAGGAACAAAGACGACTTTAGACTACCAAAACTAACGAAAACAAATACACAGAACGCCTTGTACTACAAAGGGCTCAAGATTTTTAATGAATTACCTGTGGAAATTATACAAACAACTTCCATATCAAATTTTAAAAAACTATGTTTCGAATATGTGAAAAATAATGTTAAGATTTAATAGTTAAGAAAATATGTACAAATAAATATAAGCAGCATTAAGATAATGTAAAATTAGCTAAAAGCTAAATAAAGATTTCTTATTATTATTATTATTATTATTATTATTATTATTATTATTATTATTATTATTATTATTAGTACCTACACATCACTTTATATTTTTAACACGAAAAGCTGATCCTGACATTTCCTTTGCAACTGGAAAACATGACCTAAAGCAAGTAATTTTATTCAAATTCTGTTAAGCTAAGTACACTTTGTGTCTATAAAACCGTTCCTTATATATAAAAAACTGTATTTAATATCAAAATAAACGTAAAACTGTTGGTGTTTAATTCTTAAAGCTTTTTAATTGAAACGTTTTTGTTGTTCAACCAGGCTTGGAATGGCCCGGCGGGATATCGTTTTTGTTAGCTTGTGACATGCAGTGAAAAAATATAATGCAAAATTTAAATTGGAAAAATCACGCATGGATGCTCAAATGTATATCTATTTAACAAGAACATTGGCAGGTAACATGCTCAAAGCTTAACAAAGAAGGAGAACGACTAGGAAAAGATAGTATGTGAATTTCAATTGCACATTTTTAGTTTGGGCAATTGATCACAAAAATTTTGAATCTGAATATCAACATCGAAGAAAATAATTAAATAATCAAATACATTTAAGTTCATGATTGCCTTTAAAAATTTAAAAATTTTATATCTCTTAAGAAGTGGTTTTAATAAATATAAAAAACTGGGAGCTAGACCAAAACATTAAACTTAAACATTTCAAATCAAAAATTTTTGAGCAAGTGTACTAGGAAGAACTAGAACCTCTTCCAAAGTAAACTAGACTCTGAGGCAAAATCCCAAACTCGTCGAAAGCGTTAATTACTGCACCACAAAACATGCGTTGAAGATAATTTCAAAGACTTTACACAGCCCTACTGGCAAAGGAGGCGTGCATCAGAAAATAATAAACTTTGAATTTTTCCCTACACAATTTCATAGCCAACGCGATCACAAGTATGACCATTTGAAAGGACCTTTTTCGGACGGCCGTGGATGATATTAAAAAGTGTTTTATTTCCGCTTTCTTTACGTCGTTGGATGCGCCAGTCTTTTGGCTACATTTTCAACACCGAATCAAAATTTTCTGTTTGCTAATAACGGAGTTATCTACGAATTTTTATTTTACAAGCGAACTCTCGGCATATTGCCGGACCTTCTTCAGACGGCCGTGGATGATATCAAAAAGCGTTTTATTTGCGCTTTTGAAGATAATTTTAACGTCGTCGGATGCGCCAGTCTTTTAGCTACATTTTGAACACCGAATCAAAATTTTCTGTTGGCTAATAACGGAGTTACGATTTTTTTTGTAGACCGAGATGTTTTTATTTTCCGAGCGAACTCTCGGCATATTGCCGGACCTTTTTCAGACGGCCGTGGATGATATCAATAGGTGTTTTATTTGCGTTTTCTTACGTCTTTGGATGCGCCAGTCTTTTAGCTACATTTGGAACACCGAATCAAAATTTTCTTGTGGTTAATAACGGAGTTATGAATTTTTTTGTAGACCGAGATGTTTTTATTTTACGAGCGAACTCTCGGCATATTGCCGGACCTTTTTCAGACGGCCGTGGATGATATCAAAAAGCGTTTTATTTGCGTTTTCTTACGTCTTTGGATGCGCCAGTCTTTTAGCTACATTTTGAACACCGAATCAAAATTTTCTTGTGGTTAATAACGGAGTTATGAATTTTTTTGTAGACCGAGATGTTTTTATTTTCCGAGCGAACTCTCGGCATATTGCCGGACCTTTTTCAGACGGCCGTGGATGATATCAATAGGTGTTTTATTTGCGTTTTCTTACGTCTTTGGATGCGCCAGTCTTTTAGCTACATTTGGAACACCGAATCAAAATTTTCTTGTGGTTAATAACGGAGTTATGAATTTTTTTGTAGACCGAGATGTTTTTATTTTACGAGCGAACTCTCGGCATATTGCCGGACCTTTTTCAGACGGCCGTGGATGATATCAAAAAGCGTTTTATTTGCGTTTTCTTACGTCTTTGGATGCGCCAGTCTTTTAGCTACATTTTGAACACCGAATCAAAATTTTCTTGTGGTTAATAACGGAGTTATGAATTTTTTTGTAGACCGAGATGTTTTTATTTTACGAGCGAACTCTCGGCATATTGCCGGACCTTTTTCAGACAGCCGTGGATGATATCAATAAGTGTTTTATTTGCGTTTTCTTACGTTTTTGGATGCGCCAGTCTTTTAGCTACATTTTGAACACCGAATCAAAATTTTCTTGTGGTTAATAACGGAGTTATGAATTTTTTTGTAGACCGAGATGTTTTTATTTTACGAGCGAACTCTCGGCATATTGCCGGACCTTTTTCAGACGGCCGTGGATGGTATCAATAAGTGTTTTATTTGCGTTTTCTTACGTTTTTGGATGCGCCAGTCTTTTAGCTACATTTTGAACACCGAATCAAAATTTTCTTGTGGTTAATAACGGAGTTATGAATTTTTTTGTAGACCGAGATGTTTTTATTTTACGAGCGAACTCTCGGCATATTGCCGGACCTTTTTCAGACGGCCGTGGATTATATCAAAAAGTGTTTTATTTGCGTTTTTTTACATCGTTGGATGCGCCAGTCTTTTAGCTACATTTTGAACACCGAATCAAATTTTTCGGGAGTCTAATAACGGAGTTACGATTTTTTTTGTAGACCGAGATGTTTTTATTTTTGCGAGCGAACTCTTGGCATATTGCCGGACCTTTTTCAGACGGCCGTGGATGATATCAAAAAGTGTTTTATTTGCACTTTCTTTACATCGTTGGATGCGCCAGTCTTTTAGCTACATTTTAAACACCGAATCAAAACTTTCAATCCGCTAATAACGGAGCTACGAATTTTTTTGTAGACCGAGATGTTTTTATTTTTGCGAGCGAACTCTTGGCATATTGCCGGACCTTTTTCAGACGGCCGTGGATGATATCAAAAAGTGTTTTATTAGCACTTTCTTTACATCGTTGGATGCGCCAGTCTTTTAGCTACATTTTAAACACCGAATCAAAATTTTCAATCCGCTAATAACGGAGTTACGATTTTTTTTGTAGACCGAGATGTTTTTATTTTTGCGAGCGAACTCTTGGCATATTGCCGGACCTTTTTCAGACGGCCGTGGATGATATTAAAAAGTGTTTTATTTGCACTTTCTTTACATCGTTGGATGCGCCAGTCTTTTAGCTACATTTTAAACACCGAATCAAAACTTTCAATCCGCTAATAACGGAGCTACGAATTTTTTTGTAGACCGAGATGTTTTTATTTTTGCGAGCGAACTCTTGGCATATTGCCGGACCTTTTTCAGACGGCCGTGGATGATATCAAAAAGTGTTTTATTAGCACTTTCTTTACATCGTTGGATGCGCCAGTCTTTTAGCTACATTTTAAACACCGAATCAAAATTTTCAATCCGCTAATAACGGAGTTACGATTTTTTTTGTAGACCGAGATGTTTTTATTTTTGCGAGCGAACTCTTGGCATATTGCCGGACCTTTTTCAGACGGCCGTGGATGATATTAAAAAGTGTTTTATTTGCACTTTCTTTACATCGTTGGATGCGCCAGTCTTTTAGCTACATTTTAAACACCGAATCAAAATTTTCAATCCGCTAATAACGTAGTTACGAATTTTTTTGTAGACCGAGATGTTTTTATTTTTGCGAGCGAACTCTTGGCATATTGCCGGACCTTTTTCAGACGGCCGTGGATGATATTAAAAAGTGTTTTATTAGCACTTTCTTTACATCGTTGGATGCGCCAGTCTTTTAGCTACATTTTAAACACCAAATCAAAACTTTCAATCCGCTAATAACGGAGTTACGAATTTTTTTGTAGACCGAGATGTTTTTATTTTTGCGAGCGAACTCTTGGCATATTGCCGGACCTTTTTCAGACGGCCGTGGATGATATCAAAAAGTGTTTTATTTGCACTTTCTTTACATCGTTGGATGCGCCAGTCTTTTAGCTACATTTTGAACACCGAATCAAAATTTTCTGCAGGTTAAAAACGGAGTTATTAATTTTTTTGTAGACCGAGATGTTTTTATTTTCCGAGCGAACGCAGTATATTGTCGGTTTCTTGTTTCTTGCGGGCGGTTCTATTTTTCTGAAATTTTTATCACATTTTGAGATATATTAGCTAAACATGCATACCTTATCAATTTCAAAGTTTAATAACACGTCGTTTTTAATTTATTTAAGCTCGTAGAAAGGGAGTGGTTTGCCAAATTAGCAAGGACACAATACTTAAATATCTGCACGTACTTTTGCATAGTACGCCCAAACGATCGGGTCTATTTATTAGATAACATATTTTATGTATATATCGTTAAAGGGTTAGGTTGAATGATTTTTTGTAAGGTCTTTAGGGGTCTCAAAAGTTCTTTCGCGGGCCAAAGAGAGTGCTATACAGTACAAAACTCAAAATCGAGCAGGCTGGGACCTCTATCGGCTACATTTTCTACTTATATTTTGTACCAGGAGCACATAGAGGAGGTGACAAGAACACTACGACATATGCGACTGTTACAACCAACGTGTTAAAAGGAGATAAACAGCGCCTTGCATTTTTGGACTAAAAATATAAGTATCAACGTCCGATAGACAATCTATCTCCTTCTGACTCACAACAATGGAGCGCACATTTAATGTCCGTCATCGAAGCATGTTTACATTCGTTTAACCATAACAGCTGATCTTAAATAATTTTAAAAAGATTAAATTTTAGCCTTATTAACGTCATTCAGGGTAAAATAAGAAATATTTGCCTCATTAACTTAAATAATCTTTCAATAAATGCAAAATTCAAATCATAAATTGAGGTAAGTTCGTAATGCTGAACACGCGGTAATTTCAAAAATTAAAAACTCAGCTTTTCTCATACATTCGACTACTTTTTAAATAGCAATTACCCTCAGCTGGTTGCAATAATGATTAAAGTTTTTAATAAAATGTGTGAATTCAATTTAAGCCAATTTTTTCATGTAATTATAAAACTTTAAAGGTTCCGTTTGAAAATTGGAGGAAAGGATACAAACTGCATGCCCTATAGTTTGACAAAAGCTCAGAACTTCAATTTTCATAAAATCTTTTATTTTTTTAAATTCAAGGGGTGGCTCATAAAACCCTATGGATTGAGCCACATGATAATAAAGTGCATATTTGATGCTCTACTGCAAATTAAGCCCCCAACTAAGGTAAAATGAGCCACACACGGTGTTTTAAAAAAAACTGTGACTCTTTACCTATAGAATATCAAAAAATATATAAATCACTAGTATTTTTCTCAAAAATTTGCACCTTACAGAATAAGCAGACTTAGCATAGGTAGAAATAAATTTGGTAAATTCTAACCCACTTATTATTTTTTACCAAAGGCTTCATCCAAAGTTTGAAAATAAAAAGTTATGAAACTGTAATACACAAAGTTATTTAAAAAAATAGTTTATTTGACATATTCAAACACTTGCAAAATGTTTACAAAACACTCACACCAAACGTATGTAATATTTACACATTATATAACTTAGGCACAATATTAACAGTCAGTTTTATACAATATGTTCTATCATCCCTTGTATTTTAAAGTTTGTACAATTATTTATACAATAACAAAATTTGCTGGTCCGTAAAAGACAAATTAGTTTTTCATCATTTTACTGTATAGCCCTGTTTAATTATGATTAATAAATCTAGCAAATCACGGCGAAAAATAAACCAAAAAAATAAAGTTGCCATAATTAGATACTATTGGTTTTAAAAAAAATTAACAAGAAATAAGTAAATCCTGTAAATGTCTTTGTAAAACGTCTTATTAAGTAACTAGCTTAAAAAAGAACTTTTGTCATAGTGCATCATAAAATGAGAAATTGATCCCATAATTATAGGGTGATTTATTGAGACTGGTACTTAAAAATATATGAAGAATGAAAAAGGGTATGGATCTGAAATTTTGGTTATGACCATAATGGCATCTGATCTGTTTATTGAAAATATTTTCAAGATGGCGGCACTTCCGGATATACCGAAAGTTAACGTCTACTTTCTTATTTTAAACACAATGGTCTATTTTTTATTGCTTTTTTGGATTTAAAACATTATTTTAGAGGGATTTTTATTAGCATTCCCTATACCTAAGTGCAGCCATTGTTTAGATTTTTGGACTTTTTTGAAGTTGTATTAAAAGAAAATTAAATTTTGGACACCCTGTAAGTCATGCATCGATTGCAAAAATCCCAGGTTGTACCCCAAGGTTTCTTCTAGGCATGGTCTAAATTTTAGCGTTTTTTCTTCAAAAATGGCGGCGTTAGAAAATATTAAGCATCACGATGAAAATCAAAAAATTTTCAAAAAAGTCCAAAAATATAAAAAATTACTGCACTTAGGTATAGGAAATGCTAATAAAAATCCCTCTAAAATAATATTTTAAATCCAAATACGCAATAAAAAATGAACCATTGTATTTGAAATAAGAAAGTAGACGTCAACTTCCGGTATTTCCGGAAGTGTCGCCATATTCAAAATATTTTCAATAAACAGATCAGATGCCTTATGGTCATAACCAAAATTTCAGATCCATACCCTTTTTCCTTCTTCATATATTTTTAAGTACCGGTCTTAATCAATCACCCTGTATATTAAAAACTTAAATATATACAGACAAACTAAATCTATTCCATCCCACAAATAATTGCAATGTTTAACAAGTTATAAAATATGTGTGCCATAACATTTAACAATACAATTTTATCACAGTGCAGAATCTTAATAATTAATTCTAATGTTAAAAACGTACTATAAACAAATCAGACACAATTTCTGAACAAAAGTAATTATTTTCATTTGCATATCACACAAATTAAACATATACCAATTTAAAAAAAAACTTTTAACACTTTTGTTAGACGCTTTTTGAAGTACAATTGAAAATTTGGTTCCAATGTATGCAGCAGTTACTATAATATTTAAGATGAAAACCAGTATTGGGTTACAAATAACTTAAAACACTGATTAAATCATGCAAGCAGCCGAAACAAGTTTAATTTTCTTTAAGTATCATGCAATATACACTAACATACAATGTACTTGTTTCTTTTAAAACAATTGAAAATAATTAACTATTAGGAATTTTAGTTTGAGTAAAACAAACTAATATTAAAATATGTCCTCACTTGAGGTCACAAAGCCAGTGTTTGAGTTTTATTTGTACATTATGAGTGGGTCACACTAGTTGCAAAATATGTGCTTAAGGAGAGGATGACAAGGACACTATGTACAATTACAAAAAATGACCCCATAGACCAAAATTTGAGGACACCAAGAAATGCACAAACAATTAAAAAATAAAAAAGTTTATTATAATGGTAATGTTTTTATTTTGTAGCAATTACTCTTAACCTGAGTATTATGCAAAATAACCACTCTGCTTAAAAAATATTCCACAAAAGTGTCGTTCAAATACGGATTACAGTTATTACCCAAAATATTTCAAACCATATTTAATTTTTATCTATACAGGGTGAGTCACGACGGACGCGTCGGAGTTTTATAACGAAACGCTTTATATTTTCCAATTTCTGTCGCTGTTAGATTATGTAAGTCAATAAGGGCTACATTTTAAAAATATTTTCAAACATACAGGGTGCTCCAAAAAAGAGTGGCATATCAAAGTTATACTTTTTCTTATGGAACACCCTGTATATTTTTGTATTTTTGGATTCCTCTTTAAATTTAATTTAAAAAATGTAGAAGGTCATATGGGTCTAAAGTCAACCGTTCTCGTGAAAATCGTATTTTCATGAAAATTTAGTATTTTCAAAAATGTTCAACATTTAAAAACTTTGAGAAGTCTGAAGAAATTCGCTTGGAGTTAAGATTGACAATAGATTATGTAACACTTTGCACCACCTACATTTTTAAAATATTATACAGGGCGTTTTTTACGCTTGGTCAAACTTGTGAAACTTTAAACATCGATAACTCATTTTTTTTAAATACAACCCCTTATATTTTTTTGCACCGTCTTATAGAAAATTTAATTCTCTTTCGAAAACATTAATACTGTTTTATACCTAAAATTGATATTTTCCGAGATATCGCGATTTTATTGTTAATTAGTAGGTCAAAGTAGTATTTTCGAGTAGGCTATGAAGGTAGACAGCGGTAATTTGAAACAATTGAAAGAAAGAACAAGAAAGGTTTAGTTTTATCTTTTGCCTACGCATTTTTGACATTTTTTTATAATGAAGAGCAATCTCACGTTTAAATCGAGATTTCTTAAAATTATTTATGCATTTATTTATTGGACCAGTATGATAAGATGATTACTAAATCCTATAAACCATTTTTTTGTATGTTTATACGACACTCTGTTCTACCAAAATGTCTTTGCTTAAATTCTGGTTCCACGCATTTTGCAAACATTGTGTTTTATACAGTGTGCACAATGTTTAATATAAGTAAGTGTTGATGGTGTGTTAACTAAAATATAAATACAGAAAATATTTCAAATACATTTTGGTAGAACCGAGAGTCGTATCATACAAAAAAAATAGTTTATATGATTTACTAATCATCTTATCATACTGGTCCAATAAATAAATGCATAAATAATTGTAAGAAATCTCGATTTAAACGTGAGATTCCTCTTCACTATAAAAAAATGTTAAAAATACGTAGGCAAAAGATAAAACTAAACCTTTCTTGTTTTTTCGTTCAATTGTTTCAAATTACCGCTGTCTACCTTCGTAGCCTACTCGAAAATATTACATTGCCCTAATAATTAACAATAAAATCACGATATCTCGGAAAATATCAATTTTAGGTATAAAACAGTATTAATGTTTTCGAAAGAGAATTAAATTTTCTATAAGACGGTGTAAAAAAATATAAGGGGTTGTATTTTAAAAAAATGAGTTATCGATGTTTAAAGTTTCACAAGTTTGACCAAGCGTAAAAAACGCCCTGTTTAATATTTTTAAAATGTAGGTGGTGCAAAGTGTTACATAATCTATTGTCAATCTTATCTCCAAGCGAATTTCTTCAGACTTCTCAAAGTTTTTAAATGTTGAAAATTTTTGAAAATACTGTATTTTCATGAAAATGCGATTTTCACGAGAACGGTTAACTTTAGACCCATATGACCTTTTACATTTTTTAAATTAAATTTAAAGAGGAATCCAAAAATACAAAAATATACAGGGTGTTCCATAAGAAAAAGTATAACTTTGATATGCCACTCTTTTTTGGAGCACCCTGTATGTTTGAAAATATTTTTAAAATGTAGCCCTTATTGACTTACATAATCTAACAGCGACAGAAATTGGAAAATATAAAGCGTTTCGCCATAAAACTCCGACGCGTCCGTCGTGACTCACCCTGTATAGGGTGTTTCATAATTGAATGCTGATCCTTAAGGGTATTATTCCTTGGTTTTAAGAAAAAAAGTTCATATAAATGTAGGTCCGCAACCGCCGTATTTTTGAGAGTTGAAAAAAAATTCGGTTTTTTCGTAATATCTTTGATACCGCTTTAGATATTTTTTTGAATTTTAGTAGGTACTAACTAGGCATAAAAACACATTTTTTTCAGAAAAAAAAATTGTTCTATTTCTACCAATGGCGTCCGTACTAACATGTCCTTGAATAATGATATGCCACTGTTTTTTTTCAAAATAAATGTTATTTTTATAATTTTGCTCTATCTCTTAGTAATAATGGCCTCTTGACTTTTGTTTGTCCGACGAACGGTTTTCGAGTAAAAAAATAAAAGGCTATTAGGTACTCTTGAAGAGTAAAAGAGTACATTTCACTTTAGTTTTAATTTTTAATAATCAAGTAAATACATTCAAGGACATGTTAGTACGGACGCCATTGGTAGAAACACAACAATTTTTTTCTGAAAAAAACGTGTTTTTATACCTAGTTAGTAGGTACCTACCTACTAAAATTCAAAAAACACCCTGTATCTCAAAAATATGGCGGTTGCGGACCTACATTGATATGAACTTTTTTTCTTAAAATCATCCAAGGAATAACACCCTTAAGGATCAGCATTCAATTATGAAACACCCTGTATAAGGAACTGGTAGCTTGGCAACATGTTTCAGCACTTTAAAATAATGATTTCAATACAAATTAACTTGTAAGCTACTGTATGCATAAAACTTAACACTAATTTTGTAAACTTCGTAAATTTACTAAAATGTATAATAAAATAAATAATAAAAACTATGGGTACTGTTAGCGAACATGTCAAGATAGTTGAGCAGGGAAACAAATGGATAAATCATTTTCATTTGTTTCATGGCTTTTACAGGGTGTTCCAGAGAAGACAGATTATTTGATAGTTCCTTTATCAATAGTTACAAAACAAACGTTTAATACAAAACTTGTTTAAGGTGATCAACTACGTAAACTAAAATAGTTTTCAAGTATACCGAAACTTGAAAGAAGAATCACGATTGGCTAATGTAAAACTGATATGTAGTTGACTTGAAAGCCTCGTTTTATCAGTCATGTTAGTTGAATTCAAGTCGCTTGAATTCAAGTAACTTGGAAAGCATTTGACCAAATTGAACCTAACATTAAGTTAACTTGTAAGCCTAGTTACTTGAATTCAAGTAACTTGAAAGCACTTCACCAATGTGAACCTGATATTTAGTTGACGAAGGCCTCGTTTTATCAGTCATGTTACTTGAGTTCAAGTAACTTGGAAAGCATTTGACCAAATTGAACCCGATATTAAATTAACTTGTAAGTCTAGTTACTTGAATTCAAGTAACTTGAAAGCACTTCACCAATGTGAACCTGATATTAAGTTGACTTGAAGGCCTCGTTTTATCAGTCATGTTACTTGAATGCAAGTCGCTTGAATTCAAGTAACTTGGAAAGCATTTGACCAAACTGAACCTGATTTTAAGTTAACTTGTAAGCCTAGTTACTCGAATTCAAGCAACTTGAAAGCATTTGACCAATGCGAACCTGATATTTAGTTGACTTGAAGGTCTCGTTCTTATGTCAAGTTACTTGAATTCAAGTAACTTGTTTGATAGGATTGAGGATTTCAAGTCAACTTCATATAAGGTTCAAATTGGTCAAAAGCTTTCCAAGCTACTTGAATTCAAATAACTTGAAAGCACTTGACCAACGTGAACTTGATATTTAGTTGACTTGAAAGACTCGTTCTTCTCGAATTTAAGTCGCTTGAATTCAAGTAACTTGACTAATGAGAATAAGGTTTTAGAGAGTGAACTAATCCTCCCACAGCTCACTATGATTGTCATGTTTGCCAAACAAGCAATTAGCATAAAATAAGTCAGTAATAAACTTTATTAAAAGTTGCTGTTCAGTAGTTAGTTTTCTCTACATTTCACTAAATCGAGTGCAACACAGCATTCCATTTAGAGATTTGGGTGACTATTTAAACACCCTAGTGATATTACAAACACCTCGCACTTTGTACTACCCATAAACGTTCAGTATTTACACAGCTTGTTCTCTTTGCAAAGAAACATATTGAACAGCTTCTGAAGATAAATAAAATAACTTATAAATGACCTTTCTGACAAATATAGAGAAGCGATGTACAAAATGCCTGTAGGAATCTAAAACGTAAACATTGCACAAAAAATAATCATCAGTGCGGATTATTATCACTTGGTGGCAAAGACCACAATAAAGGTTCATCCTTTTTTACTAATTTCTTATTTTTAGGTCGCCGTCTTTGCACCGGATTCACCAAACTATTTCCATGATTTTGAAAATTTTGTCTCCCATCATCTAACATTGTTAAATCAATATCACTTACATCTACCTCCTGATTATTTCTCGTATCTAATGTTGCATTAGAGTCTTTAAAATGTTTGGCGGGGGAACTCGACACAGTAATTTTTGGATTGTTATTCCTGTACAAACCAACATGATTAAAGTTTTTGTTAGGATCCAAATTCTGCGTGCGTCTATCACTTCCGTAATTGTAATTTGCTTCTGAGGCTTTATTCTCGACGTTTTTGGTGGTGTAGCGAGGTCGGCGAGTATTCGACTCGATAAACGACACCCTCTGGTTTCTCTTTGGGCTTTTGGGGTATGTGAATCCATCGGCATCGCCGTTTCGAAAGACACTTTCCAATGTTTTCATGGGTGTTTGTTCCATTTCCATGCCTGCTCCTACAGCGATATCGGAGTAAGTGCTCGCTAGCTCCATATCCCATCCACGAACTGGATATCGATAAGAAGAATGATAGTAATGATTGAAATTGGTTTCGTGTGCTACACATTGCATCGCCAGCCACGAATGGACTAGAAGCAGAGGAAACCGGGATGTCCAGTAATCTGTGAAGTTATGGGGTATGGCACCCAGCGTCTCCTGTGCTTCCAGGGATAGATCCCGGTAATGGTGTTTCTGTAATAAGTGCACCACATATTAAGATATGCACACAAGCTATAAGGGATGAATTAATAATTGAGGGCTCAATATATTCAGCAAAATAATCAGATTGTATAACAACAAGAAAAATATATTTGAGATACTGAGTCCATTAATCCCTACCAACAACCCATACACCAACAAAACGAGAAAAACATTTTTTTTTTTTTTTTAATGAACCTATAGCCAACTACAGTTGCCATTTAAAAAAAGTCAAGTTTGGCTTATACAGGGCGTCCCAAATTCGAGTAAATGCATGGGGATCTCGCTTATCTTAAGAGCTACGAGGTCGGTTAAATAAGGGCAAAGTTGCGAAATTAGATACTCATCAAATATCTGCAAAGAAAATTTTCATAGCTGTCTTAGTTCAAAAGTTATTCAAGAAAATCGGAAAAAAATTATTTTCGTTTTTTTGCCCTGTATCCTACATTTTTTAAGATATCGACAATCTGGAAGCACTTCTCCATGGCAACTTCTTACGCTTTATATTTTGAGATAACATAGTCTCTTCAAAACCATCAACTTCATTTTTTTAAATACGGCGGAAAAATTTTAATCTTATAGTCGGATAGCATTTTGTCTTCTGATTTCAATGATATATGACACTTAATATTTAAAATGATATTTTACCACAAAATTTTGAGAAAAACTCATTTTGTCCAATTTTTGAATCAAATAATCTTGTACAAAAGAAAGCAAAATAAAAAACAAAACAATTTTTTTGTTTTTTTGTTGTTCTGTTAAAACTGTCACTTTGACATTAATATGATAGTGATTAATTGTATAATTTGCAACCAGGAAGAAATTCTTTGAATTTGTACTTTTTTTTATTAAATATGGCAATCAACACTTATTAAGGAATTCGAGAAATGTCATAATATACACAAAATTTTGTTTTTTCACGGCATACTTTTTAATTTTCAACAGTTTATTCCATACTTCATTAAAATCAATGTCCAATATAATATTTGCAACACCTTTTATTTTCCATAATTGACGAAAATTAATTTAACAATACTATGCAATACACGAAGGGATAGCGAATAAATAAATAAATTAAAAATGTACTACCAGAACATAGTGAAAATAAAAATTGAGAACAAAAGTACAAATATCAAAGAATTTCTAGCTGGTTGCAAATTATACAATTAATCAAGATCATATTGAAAAATGACAGTTTTAACAAAACAAGAACAAAAGAATTGTTTTTTTTTTGTTTGTATAAGATTCTTTCATTCAAAAATTGGACAAAATGAGTTTTTCTCAAAATTTTGTGGTAAAATATCATTTTAGATAATATTAAGTGTCATATATCATTGAAATCAGAAGACAAAATGCTATCCGACTATAAGATTAAAATTTTTCCGCCGTATTTAAAAAAATGAAGTTGATGGTTTTGAAGAGACGAAACGTTGTTGGAAATTCTATGTTATCTCAAAATATAAAGCGTAAGAAGTTGCCATGGAGAAGTGCTTCCAGATTGTCGATATCTTAAAAAATTTAGGATACAGGGCAAAAAAACGAAAATCAATTTTTTCAGTTTTTCTTGAATAACTTTTGAACTAAGACAGCTATGAAAATTTTCTTTGCAGATATTAGTTCAGCATCTAATTTCACAACTTTGCCCTAATTTAACCGACCTCGTAGCTCTTAAGATAAGCATCGATTGCAAAAATTCCAGGATGTACTTCAAGGTTTCTTCTAGGCATGGTCCAAATTTAAGCTTTTTTTCTTCAAAAAAGTCCAAAAATCTAAAAAATTACTGCACTTAGGTATAGGGGAATGCTAATAAAAGTCCCTCTAAAATAACGTTTTAAATCCAAAAAAGCAATAAAAAATAGACCATTGTGTTTAAAATAAGAAAGTAGACGTCAACTTTCGGTATATCCGGAAGTGCCGCCATCTTGAAAATATTTTCAATAAACAGATCAGATGCCATTATGGTCATAACCAAAATTTCAGATCCATACCCTTTTTCATTCTTCATATATTTTTAATGCCCGGTCTCAATCAATCACCCTGTATATTTGGAATGAGAAACAAATAAGGAATTGAAATAGACCATAGCCAACTATAACTTCCATGTAAAACTAGATAAGTTTGTGTTATAGCTTTTTAACAGCGAGCGTTAAATTTTTTTTTTTAATCAAATTTTACATAAAAATAATCTTAAATTTTTTCAATATTTACAACAATAACGGAGATATGACACATTATTAATATGACAAAAAAACACTTTTATTCAATAACTCGAAAACCGGAAATTATAGAATATTTTTGAAAACGGTTCTGAGTTTGTCTCAAAAAACTGCACATTTTTGATAATTTAACCGTTTCTCTATCTTGAATACTAAGCGAGATATCTCAGTAATACCATCGAATTTGGACGACCCCGTACATTATTCCTGTCACCCTGTATAAGAATCCAATAAGACTTCCCTAAGAGATTATAAACTATAAATGAATGTGTAAAAGATAAAACCTAATTCAATTTTTTTTTTAAATTATTTAGTCAATAATTGCAGAATAAAATGTTACCGAAAAGAAGTTTTTCAAAATTAATTTTTTTTTAAATAAATATAAAAGTTACTGCCAAACGACTAAATAAATTTTTCGATTATTTGAGGTTCCACAAAAACTGTGACAGGTATCAAAATGTTTTTGGATATAAATGATAGGCTTATAATTTGGTAGTTTTTCCAAAGTGACATGCCAATGTTTGCCCTTAAATTTGAATTAATACTTAAAATGTATCCCATTGTATTCTTATTTGCTTAAATTCAATTTATAATTTAAGAAAACTATGAATGATTAGGTAGCAAAATCATTAATTAACAATATTTCGTGCACAACTACACGAGATTCACACTTTCTACAAAAATTAATAAACACCTAAAAAATGTATACCATTTGCAAAAACACTTGCCTTGTTTCTAAGAGCCCTAAGCAAATCCCGAACTGATTCCCCTGTATACGACCGATACCTGCGAAGATCTCGTACTACTTCCTCGTGGATGTGAAGTCTCCAGTGACTCCTCACCACCACCCGACCACCAGATTCAAGTGACTGTAACACCGGGTCGTCTAGTTCCGCTTTTTCAACTCTGTCACTAACGTCCTGCAACACGAAAACTCATTTTAGTGCACACTTAAAATAGCCAGCAGATGTTTAGGAAACTCTACACGGTGACCTAGCTAAGACAAATGATTCGCATAGCTCTGTTAGTAGTAAAATTACACAGCATAAAAGTTTTTGATAATCTACTGTTTTAGAGTCCCTTATTATTAGATCAACTTTTAGTCATTGTTACCTTACACATCTCTATGGGCACTATGTTACGATCAGTAAGAGGGTCAGAGGTTGGCTACAGCTTTTTTTTGTTGTGTCAATTGATACAGTAGAGATGTGTGTGTGGGCAACAATTAAACTTGGTCTAATAATAAGGGACGCTAAAACAGTAGATTAGCAAGTTTTTTGTGATTTTTCAACTCTGTCACTAACATCCTGCAACATGAAACTCATTTTAGTGCACACTTAAAAAGGCCAGCAGATGTTTAGGAAACTCTACACGGTGGCCTAGCTAAGACAAATGATTCGCATAGCTCTGTTAGTAGTAAAACTACATTCAGTATAAAAGTTTTTGACAATCTACTGTTTTAGAGTCCCTTATTATTTGATCAACTTTTAGTCATTGTTACCTTACACATCTCTATGGGCACTATGTTAAGATCAGTAAGAGGGTCAGAGGTTGGCTACAGCTTTTTTTTGTTGTGTCAAGTCGAGTGGCAATTGATACAGTAGAGATGTGAGTGTGGGCAATGACTAAAACTTGGTCTAATAATAAGGGACGCTAAAACAGTAGATTACCAAGTTTTTTGTGATCATAAGCTCTATTGATTTCCAACTATACCAAATCTTTAATGTAACAGAGCTATAAAAATATTTGTCACTGGAATTAACAATCTGTAAAGTAAAAACAAAACAAACTACTATTTCATGAAATGGTCACGTTACCTGGAAAAATGCTAGTATTGTGGCACTGGACCAAAAAATGGGACTCAGCAATACTGCTGCAGAAGACGGACGTTCGTTCGGAATGGGTGATATAAGCGACGTTAAAAGTGGCTTTTGTAACGACACTTGCGAAGGAGTACCTTTAAGATCACTCAAATCAAACTCTCCTGTGAGGATATTGGCCTGGCGCCGCAGTGATTCACCAAAAGGATGAGCACCTTCAGATAGTACATAATAAAAGAGACAGCCTAGGGAGAACATATCTACTGCACAGGTCTGCAAAATAAATAAGGAAAACGAGTCAAAGCCAGAACTTAACAACACAAAAAAAAATTACAAACTTCAAAATATTAGAATTTTCAATACCTTCAAAATTTAAGAATTTTCAATACCTTCAAAATTTTAGAATTTTCAATAATTTCAAAATTTTAGAATTTTCAATATCAAAATTTTTACAATTTTCAAATTTCTTAAAATTTTTCAAAAAAATTACAAATTTTCAAAATGTTTAGAATTTTCAATATTTTAATTTTTTTTACAATTATCAAAATTTTTAAAGTTTTCAAAATTTTCTAAATTCTCAAAATTTTCCAATTTTTAAAATTTTTAAAATGTTTATAGAGCGAACCTAGGTAAAGATAATACTAATTTTGGATGTAACTTATGTGAATTCAACACTTACTGTACGTTCACTGCCATTAAGCATTTCAGGAGCTATCCAACCATCAGTTCCCGTAACCCCTGATCGACGTGAAAATGAAACTCTCCCAACTTGTAACTTTTTACATAAACCAAAGTCGGATATCATAGCATGCACTTCTCCTTTAACATCAAGAGTTGAAAGTAACACATTTTGAGGCTTTATGTCCCTGTGCACTGCAAACAAAGTAAAAAATAAATTAAGACAATACAAAACATTCTTGCAACTCCGTTCATGTTACTCCAGCTGATACATCTTCGGTTAATTTACAATGCTCCAAAAATGACTTACCTATATCAAGCGAATGCAGGTGAGCAAGCCCTGCCGTGGCTTGACGAAGTATCTCCAACGGTTTAATCAAAGTCGTATCACATTTTCCCTGCACATAATCGTGCAGAGTAGCTTGGCACAGTTCCAATGCGATGTACCGGAACATTCGATCCTGTTCTGTACAAAAATAACGCACCACATTGGGATGAGCATCGCTCTCCCTTAGGAGAGCCACTTCTCGATCGGCGAATGTAAAACATTCTGGGAGTAGTCTTTTTACTGCTACTTGTCTTTTATCAAATTCTCCTCTGGAAAAAAGAGTGAAAGAGCGGTTTTCAGAAATGAGTACATTTTTAAGTTACCTATAACCAGTGGCATAAGTACAACCAAGAAAGCTGGGCTTAAAGCCTTGTTCTCATTAGTCAAGTTACTTAACTTCAAGTAAATTGAAAGAAGTTTTCTAATGTGAACCTGATATTTAGTAGACGAAGCTGACTTTCAAATTCTTATCAAGTATCAAGTAAAGTAAAGAGCCTTTAGCCTTGTTTAGCCTTAGTCTCATCAGTCAAGTTACTTAAATTCAAGTAACTTGAAAAAGATTTTCCAATGTGAACCTGATATTTAGTAGACTTAAAGCTTACTTTCAAATTCTTATCATCAAGTAAAGTAAAGAGCCTTTAGCCTTGTTCTCATTAGTCAAGTTACTTAAATTCAAGTAACTTGAAAGAAGTTCACCAATGTGAACCTGATATTTAGTGGACTTGAAGCTGACTTTCAGTTTCTTTTCAAGTTTCAAGTAAAGTAAAGAGCCTCTAGCCATGTTCTCATTAGTCAAGTTACTTGAATTCAAGTCGCATGAATCAAGGTACAAGAGGACTCGATTAAGGAAAAAAAGAACATTAAAAGTTTCAAAATACCTGTACACAAAAGTGCCTTCACAACCTTTGCCCAATAGTTGCTCTGGATGGAAAGTGATTTTACCAACTTTAACCGTACCATCTGGCAACTCTTCTGCTATGGCTGTGATAGGACCATGAAGGCCGGACGAATTCTTCTGACTAGATCTAGAACCATTCTGGGACAACTGCTGGAACTCGCGTACCTTCAAAACGTAAAGCAAAAGTCAATTCGATTGCAACAAGAACTCGATATCTATGTAACTAACCTGCATCTGCAAATACCAGAACATGGCGATAATGCAACCAATAAGAATAATGAGGGTAAGCTTCAGACCCTTATTCTCTTGCTGGTTGATCCATTGCTTTACACTGTTATAGGAATATTTTGCTGCATTGTCAACATGGACATTGCTTTCGGCACTTTCTTCTTCAACCGTTGAATCAGTTTGCACACCAATAGTGACTTTGCCACTTTCCTCAATCTAATAATAAATAGTGCAAGGTTAAAAATTTGTACCTTCACTTTTAATCAGGTACCCGAACCGCAAAGAATAACGGTTCAGTTCCGGTAACCGGTCCGATGAATTTTAACTTTTCGGTTTGTTCCTAACCGCCGTTTTTTTTTTTACAATGATTCGGTAACCGGTTCAGTTCCGGTTCCGGTTCAATGCAAAATATGATGACAACGCATATTTATAAATGATACTGTCTGAAATTTTTCCATTTTTGGTAAAATACAATCAAAATTACAAAAATAAAAAATTTACAATGTTATAAACAAAAATTTGGTGTCAACCGGTTAAAGCAGTTTGAACCAGTTCACACCAGTCGGTTCGCTTCAATTCTGCAGTTTTGTGATTTTTTACATAAAAGGTTCAGTTCCGGTTCACGGTTCAGGAAAAAAGCACCGGTTCGTTCCGGTTCTGGTTCGGGTCCCTGCTTTAAATACAAATCTTTGAGCACGATTTATCAAAATTTAATGACCTTATCTCTGCCACTGTTAAATGTCTCTGGTTGATTGATAGGAACCTTATCGCTCGCATCAGTTAGAAGCTTCTTGTGCATACTGGATCCAGAGATCAAAAGTTTTGTAGGAGTGAAGTCTGGTATGTTGTAATGGCCCAAAAAAATTATCGAATAATTGAGATCAGCCATACTTTGAAAGGTGATGGGATCTTTTTTATAATACCCTGCAAAAACATTTAGTTTTAAATTCGTGGACGGTTTTCCAAAATTGCCAATGTTCCATTCGATTATTTGGGGAACTTTTAAAATTGATATTAAAGATCATAAAAATGTATTTAAAAAATAAATATAAAAACAGACGCAGGAGATGAGATTTTTGAGAAATATATAAGGATCTAAACCAGTGTTTCTCGAACTTTATAATACCCCGAGGACACCTTCCGAAAGAAAAAGCTTACAGATGACCCCAATTAATTGTTGTTTAAACAATATTTTTGTTTTTTTAGGCTGACCAACAAATTTGAATGATTTTTAAACATCACTAAAAGGCTCAGAGGATTCCTTTAGATTTAGAAAGATTGAAGGATCTGCGGACCACACTTTGAGAAACACTGATCTAGACTAATTGATAAGATTAGCAAGAATAAAATCAGAAAAAACTTAGAAGTGACACACTTAAACCAATTAACCAATTATCAAGGCTGGGACATTTACTACGCATGTCAGAAAGCAGGTACACAAAAATGGGATGGATGACAAAGTTGGAGGGAAAAAGAAGCAGAGGAAGAGCAAAAACCAAATGGGGAAACAAATTGAGACATACTAGAAGAAAAAGGAGTCAGCTGGAGAGAGGTGCCACAGTTACCCAATGATAGACATGGATGGAGAGACATTATCAAGAACTAGGAAAATATACCTCAACACCAAAAGATACAAGAGGACCTGATTTAGAAGAATGGAAAAAATTAAATTGAAAAACTTAATCGAATAAATGTATCTGATTATCATTTTAAAAACTAAAAATTTCTTTTAATAACTCACTTGATTTATTACGCAAAATTTTGGGAAATAACATGTAAATTCTAGGGAGGTCGATTGAATTTTTTTTTTTTTATAGGGGTCAATGCAAGAAAAAGGTGGAGAACCCCTGGTCTAATATTTCTAAAGAATATTCTTCATAAAAACAAAAGATGAATGATTCTTAAGTAAACCTAATTATTTTAATTTGATAATAAGTTTACCTTCTGGTGTACGATAACTATGACCAGGTACGGGATACTCGGGATATGGCTGTGGGTAGTTTGGTGATCCCGGACCATCCAACAACAAAGGGCCTGCTTCAGAAGCCGTAATAGTGACCATATTTTGATCAACTAAAGACGGTAAGGCATATAAACCACTGGAATGTTCTCCTATGTATAAAGTGGGACTGCAACAAATACATCGCTTAGATTTTGTTTTAAAAGAAAGGTAATATACAGGGTGTGCCAAATTTGATGTCAGTCTCCATGTACAGGGTGGACCAAATTCGAATGTTTTACTGGGTATCTCGGTTACCGCAATAGATAGCGAAAATCTGATTTCGGTCTCTTGGGCTATTTTTTTGAGAAAATAACGCCCATGCAATCAGATTTTTTCTATCGGATTCCATTTTGGCACTACAGATGAAAAATGAAATTTCAGCATTTTTGAAAATTTATTATAACTTCTCTATTTATTAAATTACAACAAAATGTTATATAGGTTTTTTACACAGATTTTTATGCTTAATTGAAAAACAAAAGTACATTTTTTTAGTCATCTCGACTTTCGAGATATGGAGTAAACTTACATTTTTTTAAATGGAAACCCTAGTTGGCCATGATTTTATGTGAAAGTGTTTTTTTAGCTTCTCAAAAATATATAGTTTTGTATATTTGTTGCAAAAAATAACCGATATATGGCCAATTTAGTAAAAATTCGATCATCAAAGTTTGCCATGATTACGTAAACAAGTGATGTTTGGAATTATTAAACAACTAAACGTCATTTCGAAGTACATTTGTCAACTTTAAAGCAAATCAGTGTATTCTTTTGTATTTTATAACTGTTTATTGTGGTATTGTGAACATGGCTAAATTTGAACTTTTTGAAAAGTTTATTATGTTAGAATATTACTTTGTAAGTGATAAAAACCAGGGATGGGGAGTCGGCAGAAAAATAATCGACTCCCGACTCCCAACTCCCGACTCCCGAGTTGGTATTTGTAAAAATCGACTCCCGACTCCGACTCCGACTCCGACTCCCGACTCCGACTCCCAACTCCGACTCCCGATGGTAAACAAAGTTTAATATTTTAATTTTCTATTAAATAGATAATGAAGAAAATGTAAAAAATCAGTTTTTTATAAAAATGTAAGAATATTTAATTTTTATTTATCTGGAAGTCGAAAATTTTTGCGATCACAATACTTTCTTCATACTACGTATGGCGAAAGTAAAAAGAGTCGGGAGTCGATAGTTTTTTACCGACTCCGACTCCGACTCCTCAAAAAAGCTTCGACTCCTCGACTCCCGACTCCGACTCCGACTCCCCATCCCTGATAAAAACGTAGCGGTTGCTGCAGATTTTACTTGGCAATGACGTTAAGTGATTTAATAATTGCAAACATCACTTGTTTACGAAATCATGGCAACCTTTGATGATCGAATTTTTACTAAATTGGCCATATCTCGGTTATTTTTACAACAAATATATAAAACTATATATTTTTAAAAAGCTAAAAAAATACTCTTTCACATAAAATCATTGGCAACTGGGGTTTCCATTTAAAAAAATGGTAGTTTACTTCATTACTCGAAAGTCAAGATGGCTAAAAAAGATGTACTTTTGTTTTTCAATTAAGCATAAAAATCTGTATAAAAACCTCTATAACATTTTGTTCTAATTTAATAAATGGAGAAGTTATAACAAATTTTTAAAATTGATGAAATTTCAATTTTCGTCTGTAGTGCCAAAATGGAATCTGATGGAAAAAATCTGATTGCATAGGCGTTATTTTCTCAAAAAAATAGCCCAAGAGACCAAAATCAGATTTTTGCTATCTATTGCGGTAACCGAGATACCCCGTAAAACATTCGAATTTGGTCCACCCTATATATAAAATAAGTTTAAAATATCCGTGTTTGAATACTCTCAATTTTCCATTTTTATGAACACAACAGACAAACGCGATAAAAGTGGTTGACCGTTATTATTATTGGCATTTGTTGTCATTTCCAAAGCCTGCTATTTAAAAATGTAACCATTTTCTCTTAACTTTATTCAAAATTCTTAATAACTCGAAAATTATTACAGATAGGTATACGAAACGCTAATACAGAATGATGCAGAATTTAATTTTGCATTAAAAAATTAATAAAATATGTGGGCATTGTATTTGAAAAAAAACTAATTTTAGTAGTCCGAAATTGTATTAAAAGAAAATAAAATTTTGGACACCCTGTAAGTCATGCATCAATTGCAAAAATTTCGGTATGAACTTTAAGGTTTCTTGTATGCATAGTCTAAATTTGAGCATATTTTCTTCAAAAATGGCGGCGTTAGATAATATTAAGCATCACGATGAAAATCAAAAAATTTCCAAAAAAGTCCAAAAATCGAAAAAAACTACTGCACTTAGGTATAAGTAATGACAAAAAAAGTCCCTCTAAAATAACGTGTTTAATCCAAAATTGCAATAAAAAATAGACCGTTGCATTTAAATAAGAAAGTAGATGTCACTTCCGGCATTTCCGGAAGTGTCGCCATTTTGAAAATATTTTCATTAAACAGATCATATGCCATTGTGGTCATAACCAAAATTTCAGATCAATACCCTTTTTCGTTCTTCATATATTTCTAATGCCCGGCCCCAATCAATCACCCTGTATAACATCCACTTGACGAAAAAGTCATGTTATTAGTAAATAAACTGAAAACTACTTACTAAAGTTTCATATTATGTGACTGCGGCTGAAATGGTTGTTCTTGCATGAGCAGGTGAGAAGAGAGATGAGCCAAGGTATGATTCGCCATGCTTGTAAACGGCACGGACAAAAGTCCTTCAGGATCCAGTAAAAAGGCAGATACTACAGGACTCTCCAAATCGCTCTCCCACAGCAAAGAACCTCTTCTTCGATCTAGAGTGACAAGTCTGCCAGTAGAACTCGACGAAAAGTGCAACAAATCTGTAATTAAAATAATTTACGACTTAAAAATTAATTATTTCTGAATCATTTAATCACAACAATTCATAAAGAAATAAAGTTTATAATTTTAATAAAAATATTGTAATAGCTGTCTTGACAATCACAAAATAGTCAATTTAACAAATAAGTAGTTGATTCTGGGGTGCTGAAAATTGTCGAAAACAATTGCTCGCAAGAAAATTGCTCGAAAAATTGTTTCTCAAATGGAAAGTTCCTTGAAAGCCTAGTTGCTCGAATGACAATTTCTCGAAAAGAAAATTACTCGAAATAGTGAAATAAGTTATACTTAATAAAAATATATTAAATTTATACAGGGTGTTTGAAATTCGAGTTTAAGCATGGGGATCTAGCTTATTATAATAGCTAGAGTATAGGTTTAAATTTGGCAAAGTTGCTAGAACAGTTGTGTACATTTATTTAAAAATATATGTACACTTACTCAATTTGTTGTTGTTAAATACATTTTTCAAAGTGTAAACAAATGTAAACAAGTTTTCTAGTCCATTTAATTATTTTGTATTTATATAAGTTTAATATATTTTTTTAAAGTAATTTATTTCATTATTTCGAGCAATTTTTTTTTCTAGACATTGTTATTCGAGCAACTAGGCTTTTGAGGAACTTTCCATTCGAGGAACAATATTTCGAGCAATTGTATTCGAGCAATTTTCTTTCGAGCAATTGTTTTCGAGCAATTTTCATTCCATCATTTACTACAATTATTTGACTGTTATTTTGTTTTTATTAGAGTCTTTATACTTTGGAGTCACTTGCTTAAGAGCTGGTGTTTTTATTTACAAACTAAAGATTTGTTTAATTCAAAACATACTTTCTTACTTTTTTTGCGACATAGCATAATTAATTAAATTTGTATGTTGCTTCAGTGTAATTTCATTTCCTTTTAAATGAATAACATAGAACAAATACTGATGCATTATTTACTAAACATGTAACACTTCAAAACTTGAACATTTTCAGCAATAGTTTGTAATAATATGATATATGAAATAATTTGATTGAGATGAACTTTTATTTCATTAATATATGATAAACTGATTGATTTTGCTTTTAGGAAATCTGGTAAGTTTATTCAGGAAAGAACCAGCTGATTGGATTTCATTGTATATTGACATCAACTACTTTTTTATTTAACCTACTGTTTTGCATTACCACAGACTGAAATTGTAATCTTTTTACGCAACTTGTTGTCACTTCATCGGATTTAAAACTGTTATTATTTATAACACTGCTACAACATTCATATTGTCATTATTATTATCAATGATGATAATTTAAAAGGAATGTAGAACAAAACATTCTATAATAAATACGTATTTATTGAAATAACAATAAATGACTATTAATTCTATGTTTAGGTGCCGTTACCATTAAAAGGATCTTCAAGGACTAACCGAAAATTTGTTAAAATAAATTTTTATTTAAAAGTACAATTTTGCAAAACATAAGCCAATATTTGCTTTTATAAATTCGATAAAAGACAAACCACAAACGCCAGAGGCGTAGGCAGGGAGGGGTCAGGGGGTTAGAACCCCCCATAGTTTTGCAATAAATCGTTATAGAGCTGAAGAACTGTAAATTTTGTGCTAAAAAAAAAAGGGTCTTCGGCTCTTTTTACCATTTATTAACCCCCCCCCCATAATGAAACCATCAAACATCTTGCTGCAAAAACTTAAAAAGAGAGTGGTGCCCTAAGAAAATAGATCCTTAGCTATTTTTGCGTTTATTAACCACCCCCCATAGAAGCATCTTTCCTACGCCACTGACAAACGCAATTTTTTTATTAATTCCTGCACTTCCACAAGAAATTTTATTTTAAGTTACTGCAACAGGTTATAGTAACTTTTAAGTAAAGTTTCAGTACAAGCAAATGATACGAATAAAATATTTAACTGTAAATAAATTAATATAATAAATAATTATAAAGCATTCGGCCAAAATTGTCATAAAAGTCAGATTACTCTCATCCATATAAACACATAAATGAGTGACTAACAAAATTAAATAATAATTACAACAAGTATTTATAGTTCTAATGTATCTACATAAATCAGTGGCGGTTCGTAAGAATTTGCAATTAAGGGGCTGTAGCGATACATGTGACCGAAATTTTAACTATGGGTTTAAAAATGCTATTACCAGTAAAAATTAATGCAAAAATATTATTTATTTATAAAACTATTAATTATTACATTTTCATGTTATTTATTTGTTTTTAAATTCTATTCTTCGCTCTCTCTGGTTTACAATGCAATGACTTTATTTTTCAAAGCCTACTATGTTAATTCTATTAAATATTACACTTTTACCATAATTTATCCTTCAAACAGCAATAACTCAATAAATATCAGTTTTAGACTTGGAGAACATCACTAATATTTTTTAAAGACAATTAAATTATCTACAAAAAAATGTAAATCAAAAATAAGGCCTTTTATTTTTTTAAATTGGCTTATTCATGTTCAAATTTTGCTAAATGGACAGAACAAAATAAACACCCTGTGTATTATTTTAAAAGCTTAACTATTCAAGAGAAAAAAAACTATTCAGAAGCTACTACAAGGACATTGTTGATTAAACTTTTAATATCTTTAAGGTCTTTATCCGCATAGATGAAAAACAAAAACTATTAAATATAAGTACAATAGTACAAAAAACCTTAAAAAATTTTGACAGAGACTTTAATTTAGAATCAAAAAAGTGAAAAATGTTCAGCATGTTGTAAGGTAAAAATATTATACAGGATGTTCCTTAAAACCCTTTCAATACTGCGGGGATATACAGGGTGGTGCTTTTTTCGATGCTCACCATTGCTATCTTGGAAACGGTAAGAGATACAAGGTCGGTTAAATTAGAGAAAAGTTGCACATTTTTATGGCGATTGAGAATCTGAAATGAAATAGTAGATATTTTGATTCGTTTTTGATTTATTACAAAAAAAATTAAAAATGTGATTTTAGAAAAATATTATTATCTTCCCTACCATTGACGCTATTTCATTTAAACTTGGTAACTGTATGTTTTTGACCGTCCTGGTTTTGATGAAGTCAACAGAAATTTTCTAAGCCTTCTAGATTTCAAGTTGCGATAGTCAACTTTTTTATTTCTTATGGCCGCCATGTTGGATTTTTACACCATCAGACAAACAAAAAAATTAGCTTTCCAGATTTGTAACCAACATACTCTTTTTCTTTCAAAAAACTTGTTAAAATTTGAAAATTTGTATAAATAATCTATAAAATCGCGAATGTTCTGAAAAACAATGGAAATTATAATATAAATAAAAGTGACACAGCATTTTATAGGTCTAATAAAAAAACGAAATGACAATAAATTTACCAGACAATCGTCGTTCGTCGGTCATCGTTCGTCAGTCGTCGTTCGTCGGCCATCGGTCGTCGTTCGTCGTTCTTGGTCGTCGTTCGTCGTTCTTGGTCGTCGTTCGTCGTTCTTCGGTCATCGTTCATCGGTCATCGTTCGTCGGTCATCGTTCGTCGGTCATCGTTCGTCGGCCGCCGTTCGACGGTCGTTGTCGGTCGTTCGTCGGTCATCGTTCGTCAGTCGTCGTTCGTCGGTCGTCGTTCGTCGTTCTTCGGTCATTCGTCGTTCGTCGGTCATCGGTCGTCGGTCGTCGTTCGACATTCGTCGGTCGTCGTTCGTCAGTCGTCGTTCGTCGTTCTTCGGTCGTCGTTCGTCGGTCATCGTTCGTCAGTCGTCGTTCGTCGGCCGTCGTTCGTTGTTCTTCGGTCGTCGTTCTTCGGTCCTCTTTCGACGGTCGTCGGTAGCTGTTCGTCGTTCGACGTTCTTCGGTCGTCGTTCGACGTTCTTCGGTCGCCGTTCGACGTTTGTCGTTCAACGGTCGACGGTCGTCGTTCGTCGTTCGTCGGTCATCGTTCGTCAGTCGTCGTTCGTCAGCCGTCGGTCGTCGTTCGTCGTTCTTCGGTCGTCGTTTGTCGTTCGTCGTTCTTCGGTCGTCGTTTGTCGTTCGACGATCGTCGTTCGTCGGTCATCGTTCGTCAGTCGTCGTTCGTCGGCCATCGGTCGTTCGTCGTTCTTCGTTTGTCGTTCTTCGGTCCTCGTTCGACGGTCGTCGGTAGTTGTTCGTCGTTCGACGTTCTTCGGTCGTCGTTCGACGTTCGTCGTTCAACGGTCGTCGTTCGTCGTTCGACAATCGTCGTTCGTCGGTCGTCGTTCGTCAATCTTCGGTCGTCATTCGTCGGTCGTCGTTTTTCGGTCGTCGTTCAACGGTCGTCGGTCGTCGTTCGTCGTTCTTCGGTCGTCGTTCGTCGTTCTTCGGCCGTCGGCCGTCGGTCGTCGTTCGACGTTCGTCGGTCGTCGTTCATCGTTCGTCGATCGTCGGTCGTCGGTCGTCGTTCGTCAATCGTCGTTCGTCGGCCGTCGTTCGTCGTTCTTCGATCGTCGTTTGTCGTTCGACTGTCGTCGTTCGACATTCTTCGGTCGTCGTTCGACGTTTGTTGGTCGTCGGTCGTCGTTCGTCTTTCTTCGGTCGTCGTTCGTCGGTCGTCGTTCGTCGTTCTTCGGTCGTCGTTCGTCGGTCGTCGGCCATCGGCCGTCGGTCGTCGTTCGTCGTTCGTCAGTCATCATTCGTCAGTCGTCGTTCGTCGGTCCTCGTTCGTCGTTCGACGTTCGTCGTTCGACGTTTGTCGTTCAACGGTCGTCGTTCGGCGGTCGACGGTCGTCGTTCGTCATTCGATGGTCGTCGGTCGTCGTTCGTCTTTCGACGGTCGTTGGTCGTCGTTCGTTGTTCGACGTTCTTCGGTCGTCGTTCGACGTTCGTCATTCAACGGTCGTCGTTCGACGTTTGTCGTTCAACGGTCGTCGTTCAACGTTTGTCGTTCAACGGTCGTCGGTCGTCGTTCGACGTTCGTTGATCGTCGTTCGTTGGTCGTCGTTCGACGGTTGTCGTTTCTCGGCCTCGACGGCCCTCGGTCGTCGTTCGACGGTCGCCGTTCGCCGGACGTCGTTCGTTAGTTTTTTATTTATTTACATACAATTTACACATATAAATAAACAAGTTTTTTTAAAGAAAAAAGGTATCTTGGTTACCAATCTTAAAAGCTAATTTTTTTGTCTGCCTGATGGTGTAAAAATCCAATATGGCGGCCATAACAAATAATAAAGTTGACTATCGCAACTTGAAATCTAGAAGGCTTAGAAAATTTCTGTTGACGTCATCAAAATCAGGACGGTCAAAAACATACAGTTACCAAGTTTAAATTAAATAGTGTCAGTGGTAGGGAAGATAATAATATTTTTCTAAAATCACATTTTTTAGTTTTTTTGTAATAAATCAAAAACGAATCAAAATTTCCAGGATTTCTTTTCAGATTCTTAGTCGCCATAAAAATGTGCAACTTTTCTCTGATCTAACCGACCTTGTATCTCTTACCGTTTCCAAGATAGCAATGGTGAGCATCGAAAAAAGCACCACCCTGTATACGTCCCAAGGAATGTTTAAAAAATTCTGCTTTGTGTAATGTCGCTTTATAATACTCTGGGATGGGATTTTATAGTAGTTCTGAGCTCACACTACACGTGAATCACTTAAATTTGTATCAGGAATACATGTGGCTCCTTTCAGTCAACTTTTGTGTGGTCATGTGTGTCTTTATAAGTTACTGCTGGGACGAATTTATCGCAAGCGATCTATACTGCGGGGACATTTGTGTACAAGCTCTTCTATGAAAAAAAGTAAAAGCTAAAAATATGAAACTTTGTATACATATATTCTTAAGCCATATCAACACATTTTTATACATGACACAAAATTTACTTCATTGGCCAAAAGTCGTATTGAAAGGGTTAATTATTGCAAAAAAATTCAGGAGGTGATTCCATATCGAAAATTAAGGGGAGTCTTTCATATAAAAGTTTTTCCTTAGACGTCTCCTTTCGGAGTTACACCCCCCTAAAGGATAGTAATAAAATTAGGTTTTTATTTTATTTCTCAAATTTGGATAAATGTAGGAGAATGATATTTGGTAGATGTTTTATAATTATTAAAAGGTTTTCCATAGTAATATTTTTAATCATCTCTCACCTCCACAGGGGGCTGAAAAGTGCGACCGCTGTTGGTTTTTCTATCAGAACCATTTGGTTTTTCTGTGTTTTAGTTTTGAGTAAAAAAAAATAAGTAAACATGAACCAGCAAATATTCCAATATAAAACGATTCATTTTGGTAGTTGCCATGGTTTGTTTATGTTCATTTTGGGTAGAACTGACAGGTGTAATTCATTTTGACGTTTACGCGGCGACAACGCTGAAACGCCCGTCAATTCTACCCAATATGAACATAAACAAACCATGGTAACCACCAAAATGAATCGTTTTATACTTGAATATTTGATGGTTCATGTTTCCTTATTTTTTCTTTTACTCAAAAACAATAGCTTTTATGAGAAAAACTGAAGAATAAAAAAGTTTCCAAAACCACCAAAAAGTTCTGATAAAAAAACCAACAAGGGTCGCACTTTTCAGCCCCCTGTGTAGGTGGGAAATGATTGAAAATATTACTGTGAGAAACCTTTCAATAAGTATAAAACATCTACCAAATATCATTCTCCTACGTTTATCCAAATTTGAGAAATAAAATAAAAACCTAATTTTACAGCTCCCCCCCTTTAGGGGAGTGTAACTCCGAAAGGAGACGTCTAAGGAAAACATTTTATATGAAAGACCCCCTTTAATTTCCTATAAGGAATCACCTCCCAATTTTATTTGCAATACTTAAGAAACACCCTGTATATAGGTCCACAGAAATAAAACACTCAATAGCTGATAATAGTTTTAGGTTATGTAGCTCTTGATCATCAACACATGTAATTTTTTTTTCTATTTTTAACATTAACCCAGATATGAAGGAAATATTAGCTCGTAAGCTTGTAGCTGTTAGGTTGCTTGGGCTGAAATCATTGCAGTCTAAATAGTATGTATATCACACCTCACCCCCACTCCATATCTACTTGCCGTTTCGTATTATATGTTACAATAGCGGTCTGAGGCTGCAGGAAATTCAACCCACGTATTAATTTAAAATAACACAGCCGTTGTTACAAAATGTAACGAACATAACTGCACTAATAACAACAAAATAACAGTTTCAAAAAAAATTAATAACTAGTTAAAAGGCACCATTTCATTTAAATTTGGAGGAGCTGCAGCCCTGCAGCCGCTTTGGACAAGTCGCCCCGGATATAATTAAATAAACAAATACAGGAGTCTTACCGTAATTATTCATGGCATCTTTGTCCATGGGTGTAGCGGCATAATCATAAAACGTTACATTCCATTTCCGATGAGTATTTCGACTATCAACCATAATTATAGAATATTGGGTTTGGCCTATGTACACGCCATCCGTGGTATGTACTGGACAGGTGGGGCTGAATTTGTTCCAACCAGAAATTTGCTGCTTTTTTCCTGTTTTTGGTTCCAACGTGAACCAAGCGTCTTTCTTTTTACCTGAAACCAAGTCAAAAAATTGCAATAGCTTCGTGACTTTAGACGACTTTGCTTAGACGCAATGCTTCGAAATAAAATGACTTACCAGTGTATAAAATGCCGTCAGAACTCCGACATGGAGATGATGCCACCAGCTGTGGGATGGTAAATGGCAGTTTCTTAAGAGGTTCCCGACTTGCTCCAAGCAAATAAAGTGAACCATCTTTGGGATCAGGTAAAAACAGCGGCAAAACTGCTTCTTTGTCATCTAGTGGCATGGTAACCACCGGCTCTGATAAAAAATGGAAATGTTACCATTTTGTCGAAACTACCACAATTTAGAGCTTGTACCATGGCAACCTTACATACCACTTATACTAGGAGTTCCCAACCTTTTTTAAGCACCTTTTACAGAAAAAAAAAATTCTATCGACCCCCCTCAATTATTACTTTAAGTCTAAAACAGTATATGAACACTATACAGGGTGTCCCAGTTAACTTGAACAGCATGGGGATCTCGTAAACGGTAAGAGATACAGAGTTGGTTAAATGAGTGAGAATGATCTATGATTTAAGAGCAACTATTCTATGAAAAAAAAATTTGAAAAAAATGTAGTTTTTGCGCTATTCGTAAAAAACAAAAAATGACGTTTTCGATTTTTGCTTATAACTTGCTTATTTTAAATCATACCTAAAATATTTTTTGACATTATTAGGACACTTTTTTGCGTAGAATTGAAATTAGTTAATAAATTTTACCTATCTTCATTTGTTTTTGTTATTTTAACATCAACTTTCTTATTTTAAATACGGGTCGTAGTTGGCTATGACACCATTAAAAAGAGATTTTTTTCCTCGTTTCATTGATGTATGGGTTAAGTTTATTTTTAAAAATAAGCAAGTTATAGCAACATTATTGTATTTGTTAAGTTTAATTAAAGTGGCCATTGGAAAACAAAACAAAACATCACATAAATAAACTAGCTGTACTTAATTAAACACAAAGAAACCTAAATAATTTAAGAATGTTTGCAAATTACATATTAATTTATGATTTTTCAAATACTATTACTAGTGAATCTAAATTATAACATGAGTTCAAAGAGTAGCCCACTCTCCATGTGCAATACAAATTTGAGATCTGCACTTTGTAGATAATAAAGTTTTCCAAAGCATATTTCTTTTTATATGATAAACTTTTGTTAAACTAGCCAATCTTAATTTTGTAATTGTGTTCAACTGTCTTTTTATAATTAGCTGTTTTAAGAACATTTCATGAAATAGAAAGTAATATGCTTAGGAAAACGTTGTTATCTACAAAGCGCAGATCTCAAATTTGCATTGCCCATGGAGAGTGGGCTACACTTTGAACGCATGTTATAATTTTGATTCAATAGTAATAGTAATTGAAAAATCATAAATTATTATGTAATTTGCAAAATATCCTAAATTGTTTAGGTTTCTTTGTGTTTAATTAACTACAGCTAGTTTACTTATGTGATGTTTTGTTTTACATTTCAATGACCACTTTGACTAAACTTAATAAATACAATAATATTGTAACAACTTACTTATTTTTAAAGATAAACCTAACAAGCCATCCATCAATAAAACGAGAGAAAAAATCCTGTTTTTAATGGTGTCATAGTCAACTAAAACGCGTATTTAAAATAAGAAAGTTGATGTTAAAATAACAAAAACAAATGAAGATGGGTAAAATTTATTAACAAATTTTAAATCTGTGCAAAAAACTGTCCAGATTATGTCAAAAAGTATTTTGAGCATGATTTCAAATAAGCAAGCTGTAAACCAAAATCGAAAACATTATTTTTTTGTTTTTGTGAATAGCGCAAAAACGTTTGTTTTTTGGAACGCAATTCAAGTATAATTGTAAAAGTAAAGATTAATAACTTTTCCTTATAATTTATATTCGTTATTGTTAAATTTTGAAAACATATCTGCTAAGTAAAATATATGCCTCTTTAAATCTAATAATTGCATTTCCATGAGTTCATCAATTTGAGGGAGAAGTTCTACAACTTCATGGAAAGACAGCTAAGGGTTCATTGATCCCCGATCGACCCCCACATGTTCATCAACCCCCAGGTGATGGATATTAGTCCCATTTGGGAATCCCTGACTTATACTGTTTATCTGACATGTTTTTTTGATAACATATTGTTTAGTACAGGGTGGCCTATTTTCGATGCCCAT
This sequence comes from Elmis aenea, assembly GCA_947652605.1. Taxonomy (NCBI): domain Eukaryota; kingdom Metazoa; phylum Arthropoda; class Insecta; order Coleoptera; family Elmidae; genus Elmis; species Elmis aenea. The sequence goes on along the minus strand of OX393582.1, from coordinate 11,000,973 downwards.
ACAGGGTACCTCAGTTATTATCAAAGATAGAAAAAAAATTATTACTTATGTAGTCTCTAGTTCTTTTTTCGAGAGAAATTCATTGCCGTAAACAGATTTTTGATATCTTTTTTAATTTTCGAAATATAGCCAAAAACCCATTTTTGGCAATTTTCAAAAATGTTAAATATCTTGCTTAACCTCTTCAGGGACGAATGCATAAAAGCCGCAAAAAAGAACTATTAGTTTTTAAAAATTTAATTTTTATTGAAAATATATTCAAAACAATGTAACAAAACAGATATTTTAAAAAACAAAAGCGAAAAATAATGTACACATATGTGACCATAAGCAAATTATATATTTTTGAAAAGCGTTAAAAATAAAATTTCGATTTATGTCAAAGCCAACTATTGTTTCTATTTAAAATAAAAAAGCTAGGTGCAATATTCGTATGAGTAAAAAAAATTGACAAAAAAACCATGCCAAAAATGTTTATAAAGTCTTTATCTATTTTTTCGTTTACGCGAGATATTTAACATTTTTGATATCTTTTTTAATACTCGAAATATAGCCAACACCACTCTTGGCACTTTTCAAAAATGTTAAATATCTCGCCTAAACAAAAAGTTGGAGAAAAACTTTTAAAACATTTTTAACATGGTTTTTTGTCCTTGATAAGATAGCGATGTTCAATTTTTTTTTACTCATACGAATATTGATATATTACACCAAACTTTCTTATTTTAAATAAAAACTATAGTTGGCTTTGACATAAATTGAAAGCTTATTTTTTGCGCATTTAAAAAATAAATAATTTGCTTATGGTTGCTATTTAAAATAAAAACGTTTGGTGTAATATATCAATATTCGTATAAGTAAAAAAAAATCACTATCTTATTAAGGACAAAAAACCATGCCAAAAATGTTATTAAAGGTTTTCTCTATCTTTTCGTTTAAGCAAGATATTTTTAACATTTTTGAAAAGTGCCAAAAATCGGTTTTTGGCTGTACATATTTCGAAAATTAAAAAAGATATCAAAAATCTGTTCACGGCAATGAATTCCTCTCGAAAAAAGAAATCGAGACTACGTACTTAATTTTTTTTTATCTCTGATAATAACCAAGATACCTGTATGGGCATCGAAAATAGGCCATCCTGTACATTAATTTTAATGTTTAATAACTAAATAAAAAAAACTTGAAAAATGTTCAGTAAAATAAGTGCTATAAAACAATAGAAAACTGGCACTATTTGAAAAAAAAAAAACAATTAAAATTAAAAATAGTGCAATAAGATTATACCAGTTATTTATTAATAATAAACAAATTATTTTTAACTTTCTTACTTGAAATTACTAATCACCAAATGAGAAAAGTAATCAAATGATAATTGTGTAACCATAACCAATTAAATTTTAACAGCTTTACTAATAAATAATAATAATCTACAATAGAACGCATTGCCATTTGAGTTGTTATTTTTTTTTAAATTAACAATTGATCCAAACCACTACGTACAATTTATGGTATTTTACTATTAACAGATTAACACTTATTACAAATATGCTTAGATGTCATTTTCGTCACTCATTAAACCCATTTGGAATTTGCATAATGAGATGATAAAAATTGCTTTCTAGCACATTGGGATAGATTATGATAAAAAAATACTAAATTTGATATGTTAATTACTGTGAAAGAACTTTTATCTGTTCATATATTGATTGTACTGCTTGTAACTTCAGTTGCTATTCTTTTTCAAATAAAGACAATAAATTTCACAGCACTCTTTTCTGTCAGGTATTTTTCTAATGTTTCCTTGCTTAGAGATAAAGTATGAAAATAAAATACTAAACAATAAATTTTTGAAAAGAGAAAAAAATCTACTTTTAACACTTAAGTCAACTATGGTTGCTGTTTAAAAATATTCAAATGTTATCATTTATAACGGATTCAAGAACAAAAAACAAAACAACATCAACATTTAAAATCTTTTAGCAGTAATTTTTTTTTTAAATACTGATTTAGTACAGTTTTTATAAAACCTCGTAATGTTTACCAAATTTAATTTCGATTTCACTTCAATAATTCTAAGTAATTTTATTTTGGCCAAGAGTAACTATCATTTGTTTTGCAATACAAAATGTGTAAATAAGTGCCGTATAATATTAAATCAGAAAAACAATATACAATTTAAATATAGCACCCGATTAAAGCAATAAATTTGTCAATTATGTTATAACTAAAACAATTTAAATAAAATTTTGTGATCAACAAAAGGGCCTTCGAAATGTCTGGATAAGATACAAATATCATTTCCAGAACTTTTCAAGAAGGAAGTTATAAAATATATATAAAATAAAAGATTTAACAAATTGCATCATTTTTGTTTTTTCCTCTTGATACCTTAACTAGCCACAAAACATGTAAAACAAAGGCTTTATTTTAGCAAGCTCTAAATAATTTAACTTTACAGTGATCATAACAGCTTATCATGAAATCCCATACAAACTGGTAAATTCTTTCCACGTCTGTACTGGTTCGATTCCAAAAAATTAGTTTTCTATTACAATTGTAAATTTAATATAGCAATCAAACATAACACAGAAGGAAATTAACATTTATGACAAGTACTAGAATTCAACAAACAATTTGTTACTAACTATAATGTAAGTAACCTTGAAAGTACCTCAATTAAGATAAGAACAACAATCGTGGATAATTAAAAGGAAATAATAAAATTTTATTTAAGTTAGCTAGAAAATACTAACCTAACCCATTTTAGTAATTTTACAGATATACTCACTATCTTTAAGTTTCCATCGAATCTTTCCTGTCAGTTGTTCTGTTGCTATTAAAGATCCATCTAAAGTAGCAAATAGAAGCAATCTATCATCGTGTCCTTTGGCAATATCTGTATTAGGACTATTTGTATTCTAAGAATTAAAATTTTAGTTAAAATACACACAAAAATTAAAGATAAATATTAAATTTGTGAATGTTTACAAAAACTAAAACTAACCTCTGCAGGAGCCAGTGCATCTGGAGCAACTAAAATAGTATAAAAACCAAGGACAACACTTGTTACTATCCATACAGCACAACTAGACATTTTAGTAATATACACAGCAAACGTTTACTACATGCCAACATTTAATATAGCTTAAAATCAAAAATTTATAAACGATTTTCATAAATGATGCAAAATAACCTGTGAATTGTGACAACTGTGCAAGATACTGTTGCCACCTGAACGTTAATAGCGTAAACTAAAAATGATGGTGCATCACAATATGCTAACGGTACTATAAGCACAATGAACATGAACGTGTTTTTATTAAACATGATTGTGACTGACTAAACAAGTCCAAGAGATAAAAGCTACCAAAATTATTTAAAATATAGATAAAGGCACAGTTTATTTTTGTACTGTACTAATTATTTTTAAAACAATGCTAAAACAAACTTTTAAAAATGAGGTAAAACTATAAAACTCGCTTCACCGTAAATGTCCGTCACTTTGTAATTTCAATTGGGACATTTACATTTTTGCAACATGTCCAAAGAATTCCTTGTTTAAGTCTCTCGATTATTGCACAATCCCATCATCGAGCGCATTGTGACGCCTCAGTTTGCCGATATCAGCAACGACATGGTTGCAACAAGACGGAGCGACCAGTCATACTACACACCAATCGATGGATATTTTACGTCATTTGTTTCTAATTCACATAATCTCCAGATTTCTTCTTGCAAACCAAAGTCTTCAAAGACATTGAAAATTGAAGGACTCTTAACAAATAATTCGCCACGAATAATTTCAATTAAATTTTTTAAAGCAATGATAATATCAAAAATTGTTTGTTACAGCTAACCAAAAACAACGTATAATTTTGAAAAGTTTGAGTTATCTACCAAGAAGTAAAATAAATAATTCTTTAAATTAAAAAAAAAAACACTTAGCACTACTCAAAAATACAAAATATATTTCTTCGTTTTGAAATGTTTATTCAAAAATACAAAATATATTTCTTCGTTTTGAAATGTTAATATTATATTAATAATATTATATATTATATATAAACATTAACGTATCATTACCCTATGTTTAAACTTCCACGATGATATTTGAAATTATTAATATACAGGGTGTCCCAGCCAAGACGAATTATTCGATAGCTCTGTTATTAGTAATAATATTAAAAAAAGTTTAATGTAAAAGTTGTTTGTAATCATTTACTACATAACCTAAAATTATTTTCAACTATACACAGTGTTTTATTTTTGCGCTTTGATACCAAACATAGTTTTTTATATAGAACACCCTGTATATTTTGTAATTTTTGGATGTAAAATTAAATTCTCTTTCAAAAATATTATGGGTTGTTTAGGTCTAAAATGAACCGTTTTTGAGTTATTAACGTTTTTTTGAAAATTTTGACAGATGCCGACCTCTATAAAAATATTTATATTTATTAACATAACAACACCAGAGCAATTTACTCTAGTAATTTATTAGACAATAGTGTCATAGTGATTGTTGATTGGTTAAACTTTTAAAATAATATACAGGGTGTTCGTTTTACTCGGTCCATTTCGCTAAACTTTAAACGTATGTAAGGCATTTTTTTAAAATGGAACACTCTATATATTTTTACATTTTCTTGTAGAAAATTTAATTATAAATGGCAGCAAATAACACCAGAACTACAACTCTTAAAAAATATGGATTTTTAGTGGCATAATAGTGAAAATTGTGCCGATTAAGTGTTTTGGTTGACAGTTCATACAATTTTTTTTTAATTTTCAAAGGCTACTGCCGATATTTTAGGTAAAATCGTCGCAAATAAACATAAGAAACGAAATAACTTCAAAAATATTATATCTAGACATAAAACATGCTTAATAACTTTGGAAGATAATTACATTTTCTACAAGAAAATGTAAAAAAATATAGGGTGTTCCATTAAAAAAAAATGACTTACATGCGTTTAAAGTTTAGCGCAATGGACCGAGTAAAACGAACACCCTGTATATTATTTTAAAAGTTTAACCAATCAACAATCACTATGACACTATTGTCTAATAAATTACTAGAGTAAATTGCTCTGGTGTTGTTATGTTAATAAATATAAATATTTTTATAGAGTTATAAAGTTCATTTTAGACATAAACAACCCATAATATTTTTGAAAGAGAATTTAATTTTACATCCAAAAATTACAAAATATACAGATTGTTCCACATAAAAAAACTATGTTTGGTATCAGAGCGCAAAAACAAAACACTGTGTATAGTTGAAAATAATTTTAGGTTATGTAGTAAATGATTACAAACAACTTTTACATTAAACTTTTTTTAATATTATTACTAGCAACAAAGCTATCGAATAATTCGTATTGGCTGGGACACCCTGTATAGGTAATGATGAAACGATAATAAATGATCATTGGAATGATTAAAATCAATAAATAAAATTAGCTCTTCAGGCTTAGTTGGTCCAAGGCTTCTCCACAAATCCTTTTCCATATCTCTCTATCACTAGTTTTTTGTCTCCAATCTCTTATTCCCAGTCTTTCCAAATCACCCTACACCACTTCTATCCACTTAGTCCTGGGTCTTTATCTTCTGCATCTTTCCTCCTCGCCACTTGTTAACACTTTCCTGGCTTCTCTTTCTGTCAATAGTCTGTGGACCTTCTCCAGCCGTCTTATTCTTTGTACCTTTATGACATTTGTGATTATTGGTTGTCATATACATCAACATGGTTTGTTCTTCTCTCCGACATGTATATCACCTTTCGTTCTCCGCATATCTTTCCTAACACCTTTCTTTCCTATAGCTCAGGAGCTTCTATCTCTTTCTTGTTCATCTTCCACATGTTATTTGATCTTCCAAAGTTCGCTCTCGTACGAACCTGCGCGTCCTACTACTGATTTATGTAATCTTACCTTTGAGTTTCGGGATATGTTATTTTAGTCCATAGTCCAGCACTTGTATCAATGCTTCTTCAACACAACTTCAGCACTAAGCTATTCTTTCTTTACCTTCTTTTCTTCTTCTTCCGCATTACTGCTTATTCTGACTGCTAAGAAGTTTAAATTTTTCGGTTTTTTAAATTTGTATTTTTTGCCATCTTAAGTTGTTGGTGTTAAATAAATTAAAATATGAAAGGAAAATTCAAGAAAATACTGCCCATGACTTCGAAAACTCCTTTTTTCCCTTCTTAGCTAGATTTTCCTCTTTTTAATTTTTCTTCTAATTTCTACGTCTTTCTCATTCTGCATTTCTATTCATATCAGTGTAAGGACGTATTATATTCCAATTAAATTACTATTTTGTCTATTGTTGAAATCTATGTAAAAATAAATAAACAACTTTTTTATTTCAAAGTACACGCAAATCCAATGCTTGCGATTCGGGTAAAAAAAATCAAGACACCAAAGACAGCACATTGTTTCAACTTTCATTTCCGACGTTGTCAAAAATTTTATTTACTCTGCAGTTTTTACATATTTTTGTTATATATTTTATAACTTTACGTCGTAAAAATGGCAGATCAGGAAGCTGACCAAGAGCACGCAAATGAAGCGGCCGCAGAGGAAGTTGCACCATCTAACACGCCACCAGCACAAGATGTACGAATAGAAGGTTTACAGTAAATTATATAACAAAATTTTCATCTTGAAACTAGACAAAGGTTTGATACAATTAGTTTTTATCATGAAAAAGTTTTCCAAAGCATGAATCGGTTGAGAATTGCGTTATTAACTTCACGTTGCCTCACGCAGGGACGCGCCTAGGGGCAAATGTGACAAAGTAGAGCCCGGGCAAATATTTTTTGTGAGCCCTCATGTACAAAAACAATTTTATTAAACATTTATTACGAAATTCTTGGTCCATGTGGAGTTTACCTATTTTTTATTAAGATTTGCATAGAATAATAGGCACGGACGAAGTACTTACGTATTTGTTTGCTATTCAATCAGCAACAATTCTTCCGAAGTTTTGGATGTTCTATTCATAGACCAGCAGACGCAAGATATAAAATAAACAAAATAATTAAATAAGTACCAATTTATAGAAGAAAATGTATTATGAACGGGATCTTCCAAATAGCGGGGCCTCCTGAACGTTGGGACCAGGGCAAGGATCTCGCTTGTGGTACAGATCTACCACAATTTTTATTTTGCTAAAGCAAGATTCTTTCTCTTCTCCCGAATCTTACACCTATCGACCATTTGGCGAGCCTTTTGTTTCTTATGTACGTAGTACGTACATATACATAGCTTCTGCTTGTAAATGTCTTTTTATTTCTTTTGAACAAATTTAATACTAAAAATGGCCCCAGAGTATAATAGTTTTTCTAAATTTTAACACAAATAACACATGGTATAAATATTTGTTGCAAGTTATTGTTTAAATTAAATTAAACATATTATTACTGGACGTAAATGCGATTCTACCATTAGACTAGGCGATTGATTGATCACCCTAGTGATACCGATCTCGGTGGATGGTTGTATTAAACATACTTTGCATTCGGGAGGTTTTGGGTTCGAATCCGAGGGCTCCTGTCATTGTAGGGGTTTCAGGTGGTTTCCTCTAGAGTTAAGGCAAATGTCGTGACAGTACTTCTACCTATCCTTGCCCATTTTTGACTTTCTACATCCTCATCCACTATATTTGTACCTTTAACGGCCCCCTATAGCGGCCCGCCGCGCGAGCTGAGTGAGTACACACCCTAGGGTGCCGTATTTTCAAAACAGTTGTAAAAATATTCCCTGAGTGATGTGTGTTATCTTTGAATATTAAAAAACCCTTTCCTGGTGAATTTAAAATAGGCCTGTTAAGACAGCTAAGGAATAAAGATTAAACTATGGGGCCATCGATTTGGAAAGGGGACCCTGGTTCCTCTTTTGTCGTTTGCCTAGCTTATTTATTTTTGTATATTACTACTAGGGTTTCTCATTTTTGACCATTTTGCTTGTCCCGGGATTCCGGAAAGAAATCAGTCTTTGTCCCGGGGTTTCCAGGGATCCCTGGACGTAATAAATTATGTCAATATTTTTAAATAAATAACCCAAAAAAGAAAGGGGACAGTTTATTACTGAAAAACTACTGCAAGTCATATACAGGGTGATTGAAATTCGAGTTTAAGCACGGGAATCTCGCTTATTATAATAGCTAGAGTATAGGTTTAAATTCGGCAAAGTTGCTAAATTTCGGGCTCAATAATATTCCAAAGAAAAATTGAAAATATGGCTATGGCTTCTTAAAGGCCATATGTAACAATATCTCGAACGGTATCCGAGATTTTTGAAAATCGTCTTTAACTCCTTCGGAGTTTGAAATACCTATTTGAAATGTGTAAAAGCATAGCTAAAGCAACTTTTTAAGCCGAATCGGATGGTGGTCATAAATTTTTCCCAGATCGATTCGTTTTTGTTTTATAACAACCAACTTTTTTTTAATAATTTTTTGTTAGTAAAGATATTTTAAACAAACTCTGATAAGTTATGATAGTATTACAAAGATCTTAGCACAAAACAAACGAAAATAACGTTTTTAAAAAATCCCGGGAATTCCCGGGACAATATGTATCTACTATCCGGGAAATATCTTCTTCCTCTTAATCCGTTCCTCTTGTACATCAAGGTATGCTTTTCTATTTCTTTGTTATGTTTCTCCACTTCTGCCTATCGTTGGCTAATTGTGGCACATCTCTCCAGCTGACTCCTTTTTCTTCTAGTCTCTGCCTCACTTCTTTTTCCCATTTTATTCTTGGTCTTCCTCTATTTATTTTTCCCTCTATCTGCATTTTCCATCCTATTTTCGCGTATCTATTTTCTGGCATGCGTAGTAAATGTTCAAGCCATCTTAATTGATTCGTCTCCATTATTTTCTTAATATCTGTTACTCTTAAGTTATTTCGAATTTTTTCATTACTGATTTTATCGATCAGTCTACACCCCTCTGTTCTTCTCAAAAATCTCATTTCCTGTACCTGTATTGTTTGTTTGTGTTTTTGAGTTAGCGTCCAAGTTTCTGAACTGTACGTGAGAATGGGTGTACGTACACTGCATTCAAAACTCGCGTCTTCGTTTCTTTTGATATCTCCTTCTTGCTTATCAAACATTTATTAGTGGCGTAGTAAAATTTCGTCGCTGTTGCTATTCTGTTATTCAGATCTTCCTCCAATTTACAATTTCCTGCAATTATTGTTCCTAAATATTTAAAATTCGCTACCCTGCTCTTTTTTTGGTCTAGCATAATTGTAACTGGTTCATGCTTTATTATTGTAACCATCCTTTGTTTTTGTTATATTAATATTCATATAATATTATATCTACTTAATGTATCTGCCCATATGTCTAGATTGAATTGCAAGTCCTTTTGCTTTTAGCTAATAGTACCACCCCAACTACAAGGGCTAATTCTGTTAAGGATATTGGTTTTAGTTTATTCCAACCCCAGTAGACTTTCTTTGTGTTTTGCTTACATTCTTTAATTATTTTATCGATAAGAGTTATAAAGAGCAGTGGACTTAATGTGCTTCCTTGTCTTACTCCCACTGTTGTTATAAATTTCTGGGAACTGCTGTTATGGGTTCGCACATAATTTCTACTACTCTTATATAAACTCTTGATGGCGTTTAATAATCCTTCTCCCACTCTACTTTGTTTCAATATCTTCCAGATCTTCTCCATTGGCACTCTATCGAAGGCTTTAGAAAGATCGATAAAGCCCAAGTACACCATTTTCGAATGTTCCATTGTTTTTTCACTTAACTAAGTAAATGTAAAATAGCTTAAAATGGACCGGAATCCCGGAAAAGAAAACCTAATCGCTACAAATCCTGTAGGAAATATATATAATGGTGCGTCTTTACTAGGAAGGTCCATAAAAAAATTTCCCGTAGCCGAAGCTCGCTTAAAGCCGCGTACACACCGGGTTCGCGAACTGTTCGCGAACTGTTCGCGAACCCGGTGTGTACCTGGAGTATGCAAACAGTTCGCGAACAGCTCGCCAGTTCGGACAGAGTTCGCTCTGGAGGCGGTACATCAAAGGGGCTGTTCGCGAACTCGTGTCTGACATAACCTCACTTACTGACTGCACACGTTATTTGTGGTTGGTTTTTTATCATCGACAAGTCCTAAGATTGATGACATATTTATTTACATAACGCAAACCCTTTACCAACTGTTTTGGAGCTGTTACGAACACAATAATGTTTTGATGTGGACGTGTTTGCGAACCTGTCATGGACGAGAGTTTGCAAACTGAGTGCGCGAACCGAGTTCCCGAACCGAGTTCGCGAACCGTGTTCGCGAACTCATTTTGGTCAGTACGGGGCTTTATGCAGCTAAAAGGCAGGTAAAACTCACTCTGGAGTGGGAGCTTGTCTTCCGAAATCGGTGATTAGCCTCGTATTAGCAGTATAGCGATTTAAGATAAGCAAAAAAGTTGCAAATGTTTTCGAACTGCCTTTATAGTCGATGCAGCGTTAAAGCAATATACAGGGTGATTGATTGAGACCAGGGCTTATAAATATATTAAGAATGAAAAAGGTTATGGATCTGAAATTTTTGGTATGACCATAATGGCATCTGATCTGTTTACTAAAAATATTTTCAATATGGCGACACTTCCGGAAATACCGAAAGTTGACGTCTACTTTCTTATTTAAAATACAATGGTCTATTTTTTATTGCATGTTTGGATTCAAAACGTTATTTTAGAGATACTTTTATTAGCATTTCCTATACCTAAGTGCAGTCATTGTTTAGATTTTTGGACTTTTTTGAAAAACTTTTGAATTTCATCGTGATGCTTAATATTATCTAACGCCGCTATTTTTAAAGAAAAAACGCTTAAATTTAGACCATGCCTAGAAGGAACCTTGGAATACATGCTGGAATTTTTGCAATCGATGCATTACTTACAGGGTGTCCAAAATTTAATTTTCTTTTAATACAACTTCACACCACTAAAACTCGTTTTTTTCAATTACAATACCCAAACTTGTTCATTTTCAAATGCAAAATTGCAGCTGCATCAATCTGAATTAGCGTTTCCTATACCTATCTGCAACAATTTTCGAGTTATTAAGAATTTTTAATAAAGTTAAGAGAAGTTCTTTCAATAATTTTATGACATTCTTCATGAATATAAAACAAGTTCAAAATATTCGTGTTTGAATACTCTTGATTTTCCATTTTCATGGATACTTCAGACCTACGCAATAAAAGTGGTTTACAGTTATTAATATTGGCATTTGTTGTCATTTCCAAGGCCTACTATTTAAAAATAATGGAATTTCTTTTAACTTTATCAAAAATTCTTAATAACTCGAAAATTGTTGCAGATAGGTATAAGAAACGCTAACACAAATTGATGCAGAATGTAATTTTGCATTAGAAAATGAAAAAAAAGTTTGGGTGTTGAATTTGAAAAAAACGAGTTTTAGTGGTCTGAAGTTGTATTAAAAGAAAATTAAATTTTGGACATCCTGTAAGTAATGCATCGATTGCAAAAATTCCAGAATGTACTCCAAGGGTTTTTCTAGGCATGGTCTAAATCAGTGATTCCCAAAGTGGTCTTTATTGACCCTCAGGGGTCGACGACGACCTGCAAGGGGTCCATGTCAGCGAAAAAAAATATTGGGGGTTCATGAAATGAAAATGGGGGTCAACGATAGTGGATCTCATATAAGCAGGTCGTGACTTTAATTTGGGCATTCCATGAATGGAATAATTCACATACACATAGTACCTATTTAGTTACATAATACTACCTTATAATATAAAGACATATAACTATCTACATAAATTATAAAAGTATCTACCTATGAAGTAAAAATGTTTAAAACATAAATGTTCATGAAACGTGATGAAGAATTATATTAAAATTTAAGTTATTAGGTATCTTTTCTGATATATGAAACTGTTTAAGAATTATTATAAACTAACAGTTGCCCCGCAGCTCCACCCGCGTACATTTTTATTTTCTCGGCGTGTACAATTTTATTTTGTAAAAAAAAAAAGTTGATGAATTTGCCAAAAATCAATATCAGGTAAGCAGGGGGTCTACCCAAAACCGAAAAACATGGCAAGTGGTCTACGAGACAAAAAAGTTTGGGGACCTCTGGTCTAAATGTAAGCGTTTTTTCTTCAAAAATGGCGGTGTTAGATAATATTAAGCATCAAGATGAAAATTTAAAAAAATTCAAAAAATCCAAAAATCTAAAAAATGACCACTTAGGTATAGGGTATGCCAATAAAAGTCTCTCTAAAATAACGTTTTGAATCCAAAAATGCAATAAAAAATAGACCATTGTATTTGAAATAAGAAAGTAGACGTCAACTTCCGGTATTTACGGAAGTGTCGCCATATTAAAAATATTTTCAATGAACAGATCAGATGCCATTATGGTCAACCAAAATTTCAGATCCATACCCTTTTTCATTCTTCATATATTTTTAATGCCCGGTCTCAATCAATCACCCTGTATAACAAAACAACGAATGAGGAGCGAATTATTGATCAAACAAATTTCTTTAGGAGCCTGCAGGAGCTGCAGCTGGCGGTGCGGAATCCGCTGCAACTGCCGAAACAACACCACAAGATTTAGTCTCAGTAGCAGATGACCAGTCTATAAGAACTGATCAATTATTCGAAGGAAGCATAGGTAAAGAATTGTTAATTAATTTTAAAAAATAAGTAGAATACAACGCTTTCTTGTGAAATCATTTGGTACGATATTTTTGCAAATGTACCTACTTGTGAAGGGCAGCTTGTGCTTTTTCCATAAAACGAAATTTTAGCCACACTTTTTTTAATATTTCATGTTTCATTTTAGTGTCATCACACGATGAAGATGTATTCGAAGGTCCTCAAGGTCCACCTGGCGAAGGTATAGAAAGTAGGAGAACGGACGAAGGTAGCGGTTAAAAAGACACAATTATAAGAAATCTAGACAGTGCTAAATGCAAAATCTCAGTTAATTTTTAAACTAATTCAATTATCTTCAACGTGCTTGGCCCCTATTTGTGCTAAAGCTATAATGTCATCACAAAAAAACTTCCATTATGTAAGAAAAAAGATTAATTTTACGTTTAATAAATTTTATATTCTTGTGCGAATTTATTTGTTTATTTTTAAACCGGTACAACAACAACAAAAAACTAAAAAATACGTGGATGTAGCTTACAATAAAAATTTAATAATGTTTTCAATTTAATTTATAATTTTTGTATGATTAAGGTTTAATACAATACAATATAACTACCACAGCTTTTGGCTTTTAATTATTTTTAAAACACCTACAACGAATCAAAAATAATCACAGGAATACATTTTTTTTAAAATATTTTTCTTCAATTTAATAATTTGAATATGAAATAATAGAAATATCTTGATTTATTGGTTAAAAGTAGAAATATTTAGTGAAACAAAATTTTTTTGTTGATTTTTAAGATAAAGACGAAGCTTAAACATTAGTTGTTGTTTGTTGTTAATAACAATATTAAATTATCGTTTAAACAATTTCGAGAACGGTTTAAGACGAATGGTATATCGAAAATGTTCAAGTAACAGAAAAAAAATTATAAATTGCATATAGTAATAATGTTTTGCTATCTTAATGCTATAAACAGTTTTAGCAATAAAACTAGAACATTTGTATATGCTTAAGTGATAGCTACATATAATAATATACTTATAATAAATTAACAAACTAAATAATCACAACTTTTATTAATGACATTTAGCACTGTACTGCAGTTCTTTTTGCTTTTTATCAGTAAATTTTATCATTCATCTATCATTTATTGTACAGGATTGATCCAAATGAAGTTTTATTATTAAACGAACCACACAAAATACAGGATGGACCAAATTCGAATGATTTACGGGGTGTCTCGGTTCCTGCAATAATTAGCGAAATCTGATATCATTTCTTGGGCCATTATTTTGAAAAAACAACGCCTGTGTAATTACATTTTTTATATCGCTTTCCATTTTGGCCCTGCAGACGAAAATTGATTTTTCATATTTTTTGAAAATTTACTATAACTTCTTTAGTTATTAAAATAGAACAAAATGTTACCAAGGTTTTTTGTATAGATTTTAATGCTTAATTTAAAAACAAAATGAATACCTTGGCCTAGTTGGCCATGAGAATATATGAAAGTGCACTTTTTAGCATTTCAAAAATACACAGTTTTATAAATTTGTTACAAAAAATTAACAAGATATGGCTAATTTTATGAAAATTTTACCATCAAAGTTTGCTACGGTTTCGTAAACAGGTGATGTTTGCAATAAAAAAAGACCAAATGTCATTTCTAAGTCAATTCTGCTACGTTTTTAGCATTTACAATGTAAATTTCTAATATATTACTCCTATACATTTCAAAGCGTTCAAATTTAGCCATGTCCACAATACCACAAAAAACAGTTGTCAAATGCAAAAGGACACACTGATTTGCTTAAAAGCTAAACAATTTACTTGGATATGAAGTTTACTTGTTTATTAATTGCAAACATCACTGGTTTACGAAATCATGGCAAACTTTGATAGTGAAATTTTCACAAAATTAGCCATATCTTGGTTATTTTTTGCAACACAAAACTAGATATATATTATTACAAATCTAAAAAGACGCTCTTTTATATAAACCAGCTAGGGTTTCCAGATAAAAAGATTTAAGTTTTCTTCTAATTTCGAAAGTCAAGGGGGCTAAAAAAATGTTTTTAAAGTAAGCATCAAAATCTATATAAAAAACCTCCATACAATTTTATTTCATTTTAATAAAGTTATAGCATATATACCTATATATAAGAAGTTATAGTAAATTTTCAAAAATTATGACATTTCGTTTTTTGCCTGTAGTGCCAAAAAGCTGTAGTGCCAAAAAAGAAAACGATATAAAAAATCGGATTCTGTTCTGTTCTCACAAAAATAGCCCAAGAGACCGAAATCAGATTTTCGCTATCTATTACGATAAGGGAGATACCCCGTAAAACATTCGAATTTGGTCAACCTTGTACAGCTGAAATAAATTAGTTCATGTGCAGAAACTCTTCAAGTGTTCCCACACAAGAGCTCAATGAATAAACTTTGCCGCTTTGCAACCAACATTCAAATTCCTTCCATGTGTCGATTCGTGTTGTTGCTTACAAAATTACAAACTCTGAACTCTGAACTATTCTCAGTTGCTTGATTTCCACCTTAGTGGGATTAATAAGAATTTATTATTTATATCTCAAAATTGCATTAAGCATTAGTAAAAATATGAATCAAGCATTTAGGTTACTGCACCATGGGAGAAATTTTAAAACTTTAAAACCTTAGCGTAGTGTTAGAAAAAGTTTTGTGAAGTGGTCGATTAAATATTAGAGTCTGTCCTGTACAGGGTGGGCAAATTTCGATGCCCATTATTATTAAAGAAAAAAAGCCATCCCAAAAGTGTCTTTAAAGTTTTTCTCCATCTTTTCGTTTAAGCGAGATATTAAATTTTTTGAAAATTACCAAAAATCGGATTTTGGCTATATTTCGAAATTTAAGAAAGATATCAAAAATCTGTTTACGACATGCATTCCTCTCAAAAAAAGAAATCGAGACTGCGTACTTAGTTTTTTTTCTATCTCTGATAATAACCGATAAACCCTGTATGGGCATCGAAAATAGGCCACCCCGTACAATTTTAAATTAATTGAATTATCCTTTTTTAGAACCAATCGAAGGTAAACCAGTCGTAGAAGATGATAGTGTAAAAAAAGAGGAAGATGCAATAGTAGCAGACGTTGTTAAGGAAGGTGAAGTGGAGGAAATGAAGGAAGGTGAAGTGGAGGAAAAGAAGGAAAGTGAAGTGGAGGAAAAGAAGGAAGGAGGAGAAGAAACAACAGAAGTTGAGGAAGAAAAGAAGCCAGCAGTAGAAGAAGAGACAGACGAATTAGAACTAGGGTTTGCTGGTATTATGTGTACAGTAATGACACTATTTATTGGGCCATCAGCAAAGTTCGTGCCGTTTTATTTTTAGTACAACTAGGTCTTCTTTTAAATGTTAATCTTTATTTCAATCAATGGTATTTTCACCATTTTATTTAACCCTTTCGCTAAGATGCACAGTGGGGTATATGCAGTGGTGAGCTATGAAATTTTTAACAAAGGGCTCGCTCATAATTAAATAAAAACAAAAAGATAATGTTAATTATATGTTGGAAAAAAAATTGCATTTTAAATTCAAACGTGAATAATCGAGTGATTGTACATAATTCAAAAAATTCTATTGTGCGACGGGTTATTCTAAATGTAATCGTCATTGCTTGATAGGCATGACTTCGTCGCTTTACAAATGTATGTAATGAAAATGATTTTAAGATACATTTTTTCTTGAGAAAATGGTTAACAAGAAGAACAAGGGGCTCGCAAATTAAGAAATAATTTAACAAAGGGCTCTCGCGAGCCCCCGCGAGCCCCCTACAGCTCACCACTGGGTATATGCCTGATCTGGCTGACCAAATTAATTTTTGTTATTTTATTGATTCAAAACATGCAAATTTTTTAAGTCAAATATTAAAAATTATATTTTTAGTCAAAACAATCGTTTTTACTAGCATGATATACAGGGTGGTCCACAAAAAAGGGCCACTTTTGGGATCTCGTAAACGGCCAGAGCTACAAAGAAGTTTAAATTAAACAAATTGTTCCCCTTTCCGACACCTATTCGGTGTAGCGTTAATATTTTTAAAACGTTCCATGGGACATGGGAACAAAAATCGAAACAGACATTTTTTTAAAATCGTTTGTAAGTCGGTTATGCAAAAATAGTTTTGGAAATTTTTTAACGCCCTCTAAAATGAAGACATTCATTTGTTTCAATATTATTTAAAGTCATACTCTATGGCCTCTCATACGGACTTTTAAATGAATTTTATTTGTTTTGAGCCTAAATATTAAAATAAATACATTAAACCTTATATTATTGAAAGGAGAAAAAAAAAGCTTTTTCATAAGGGCTTAGCCAACTATGGTTTCCATTTAAAAATAATTATGCAAGTTCGTAATTTATCTGAGAATTTAAAAAATATTGAAACAAATTGATGTTTTTATTTTACAGTGCGTAAAAAAAATCTACAACTTTTTTCCAAAACATTGATTTGTATCATCAAGTATAACCAAGTTTAAAAAATGAACATTTTCATTATTGCTTATTATCTAGCGTGCCATGGAACTTTTTCAAAACGTTAAAGCATCTTTGAATAGGTAGGTTTCAAAAAGGAGAACAATTTGTCTGATTTAAACTTATTTGTAGCTCTTACCGTTTACGAGATCCCAATAGGGGCCCTTCTATGTGGAACACCCTGTACAGGCTGAGCATTTTTTGACCGATTGTATGGGTAAATTTTTTATTATTAAATATACAGAAATTGATTAGCAAATTTGTGCAGAATTCATAAATAAATCTAATGCCACATTAAAAATTGCCCTATGTTCTCAACTTACTATTATATTTCTAAAAAAAAAAACTGAAGAAGCTCGATTTTTTTAAATTTTAAATATTTTCATAACTATATGAGCTACAACAAAGGAAAAAAATCGCTTAGATCTTAAATACGTTTATTTATATTTTTTGCTCGTTTTGGTGAACTATTTATTTGTTTATTTTAGTATCTTCGATGCATGTTTTCCAAGCTTTGTACTGCAAATATTAATTCGTCTCAACCTACGATTCTTTTCAGTCTTAGGCGCTTACCCGATTCCTCAAATATCTTCTATTTCTAGTCTAGTAATTTTTTTGTTTCCTAGCAAACAAACCATTTCATATCAAAAATAAACCATGACCCATAAAAATGACATTTATGACTAAAAGAACTTATTTGGTCTAATACAAGTAAAACCAAGAGAATCCGGGACAACTTTTTTAATTTTTCTAAATTTAAAACCCTCGTTTTTATATTCATGTAAAAAAATATATCGGGACGCGCCCTGAAGTATAATAAAAACCTTCGGTTTCTTTAAAAATCGGCAAAAAAATTACCAAAATAACTACTTTTTTGGAATGGAACTTTTAGTAGGTAGTTTAAAATTACTACAAATTCATTAAAATATTCTCACGTGCCTACTTAGGAACAATCCATATTTTAACACCATTGTCAGTTTTATAGAGTTTCTTTCCAAGTGAATTGTAAATTTCGAAAAAAATCTGTAGGGACCAAGTCGAGTAAATAAGGTGGGTGAATTAGGATTTCCCAATTAAACTCTCGTAATATATGTTGGGTGGGCATTAAAAAATATGGTTAGCGCACTGGTCGGCAAACTCATTAATCAACAGGGCCAATATCAACAGTACAACGATTGAAATTCCTTTTGAGAGCCAAATTTTTGTTTGTTCGCATGAACATCTAGACCCGAAAAAGGAAAGAACAGAAAACGCTAGTATTTTCAGCTGATGATGAGCCAGGAACACTATTCCAGGTGTTAAAAATCAACATTATCTTCCTTCTTTAGGTCTTTCCAAGCAGTCAAACCAGTCATCATGAAGTTTCAATCGCACTGTACGTGCGCGCCTGCACGTGGTATTTTGGGAAAGAGCCACACTCAAGGGCCCAAAGGGTCGCATGTGGCTCGCGAGCCGCGGTTTGCCGACCACTGGTCTAGCGTTATCATGGTGAAAACTTAGTCTATTTGCAAGTTCTGGCCGTTTTTACTGCAATCAGCTGCTCCAGATTTCCTAGTTGTTGACAAAGGTTTTCTGTATTTATAGTCTCCCAAAATTGAGAAATTCATAATGCAGTATAATACATTTGCAGTTCCATCTTTTTCGAATGAATTGCTAGTTTAACGGTGGTTTCAGATGACTGTTCTTACAGCACCCAATCGTTTCGATTTATCGTATGATATCCATTTTTCATCTATCCAGAAAAAAGGTTAAGCAGATAAATTAATATATAGCAAATTTTCTTGAATCAGTTTGACCGGTACTTACTTTTTGTAAGGATTAACCATGCTTATCTTCTTTATATGGTTGAAAACCTGGGTATTTCCAGTTTTGTTTTTGTAATGTCATCATCGTCGTTGTCATTGTTGTTAATAAAGAAGGCCGAAAAAAAAACAAATGCGTTTGAGCGGCACGAGATTTAGGATTACCTAACATTTTGATTTACATTTTTTTTAATGATTTATGAACCTAAGCTGACCTAACTTAACCTTTTTAAGAATGCTTATTGAGACTAGAATTTAAAATGTATTCATTAATAATAATAATAATAATAATAATAATAGGCTTTATTTAGTTATAAAAGAAACTATTTATACATCAATCTTTACAACTAGTACTTCAAATTAAAATTGCAGTTTTACATGGGTCTTACAACCTTCTTTAAACGCATGCAGATTAACAGAATATTTTAATTCGTTTGGTAATTGATTGATTAATATTACAAAATACGTAAGCAAAGCATACTTTTTTGTGTTTACTCGCCAAAAAAAATTCATTTTTATTGTTATAAACATTTAATTAATCATATATCTTTTGGTTACGTTTAGAAATAGTGGAAGACGTAGAAGAGAGAGGAATAGAAGATTACGAAGGAGAACTAGCGGAGTACGATGAAATACAATTAAGAGAAGGTGATGAGAACAGTAGTACCAATAACATAATTATTTTTATTGCAAGAACTATTAGCATTTTTGCAGTATTTACTTTACTCGTCTTAACTCTTGAGCGGGCGCGCCCCTCATTTTTACACGACCGTGCACGTGGCGTCCTTTGTCCATAACAAGTAACTCTTGTGTTTAAAAGCAGCATTCGTTTGTTTTTTTATCAATAAAATCTTTTTTGTGCGATCGTACTAGAAACAGCTGTTTGACGGACGCGTTAGCAACCATAAAGTACTGCATTACCGGCCCTATCCTTAGCAACGGCCGTAAAAGTTACTTTTCAGGCCGTTACCCTTAGCAACGGCCGAAAAAGTAACTTTTACGGCCGTTGCTAAGGAGAGGGCCGGTAATGCAGTACATACGCCGTCGTCTGTCAGTGACAGACTGTCGCGTAGTTCCTAACCTATAATTTTGAAAATTACTAAAAATTTAAATTGTTTTTAATTCGATCGCACAAAAAATGTAATATGCACCTCGGCCAAAACGTACTTTTTGGCCTTGATACATAAATAACTATTATGTTTTACAAATACAACTCACAATAACATTTCTTCATAACACAAATTATATTTTTCCAAGACCACTAATGTAAATAACTCTCACTGTACTGCCTGCATGCATAGTACGTGGGCCCTTACGCACGATAAGCAAAAAGCACGGTGTTTTAAAGAAATGATTTAAGTAGACCACGTCAAACGCTTCCTACATGCCTAGTGAGTGAGTTATAATGCACGGTAAGCAAAACGCACACTTGTCTAGAAATGTCAAAGTAGGCTTACGTCAAAATTAACAAGAACGTAATTACATGTGTATATTAGCCAAAAAGCCGTTAAAATCGTAGGTATTATGTGATCGTAGAAAAAGTATGCTACATAACACGAGTTGTAAAGCAATTACGTACTCGTGGAAACTAAATATAATACAAAATATTTTCAAAATTGCTTTAATAGTTTAACACACAATCTTAAATAACATTTGTAAAATTCTATTTATTTATTCTAATTACTTTCTTTAGCTTTACATGTTTGGCAGATATTTGCGGTTTTGACATGATTTTTGAATAGAGAATTTTTCATACAGAATTGAAGTAATAAAGTTATATTGTTATTTTTACGACAACGTACTTAATTACGTATAGAAGTCAAAATGACTCTGAAGGAATACACATTATTTTACGATTAGATCGAGAGTTCTAGACAGTTTCTACATTGAATTTCATAAAACTGACATACTTCAAACTCCAACGCGCCCACTCGAGGGTTAATCCTTCTAATATACAAAATATTTAACATTTAAATGTTAGTTTACCTATTAAAAAATATGCTTATAACGTTCTTAGCAAGGACCCTGATAATAAATCACACTCATTATGTCATTACGTAATTATAGGTCTTGAAATATACGAGGTAGGTGAAGAAGAGCTTCTAGAAGAGGAAGGAACCGATGCAGGTTTATATGAATGCTTAAATCTTAAATACAAGCTTTTTTTGTGATAGGCCGGTTTTGTTTTTGAATAACTTTTTAAACCACCCGATGCGTGACAAAAACGAGTATACAGGGTGCACCACGACCCTAAGATTCTTCGATAGCTCCTTTATTAATGAAAATATAAAAAAATGTTTAATACAAATATTGTGCGAACCTATTTTCTACATAACCTAAAATTATTTTCAAATATACAGGGTGTTTCGTTTGACCGGCACATATAAAAATTTAATTTTTTTAAATAGAAACCCTGTATATTTTTACATTTTTGGATTTCTCTTAAAATTTACTTTAAAAAATGTAAAAGATTATATGGGTCTTAAGTCAACCGTTTTCGTAAACTTTACATTTTTGTGAAAATTTTGAGCGATACAGCACTTTCAATTTTTTTTAACATTAAAGTTATTTAAAAAAGCGGTAAAATTTCGTTTAAAATTTATATTGACAATAGATTAATTAACACTTTGCGCTAGCTACATTTTAAAAATATTATACAGGGTGTTTTTTACGCTTGGTCAAACTTGTGAAACTTTAAACATCGATAAGTCATTTTTCTTAAATGCAACACCCTGTATATTTTTACATTTTCTTGTAGATAATTTAATTGTCTTTCGAAATTATTAAGCATGTCCTATACCTAAAGTTAATATTTTTCGAGCTATCTCGATTTTTATTAGTATTACTAAGGCAATTAAAATATTTTAAAGTGGGCTATGGACGTAAGTCGTAATTTTTCAAAGAATTTTTGAACAAAAGAATAAAAAGAGCTCCAACTTTAATTTTAGTCCAATAATGTACCCCTTTCCCCCGAAATTTATCGTATAAATTGTTTAAAATTATATCCTTGTTCATGTTCTACGCACAGCCGTAGATGTTGTCTCAAAGACTCTAGCACTTTTGATAACATTTCGGGGGTTATACCATTAAAAGCAACACAGGAAGTAATGCAGTTGCCGAACACAGAATATCCTAATAGATGGATAGGGCGAGGTAGACCAATCTCCTGGCCACCTAGGTCACCTGATCTTACCCCTATAGATTTATTTTTGTGGGGACCCATAAAACAGGTGTATCAAGACACCCCAACAACTAACTGCTGAAGATGTGCAGAACAGGATTCGTGTTGCTTTTGATGGTATAACCCCCGAAATGTTATAAAGGGAGCTAGAGTCTTTCAGACAAGGTCTACTGTGCGTAGAACAAGGACATAATCTTGAACAATTTATACGATAATTTTCGGTAAAATGGGGTACATTTTTAGCCTAAAATTAAAGTTGCAGCTCTTTTTATTCTTTTGTTTAAAAATTCTTTGAAAAATTACGACTTACGTCCATGGCCCACTTTAAAATATTTTAATTGCCTTAGTAATACTAATAAAAATCGAGATAGCTCGAAAAATATTAACTTTAGGTATAGGACATGCTTAATAATTTCGAAAGACAATTAAATTATCTACAAGAAAATGTAATAATATACAGGGTGTTGCATTTAAGAAAAATGACTTATCGATGTTTAAAGTTTCACAAGTTTGACCAAGCGTAAAAAACACCCTGTATAATATTTTTAAAATGTAGCTAGGGCAAAGTGTTAATTAATCTATTGTCAATATAAATTTTAAACGAAATTTTACCGCTTTTTTAAATAACTGTAACGTAGAAAAAAATTGAAAGTGCTGTATCGCTCAAAATTTTCACAAAAATGTAAATTTTACGAAAACGGTTGACTTAAGACCCATATAACCTATTACATTTTTTAAAGTAAATTTTAAAAGAAATCCAAAAATGTAAAAATATACAGGGTATTCTATTTAAAAAAATTAAATTTTTATATGTGCCGGTCAAACGAAACACCCTGTATATTTGAAAATACTTTTAGGTTATGTAGAAAATAGGTTCGCACAATTTTTGTATTAAACATTTTTTTATATTTTCATTAATAAAGGAGCTATCGAAGAATCTCAGGGTCGTGTTGCACCCTGTATAAACACAGACATGACCCACAGATCGCCAGTCAATCCAGACTCCTGAAAATGTGTGACCTCGTCGAAACGTCGAGAACTCGGTATCTCTAAAGACCAGCAACAGCCGCGGTTCAGCGCCCGAGAACCTAGTTCAACAATGTATATATTTTATACAGAGTGTACAAAAAGAAACGTAACGGATCAATATCTCGTCTTGTGATAATTTTACAAAAAAAAGTTTCGAATAAAAGTTGTTTGTGGTAATTTACTACATAACCTAAAACCTATTTTCAACTATACACAGTGTTTTGCTTTGCGTACCGATACGTCACTTTGTTTTCTTAAATAGAAAACCCTGTATATTTTGCACTTTTTAAATGCAGAATTAAATTGTCTTTCAAAATGTTTAGGGTTTTATGAACCTAAAATTAATCGTTTTTGGGTTATTTAAGTTTTTATGAAAATTTTCACATAAACAGGACTCTAAGAAAATATTGAGATTTCACAACAGCAATTTCAGAACGAATTCCTTTGAAACCCTGTTCTACAATAGTATCATAGTGATTGCCGACAAGTTAAAATTTTAAAATAATACACAGGGTGTTTTTTATGCTCTACAAAAAAGCTATTTGCACTTTTTTTTTTTTTATTGGGAGAGATTATATACGACTTTTATAATTTTAGCATTGAAATTGCTATGTTGCGTGATCCAAGTCTACACTCTGTATTACTGTTTTTTATTTAGATTTTCGCGGGTACCAACAAAAAAAAGTGATAAATTGTTAACGTTCGAGCAACATGACTGTTAAATTACAGGTGACAAACAACAATAACAGCAATACAAAATCGGTCTCCTATTATACAGGGTGTCATTAGTGCGGGATCGGTCGATTGTGGCTAAACGGTTCGAGATAGAAATTAATTATAAAAACAATTTATAAAGATTAAACTGACTACAAATTCTATAAAATAATATTTGACATTATTCACAAAAATATCAAGTATTAAAATTTTTATAAAACAGTTCAAGTCGCTATAGTTACTGCTTCCACATTGATATGAAAAAGTTTGAATCACGCTTACAGAGTGTTCATAAATAGGTGGCAACTTCCATGATTTTAAAAAGCTCGTAACTCTTTTTTTTTTCAAAAGCAAACCCCTTTATTTTCCCATCGAATAGTCTTTAAGAGAGCTTCATTTTTTGTTTAGTATGTCCTATACCCAAAACTCATTTTCGAAATATTCGACATTTTTTCTTCTAATCGTTATTGAAGCAAATAGAGTGTGCCGTGGCAATCGAAAAAAACTGACTATTCACTTTACTAACGTCAAAAACTTGTCATTTATTTCTTGAATTATTGCATTTCCACAATTTATTTTACTTTACAAGAGCAAATTCATAATGTCTTATTCGCCATTTCGTGTATTTAATCACTAATAGTAGGCAGATACTTATCCTTGAGGATTCACTTATAACATAAGCAATAAATTAATTGGCAAACAAATCAATTTTATTATTGTTATGAACTTTACTAGTGTTTCTAAACCTGTATGGGGTTTGACTTAACTCTAACTTCTCACTGATTTTTCTGGTGCTATTATGGGTATCTTCAACAACACCCGTCAACACCAAATATTCATTTTCTTCATTGGAAATATTCTTCCTGCGATCGGTTTTTTTATAATCTACATGCCCGGTTCAAATCGCTCCTTCAACTTTTCAAAAGCATCTCGTTCTGAATAGCATCTCTCAGGATATCGTTGTGCGTAAATCCTTGCCGCCAGCAAAGAATTTCTTTCACCTTCTCCCAGGCAATAAACCATATCAATTTGCACTTGTAAAGTAAAATTCATAGTGGAAATGCAATAATTCAAGAAATAAATTACAAATTTTTGACGTTAGTGAAGTGAACAGTCAGTTTTTTCGATTGCCACGGCACTCTATTTGCGTCAATAAGGATTAGAAGAAAAATGTCGAATATCTCGAAAACGAGTTTTGGGTATAGGACATACTTTAACAAAAAATTAAGCTCTCTTAAAGACGAATTTGATGACATAAGAAAATATAGTGGTTTGCTTTTGAAAAAATTGAGTTACGAGCTTTTGAAAATCATGGAAGTTGCGACAAATTTATAAACACCCTGTACGCGTGATTCAAACTTTTTATATCGAGCGAATAGAACAATGTTTTCTGCATGTTCCTACCAAATTACAACGCTGTACTTCGAAAAATAACTTTAGGAGATTTTTTTTAAAAAAGACTTAAAAGTTAAAACCTTGAAAAATTTTGAAAATAATTTGTTTTTAGTGACTACGCCGCATAAAAACATGTAGTATTTTATATTGATGTAAAGCTAGAATAACGGCGGTCAAAAATATTAAATAAAAAATGGGGTGTTGTATTTGAAATATAAAAGTTGCTATTGGTTCTAGAGAGGTTACTCGCCCTGTATATATAAAAATATTTTTATCGTGTTTGGAAGAAAAAACTGTATCAAATAGCGTTTGAATCAACTTTCTATCTCAAACCGTGTAGCCACAATCGACCGATTCCACACTAATGACTCATCCTGTATAAAACACCTTGCACTTATTCTAATGTTTAACTTTATATAAGAGGGTGTAGCGGTATTAGAAAAAACTTTGCGTAAACATAAAAAAAAAACCTTTCGCCGAAGAAAATCAATAACATACGAGCTAACTCCACGCCATATTGATGAAAACGCGCAACCACGTAAAGTTAGTGGTGATTTTGTTCCACTTGAAGCAAGCTTAACAGGAATGGTTACCATAGCATCAGTCGTTCATTGTAAGTATGTAAAAATTAATAAATCTTATCGCGTCTGTATTTTACTAAAACTTAAAGTTGAACGGTTTGGAGAGGAAGAAGAAGAAGAAGAGAGCATTAAAGAAGAAGAAAAACCCCATAAGGAACCAATTAACAGATCTGAATATTATGAGCTATATAAAACGTTGTTTCACGAAAAAGGCGAAAGAAAACTTAAAAACAATTTTTTGCAAAAGAAAATGGTTGATTATTTCAAAAAACGGAGGGTATTACAGTTATCGATTGTTTTCTTTATTACAACACAATTAAAAAAGATACGTTGTAGATGGAACATGTCTTTAAAGAAAGCGATCAACAGGTCGACACAGAACAACGATATCATAGAATGTTAGGCGCGCTTGGAGAATTAAAGGAACACGACAATAGAGAAAAAAATTCAATTTTATGTGAACTAAACGATTTGCGAGAAGAACGAGATGAACAAATCGCACAACTTAATTCTGATTTCAATGCAATGCAAAATTGGGAAAAGGAGACGGGAACCGGTCTGATTAACTCGAAAACTGGAAAGGAAATGCCGGAAAAGGTTATGTCCACGAATTAAACTACTTCAACAAATAGTCTAGTGAGATTACTTGGAAAATTTCCTTCACCTGTCAGATTTGCGTTTTTAACCAATCACTAATCTTAAATCTTCCAGGGACTACCAATAGGAGCATTATTACAAGGTAATAATTTTACATTCCCTGTCAGATGTTGGTACACCCGTCAAATTTGCGTTTTCGACCAATAACATCAGATTTCCTAGAAACGACCAGTAAACATAACCATACACTAATAGGAGTAATATTCTTTTCGCAATTAACTGATTTTCATGCGTTTATTGGTCGTTTCGAAGAAATCTGAGTTTGTAATTGGTAGAAAATATAAATTTGGAGAGGGAATTAAATATTTTGTTCTTTTTGACGAATTTCGGCGACCAGTAGCGTTACGGATTAAACCACGCCCCTGACGCACCGCTCTGACACTTAGGTGAAGGAAATTTTCTGACAAAATACAAGATGTGTATAAATTGGCGGAAGCGCTACACGTGACGATGTTCTTCGTAAAATTCTACGTCGAAAGTCTTCGTATATACAGGGTGCCCATTTTTCTAACCTGTTGTATGGGTAACTCCGTTAATATTAGAGATACAGAAACGTTTAAATTAGCAAATTTGTGCAGAATTTTAAGGGAAATCTGATTCAAATTTGACCTACGTCATCAACTTTATGAAATATTTTGAAAAAACTGAAAAAGGTCGATTTTTTCAAACTTGAATAATTCCGTAACCATATGAGTTAGAACCAAAATAAAAATTGGCTTTTATAGATGTTTTTACGTAGATTTTAAATATGTTAACGGAATTTTCATAGCACTCTCGATTTCCGAGTTATAGCACAAACTTGCATTTTTTTAAATGGAAGTCATAGTTGGCTATGGTCTTATTAAAAAGGTTATTTTTTTCTCGTTTCAATGATATAAGGGTTGTTATGCTTTACGTTTGTAGTTTTTCTTTAAATAAGCAAAAATCAATATACATGTTCACTGCCTACTAATAGATGGGAGTTATCCTGTGTTGGTTCTTTTTTTTTTCGATGTGACATTTAAGAGTTGTCTCTTATCGTTAGTGTAGCAATTATTAGCCAGTTACGGCCTTTTCAGTTGACACCACATTCAAAGGACAACTCCTGGGTAGGGTAGATGATGTTGGTATATAATTTACGTATTCTAGGACTCTATCTTCATCTTCTTGCTTAAATTTAATTTTCAAACCTTTGGATTTTGTAAATGACCTGTATTTTTTTAAATTGGTTTCTAATAACGAAAAAAATTTCTTTCTTTGTTGCCTCCTTTCCATAAATCTTTGCAAATACATTTCACTTGAATTTCTACTATTTCTATTACAAGCCTAGTAATAAAAAAGCATGTCGTTTCTTTTTTCATTAGAAAACATTGTTTTTGAAATTTACAATAAAGTCAATCAAAAATTTTGATCAACACGAGAGAGAGATTTATACGTATAACAAACAATAAATTTTATTTGACAAACTTTGAGGTTTTGTTTTTAAAATTTGTAACTGGCTAATAATTGCTACACTAACGATAAGAGACAACTCTTAAATGTCACCTCGAAAAAAAAATAACACCAACACGGGATAACTCCCATCTATTAGTAGGGAGTGAACATG
The DNA here is from genome assembly GCA_947652605.1 of Elmis aenea. NCBI lineage: Eukaryota > Metazoa > Arthropoda > Insecta > Coleoptera > Elmidae > Elmis > Elmis aenea. The sequence continues at coordinate 10,972,858 of OX393582.1, read as the reverse complement.
TATATTGATTTTTGCTTATTTAAAGAAAAACTACAAGAGTAAAGCATAACAAACCTTATATCATTGAAACGAGAAAAAAATAACCTTTTTAATAAGACCATAGCCAACTATGACTTCCATTTAAAAAAATGCAAGTTTGTGCTAGAACTCGGAAATCGAGAGTGCTATGAAAATTTCGTTAACATATTTGAAATCTACGTAAAAACATCTATAAAAGCCAATTTTTATTTTGGTTCTAACTCATATGGTTCCGGAATTATTTAAGTTTGAAAAAATCGACCTTTTTCAGTTTTTTCAAAATATTTCAAAAAGTTGATGACGTAGGTCAAATTTGAAAATGGTATCAGATTTCCCTTAAAATTCTGCACAAATTTGCTAATTTAAACGTTTCTGTATCTCTAATATAAACGGAGTTACCCATACAACAGGTTAGAAAAATGGGCACGCTGTATATATATATAAAAATGTTATGAAATATAAAATGTTTAGGAAATTTACTCAGTAAGGGATTAAGGCTTTTTTAATCATTGAAGAATGAACTTTAATTTATTATTGTTTTTAGTAATAAAATTCCATAATATACCCTAATATACTTGTTATTGTACTTCATACTTTAACAATGAAATACAGTGCCATTATAACTTATTGGAGGCTGTTTCAATTATTAATATAAACAGTAATAAACTTAATACCATGTTAGTTAAACCCATAATTTGCGCGAACTTTAAACACCATAAAATAATTTTTATGGCACTGTAATTCATTTTACTTTAGAACCGGATTCGGATTCCTAAAATAATCGTGGATTCGATTCGGATTCGTCGAATCCAAAAATACCGAATTTTCCCAAACCCTACTTGCATTCGGACATATTTACCAAAAATTATCGATAATTTTCAATGCACTGGTTATATTACTACTGATAATTAAAACAAAGACTATTATTACACAAGGAACACGTTTCAAAATTAAGGGCCAGTCGGTCATTAAAAAAAGACACTTTTTACACACACTTTTCCATCACCATCATCATCGTTATCCTCTTTTACCCGCAGGTGTCGAGGTTTGTTCCTTCACATTACTTTCCCTCAACAAAGCTACGCCACCCCTTCCGGTCCCTGGCCAGCACCCTTGCTCCTCCCATGATTTTCCTTTACGTTTTAGTATCTCCGTTACGCTGTTGTTCCAGGCTGTTCTAGGTCGTCCCATTTTATTTTTACCTATTTTTCTGGCTTCCCATATTTTCTTTACTTGTGTTGCGTTGTCCATTCGTATTAAATGGCCTGTCCACTTTAATTTCTTCTCCTCTATTTTACTTTTCAGTGACTTCCTTTTGTTTTTCTCTTATGTGTTCGTTTCTTATTTTATCTACTCTTCTTACCCCTACCATCGATTTTTTTTTAACTCCATATATTTCCCTAAATATCTACATCTCCCATACTTTCCGTTTCATCTCTGAATGTAAGTCATTTACTAATGTCTTCCTATTTTCTGTTTATAAATAAAACTCATAGATATTTAAAACTGTTAAGTATTTCAAAATATATTCTTTTGCTCTTCTCGATGTTATCTAAAAAATTGCCAGATATAATCTTTATTACTTCCCACCTCTATGCACTTTTGTTTATTATACAGGGTGATTGAAATTGGAGTTTAAGCATGGGGGACTCGCTTATTATAATAGCTAGAGTATAGGTTTAAATTCGGTAAAGTTGCTAAATTTAATAGGAAAAACCGGAAAATACGATTTTTGAAAATCGCCTATAACTCCTTTAGAGTTTGAAAATTTTAAATGTGTAAAAACATTCTCGAAGCAACTTTTTAAGCCGAATCGGCTTCCCAGATTAATTCGTTTTTGTTTTATGATAACCAACTTTAGTTTTTCTTTTGGGTGCAAATTTTGCTATTTACATAATTAAATATTTTTTTTCTGAATTAGTTGGTGTATCACAAATGGTATTTTACTTCTTTATTTATTGCCAAATTAAAAAAAAGGGTTTTTAACAATAACCATTATAAATCGAGTAGGCCGGTCGTTGTAGTTTATGTTGTTTCCATGACAACGAATCAACAAACTAAAAGATTTGAAATGCTATTACTTGTCACATTCATAAATTCGTAAAAATGAACTTTAATAACGAAGAAAAACGCGACATCCTGCGATTTTTTTATTCATTGAATAGGAATTCTATATTGTCAAGTCAACGAAATGCAGAAACATATCTAGAAAGAAGACAACCCTCGCACACATATTTTTGTACGTTGGACAGAAACCTAGGAAAAGATGGGGTTTTTGCCAAAAATATGGCAGAAAGGTTTCAGATGTCAATAAAAAAAACATTTTTATTACAAATATATACGGAAAAAACACTAAATTAAACAAAATTTTAAGTAAATTTGTATAAAGCATGTGATGTGTAACAAAACTTAAAAGAACGGTATAAAAATTCGCCCCATATCGCGTTTCTCTTCTTTATTAAAGTTCATTTTTTACATATCTATTAAAATGACAAACAACGGACTTTTAAAACTTTTAGTTTGTTGATTGGTTGTCATGGAAATAACATAAATTACAACGACCGGCCTACCTGATTTATAATGGTTATTGTTTAAGACCCTTTTTTTAATTTGTCATAAAACAAAAACGAATCGATCTAGGAAAAATTGGTGGCCCAATCCGATTCTGCCTAAAAAGTTGCTTGAGCAAGGTTTTTTCACATTTGAAATATTTCATACTTCAAAGGAGTTATAGACGATTTTCAAAAATCATATTTTCCGGTTTTTCCTAATTGTTTTTGGATACCGTTTGAGATATTTCCAATTTCTCTTTGGATTATCAATAAGCACAACATTTAGCAACTTTGCCGAATTTAAACCTATATTCTAGCTATTATAATAAGCGAGATCCCCATGCTTAACCTCGAATTTTAATCACGCTGTATAGAAAATAATAAACATAACTTTTCATTTTAGATGATTGACCAATTGCTGAAAAGGCAGAGAACAAAATGGGAACAAGTTGGTGAAATGAGGCTAGAATATATTAAAATACGAAACCAAGTATCAGAAAAACAAAGCGCTTTAAAAGAATTAGATAGAATTGGAGATAATTATCATCTCATTGATTATGAACAACTGAAAGTTGAAAATCAAAATCTTACAGACAAAATAGAAGAGAGGGATGAAGATCTTACAAGGCTAAGAATAAAATGTTCAGGTGCTATACAATGTCTAGCTCACATAAGGGAAAAGTCAGCAGATGCGCAATTGGACATAATCGAAACAAGTTCCAGATTAAATGAAATTGAACAGGAATTTATGGAGGTTTGTAATTTGGTTTCTGATTTATTTACATATTTTTGCTATTCTTTTTTCGTATAAGGCTTTATCAAATTTTTCTCAAATTTAATTTTAAGTCATCCACCAACTTTTATCAAAAATAACAGTTTCTAATAAATTTTTAATAAAATATCAATTTTAGGTGAAAAACAGCCTTAATGTTTCAAAAAGACAATTAATGTTTTTATGACTATGTAAAAAAATATAGGGTGTTGTATTAAAAAAAAAAAAGAGATCGATGTTTAAGGTTTCTCAAGTTTGACCAAGCATAAAAACGCCCTGTATAATATTTTAAAAATGTAGGTGGTGCAAAGTGTTACATAATCTATTGTCAATCTAATCTCCAAGCGAATTTCTTCAGACTTTTCAAAGTTTTTAAATGTTGAAAATGTCTGAAAGTAGGTACTGTATTTTCATGAAAATGCAATTTTCACGAAAACGGTTGACTTTAGACCCATACAACCTTTTACATTTTTTGAAGTAAATTTAAAGGGGAATCCAAAAATATACAGGGTATTTTATAAGAAAAAGTATAACTCTGATATGCTACTCTTTTTTGAAGCACCCTGTATGTTTGAAATAGTTATTTATGTATCAAGGCCAAAACGTGTAACTTTTTTGGCCACGTCTCAGCCAGCAAACAGGCAAGGACGAAAAAGTACGTTTTGGCCGAGGTGCATATTACATTTTTTGTGCGATCGAATTAAAAACAATTTAAACGTTAAGTACCTATTTTTCAAACTTATAGGTTAGAAACTACGTGACATTCTACCACTGACAGATGACGGCGTATGCTGTTAGCGGTGGAAACGTACTTGCATAAATCTGTATATGTATAAATAATTAATTTAAATAACCTTTTTTTGTGCGATTGTAATGATTTATTCATAAATTTAAACATTGATTAATTATTAATTACATAACGTGTACCATATCATATATTTATTTATTAATACATAGTATAATTTACAGCAATAGAACAGTTAGTACAATTATTATTATATTAAAATATTAGGTTATAAACTACCTGACAGTTAACAACCTAAAGACCTCTACGTCACTACCCTTAGCGGGGAAGCCATAATCTCAGACAACTTATATTCAGACACGCACATGCGCTTTCCGTTCTGCTTTATGCAAATGATCTTTTTCGCACGCTGTAGCGGCCGAAAAAGTCGAAAAAACTTTGTCGGTCGTTGCTAATGATAGGGCTGGAAATGCAGTACTTATGGTTGCTAACGCGTCCGACAAACAACTGTTTCTAGTACGATCGCACAAAAATATTTTTTAAATGTAGTCCTTACTGACTTACATAATCTACCTTCGACAGAAGTTGGAGAATATAATATATGCCGTTTCGCCATAAAACTCCGTGGCGTCCGACGTGACTCACCCTGTATAAGTGAAGGAAATGAATGCTAAAAATAAAGATTATAAGTTGATTTTCCATCCAAGCTTGCGGATCCCATGAATACCTTCCGCAGACCCCAGAGGGATCCGTGGACCTCTGGTTAGGAACTCGAGCAAATAATTTGTATTCTTAATTTACCTTAATTTTTGCAATTTTTCCTTTTTCATTAGTTATTAATGCTAGTCATATTTCTATGGTAAATATGATTTTGTGAATGAGACACGCGAATTGCCATTTCAACCATTGTCCGTTACTAGTTTGTAAGCTTAATTATCTTTCATGTTTTAGTGCCGCGAGACGTTAAATTATTTCAAACAACAGCGAGATTATTATCGACAGCAAACGGCTAAATTAAAAAAGGAATCAGGACTTCTTACTAAGCCACAGCTCTTAAACGACATGCAGAATTCGATGAATGAAATTGAAGCAACCGTGAAAGAACTCAGCACCCTCCAAGCTGAACACGTGAAGCTGAAAGAGAGCCTCGAGGCTATTAAACAAAACGTAGAAATAGCTCCAACGAGAGTCATCACTATCAAGCAAGCTAGTGTTGATGATAAGTCTAAAAAACAAAGACTTTATAAAGGAAGACCAACTCTTGTACTACCTACTTTACCGGAAAGTGAATTTGGTGATATTTAGAGGAGGCTTAAAGAAATACAATAAAAATAATGAACTTTTATATTATCCAGTGCTTGTAAACTTGCTTAAAAAATGCATTTTTGACACGAAATTTTTGATTATGTCTTTTGTATACTATCGTGGTTTAACAACACGCTCTCTACCACTACCTACATGTAAAACAGTAAGTGCACCTTTCTTACGGACCCATTTCATATTTTTGTAAAATTATGAACAAAGTACCTACTTTCAATATAAAAATTAAACCCTTAACGCCCAAGCCCGAGTCACACTCGGGCAAGCGTACGTGCGTTTTTGCCCAAACCCGAGTGAGACTCGGGCAACACTATATTTTAGATTACCGGTATGTACGTGCCCGAGTGCGACTCTGGAACACCATTACTAGAGCCAACACGTTGTAAAACGTATAACTGTTAAAATTATTTTCATATTTTGTCATTTTAGTTTATTTCGGAAGTCAAAACTTTACGTAGATAAGTGTTGTTATTTACCCAAGTCATTTACGATAATTTTGCGACATTTTTCAAACCTTTCAAAACTTGTTATTTATTATAAATTTTTGTTCATGCATGTAAGAAAACTACAAAATTTTGTCGATTCAAAATTTTAATAGTACAACAGCTAATTTCGTTATTTTTGTAAGAAAATAAATATTGCAATTCTGGACGTTCCGAATTTTAGGTTTTGTACTCACAGAAATAAGTTTTGAGTTAGGAATTACGCGATTTACTCTACGATCTATTCAGTGTTGCCAATGTCATCTAGTACAAACAAAATCCGTTAATTGGCAACACTGAATATATTTGGTTTCTTAGCAACCGTTCTGTAGACAAGGATTCAAAAATATACCTTGCTCACTTGTTGTGTAAATAACTATTATTTGAAGTATATGTGAAAATATTCAGTTAATATCTTATGTATGCTTTTTAATAATAATAATTATGAAAATAAAATACTTATCAGCCATTCCTGTTCACTTTTTATTTCAAAATTGTAAAAAAAATAAAGAAATACACAAAACCCAGTCAACATTTCACTTAGTAATAGTTTTAGAGTAATTTAAATTTACACAGGCCATCTAAACATAAAATTTTAACTTCAATTCAAAAGAAGGTTTTCAAAGTGTAGGTGGTTGCTTTTCTAAACCACTAGGACTTAAGAAACTGATCATTAAAAAGGTAGTTTCACAGTCAAACCACCAGGGACGAAAGGGCTAACAAGAATGTTATAAATATTTTTATAACACATCGTAGTTATTATTTTGGTCTTTTCTTTTTATTTCTAATTTTAAAAATATTTAAATATTAAAAATTAACAATAAAAAAAAATGATTTTTTTCGGCCAATTTTTTCTTAAAAAAACGAGCGTTAAGGGGTGGTTTGTTTATACCAAAAATATGATTTTGTTATTAGTTTTGATTTTTCAGGGACTAAAAACCAAAAAACTTCGTTCATTTCTGTTCAGAACCAAAAAGAAATATATCGTTTTCGTTCTTTTCGTTCCCACCATAAAATTTCTTTTTCGTTTTCGTAAACCGAAATTTATTGTTTTTTTTTTCGTTTAGTTGTATATGTCTTATTGATTTTAAAGTGTATTGACATTCATGTTTTTGTTAATAGTACAAGGCAAGAAGTACAATGTGCTTAAGTTGTGTTGTACTGTATTTTGACTTGTCTTATATCATGTCTAAAAAACTGATCTCTCTCAAAGACTAATAAATTACTACTATTATTATTATTATTATATTAATATTATAACGGTTAAAACCGGTTGTAGGTTAAAACCGGTTGTACAGATTTTTTTGTCGTCAAAAAATGGAGGGCTTTAAATTTTTTTTTTCAAGTCACAACACTTTATTAATACGATAACAATCTTTGCGTCTCCGCTAAATTATAAACGACGACAATGGGTTTTGATGCTCACGGACTGACGAACCGCCGCCATATTAAATTTGACACATTAATAATATACAGGGTGTTTCAGACCACCCGTACCAGCACTATTATTCGAAAATGCGATATCTGACAAAGATGGGGAAATTTTTTTATCACAAACGTGCATATATGTAGAATCGACTGACGCTATAGCGGTTTTCGTGATTAAACCGGAAGTGACCAAATCCGGAAGTAACTTTAAAAACTTTAATAGAATCATGCGGTTTTTATTGCATAGGTACTCTGGTATTCTTACTCAACAAGGAAAATAATTAAAGAAAAGAACAAATGGCATAAAAAGTGGAAGCTTTACAAAAATAAAACAGATTATTTGACTTTTGCTCTGTTACGCGGTCGTAGTAAATTTTTATTTCAACTAGACTACAAAAACTATATCAAATCTGTCGAAAACTCAATACTAGAGTGTCCTAAGCGCCTCTGGTCTTGTGTCTAATCTAAAAACATCAAATAATAGTGTACCAAATAGTATAACCCATAACAATTCCACTGCTAATAACAGTTTGTCAATTTGTAACACATTTAATAATTTTTTCTCATCAGTATTCATTGATGGCGAGTTAAAAAATGGTAATATAGACGCCAAAGGCAACTACTTTTCGAGCAATAAAACAACCATCACCGTTGAAATGGTTGAGTCGCTTATGAATAAGCTTGATGTCAATAAGAGAGCAGGGCCAGATTATCTCCCTGCACGTATCTTACGTAACTGTTCCTCATCATTAGCAAAGCCAATCACTATACTTTTTAACAAGTCGTTTTCACAGTGCCGATTTCCTTTAATTTGGAAACAAGCTCACGTGGTCCCAATATTTAAATCCGGAAACAAAACTCAAGCAGAAAACTATAGACCTGTTTCTATCCTCTGCTGCACAGCAAAGTTATTCGAGTCTGTAATGTATGATAAAATTTTTACTATATTTCAACCTTATATCTCCAGTCAACAACATGGCTTCACTCCAGGTCGTTCAGTTGAGACTAATCTGGTATCATTTACTGAATATGTTCTTAAGTCATTAGATAAAAGACTACAGGCCGATGCTATATAAACGGATTTTAGTAAGGCATTCGACCGGTTAGATCATTCAATTTTAATAGTCAAATTACACGACATAGGCATCTGTGGAGATCTTTTAAGATGGATAAAATCATACATATCTAATAGATCACAGGCTGTAAAATTAAATGGTTTCATTTCTACATTTGTCAAAGTAACATCCGGAGTCCCTCAGGGCAGTCTCTTAGCACCATTGCTATTTAATATTTACGTCAATGACATACAGCATTGCTTTTTAAATTGTGAATACCTACAATACGCTGATGATTTAAAAATATTTAGAACAATAACAAATACTACCGATTGTCTACTGCTACAAGAGGATCTCCACAGATTAGAGAAATACTGTCAAATAAACAAACTTGCCTTGAATGTTAGTAAGTGCTATAAAATTAATTTTACACGAAACAAAAATATAATCCTATATAACTATTCTTTGAATAATGCAACTCTGATGAACACCACATTGGTAAAAGACTTAGGAATTTTATTAGACTGTAAACTCGTTTTTGCGGAACATATCGAATACATTAAGAATAAATCTCTTAAAATGCTTGGCTTCATCATACGCTCCTCAAAACATTTCAATAATGTTAATGCTATTAGAACACTTTATTATTCCTATGTTAATAGTATTTTCAATTTTGCTTCTATCATATGGAACCCACAATATGACACCTACGATGGTAAAATCGAGGGAATTCAAAAGAAATTCATATCATTTTTGCAAAAAAAAATACAAACTTCCAGAGAAATCATATGAACAACATTGTAAAGACCTAAACATGCTCTCCTTAAAATCTCGTAGAACACTTAGTGATATAATATTTCTTTACAAAATTATTAACTACAAAATAGATTGTCCTAATATTTTATCATTAATAAATTTTAACGTACCGAGATTAGGCATACGACACCATTCTCTCTTTTATATAACACCTTGTAGCTCAAATGCCTTTTTTAACTCGCCAATCAACAGAATTCTTTACTCATATAACCAAACATTCATAAAGAATGATATATTCAGTCTTTCATTTCATTCATTTAAACATTACTCTAAAGTAATCTTATTTTAATTTAATCACACTTTACAACCGATGTATTATATTATTAACGAGAACATAATTTGGGCTTGGCCTGTTTTGTTCTGTCCTTTGTAAATAAATAAATAAATAGGTACCTAATTGGAAAGATATTTGATAAAAAAGCACTTTTTACTTAAAAAAAATTTTGATTCAGTATTGTTAGGAATCCATCGGACCTAAATCAAAACAATATTTAAAACCCTATTCGCATGTAACTGAGTTCTGGGCACCCCCTTTTTTTCTTTAGTTTTAATTTTAGATATTGATAATCAAAAAAAAATGTAAGTATAAAGTGCTTTTTTATTAAATATCTTTCTAATTATGCAAAAAAATCGGATGATTCCGTTAAAGTTTTTATAGTTACTTCCGGATTGGGTCACTTCCAGTTTAATCACGAAAACCGCTATAGCGTCAGTCGATTCTACATATGCACTTTTGCATTGAAAATTTATAAATATGCAAATTTGCCCAAATTTGTAGCCCTTGAGATATATTAACATGATGTTTTTATCTTTCAGTGTACAATATTTAAGACAAAATAGAAAACGAAGTGTCCTGTAATTATATTATACTTTGGCTGTTGTAATATAGAGGGCAGCAAACATTCTTAATTTCTGGATTCCAGATTTGAGCGTTACAGCGATGAACGATTCCCGTGTTGCATGGTTCCATCGTTGCATGATTCCTGCGTTGAGTGATTCCAGCGTACAACGATTCAAGACTTGAATGATTCCACCGGTGCATTTTCCAGACTTCAACATTCCATATTTGAATGTTCCAGATATTAAAGGTTTATCGCGATTGTTTATTCGCTAAGCAGCTGATTTACGAAACATATTTCGTTATAAATACTATTTAAATATATTTTAAAATTAAACGTCGCCCGTGGTTCGATATTCGAAACTCAACCGCATTGTTATATTATGTTTAACAAAAACTAAATTTCATTAATACACTTACTTAGCTACAACATTATTTTCTAAAACGAAAGCGAATACGTAAAACCGCACACCATTCGAAGTATTAAAAAAAACGCTTTTAACGACCTACCTATCAGTCGGCAAAAACTAAACTAATATGTTACAAATAGCGTGGAGCGTTATTACCTAGTTCTTCTGTTACGAAAGCTAGTTTATTAATTCATTTTTTGCAACGTGATAGGCTTTTTGTGGTTAACGAAATAAAATAGAACTATTACATACAATTTTACAAGAAACCAATTGAATAATTTTTCATATAGGTACTTCACAAAAATGTTTAGCTGCAAGTATTATCTTACTTAACAATTGGAACCAAATATTAAATGAATTCGTTTTATGACCAATTTAATTAATTATGCAATCAGTTAAAATATAATTTTGTTGTGGTAAGTTTAATAGGTATTATCAATTATATTCGAGGACTTGGGGTAATTATGCTTAACTGGCAAATAAAAATAAGTAATTTTGTTCACTAACAAAGTTTACGGCAATAATTAATAACTAATAGTTTGTTTTTAACAAAAAATTGATACACAAGGACCACAAGGTGTCCAAGAAAAACGTCCACTAAAAATACATCTCAACCGCAATATAACTAAATGTAAGTGATATTAAATGGATTTTTTTGTTTCGAAATTACAATTATGTATGATAAACAGTTATTAAATTTAGACCATACTCTTAAAAGAAGCAGATAAAGCTTATTTACAAAGTTATTCAGAAAAAATATAATGGAATGCTAGCAGGACTTTAACAGTCGATAGAAAAACTTATTTTAAAGCGAATGGAATATTCGCTTTAAAATAAGTTTGTCAACATGTGTCCAAAAACGCTTCAGGTTGTTGAAATTTTCGAAAAAATCGTAAATTTTTAACCGTTTTTCAAACAGTATATATATTTAGACCAAATTTGGTATACAGCACCACCTTACAGGTTACCACAATCGGTAAAAATTTCAAGTCCCACAAGCAACCAGTGGCGGAATTGTGGAGGTTCAGTTTCAATACATTTATTTAAAAAAAAACCTGAAGTTGTTTTTGGGTAGAACATTTTATTCTAAACAAAAAGTGTCTACTGACTTTCCTTCGTATCTGCTATCTGCCACCGTTTGGCGCGGAATTTGATTTATTTTTCTATTTTCGCGAAAAATTTACTCATAAGTTCGATCTAAAAATATCGCGAAAAGCAGAAAATTGCAACTTGCAGAGCAAATGCTCATTAATCGTTAATTAAGCGGAACTTCTTTCCTCATTATTAGTCTGTTCTGTTATTAAAAACTGCAAAAATCGGTATTACCTAATTACTTCTTTATTACGAATATTAACGATATTTTTATATGGAATTTATGGTTCCATTCAAGATATAATGCGAAATATTAAAATGTTTATGATTAAAACGTTTAAGCAAAAAGTGCACTACGTGACTAAAAAACTAGAATATATTATGTAATTCAAAAGCAGCAAATTTGAATTAATTGCTCAATCAAAAGTTTCACCTAATTTTGGCCCTTCATTATCGTCCTTATCTTCTTCATCGCTTCTTGGGATTTTCTAGTTTTCATCTCTCAATGCCAATTTTGGATATCCTGCTTGCGTCGTTGTCCTTGTTCTTTCTGTCTCCTTCGATTATCTTTTGTGTCATTATTAATGGACCATATTTCCAGCTCATTCTAATTTCGCACATCCTTTGAACTACCTGAAAAACTTCATTTCAGAAAATTGATGCTCGTCTTCTCATGTTAAAATCCAGTTTTTACATCCTTATAAATGAAACTACCGGATAAAATTTCATTTGAGTTACCCTTCTTGTTTTTTCCCTATTTTCCTTCGTATTACACCGCACATTAAGTGGAATTTTCCCGTTTTCAAATGTAAATCATTGCCATACCATTAGTTGTATCTGTATCCCAAGTTGTTAGAATGCTATACTTGCTCCAAGATTTGAATGGCCTTTAAATCAAAAAAATATGTACTAAAAACGGTTTATGTAAAAATCGAGGCTCAGTTAAAACATGTGTTGGCACATCTATGTGTCTGCTACATTTAGTTGCGGAAGACAAAGTTTCATTTATCAGAAGAGCAAAAGTGCTGCAAATAAACTAATGTACATGGTTTTTTCTTTAAGTAACGTGGTTTGAAAAGCTGCAAGTGGAGTAATTATATCTGCAACAGAGGGCTCGGCGTCTGTGTTTTACGTTTTTGGAACACGGTATAGTTTGGTTTATTGTTTAGCATTTCCTGTGCTTTGCTCACCCCGATTTCCACCCATTTATTTCAGAAGAAGAGAAAAGTTTCCTCGAAAAGGAATTGAGTAAGTACAAAAAAATTATTGTTTTAATTTTGTGTGTTTTTACTGCATATTTACTTTCATTAACCAGTTTGCTTAACCAATATAGACGGTAAGGATGTTGTTGTGAGAACAATACAACATTTAGCAGTTGATTATTGTTTACAATAACGAAGGGGAACTTTGTAAAAATCCAAAAACCCTTTTTTTGTCAAAGAGGATTTTTTTATTACCACGTTATACGTAAATTTTACTAATATTATTCACCTATTAATTGATTTTAAGGTGGTTTACAATGGTTAAGTATTATAAATCGGCAAAAACCAACATATAATTATGAAACATGCAATTTATCATAGTTTTAATATCTATCATAAATAAAACTAACGTGATAATAAACTTAAAAGTATAGTTTAACAGGATGGAATATGCCTTATTATTTCGGCACTACATTTTTTTATAGATTTTATTCACTTACATACTTTGTTACAATTATGTTGCAGTGGTATTAGGGATTGTAATACCGGTAAATCGGTAAAAAATGCTCTTCAAATTTTACCGGTAATTTGCCAATTTTTTACTGGTAATTCCGGTAATTTTGCAATCTCTTTCTAATCATAATAAAAATCTAAATCAAATAATCGAAAAAGAATTGACGTATTTTCAAAGAGAAAAAAATATGGGAAAACATACAAATGGCATATGATTGTTTACTCACTACTCGACCAACAAGTGCAGAATCCGATAGAGTTTTTTCCGCGGCTGGATTATTTTCTACAAAAACTAGGTCGCAATTAGGAGACGACAGTTTAGATAAATTATGTTTTCTACGTGCTTTTTTTTTTAAAGAAAAGTTTAAAATAAAACATATTGTTAATAGTTTGACAACATATTCTATGTTATATCATTTTATATTATATGTTCAGAATAGTTTTATTTTCATGTGTTTTTTGTTATGATGAATTATATTTTTTGTAATATTTTTATTTTATATTGTATTATATTATTATTACATAAAACAATATTACGTTGATGGCTGTTAACTGATATATTGTATGAAACTGATTGCGATAGTTTAGGCTTCAACTATCTCAATCAGTTCCATAATAAATAAATGTATAGATATAAATATATTTATTTTTAATATGGTTTTCGGAGTTTATCCGGGTAATATTTAAATTGGCTCGACGTTTCGGTAAGCTCTCACTATAGGGGAAACGCGGATAAACTCCGAAAACTATATTAAAAATATTAGTAACCGCGAAAATCTAAAAAGAAACAATATAATATAAATATATATAACAACATGGTTTACCGGTAAATTACCTGTAAACCAGTTTTGATTGACAATTTTACCGAATTACCGGTAATTCAAAAAGTCGGTAAATTTACAATCCCTAAGTGGTATTGACTGAAATTTTTAAAAAAATATTTTGTTTTACAATTCGTTATGCACTTATGGTGATGTAATGTAATGATAGCAAGCTGTGGTTGTACACCGTAAAAAAAAAACTAAAAAACAAGTGCATTGTATTCAAAAACATTTACGTTACTGACCGTTACTAATCAATCAAATAAAAATACAATAAATTAATTTCAATCAAGGTTTTATTACTTTGTTAACGTTTTATTGTTACTAAAAAATAAAGAACGTGTACATTTTTATGTAAACAAGTAATAAAAGAGATAATTATTATTCAGCTTCGATTTTTTTATCATTTTAAAATCGCTTTATTTATTATTATTAAAACCTCTTCAGGGACGAATTAATTAAAGCCGCAAAAAAGGACTAATAATTTTCAAAAACATAATTTTTATTTAAAATACATTCAAAACAATGAAACAAAACAAAAATTTTAAAAGACAAAAGCGAAAAATAATGCACGCATATGTGGCCATTGGGCGGTAAGGGCACGTTATAAATTAAATGACTTCATACATTCAGGACACAGGTTCATTGCATTTCTCGCATATATAACAAATTAGACAAAATAACGCTTTGTACCAATATCCTCCATTTTTTTTAAATACTGGTTGCACATACAATATAGAAGATAATTAATATTAAGCACATAACAATATGCGAGGTTTAGAAAAAAATTACTACCAGAGTTGATAAGCGTACACAGACAGATGTGTACGTTTACTAATGTCTTGTCAATGAGCATGAATATTGTAAATAATCTCTAAAATTTACATGGTTTATGTTAATTAAATATATTTTACATATCTTTCAACTTTTTTAATTTGAAATTATAGAGATCTTCGGTTAATAATAAAATAAATTTATTAGTATAGAAAAACGGTCAACAAATTTCAGTACCACGCTATTTATTCTGACCAGTAATATGACATTTCATGTTTGTTTGCCCATATTTCATTTTTTTTTGTTAGCAAATATTATAGTGATTGTCTACTTGTAGTAATTTTCATTAAAAAAAAAATTACCGCGGCTAACTTATAACAAAACTAAACGTACACATATGTGCCAGTATCCCTGAAGAGGTTAACCAATAAAAATATTAATAAATGATACTCCGTTTTTAAAAATGTGAGCGCTACCCCTTGTTGTTTTAACTTATATACAGGGTGTAGAATGGTAAAATTTTAAAAGCTGTATAATATCTCCCTTAATTATTTTAGAAAAAAAATTGGAAAACTAAAAATTAATATTAAATACATTTCTAGGGACAGCAGTTTTTTTCTCTACAAAAAAAACCTAATTGTTCTCTTTTTTTTAAATAATTAGGGGAGATAAAACACAATTTTAAAAATTTTACCATTGAAATTACTGTTTCGTGATCCAAGTCTACACTCTGTATTGTGATATTGTGCTAATTTAATAAATATTTTGGTATCACTACATGCAGACGGTAAAAAAATATAACTTTGACGATTTTTATAATCTAAAAAAAATACAAGCATACGTACACCCACTAAATTATGGAACCTTGACCTTCATTTATAATAGTTAACTTGAAAATGGAACCTCAGGTATTTACTGTAATTATAACATATTTGCATTTTAAAACAGTGGGCTTGGACGCCACATAATAATTTACCGCTTTTTTATTTATATAAGTTTAATTATAATATTTACGGATTAACGTAAAAAAAACGGTAAATAATGTAAGAACCCAAAATGAAGAATCAGAAGAGTTTGAAACAAACGAGGGCTTGAAACAAGGATGCGTGCTCGGTCCATTATTATTCTTAGTAGTTATAGTGGGGTAATTAAAGAAGTAAAACGGAAAATGAGACCGTTTCACCTAGGCAACTGGAAAATGGAAAAAATAAACATAATTGAGCTAATGTTCGCAGACGACATGGTCTTAGTCGCGGAAACAGATAGAATCTGCAACATAATCTAGAAACTAATCTAGAAACGAGTTAATATGAAAATAAATACCGAAAAAACTATAACTATGATCGTTACAACAGAGAACAAAGGGCATAACATCACTTTAAATGGGCTTAGGTTGGAACAGGTAGAAAGCTTTAAATGTTTAGGAGTGATCATAAAGAAAAATGGAGCCAAAGAACAGGAAATGAGGGAAGAATCAGTTTAAGAACAACATTTTTTGGAAATAAAGAAGTCCCAAAACGAACAAAAGTGGAAGTGGTCAAAAGGGTAGTAACTCCGGTACTTTTATACAGAAGTGAAACGTGGACACTCACAATTAAAAATAGTAGCCGAGTGAATGCAGCTGAAATGAATTTCTAAGAGAAACATCCAAGGAAAAACTAAAAACGATAGAATCAAAAATGAAACATATAGAGAACCATTAAAAATAAAATCAGTTGAAACAAAAATACGAGAAAGACAGCTGGAATGGTTGGGTCACATTTATAGGATAAAAGAAGAAAGGTTAACCAGAAAAGCAAGATCACAAGGAAAATACAAAAGAGGTAGAACGAGAAAAACCTGGCAAGACGAAGTTTACAAAGCAGCAACGGATAGAAACATCAAATGGAAAGACATAAAAAAAGCTAGCACAAGACATAAAAACATGAAAAAAAGTCAGCACAACACAACTCAACAGTTCTACACCTAACAGTAGAAGGAAAGGACTCATAACTAAATAAATAATAATTACAATATTTGCAATCTATTTAAAATTCTGCTGATGACAAATTAAATTTTAGCTTGATGCCTATGAAAATTAACTAAGAAAGTATGCTTTCGACAATACGTTTAATATATTTTTTGCACTTTTGGTTATAGTTTTAATAACAACATTATAAAAAATAAAATTAATTTTCATATCAACTGCTAACTTGCAACAAGCGTCTTTGTCAATCCTTTGCTAAAATCATGATTTTGTTCTGATGCCAGTTTGACGTGCAATTTATCATTACTCTTTCGAATGTGACTAAACTGCCTATTTAGCCCCCCGCTGTAAAAAAAACTACGTTCTTCATAGACGATAACAAGCATTAATATTAATATGAAATATGCAGAACAAAACAAATGAATCATATTTGACGTACACAATATAGACTCTATATTATAGAGGGTGACAATAATCTACATGTGTTGCATGGGTAACTTTGTTATTATAAAAGTTACAAAGTCAGTTAATTTAGCAAAGTTGGGCAGAATTTTAAGACGAATTTAATGCCATTTTGAGATTTGACCAACACCTTTAAGTTTTTTAAATATTTTGACAAACCTAAAAACAGACGATTTATTCTACGATAATAAATTCCATAGCCACCTACATTAAATCTAAAGGTGATATGATTCCTGTAGATATTTTGACGAAGAATTAAAAAAATATGTATTTAACCCTTATTCTCCTAGCGTCGTCAAATGACGACGTTTACCTGTCCTGTAATAACGGTGTATTGTCAGGTACCTGATGATTTTAAACCTGTCAGCTTAACTTTAATTACTCAGGTAAACAATTGTTTTCATAAATGTAGCCATTACATCGCAGTACGTTGCAGACTTCGAACATAATTAATTGTTAAAAGTGACCAATTTACGAGAGAACACGAAAACCATGACGTCGTCAAAAAAGTAAGTACTAAATAATATAATTACGGTAAAAATATTTTATTTGTTTACATATTTTGAATATATAATAGTCAAGTGTTTTTTATATAAAATGTAATTATTTATAATAACATTTATAAGGGAGTTATTTCGCTATAAATTTGATTGTCGTCATGTGACGACGCTAGGAGAATGCATGTACTAACATACCCTATTTGTCCTTAGATTTTTGAGTGTAGCCGAAATGATGGATTTGTTAGAAAATGATGATAGTAACCAAGATATTTTTATTGAACCACCTGCAGTTAATGAGCTAACAGACGAAGATTCAGATGAAGAAGAAGGGACGAATATAAACTGTTTATCCAGAAATCAACTAATGGCACCGGCAGAGAAAAAACAGACCAGAAAAGAAGTTTCAACTATTTCCAACCTAAACAAAATACCAAAGATCACCAAAAAATCAAAAAAAGATCAAATTATATGGAGCAGTGGCGGTAAAACTATACATATACAACCTAGTCAATTTCATCTTAGAAGAAAATATTGATGAAGTCACTGCTGTTCAATATTTTGAACGGTTTTTTGATGCTACTTTAATCGAATTAATTATTACTGCCTGTTCCGAATATTGCTTATCAAAAAACTGGCCAGATATAAAATTAACCAAAGAGGAACTGCGAGTATTTTTTGCCATTTTAATTGTTTCTGGGTACAATCCATTGCCAGGAAAAGCAATGTATTGGAGTATATGTAGTGATTTGCGCAACATTGCGATATATGAATCTATGCGGAGGGATAGATTTGATAATATCATGAAATCACTTCATTTTAAATCAAATTTAAACTTAGACAAGCTCGATAAGTTTTCCAAATTACGACCATTAATTTCATATATTCAAAACAAATGTATGGAAAATTATACACCCACCTCAGCAATATCGCATGATGAGGCAATGGTGGAATACTTCGGTAGGCACGGATGTAAGCAAGCGATTAGAAATAAACCAATACGATTTGGATACAAGGTTTGGTGTCAAAATTCACCATCTGGTTATCTAATCGCCTTTGATCCTTACCAAGGAAAAACTTATCGAGGAAATGAAATAATGGAGAGTAAATTTGGTAAATGTTCATCTACAGTGCTTTACTTGCTAGACCAATATCCTATATATACCTTGCTTTCAACCTTATCATAGTTTATAAGTTTATAGTTTATATGTCTCAAATTTAATTTACATTGTAATATACTTTCACAAATAAATCTGAAATTATAAAACATACCAAGATTATTATTATTTGTACTCATATTCCCCTAGCGTCGTCATATAACGACAGCTCCTAAGTCAGGACCTGCGTCCTGTAATTTAATAAAAAGTGATTTTTCATGTATCTATGGCCATTTTTAAACAACTGATTGAATTTCAAAACATTTTGATAAATATTTCTTAATTCCGGAGAATAGGGATTAAAAGTCATGGCACATTTGATTTTTGAGATATAAGCCAAACTTGACTTTTTTTAAATGGCAACCATGGTTGGCAATGGCTTCATTAAAAAGAGAATTTTTTTTCGTTTCATTGATGCGTGGGTTGATAGCTTTTTCTTTAAAAATAAGTAAGTTATTAAAATATTATTGTTTTTTTTTTAAGCATAGTCAAAGTGGCCATTGAATATAAAAATAAAACATTTCATAAATAAATAAATAAACTAGCTTTACTTAATTAAACACATAAAAAATTGAAAACTTGAATAATTTAAGATATTTCTTATATTTTACAATAATTTTTGATTATTCACAGACGGCCCTGCATCCCTGAAAAAAATTGTTTCTCGTGAATGTTTTGTTACAGCTGGTCAGTCAAGTTGGCGTAGTTCTCTCAATTTATACTTCAAGTCTTTCAAGATAATATACCAAAAGATACTTTTCGCACCCCAAAATACTTTTTTCCACGAGTTTATGTGCGCGGTGGCGATCCACGATCACTATAATAAGTAACCAATTAAGTTACTTGGTAGTGATCGCGCATCACCACCGCGGCGCCGGTGTGAGTTTACCCTTATAAACACTTTTTGGACTATCAAATACTTAAACCTACATTTAAATTGCATTGCACTTAAACCTTTTAAAATATGACTTCATTGCAAGGAAATTTTAATTATAAAAATTACAATAGTTTAAGTGTTGATGGTATCTTGACATCTCAAGATAAAATAAATCTATCGATTAGGGACTTTACCATCGATGTGATTCATTTGATATGAGGGTTATTTTTTACAAACGTCAAGTAGCTTGTTCCATACAAAAATAACAATGTATTTAAAAACATGCACACATACATTGTAGTATATTATTTAAAAAGCATTTTAATAAATAAATTGAACGTGTAATTGCATAGTTTAACAACATTATTATTATATTTTTCCTTTGACTCATTAATTTGTTAGAAATTATCAACCTTACAAAATAGCGTAACATACAACAATGAATTAATTAGTTAACAAATTAGTTATTTTGGTGATAACACAAAAACTTAAATTTAAAATAATGTCATAGACGGTTCAGCATAATTAACAATATCCTGTCAACATTAACATTAAACAATTAATTCAATAGTTTATTGCATAATGCTTGTTGTGAAAATCAAATCAGACACAATCAAAATCCAGTAATGTTATATCTTCTTGCTTTTTTTGAGGAATTTTTCAAATAAAAAATCATTATTTGCTTTATATACCGGGTGCTTAGCTCTTTAGTAGCAGGACTTTACCAGTCGATAGAAAAACTTATTTTAAATCGAATATTCTATATCAACATGGGTCCATAAACGCTTCATTTTAAAGATACAGGGTGTTGAAATTTTCGAAAAAATAACGATAATGTTTAACCGTTTCTCAACCAGTAGATATATTTAAACCAAATTTGGTATACAGCACTACCTTGCAGGTTACCACAATTGGTGAAAATTTCAAGTCCCACAAGCAATTTTGTGCTTCCCTCTGTCGAGAACACACCTAGAATGTGGTGGCAGCAAGATGAGGCGACTGCTCACTTAGCCCGAGAGTCAATGTAGCTGATAAAGCAAGTTGGCGGAGAAAAAATAATTTCCACAAATGCGGAGTTTCGTTGGCCGCCACGTTCTCCTGACCTGACAACTCCAATTTTTTTTATGGCGATATTTGAAACAGCGAGGTTTTGTTAATAAGCCCCGAACTCTTGCTGAGGCGAAGGGCAATGTTCGCCAGGAAATTCGAATGATAAAGAGTCACTTTGCAAGCAGTTATGAAGAGTGCTATAGAAAGAGCTCACCTTTGTGAAGAGGAAAACGGGGGTCATTTAAAAGATGTTATCTTTCATGTCTAGGCCAAAAAATCTCCAAGATGTTTACATTATAATGTTAAAAAGAAAATTATAAAATAATTAAAAGTAAAAAAGTTATGTAATTTTTAACTGGTAAAGTGACTTTTGGCCCACCCTTTAGAATAGTACTGTTACGTCTGCTAGGTTCAACAAAATAAAAATAACTATTTATTCAGCACAAATGTCAACATTTTTTTATTTTTATCATCGTTATACATTTACTGTTATTTTTCATTACCACCTTGATCGTCCCAATATTATTATTTACACCCTTGATCGTCACATTATGTTATTTACACCCTTGATCGTCACATTGCCATCCTGACCTCATCATATCTGTCCTTAGATATTCTCAACTAAACAAACAAATATCAACTTACACAGTCCTCTATCCGATAAAACTTCGCCAACCTATTAACATGCACTATTTTCATTTTTACCTTCGGCGATTGTCTGATCCTATATACAATATCATTCACCCGATTCACAATCACACATGGACCTTCCCAATCGCACTGTAGCTTCCCCGAATACCCTTGCTTTCTCTGCGGATTGAAGAACCACACCAGTTCGCCAACTTTAAATCTCTTGACATTCGCCTTCAAATCATACCTTAGTTTCATGCTATTTGACGATTTTAATAAATTTTCTCTTGCAACATTATGAACATACTCCATCTTATCTCGGAACTCGTCAACATATTCAACTATTGCTTTAGGTTGAGGGGTTGTTCTGGTTTTATGTATTTTTAAACATTCACAAATTCCCTGGAATAACTTTGATTCAAAATTCCTACCTTGATCACTATGTATTTCTAAAGGTAAACCATATCTTGAAATCCATGTAGATAATAAAACTTCTACAACTGTCGATGCTTCTTGGCGTATCTTATTAACTTTTACCATGCTCATAAACTTTAGTTTATACACACTCCATGGCACCTTTCCATCATAAAACGGGATCTTAAAACCTCTTGCCTTTGATTTGTCACCCCTTTCTAAATTTATGGTTGTTCTCTCGATACTTTCAGTACTGATATTTTCACGGACTTCATTTATAGAATCTTTCGCTTTTAACTCTAGTACTTGCTGTTCCGAATTGTCAATTCTTCCCACAGTTTTACCTATATCTCCCTGTATAGCACTTATCCTTTCTTCAATCTCCTTATTATTTCTGTTCATAATTTTCTTCATTTCTTCCCTATTGACATTTAATATTTCCTTCAGTTCTTCTTGTCTCTTCTTTTCCATTAACTCTTGTTGTTCTTCTCGCTTCTTTTCCAATAGCGCGTGTTGCTCTTCTCGCTTCTTTTCCATTTGCACTTGTTGCTCTTCTAGCTTCTTTTCCATTAGCACTTGTTGCTCTTCTCGCTTCTTTTCCATTTCTTCCATCTTCTGCATAATTACATCTATTATATTTCGTTGCTCCATTTCTGCAGACCTAGTCTTCACCATTAATTACTTAATTACTGATTCTTCCCTTAGGATTATTCCTTTTAATACACTAATTACTGATACCTCAGGATTATTCCTTTTAATCCACTAATTACTGATACCTCAGGATTCTTCCTTTTAATCCACTAATTACTGATACCTCAGGATTCTTCCTTTTAATTCACTAATTACTGATAACTCAGGATTCTTCCTTTTAATCCACTAATTAATAATACTTCAGGATTCTTCCTTTTAATCCACTAATTACTGATAACTCAGGATTCTTCCTTTTAATCCACTAATTACTGATAACTCAGGATTCTTCCTTTTAATCCACTAATTACTGATAACTCAGGATTCTTCCTTTTAATCCACTAATTAATAATACTTCAGGATTCTTCCTTTTAATTCACTAATTATCTCAGGATTCTTCCTTTTAATCCACTAATTACCTCACGATTCTTCCTTTTAATCCACTAATTATCTCAGGATTCTTCCTTTTAATCCACTTATTACCTCAGGATTCTTCCTTTTAATCCACTAATTATCTCAGGATTCTTCCTTTTAATCCACTAATTACCTCAGGATTCTTCCTTTCAATCCCGGACGAGCCCCCAAATGTTACGTCTGCTAGGTTCAACAAAATAAAAATAACTATTTATTCAGCACAAATGTCAACATCTTTTTATTTTTATCATCGTTATACATTTACTGTTATTTTTCATTACCACCTTGATCGTCCCAATATTATTATTTACACCCTTGATCGTCACATTATGTTATTTACACCCTTGATCGTCACAGTACAATACATATTTGTGTACAAAAAAATTGCGTAATTAACAAAACATTGCGTAAATAACCAATGACTACATGTGATGATGTGTCAAAGGACGCCAGAACATTAACTTTCGTTGAATTTGATACGCGTATATGGTTTTTAATAATGTCGTGCTTGCGTTTGACATTCCTGACAAATTGTTGGATTTACTAACATCTCTTTAATAACAGTTTGTTTTCCTTTTTTAGGGCATACTCTCTTGTTTTAATACAGTACGATTAACAAGTGCCCAAGGCCAACCAAGTTCTCGCATTAACAAACAATTGCTTCTAGTTTTATTTGATTGTAATAGCACTCTATAATCATTTTTATTTAATTGCAATATCTTTAGAGACAAATCACGTTGGACGTAATTCATTGCTAAAATTCTCAAGAAACGGCATTAATAATATTGACACGTCGCTAAGCTTCCTTGATAATTTATGATTGGTACTAAAAATTCATTAATACATTGCTTTTTCGAAAATAGTTTAGTGAGTTCGGTATTTCCTAAATTGACCTTGTGTAATTTGTAAATTACCATAGAAAATTCTGCGAACTGCTACGTGCAAATCAGGTGTTATTTACAGCTTTTAGTCGGCTATTGTGCTTTATGTATTACAAAAAATTCCTTTGATGTATTTTTCTGGCAGGTGATAATTAGAACTGGAATTTCGTAAACACATATTAACGTTTTTTTATTGCAATTAGAGCTTACACGTACATTTAGTACTGAAAATATATTTGTTAATATGTCACACATTCTTCAGTCCCATCTTCGGAAGTTGGAAACCTGGTTTAATCAGTGGAAAATCAAGGTTAATGAGACCAAGTCAGTACACGTCACCTTCACAAACCGAAGAGGTAAATGTCCACCTATCACCCTAAATAATCACCAGATACCGCAACACGATGAGGCCAAATACGTTGGACTTACCCTGGACAAAGGACTCACCTGGCGCAACCACATATTCATCAAACGTAAGCAGTTGGGTTTGAAACTTTCCAAACTTTACTGGTTAATTGGACGCAAGTCCAAACTGTCGCTAGAAAATAAACTCTTGGTGTATAAATCCATCTTAAAACCAGTGTGGACGTATGGAATCCAACTGTGGGGAACTGCGTCAAATTCAAACATAGATATATTGGAAAGATTTCAATCTAAAGTCCTCAGAATTGTAGCCAAAGCCCCGTGGTTGTCCCAAATGCCAACATCAGACACGATCTACAGATGAAAACCGTTAAAGAGGAAATCAAACAGCACACCACGAATTACGCCAACAAAATTAGAGATCACCCAAACAGCCTTGCCAAAGAACTCATGACCCAACCACTACTCAGAAGCCGCCTCAAGCGCCACACCACAACAGACCTTATCGGCAGATTCGAAAACTTAAACTAATTATGTGTTCTGCTAAATAATTGTGTATTGTGCTAAATGTAAAATCCCAGTTGCTACATCTAGCAAAGCTATAAGTATACGGGAAGCTACCACAGGGTAGCTTTTCACATGTCCTTTTTACCGTCAAACCATTTGATTATTGTATAAATAGCATACAGATTTCAAATTAATTGGGATATTTAAAAAAAATAAATAAATAAATAAATAAAGTCCTCATTCATTGCCAATATTGAATAATTTGAAACTATTTAAGGCTCTGCATAAACTTGTGTATTAAAATGCTGCACATAAAGTTAAAACTGTATAAAAAAAAAACTATTTTTTCATGCGGTATGAGCTAATATATTTATTTAAATATTTGCACTGTAAACAAAAAAGTAATAACAATACCCTGTTATACTGCTATAGTTATTGGTCCCCTTAAGCTTAAGCAAAATTTTATATTGCAAGTGAGATAATTAATTCATATTAAAATATAAAAATTGAAATGTAGTGTAGACCAATAAAATTATTTTCATGTTTAAAATTCGAATTTGATGTATGATAAGTTTTTAATGGTAAGAATAAATTATTTTGTAAAAGACTGTGCTGTTTGTAGTTATTAGCATGTCTTTCGTAGTTATTGGCCCCCCATGTATCAATTATTGGCATTCACAATAGTTGTTAATTCTTTTAATAATTTCTCACAAAATAATAACAATATCTATTATTTTCTTGTAACTGTGCATTTAAGATGCCAGATAAAATAATTCCTAATTAATAAATAGGGTTTAGGTAAACAAAATTTTATTTTAACTAAAAGTAAATTCTATTATAAACATGTAGTTTACATGAGGACAAATAAGGTAACTAAATATATCATAGTTGTCCACTGTAAAAAATAAATTATATTTTCTATTTCAAAAAGGTTCAGTCTTAAGCTGGATCCACACCAATAAAAATTTGCGTTGTGCGTTGTATTTGACACAAATTTGCTCGTGTGCGTCGAAATTTTTGTTGGTGTGGACTGTGCGCCGCATAGAAATGCACGCAAATAATTTCGTGACGAACAACGCACGCTATCCATCGTGCTGTCGGTTTTTAGCCAACTTCAAAGAGATTTGCGCCGCACAGTCTTGTCAATGTGGACTTGATTTTGAGTGCATTGTTCTGCATAAATAAACGTGCACAAGTGGATTCGGCCGTTAAACGCACAAGATAACTATTTACGTGGTAAAATACTTAACCAGATTTTAATTTTTATTGATGTGGATCCAGCTTAACGCTTTTCTTCTTCTTTCTTCTTTACACAGTCTTTGATTGGCATGTTTCACAAGGGAATACTCTATCCGTATTTGTTTTGTATTTTAACATACATACATCTGATATTTTCTGCAACATGTGTTACATTTTATACCAAAATTGTTGCTATTAATATTATAGCAACAAGTAAAACATAAACCAAACACAACTTTGTTATTTAAAAATTCGTTTTGAATATTGTCTTCATTAGGTTGTTCCTTAATCTCTTGGTCAATATCAAAATTTTTAAACAAATCTTTGACGTGAACTTCTTTCTTCTTTTCTTTGGTAACTTCAATAATTTTACATTTATCACTTAATTTAAGTTATTGGTAATTTTAAATTATCACTTATTAGCACATTTGATACTATTTCAATTTTGTTTGATTATTGTTTAAGTAATTTTAGTTTTTTATTCTTTTCTTTGTCCTGTTTCTTTGTTTTCATTAAGTAGTGCTTTACGTTTTTCTTTTTCTAGCTCTTCTTTTTCTTCTTCTACTTGTCCTTCAATCTCTTGGTCAATATCAAAATTTTTAAATAAATCTTTGACGTGAACTTCTTTCTTCTTTTCATTGGTTACTACAATTGTTTTACTTTTATCACTTAATTTAGTTATTGGCAATTTTAAATTATTACCTATAAGCACATTTGATACTATTTAAACTTTATTTGATTTTTGTTTAAGTAATTTAAGTTTTTTATTCTTTTCTTATCCTAATGCTATGTTGCTATGGACGGATGCCGCGACAAGAATCGCTTAAACCATCTTCTCCCAGGTGTATTGTTTTTGAACAAGGTTTTTCTTTTAGAATCCTCTAGAAACTGTTTAACGGGTAGCTTAATACCGTCAAATCAATATGGGAAAACCTTTTTTTGGTCTTCTTCTAGTCAGGCCACAATTTTAGCTTCTTCGGAATGAGTCAGTACTGCAGAAGGACCATGGTGTTCTTTAACAAATTTTTCGTATAGGCGGAACTGCAATGTGGCCCTAGGAACATTATACATCTTCGAAGCTATTCGTTTAATATTCCATTTTTCACAGCCTCTAATGCTTTTTCTATATCGTTCTTATTGTATTTTTTTAAACACAACCTCCTTTTACTTTAGGCATTTTCAGGAAATTTACAATATCAATTTACCGGTAAAATTTGCACTGTGTGTGTGTATTAACCGTGACCAATGACTAAAGTATTGTATGCTAATAACTAAATCTAGGCAGAATTCAGGTGTACCTACTATTAATTGGCCTCATATGCCAATAACTAGTTTTTCAGATTTTCATGATGCAATTGTTAGCCACCCTTCAAATCAGGGACTGAGAACGGAACGAAAACGAAAACGTTAACCGAAATTTTTTTAAGAACGAAAACGAAACCGAAATGATATTATCATTTTTCGTTTAAGAACGAAAACGAAATAACTATTTTCCAAAACCGGTTTTGTCGCTATTTCAATTTTATTTGTTAAACACAAACGCGAATTTACCTTCTGTGCTGGGGAGACTCCACGAGGCAGTAAAAAATCTCACTTGAAATAAATGAGCTTCACTTTTCTCCATATATGTATGTGAATATGTATTAACAACTTTATTGTTTATACTTGCAATTTCGTGTAACACAATCAACGGTACAGATATTCTCTATTTCTGATTTGTTTTTTAGATCATCAATATAGAATATACACTTGATTGGATATATATTATCAATGTGTATGTTTTATTTGTGTTTAGACATAATAATACAATAATGGTAAAATTTATTCTTACTTCGAAAAGGACTAATGTAAAACAAGATTTATTGGAAGATGTGTTGCTAGTAAGATTGAATGGATTGTGAAAATGTATATTGTGCAGAGTGTACAAACTATTAAGTTAAAGTATATTTCAAGTTAATATAAATTTTTTTTTTATATCTTTTTTATTTATAACATTTAGTAAATTATCCACTTGAATTCATTCTTTTGTCTTTTTAAATAATTACAGCAGGATCTTATTTAATTCAAATGCATAGATTTTTAGTACTAAAACAAATTTAAAACAGCACTTGCTATATTTTCATATTTTTAGATAAAGATCGTGTGTCTAATTTAACCTAATCACGTTGTGTTTTTGCACCTTACGGGTGTTAAACTTAATAAAATGGTTAAATGTTAATGTGTTAAACGATTTGGTAAATTTAATATGGCGATGGTTCGGCAGTCTAAAATATGCTGTCCGTCAGCATCAAACCCCATCATCGTTTATATTTTAGTTGAGACGCAAATATTGTTGTATTTATAGAGAGGGTTGTGGTGACTAGACAAAAAATTGATTTTTGACGACAAAAAAAATATTGTAACACCGGTTTTAACCGTTATTATTTCGGTTCACGAAAAGAACGAAAACGATATATTTCGTTTTCGTTCCGAACAGAAACGAACGGAATTTTTTTTATTTTTAGTCCCTGCTTCAAATAAATCAATTATTGAAACTGTAGCCACATAATTATGTATTTTTGTTACTTTATAGTGTAATAGAGAAATAGAGTTTGTAATAATATTACGCCAACCAATAATTAATAATAAAATAAGCTTTCAAAATTAACACTCTCCTTAAGGTATTCACATGCACTGCGACATTTCTCACTTGCGACTGCAACTTGCTCCAGGTAAGTATGATTTATTTTTGTTACCAACATTATTACAAAAAAAAATTAGTAGCTTGAAACAGAAATGATTAAACTTTGCAAACTGATAAACGAAATCCCCTAAATTTATTTAGAATTCTTATTGTATGCGATTAAATTCAGACTATGCCAATTACTACATAAAGGCCAGTAACTGCTACAGTTACTCTACTATAAAACAATGCTTGGTGTAATTTTAAATAATTGCAACTTAAGTAAAAAAAAGTTAAAAAATAGTAGATAATATTGCCCATTTAGTAATGATAAAAAGCTAATATACATTTTTTTACTCATTGTTATTATGATACAAATAATCAAACAATTATAATAACTAAATTTTTTTGAACTTTATTATTATAAATAATAAGAATATAAGACTGCAGCTTCAAATATTTTATCAAATTTTCTAATTATTTCTTCACTTGTAATCATTTCTGTAATTTATTACTTATTCTACTTTTTCTTCTCATAATAGTAAATAACAAAACTAATTATTAATTTTTGCATTTTAAACTAACCTGTTTTAAACAAATTATTAAATTTAATGTGTTATTCCCTAATTGAAAATCTTCTTTATGTATACTTTCTAAAAAAAAAATTTATAGAGCAATCATGTCAAACATTTACAAGGAAATAAAAGATTACATGTTTTAAGTCGTCAAATTTTTACGGAATTTTGTGAAACATTGAATGGTTAATCGTTAAAGTTTATTGCTAAAGAATTGCACAATCATAAAAACAATAATGATACGAGTATTTTCTTGTCTTATGTACTAGAACCTATAATTAACATACTTGAGAGCATGTCGCAATTTGCAGAAAGACATAAGAACAGTAACTAGCGAAATATTCCCATAATTTATTAAAACAAATAGATTCCTTTTCAAAACACATCATTAGTTTGTGTGTCGTATAAATTACAATTAGCTTGTTAACAAGCTGTGTAAAATTAATTCCTGCGTGTTTTTATCTTAGCGTTGCATTGGGAAAAATTTAATAGCATAACATTCCAGTATTTTTGTATTAAATTAACACAGAAAAAATTGCTGGCAGAAAAGAGATTTCCATCAAACGATGATGTGACCGGAACAACCGCCTATTTTGAAAAATTGGTCAAATCATATTATATGGACGAGATAAAAAAAACTCGAGTATTGATGAACTAAGTGTTTAGACATCGAGGAAGACTACGTCCAAAAATAAAAAATGTTTGTCCCAAAAAATTTTGTTTTCATAATTTTTGCAGACTTATCGAACAACCCTCGTTTAATGAAAAAAAAATCGAAAAAAAAGACCGACCGGCAATAAGTACAAAATTAGTCTCATTGAAAAGATCACAGTTAATAGTAAATTATATAACAAGAGTTGTAAGAAGCATATTACACACGAGTGGAAAAGTATTTCCAAGAGTGCGTAATTGCTTTACAACTCGTGTTTTGTAGCATACTTTTTCTACGACCACATAATACCTACGATTTTAACGGCTTTTTGGCTAATATACACATGTAATTAGTAATTACTAGGGATTCTGGGTCTCGACAATTTTTAAAGTCCCGGGACTCGAGACTTTTTTTATCAAAGTCCCGGGAATTCCCGGGACTTCGAGACTTTTGCGAATTTTATTTACATACTAAAAAATAGTGGTTTAACCCGTCAAAAATGACGGAAGATTTTATAAGATGCAAGAAAAATGATGATGTATTCATGTACTCAAAATTCGTCGGCTATTTTCACTGTAAAAAATAAGTTTTCTTGACAGTGACATTGTTTCTGAAAGCACCCGCTACATATTTAAAATTGCTTCTTTGCATGTATCGTGATCGTGAATCGGTCGTGACAGTTAACAGAATATTTTTTAAAAATTAAACCAAATTCACGGATTTGGTTTTTGAAGCGTTTATTATATAATATATATATATAATAAAGTATAGTAGTAGGAGTAGTATTATTATTTTAAATTTAACCTACATTCTACAGTAAATAAAATATATATTTCCAAGTAAATGCCTATTTTAAATAAACTTAACAATTTTCATTAAACTTTAAAACATCAGGCATAAGTAAAATATATTTTAACTAATAAACTTAACAATTATCTTTTAGCTTTAAAGCAGACTAGAAATAAACATAAATAATTTATTAAATATGGCAAGCAAAAAAATTAAATAAAGTAAAGTAAATACTGATTGTTAGTATAACCTAAAACATAAAAAATTATGAAACAAAATATTTTTGTTAAACTCATGGCAGTAAAATTTGTTTAAAAATTAGAAATATAAAAAATTAATTTCAATGTTCTGTAACATTTAATCTCGTCTCGAGTCTCGAACTAAATGTCCCGGGACTCGAGACTAAGAAAGTCTCGGGAATTCCTGGGACTTACGTCTCGGGAAATTCCCGGGACAGAATCCCAAGTTTTAACTCACTTACTATGTATGCAGGCTGTACAGTAACAGTAATTTACATTAGTGGTCGTGGTAAAAGGTTTTTAAAATGGTATCTGGAACGCACCTTCGCTGCAAAGGCACTTCTAGTTTGTTGAAATAGATATTTTGATTTTTATATGAATACCAAAACATCGGAATATGTTTTAATCGATAAATATAGACAAACAATTATTAAAAAATAGGTATTTAATATATTTTCCATAATAATAGATATGTGTCTATACTTATAAAATCGTTGGTGTCTTCAATTGTGACCGAAGATTTTTAGAATATAATGTTCGCAGCGGTTTACTTGCAATACAAATCGATTGTTCGATAATTTCAATAACACTGACTTACATAATAAATTGTATTGGTTGGAATTCCCAACGACAATTACCTTTTTACAATAATAATAAACCACTTTTTTTTATAAAATTTGTTAATTGCAACCATTTAACTGGAAAATGTCTGAACATATTGAGTCTTTGGGAATTTGTAAAACGAGATTCACTAGACTTGTTGGTCTGTTCTGTACGCACTATAAGCGCTGTTACGCAGTGACGATATAATATAGGAGTAATTGTTATAGTGCTGTATTTGCGATTCCGTATGCCACTGTAGCTTACAGTTAACTGTAAATCTGCTTACATTTGCTGTTAATCTTACTTCGGCAAATACCTGTCCGTGAAGTGTCCAAGAGCTGGATCGCCTCGACGGCGACGTTTACATGTTGATGGAGCCTTTCTTCGTGGCTCTTGGCAAACTTCTTAATTGTGTCGGTTACAGTGTCCATGTTGAGGTACAGATGTATGTCAGGTCCGTGAAGTTGGCCCGGACTTAAGAAGCACAAATGTTGCTATATTTTTTTTTACTTAGTGCTTCGTTAGTGCTTCTTTGTGCTTCAAGAAATTTTTAATTTCGATTAACCGTTCTCCCGTTATAAATTAAAAACTGAACTCTGGGCTAACTTCACGCCATCCCGGACTTTTTCACCAAATTTAATTATTTTGATGCCAATCCTTAGTGCTTCGTTAGTGCTTCTTTGTGCTTCAAGAAATTTTTAATTTCGATTAACCGTTCTCCCGTTATAAATTAAAAACTGAACTCCGGGCTAACTTCACGCCATCCCGGACTTTTTCACCAAATTCAATTATTTTGATGCCAATCCTTAGTGCTTCGTTAGTGCTTCTTTGTGCTTCAAGAAATTTTTAATTTCGATTAACCGTTCTCCTGTTATAAATTAAAAACTGAACTCCGGGCTAACTTCACGCCATCCCGGACTTTTCACCAAATTCAATTATTTTGATGCCAATCCTTAGTGCTTCGTTAGTGCTTCTTTGTGCTTCAAGAAATTTTTAATTACGATTAACCGTTCTCCCGTTATAAATTAAAAACTGACACGGAGCTAACTAAAAACAACAGTTCAATAAAAAAATTCATATTATCGCTCTGTTCCAGGTTGGAGTATTCATATTTATAGGGTAGATATGCATTAAACCATCCTACATAATGCACCATGTAAATGATTTTGACATAACAGCGTTATCAATTTTGAAAAAAAAACAATAATTCAATTAGGTACTTCAAAAAAATCATGTCATCTATCTGCCCCTGAGTGGAGTTTATAAGGTATTTATAGGATTGATGCATCAAACCATCCTACATAATGCACCAGATGAATAGTTTTGACTAAATGACCTTATCTTAAAAAAAAAGTAATACCAATTCAAAAATTTTAAAATTTCATAACTCTGCCCCGGAGTTGAGTTACTGTTTACGTCATGCACCATGTTATTCCTTTTGACTTTATAACATATTTAATTATTTTTTTTAAATTAGTAACTGAAATAAGAGGCACTTGCCCTCATACGGAATCGAGTAAAAAACAACAAATTATACCTAATCGTAAAAGTTATTGATATATGTACTTTACTTCTTCGAGTATGGGTCACTTTGTGCTAAAATTTTATTACGATGTGGTCAGTTTTGTCCCTCAGTGGTATCCGTACAATATTTTTCTCATCTTTTACAGCAATAAAACATGTGTTTCTGTTTTTGGTTCAACTGTATCTTATTTGTAAATGTTCATCGCGGTTTTGTACAGCGACAAATTCGTTTGCCCTTTTTGTCTGCGAGTCACTGAGTGAGGGGTGAATTTAAAAAATTTCTTCTGAAACAAATTTAAAAAATAATGGTATGTAATTTAATAATATTTTACTGTTTGTGTTACGTTTTTTTTTGTCGCTTTTAATAGATTATTAAATTAAACTGTATTTTGTGTCAGGCATAGTTTTATGCATTTATTTTAAATTAAATAATTTTTATTCTTAAAAGCAGTTGATTTTTGTTGTTTTTATTTAGTTTGTTGCTATACAGTCGGTGGCTGTACAAATTGTTCTGCAACTGTTGTATTAAAAGTAAAAATATACAGGGAAATAACAAAGTTAGGGTCGGCGAAACACGTGCGATTCCGATAGCAACTTACAGTTGCAGAACAATTTGTTCAGCGACCGACTGTACCTATAGCAACAAACTAAACACCAATCAGCTACAAGCTACAAATAAGCTACAAGAAGTTTTTAACGGTTTAACGCAGTCAATAAATTTTATTTGTACATTTTGTTTGCTGTTGGATATGTGCTCAAAAAGTTAAGTTTTACTTTGGTTGGTTAATAAAAAGTAATTATAAAGGTTAATAATTGATCGAGTACTTAGAGGCTTAGACATGAGAAATCCAAAAATTCCAATTAATATGTTAATTAAAGAATTAAAGGCTAATGTTCAGGAGGTGACAGCGAATATTAACAAATCATCTGCCGATATATGGACCCGAATCAGCAAAAGTTTATGCGGTAACCTAAGTGCTAAAGCTATTTACACATTTGTTAAATTGAATCGACACGACTGTTGGAAAGAATTAGACCTGCTAAATAATACCAAACAAGTAAGTATAATAATTGTGTGAAATTAATAGGTTCAGAAGGTGGCAAACTTAATTGTAGTATTAACAACTAATTTTTGCACATTATGTTGAGTAAATATTATTACTGTTATCTATAATTAAAATTGACTGCAAAATTAACATTACAGATTAGGTGACTAATATACCTATGCTTATAGAAATGTTTATGCGTTTGTATTGTGATTAATAATAATTCGCCGTCAACTATAATCCATATTGCTAATTTGTAGTGATTTTTTAAAATCTAGCTTTAATTGGAAAATGTGCTTTTATAAAAAATCTATTTAACTGACTACCTTTTAGGTGCGTTGGACGAATTCCTCAAGTGGCAGTGATTGGTCAGAAAATGAGAATTGTTTCGATGATCAGTTTATTGTAACACTATGAAGAATGGCTAAGTATTATACCACTTAATGAAGAAGTTAATAAGTTTCAACCTGCATGGACCCATATATTATTTGATAATATTGTACAGCAAAAGCAAACACAGTGTACTTGGAATTTTCAGAAACACTACGTAACACCAAATGGAAGATATTTTGCAAAAATATACGCGTCTTGTAAAGAATGTGACGGGAAACTTTTTATTTTTATAAATGACGTTGATGAAAACAATCCAGTTATGCTGCATTGCAATATAAAAGATGTAAATTATAAATTTCATTCTGGTTGTTCAAAACGACCATTAAGTGGTAAAAAAAGGAATCAGATCGGTGAAATTCTTAAACATGGCGAACTCGCCATTAATTATTGGAGAAGAAACGAGGCATTGCGTACGATGAACGAGAATGATTGTGAATCAAAAACTCTTTATAGTTTAAATGTTTTACGAAAGTGCAAACAAGAAACTATAAATAAACAGTTCTCAAACATATTAGATAGTAAAGGTCCGTTGTTGAATTTGCATAACTTAAAATATACTCAGCCATATACCAACACCATACATAATATTGGTTTAGATCAATTTTATCTTTATTATTGGCTTCCAGAGCAATTACATGTTTATAATGATTTTGTTACCAGTAATTTAGTTTCTACTTTAGCTATAGATGCTACAGGTTCTTTAGTAAAAAAACTTGATCGTCCGTACGATCATATATCGGCACACATTTTTCTATATGTAGGGGTAATTCGTTTGGGTTGTAATAATGGACAACAAATTCCAGTAGTGCAGATGCTGTCAGAAGCTAATGACATTTTGCATATTTCGATGTGGTTAAGTACTTGGGTAAAAACTGGTGCAAAAATACCAAAAATTGTAGTTTGTGATCATTCATATGCTTTGTTAGGGGCAATAGCAAAATCACTTGCAGACTTTTCAAGCTTAAGTGCCTATTTAAGTGTATGTTTCGATATAATTACTGCAAAAATTGATAAATCAAAATTGCCTCGATCATTTATAAGAATAGACTTTAATCATTTAGTGAGTATGATTACTCGCTGGCATAGTTTTAATCATCACCCAAGACTGTTCAGAGAGTTTTATATTCGTGCAATTGTAATATTAGTAAAGTGCATAAACTTTAGTGAAGCGTGTAAAATAATAGAAAGTTTAATTATAATGAGTAATTCCAAATACATTGATTTTAATTTATTATATAATGCATTATGTAGAATGGTTTAATGCATCTACCCTATAAATATGAATACTCCAACCTGGGACAGAGCGATAATATGAATTTTTTTATTGGACTGTTGTTTTTAGTTAGCTCCGAGTCAGTTTTTAATTTATAACGGGAGAACGGTTAATCGAAATTAAAAATTTCTTAAAGCACAAAGAGGCACTAACGAAGCACTAAGGATTGGCATCAAAATAATTGAATTTGGTGAAAAAGTCCGGGATGGCGTGAAATTAGCCCGGAGTTCAGTTTTTAATTTATAACGGGAGAACGGTTAATCGAAATTAAAAATTTCTTGAAGCACAAAGAAGCACTAACGAAGCACTAAGGATTGGCATCAAAATAATTGAATTTGGTGAAAAAGTCCGGGATGGCGTGAAGTTAGCCCGGAGTTCAGTTTTTAATTTATAACGGGAGAACGGTTAATCGAAATTAAAAATTTCTTGAAGCACAAAGAAGCACTAACGAAGCACTAAGTAAAAAAAAATATAGCAACATTTGTGCTTCTCAAGTCCGGGCCAACTTCACGGACCTATGTATGTCACTATTTCTGCAGTACCAGGGTGCATCAGTGATGTTCCTTAGTGTTTTGTTCCGGAATCTCTGGATGATCTGAATATCACTCTGTTTGGTGCATCCCCATAGCTGTATCCCATATGTCCATACAGGATTTAAAATTTGCTTGTATAGCAAAAGTTTGTTATGTAGGAACAGAGAGAAATTCCTCCCGATTAGCCAGTAAATTTTTTCATATTTGATACCTATTCTTCCCTTTTTTTCTTGGCATGAACGTTCCAGCGCTGCTTAGCGTCCAATACCTAAGTATTTTGCTGTGTTGGAGTATGGAATTTGTTTCTTAGTTAAGTTTTATTCTTGAGGCTTTCGCGGCCGTTATCCATAATACAATCTTGGTTTCCGGGTTTGGAACCGCGTCTTCTATATTTAGAAGTAGTTGACGTTTCGACCATTGTGTCTTGGTCTTTTTCAAAACGACTAATTTGTGAGGGATGTTGCTGGGTTTATATATCCAGCTTGAGGAGGCGTGGCGTTCCGCTTGATGGATTTGTTCTGCCTCAGTGATTTTGTGAAGACTGGTTTCCAGATGTTTGGGAGTTGTATGCCTGTGTCTCTGTTGTAGTGTTTGGGTTCTTGATGATTTCCAATGATTCTCGATATAATCTTGGCCAGAAATGGTTTGCGCGGGCCAGTAGTTTTGTTTCTCTGAAGAGGATGTTGTGTCCTGTACCCTGGGCGTGTTCTGCTACCGCTGATTTATCGACTTGTTTTCTTGTTGTTTGTCCTTCGTGTTCTTTGAGACGCGTTTGTATACTCCTGCCAGTCTGTCCTATGTATACTTTTCCACAGGAGCAAGGTATGCTATATATTCCCGCGTGGTGTAGTCCTGTGTCGTGTGTTCTTCTTAATTTATTCGAGAGCTTCAAAGGAGCGTTGAAAACGGTTTTGATTTTATGTTTTTGTAGAAGCTTTGATATTTTGTTAGTCACTCCGCTGATGTAGGGCAAGTAAGTCGTAGCGATGTATTCTTTCTTTTCTTTTCCTTCTTTTGGCGTGGCATGTTTTTGTATGGTACGAAGTATTTGTTTACGCTGGTAACCGTTTTCTTGCAGGGCTCTCGTGACCATGTTCAGTTCTTCTTTGATGTTTTCTGGTGTGCATATCTCTTTAGCCCTATGTATTAATGTGTTGATCACCGATTGTTTTTGGGCCGGGTGGTGATGTGATGCAGCATTTAGATATCGGTTGGTATGGGTCGGTTTACGGTAAACGCTGTGGCTAAGTGTTCCGTTTGCTTCTCTTTTGACCAGTATGTCCAGAAAGGGTAACGCGCCATTCTTCTCTTCCTCCATCGTAAATTTTATGTTCTTGTGTAGGTTGTTCAGGTGTGTTAGAAAATCTTGAAGTGGTTCTTTTCCATGTTCCCAGATGACGAAGGTGTCGTCTACGTATCGGAACCAGTATTTCGGTTTCAATTTGCTGGAGAGTAGGGCTTGTTCTTCGAAGGCTTCCATGTTTTTGTCCAGTTGTTAATCTGATTGGCAGCTGCTTGTAATTTCTCAAATGATTCTGTATTGTTTCTTCCTACTGCTAAAATAGCCGTGTCGTCGGCAAAGGTCGCTATAGTATTGTTTTCTAACTTTGGAATATCACAAGTATACAATAGGTATAGGACCGGACCTAGTACGCTTCCTTGTGGAACTCCTGCTTTAATTTGTTTAAGTTCTGAACAAGATTCTTCTTGTTTTATTCTGAAGTGTCTCTCAGAGATGTACGACTGAAGAATTTGGGAGTATTGTTTTGGGAGGAGCGATCTTAGCTTATAATTTAAACCATTATGCCACACTTTATCGAAAGCCTGCGCTACGTCTAGAAACTTTTTTTTTCTTCTAGGGCTTTCTCTATGACATTCGTAATTCTGTGTACCTGATCAATTGTTAAATGTTTATTTCTAAATCCAAATTGATGAGAGGGAATTAGTTCTTTTTCTTCTGGTTGATTCATATAAATAATTACAATAACACATTACCGATGCCTTTAATAAAGAATCTCTTATAAAAATGCTAGATCAGTATAATTTTATACAATTAACAATAATAAAAAATAACTGAAAAGATTATTGATCAGAGATATGTCATCTGTTTCATTTGTGTATGTTATTCAGGGGTTTATGCAGGTTAAGAAATAAGTAAATGTATTTCAAAATGCTTAAATTATTGAGAGCAATTTTTAATCACTATGTACAATTTTAATTAAAAAATTATCTAAATTTTTTTTTATGAAGATTTTTCTTGATTTTGTGAGTTATTTAAAAAATAGATATGGCATTTATGGTATTATCTTATTAAAAAAAAAGAAAAAAGCACAATGAACTACTCCATAGCCAACTTTACAGTCCATAAGAAAAAATTAAATTAGGGGCAATATTTCGAAAATGACAAGTGATAAAAAAAAATCTAAAATAACAGTTACATTCTACATTAAAAAAGTACCCTAGGAAGTACTTATAAAATTGATCAAATGATTAAGACGAAAAGTTACTAGAGAAAAAATTCAACATTTTCATATTTTTTGCTGTAACATCTAAAGTACCAGGAATTTTGTCCTTTTAAAAATTGATTGTGTCTCCTATCATACTTGGAAAGAATTCATCTAATTTAAGCAAACTTGTATCTCGTATAATAAGCGAGATCTCATGCTGAAAATGTTATCTGGTACACCCTGTATAAATAAATCAGAAAAAAATATTTACCGATCATATTAAACATGTTCTGCTTAAATCTGTAAGGAACTGCTTTTTGTTGTCAAAGCACCACTTTTTTATTCGCCTAATTTTTTAATAGCAATCAATGTTCGATGACCAATAAGTTTTAATTATTTTTACAAACATTACTTCACAAACTGAAATCAACTAAGCGAAGCCGATTAAATTCTTTAAAATTTACTAAGCAATCAAAAAAACCTTAATTTTAAAACGCTATCTAGTGAAACAAAGAAAAATGTAGGATAAAGGTATGTTATTTCGGCTGACCCTGTTGCAACAAACATCGTTTGTATGCAACAGACATAACCACAACATTTTGCTCATGGCAATTACAACTTTTTAACGAGTTTTCTTTTAACGTCGAACTAGATCATTAATGCAAATTTATTAAATAAAACGACACATAAACATATTTCAAGTAACTTGGGTGCCGTAAGCTTTTAGAAATAGCAATGAAAATCTTTACAAAAAAATTTAAACCGTTATCTTACTTTTGGGTTTAAAAAAATCCCCTTTTTACTTTGCATTTTAAAATTATTTAAATTTTTTAAATTCCGAGTATTATCTCTGAACGTATTGTCGGTTTTCATACATTTCCATACATTACTGCGCCCATGAAATATTCATATTAAATTAACCCTGAGCTATATATGTAACACAAATTGCTTTACAATTACCAAAAAATCATAACTTATGTTTCATGTATTGCCATCACTCTTGAAAATTTTAATTACTAACTTATCGTGCAAAGGTTTTTTTTTAATAAAAAATTTAAATTAAATGTGTTTTAAAATAAATATTAACTTTTTTGGGCGCTTATATTAGTTAAATTTTAGTTCGTTTAGTTAGTTTTTATTACCACAATAATTGAAATGTTTTGTTTTTGTTTTGTAAGACTATAAACAGGTTTTAAGACCTGGACCTCGAATAGACAATTTTTTAATAATACATCTTCATAATCTAACAAAAAGCTTCTGTATTTTCTATGGATAATATTTTAAAATAATTAAGTCTCTTGTGATATTGTAGATCTAACAGGGCTGGGCAAAATTTGATTTTTATTAACAATATCAAATTAATAATAAATTCTTCATCGTTGGCTATACAGGGTGGTCCAAATAGAAGGGCCACTACTGAGATCTCGTAAACGATAAAAGCTACAAAGAAGTTTGAATTAAACAAATTGTTCCCCTTTATGAGATCTATTCAGTGATGCATTAATGTTTCAAAAAAGTTCCATGGCACGCTAGATATTAAACAAAAATCAAAATGGGCATTTTTTTAAATCGTTAATAACTTATTTATACTTGATGGTACAAAATTATTTTTGGGAAAAATGTTTTAGGTTTTTATACAAAATAAGAGAGTTTATTGGTTTCAATATTTTTAAAAATTCATGACACTGTGGCTGCATAAGTCCCTATGATGAATTTTATTGGTTTTAAGTTCATAGCCAACTACGGTTTCTATTTAAAAAATGTAAGTTTGTAATTTATTTAAGAATTTAAAGAGTATTGAAAAAAATGAATGTTTTTATTTTACAGGGCGTAAAAAAATCAACATCTTTTTCCCCAAAAACATTTTTGCACCATCAAGTATAACCAAGTTATTAACGATTTAAAAAATTGTAATTTTTGATTTTTGTTTATTGTCTAGTGTCTAGCGCACCATGGAACTTTTTTAAAACATTAAAGCATCATTACTGAATAGATCTCAGAAAGGGGAACAATTTGTTTAATTCAAAATTCTTTGTATCTATTGCCTTCTACAAGATCCCAATAGTGGCGCTTCTATGTGGACCACCCTGTATATTCATGCCAAATTTTAAGAATAAAGGTTTTAAAATAACTAAGATAATCAACCTTCCTAGCCCTGTAATGTTTTTTATTTAAAGTAGACATATTTGTTCAATGCAGAATATTTATTTTTATTTTTTATTTAGTCGTCAGTGCTTCTACTGTTAGGTGTAGGACTGTTGAGTTGTGTTGTGCTGACTTTTTTCCATGTTTTTTTCTGTCTTGTGCTAGCTTTTTTATGCACAATGGTCACTTAAACTTATTTATCTATAATTGACTTACAACTAAGACACTTGGATACTAACAATTTGGTTTATATTTCCTGGTCTTGCATATATTATCAGTGAGCCTGTTCACCTTATACTTAGTCTTACACTGCAGTTCATTTAAAGTAGCGTGGAGCTAATATGATTTAAAACTTTCTCTGATATGTGAATAATTATGCATAACCTGGTATTGATAATTACAAGGCAGCGTACCCTAGATATGATATCTGGAATTAACTGGAATTAAAGGTAGTGGCTGTGTCTAGAATTAACTGGAATTAAAATCTGTAGCAAATGTAATACAATGCAGTCTGCAGGGAATCTATTAAAGATTGCGGTTATGTAATCATACCAAACTCTTACTTTGGTCGCGGCTCAACAAATTCCTGCTTGACTTGAAACTCGTTTCAAGCATGCTTCTCAGTTTTTGCAAATCAGGTAGACCTTGACACTCGAACAAACACCTCTCGTACGATACAGTTTTTTAGATACAATTATAAGTTTTCGAGGAAAGTTCTATTCCCCTATTTTTCCGGAGGAAATGGCCAGTGGCACGTATAACTCTGCAAAACATTTAGTTTTGATGTTCTTGATGCAATAAACACAGCCTTGATTACATATTGTGACCCTTTCTTGGAGACCTATTGAGTAATGCTTTAATATTTTAAAAAACAAATTCCATGGGCCGCTAGACGATAACCGAAAATCAAAATTTGCATTTTTTTAAACCGTTAATAACTCGGTTATACTTGATCGTGCAAAAATATTCTTAGGGAAAAAGTTGTAGATTTTTTTACACACTGTAACATGAAAACATTTATTTGTTTTAATATTGTTTAACTTCTTAGACAAATTACAAACTATATTTCTTATATGGAAACCAAAGTTGGCTATGATCTCATGAAAAAGTTTTTTCCCCCCTTTCAAGAATATTTTTGTACCATGAAGTACAACCGAGTTATTAACGGTTTAAGAAAAAACTCATTTTGATTTTGATTTATTATCTAGCGTGCCATGGAGCTTTCTTAAAACGTTAAAGCAGAGCTTTCCAAACTGTGTGTCGCGACACGTTAGTTTGTCGGCTGCAGTGTGAAGGTGTGTCGCGCGATATTTAAATTTTTAACTTTTACTTGTTGGTTCAACAAAAGGTTTTACAGCTTTAAGAAAGAAAGATAATGCAAATATAATTAATTACTCATTGCTTTTTACATCGCGAAGCACTAGTCGCGCAAACCATTGGTAATGAATTAAGAAAGGTTATGGATAAAGTGTTTCAAATGGTTAATTACGTTAAAAGTAGACCTCTTAAATTAAGAGTATCTGCTCACAGTTGTGAAGAAATGGGGGGAAAATTTAAAAAGCTTATACTACACACAGAGGTTTGTTGGCTCTTAAGAGATTGAGTGCTTTTTCGTTTATACGAAGTGACGGAAATGTTGCGTAAACTTTTTGAGGAAAATCAGCAAAATGAATTCTGCGATCTAATTCAAAACAAACTATGGTGCACAAAATTGGCATATCTTGCTGACATATTTTAACACTTGAATAAAATAAACACCAGTACGCGAGGAAAAGGAGAAAATATCTTAAGAGCAGTAGACAAAATGTGTGCTATGAGAGAAAAAATAGCAATTTGGAAAAAGAAATTTTGAAATGTTTTCCAAAACTGCT
The DNA here is from genome assembly GCA_947652605.1 of Elmis aenea. Taxonomy (NCBI): domain Eukaryota; kingdom Metazoa; phylum Arthropoda; class Insecta; order Coleoptera; family Elmidae; genus Elmis; species Elmis aenea. The sequence goes on along the minus strand of OX393582.1, from coordinate 10,930,124 downwards.
GACCATGAGCTAAAATGTGATATCAGCTCGCCCATTCTTGACCATTTAACATTACTCGGAGAGAAAGTTTATCACTACTTCCCAAACGTTGAAATCCAAGACTATGATTGGATCAGAAATTATTTTTTTTCAACTGCAACGATTAACTAGTCACTTATTTAAGAAGAAGAATTAGCTGAAATAAAAAATGATCGACGTCTGTTAATGGTGTATGAAGAGGGTCCTGGACAAATTTTGGATTCGCGTTTTCAACGATGACAAACTTGATGACATTGAAACGTGGAAGCCTAAAAATGCTTGATGACGAATTGCGAGTGTCTTTATCTAATATTCCACCAAATATTCAAAAGCTATGATCATCCCATCAAGCTCATACATCTCATAAAAATGGTAAGTAGTTATTGGCGTATCTCTTATAAGGGATTGTTTAACCTCTGGTTTGCTAGTAGACTGAATTACTGTGTCGCGAAATTATGTTTGTCTAAAAAGTGTGTCACCAACATAAAAAGTTTGGAAAGCTCTACGTTAAAGCATCGCTAGATAGGTCTCAGAAAGGGGAACAATTTGTCTAATTTAAACTTCTTTTTAGCTCTTACCGTTTACGAGATCCCAATAGTGGCCCTCCTAGGTGGAATACCTTGTTTAAAGACGTTACTTTATTAATTAAAATTATTTAGCTGCAGGGATATTGTTTTAAATAAATATTCTTACCTATTATGAACATTGTGCCACGTCTCATGTAAGTAAATAAATAAATAAAAAGTCACTTCTCCGACTAATCAGTTTAAAGTTTATATATAAACTCTGAAAGATGCAAACTTTTTTTTTAATGTAGCAATATGCCTAATATACAGGGTGTCCCAAATTCGAGTAAATGCATGGGGATCTCGCTTATCTTAAGAGCTACGAGGTCGGTTAAATTAGGGCAAAGTTGCTAAATTCGATGCTTATTGATAATCCAAAGAGAAATTGGAAATATCTCAAACCGTATCCGAGAAAGTTAGGAAAAACTGGAAAGTCCATTTTTGAAAATCGGGTATAACTCCTTTGGAGTTTGAAATATTTTAAATGTGAAAAAAAGTTGCCCAAGCAACTTTTCAAGCCGGATCGGATAGTGGTCACAAATTTTTCCTAGGTCGATTCGTTTTTTTTTTAGACAACCAACTTTGTTTTCTCTTATGGGCAGAAAATCGCGTTTTTCTTCGTTATTAAAGTTCATTTTTACGACTAACAGGCCTTCAAAACTTTTAGTTTGTTGATCGGTTGTCATGGAAACAACATAAACTACAATGACCGGCCAACCTGATTTATAATGGTTATTGTTTAAAACGTACTTTTTTAAATTTGACAATGAAAGAAAAAGTAAAATACCATGTGTGATACATCAATGGATGCAGAAAAATAAATTCTATTTGATTATGTAAATAACAAAAATTGCGCCCATAAGAAAAAATAAAGTTGGTTGTCATAAAACAAAAACGAATCAATCTAGGAAAAATGTGTGACCACTATCCGATTCGGCTTGAAAAGTTGCTTGGGCAATGTCTTTACACATTTAAAATATTTCATACTCCAAAGGAGTTATAGACGATTTTCAAAAATCGTATTTTCCAGTTTTTCCTAATTTTCTAGGATACCGTTTGAGATATTTTCAATTTCTCTTTGGATTTTTAATGAGCATTTAATTTCGCAACTTTGCCCTAATTTAACCGACCTCGTAGCTCTTAAGATAAGCGAGATCCCCATGCATTTACTCGAATTTGGGACACCCTGTATAGAAGGATCGTAAAACGTGTAAACCGAAATACAATTGCAAAACCAGTACAGGAAGGAAAGTTAAAAAGAAAGAGAAAATTAGGTCGAATAAAGAAAGTGCCGTTAACACGAATATGGGTATGGAAGAAACTGAAATTTTAAGTAAAGTCCACAAAAAAATTCATAAATAATTATGTGTAAACGTAACTTTCAATTTTCAAAGGTAACTAAGGCGCCTTGTTAGGATAATTTTTACAAATTAAAATTATATTGGGAGAGACATTAGTTAATTTTTAATTGAGTGAAATCCAAAGTTTTCAGTTATTTAAATTTAAACTTCACCAAATTAAAAAATTTGTTATTGTATTGTAAAAACAGAGTTTAAAAGTGTAACACCCAATTTTTATTTTCAATTCTGTAGGCGCTACAAAGCGAATGTAAACGTAAAAAGCATTTTTTACGATTTAAAATTGTTTTGCTATTGATTTGTTCATTAATTCAACTTGAACCAGTCCCAAAACTACGAAGGCTCGAAAGGGCCAGTTATAATAATTTTAAAGAGGTTAAATTTTGCATTTTTTTCTGAAACTTTAAGTTTTTTAATATACGAAATTTTATCTTTTATCTTGAAATTTCAACTTGTAAGAAGATGAAAATTCATCTTCTTACTTGACTTGGAGCTTAATATCTTTAAAATAACGTAACTACATGTAAATGTTAATTTATAACTGAACCTAACCTAACCTGACCAAATTGAAGCAAATAACTTTCATGTCAAAATCAATTACATTATATGTATAAATAATAGTTATTTATGTATCAAGGCCAAAAAGTGTAACAGCAAACAGGCAAGGCCGAAAAAGTACGTTTTGGCCGAGGTGCATATTACATTTTTTGTGCGATCGAATTAAAAACCATTAAAATTTTTAGTAATTTTCAAAATTATAGGTTAGAAACTACGTGACATTCTGTCACTGGCAGATGACGGCGTATGTACTGCATTACCGGCCCTCTCCTTAGCAACGGCCGTAAAAGTTACTTTTTCGGCCGTTGCTAAGGATAACGGCCTGAAAAGTAACTTTTACGGCCGTTGCTAAGGATAGGGCCGGTAATGCAGTACTTTATGGTTGCTAACGCGTCCGTCAAACAGCTGTTTCTAGTACGATCACACAAAAAGTATTTTACAAACTACAGAAATATTATTTATATGCCCAGCCGCATTAAGCCATCACGGTGTTCAGGCTAAGAAAATTTGACTCCGTTATTGAAGAACAATTATATCCAAGGAAATTAGGAAAAGTCCGTATAGCTAGGAATGCTTAAAACATTTAGAACAAGTTTTTGTAATATACTTTATTAATTAAGAAACGCTGTAGCAAATTATAAACACAGTTTTTTAAAGTGAGCTATACAGGGTGATTCAATAGTGCGTCGGGCTTTCATAGCGCCCCGCCTGTAGGAGACAGTAAAATAACTTAAATACATAAAACTATTGGTTTGAAAAGATCTACGACGTAAAATTATTTTCAGCTATACAGGGTGTCCCATTTTTGCGCTATAACAAAAACATAGATTTTTTTAAATGGAACACCCTGTATATTTTTAGGTCTTCCGATGTCATTTTTTAACCTCTACTTGAATGTCTGTTTATTTTTTGATTTTGTGCCAGTGTTGCCAACATTAATTTTTTTTCGAAAAGTCTTACATAAGCAGGCTTAACTTTAAAAAACCGTAGCGACCTCGTTTTTTGAAATTAAGAAATAAGTTCTAGCAATAATGGTAGTTCAATTAGGGAGCAACATTTTAATAATAAAAATTTTTAATTTATTCACACAGGATGGTCACAAAAAAATGCCAAACTTTCCGAATATCAAAGTGACATAACTCATTTTTTTCAAATGTATACACCCTTATTTTATTTTACTATTCGATAGCTTTTTTTCTCCCCTTCGATTTTTATGTCTAAACCCCGTAGTTATTGAGATATTCAATACTTTTCAACAAAGTTGCCATTTAATTACATTTGTATGCACCGAAGTAGACCGCGCTGATGCAAAACAAGTGCCAAAATGTAAGCAAAGGAAGGAAGTTTGACTACACAATTATTTTTGACTTTAAATAAAAGAAGACTAAATCAAAAAATAATGTTAAAAGCAATCTACTGATGTTGCTTATTTTTCTTTACCCTACAAAAATAAAAACAGTTTAAACTTCCTTTATTGATGTATTCTAACTTTTTCAGTCGGCATTAAGCATATGGGCTAAATCAGCGATTCTTAACCGGGAGGCCGCGGCCCCCTGGGGGGCGTGAGAGATTTTAAGGGGAGCCACGAAAAATTTATAAAACGTTTTTAAAATATTGAAATCTTAAAAAAATATATTTTTTGCTCATTATTTTACTCGAACCATCGGAAAGATATCTTCTTAAATAAATCGTAATAATTTTGTTTCTACAAACTAGGGGGCTGCGAAAATATTTTAGGATATTTAGGGGGCCGCGACTACTAAAAGGTTAAGAACCACTGGGCTAAATGGACTGCAGCTCTAGACTTATCCTAGTGATAAATTAACTTTTATATGTATTTCAAAAACAAACGTGAAATTTCACCTTTTTAAAATTATTTCGTGGCCCTTTCAAGCATTCGTACAAAACACTTTTAATTACACACGATTTGTCTTAAAAAACTTCGTAGTAGTTAAAAAAGTTTTGGCACGAGAGCAACTCGTTGACAACCAAACGTATGACTATTTACTGAGCAATTCTATTGTCAATTACCACTTGAATAATGTACTTTAGTGCTTATACAACATAAGTAGCGGCGAATTCGATTTAATCTAATCGTAATATTCAAAATAATGCGTTAGATATTCATTTCTCACGTACCTTATCTCTTCGCTCGTTCAACTCTCTGAATCTCATCGCATATTGTCGATAAATGTTGCTATCACCTCGTTTTACGTTGGAATATGCGGGAGGGCCTATAATGGGCACCTGATTCGCGTGTCGACTGTTTGATTATCACCTGTACAGTTAAGTCATATCCTTCAGTCTTGTATCTCCACTCCATGAAACAGGTGTTCGCGCACGAGCCGGAGTGGAGACTTTATTATTCTATCGATAAATAAAATTAGCAAATGAAAATTTGTGTTTAATTTTTTTTTCTCATTTCTCAGGCTTTTTTAAGTGATTTCTTTTTAAATTAAGTGAACCAACATCTATCAAAATGCTCACAGGGTGGAGACTTGCTCTTTCCAAAAGTAAGTTTTTAGAATAACACGAAATTTTTGCTTCTTATTTTACGACATAATCATGACGCTTTTGAGAATTCTAATAAATGTGGATTGTAAATGAAAAACACGTGCATTAGTTGGATAACACAAAACACAATAGATAATATTGTGTATATGTACAATGTGATATGATATAAATTGTGCTATTAAACATTTAAACTTATTTGAAGTTCTGTACGATTTAATGTAAAAAAAACCTTTTTAAAATCGTATTTTATTGTTCTGATTGTGTTTTGTGAAACATCTTAAATCATTATTTTGCGAAGAAATTCTTGTTTGAAAGTAATTGTTGCTTTTAAACTCAAACTGCTTAAAAAAAGTATTAGTTTTTTTAATAATTAGTAATTGACGTTTTTATAAAATCAAGGAAAAATGTGTTATAACCTAACTTAAAAATATGGTTAAATAAACGTAATAGTTAGCTATTATTATACTTTTATTATTAATTTTGTCTTCGGAGTTTACCCGCGTAATCTATTTATATGCTCGACTTCGGCCAGCTCTCCGTGGCAATTATTATACCTATACACTATTATTATACATTTCCTACAATAACGTTAAGTATCTTATTGTTTTTTGCTTTTTAAATATAAAGTTGAAGCCAACTTTGAAAAAATTGTCCTTTAAAAAAACTTATTGACTATTTTATCACTGTTTCTTTTTCATTTTGATGGTTAACAATTATTATCCATTTCCTACTAAAAAGTGTAGTAATTTATTGTTTTTTTTTGTGTTTTTAAATATAAAGTTAAAGACAACTTTAAAAAAATTGCCCTTCAAAATAACTTATTGACTATTTTATCACTGTTTCTTTTTCACTTTGATAGTTAACAATTATTAATTACATAATTACTATCCACTTTCTACTGTAAATTGTAGTAATTTATTGTTTTTTTGTGTTTTTAAATATAAAGTTGAAGCCAACTTTAAAAAAATTGTCCTTCAAAATAACTTATTGACTATTTTATCACTGTTTCTTTTTCACTTTGATGTTAACAATTATTAATTACATAATTACTATCCACTTCCTACTGTAAAGTGTTGTAATTTATTGTTTTTTTGTGTTTTTAAATATAAAGTTAAAGCCAACTTTGAAAAAATTGTCCTTTAAAATAACTTATTGACTATTTTATCACTGTTTCTTTTTCACTTTGATAGTTAACAATTATTAATTACACAATTATTATCCATTTCCTACTAAAAAGTGTAGTAATTTATTGTTTTTTTGTGTTTTTAAATATAAAGTTGAAGACAACTTTAAAAAAATTGTCCTTCAAAATAACTTATTGACTATTTTATCGATGTTTCTTTTTTACTTTAATGGTTAACAATTATTAAATTAATTATTATTATTATTAATTTAGTACTATAAAGTGTAGTAATTTATTGTTTTTTGCGTTTTTAAAATATAAAATTGAAGACAACTGACTTTTCCTCCAAGTCAAAACAGCCGTATTTGCAATTTTTTACCTTTTTTACTAATCGTGGAATGCGGGCAACTAAATTTTTTATTGTGTCTGGTAAAATACTCTTTTAGTATTCTGAAAACGTAATCCAAAGCTCCTTTTTTTTAACGAAAGACATTTTTCTCGTACCATTCTGTCGAGGTCTTCCCATACTCTTACCATGCTTTGTTAATATTCATGTTGGGTAGAATAATTGACAGGTGTTTTCGTGTTGTCACATCTTAAACTTCAAAATGAATTCCACCCGTCTACCCAATATGAACATTAACAAACCATTGTGGGGTGCATGTTCATTTATTTTATTTTTTACTCAAAAACTGTAGGTTTTGTAGGAAAAGTTAAGGAACGAAAAAAGTTTTTAATAAATCAAGCTTACAAATAAAATTTTTGAAATTGCATAATTTAAACCCTCCAGAAAGTTCTGATAAGAAAACCAACAGGGGTCGCACTTTTCAGCTCCTTGTATAGGTAGGAGACGATTAAAAATATAACTATGAGAAACCTCTTTAGGGCCGTGTAATTACGAAAGCAGACGTCTATGGGAAAATAAAAGCCCCCCTTACAGTGGCGGATTACCGCACAGGCGCATGAGGTGCGCGCCTGGGGCCTCAGCAAAACTGGGGCCTCAGAATCGTTGGTGCCTCATCCTCAAAAACTAAAATAAAATTTTTATTGTCTGTTAATATGAGAATTATAAAATAATAATTGTTGACAAATTGTAACATCTTCTAAAACCTATTTTCATAGTGGGTATTGGGTAATAGTCATTGATGCCAATTAAAAAAAAAAAAAAAACATGGCAAATTAAACAAAAAAGATAGCCAATTTGGTTTCAAAGCGCCAAAACTTACAACCCTGCTTGCATCTGATTATAGTGCACTGCAAGCCGATGTACTGTACAGGGTGATCCAAATTCGATGAGATCACATGGGTATCTCCCTTAATAGTCAAGATAGATAAACGGTTAAATTACCAAAAATGTGCAGTTTTTCGAGACAAACTCAAAACAGTCCTCAAATATATTTTATCATTTCCGGTTTTTCTTGTTTTTTTTTTGTCTTCACAGCCTACTTTTTGTTTCCAATCTTTAAAAAAAATTTAAAAAACCTTTGTATTATTGAAAATAAAGACATCAACCCTTGTATATTTGAAAAGGGAAAAAAATAGGAATTTAAATAGGTCATAGCCAATAGCTCCATTTAAAAATAGGTGAGTTTGTGTCATAACCTTTTAACGGCAAGCTTAAAAACTTTTTTGTAGTATTATCAAAATCTACATAAAAATATCTAAAATAATCTTTATAAACTTTTTCGATATTTAAAACAATAAAGGAGATATGACATATTATAAATATAACAAACAAAGAGTTTTTCTTTAATAACTCAAAAACCGAAAATGAGAGAATATTTTTGAAAATGAGTTTGTCCCAAAAAACTTTACATTTTTGGTAGTTTAACCGTTTCTCTATCTTGACTATTAAGCTAGATACCCATGTAATCCCATCGAATTTTGACCACCCTGTGCTGTATGATGCAGAATTTTAGATTTTTTTACCTAAGATGTAATTTCTTCTAAATGGAAATGTGTTTTTTTTTCTGGTAGGTGCCTGATAATACATTTTTATTTCCGTATCTTATTTTTGTGTTTATGTTTTTGTTGATACCAAAAATAAAAAACGTTATGATTTTCTGCACTGTTCATTTTAGTGAACCATGTCATTCTTAGTAGGGTTAATAGGGGGCCTCCAGATCAGCTTGCGCCCCACAAAATCAAGATCCGCCACTGCCCCCTTAATTTTCGATAAGGAATTACCTCCTGAATTTTTCCGCAATATTTAAGAAACACCCGGTATACCTACGTCTTGGTCAGATTTATTAAGTAGTCTGCCATGCAGCCTTTCCTATTAACTTAAACAAGCTTTAAATATTTACTTTTTTTATTAATAATAACTTCGCTATATGTACTTCGGAAATACTGCCGTAGTTTTTAATATCAATGCTTACAATAGTTCTTATTGTAAATAATAAGTATTATCTTGAGAGACATGTATAACTTTAAAAAAACCAATTAAAAGATATGTATTACGAGGACAGCTTATCGTCACCAAAATACATATTTATCACCATCAAACAATATGTAATTTGTTTTGTTGAAGTAACATATTTATGTTTACGAAATACGTGAATTGCTTCATGAAAAAAAAATAGCATTCCGTATCTATTGATTGGAAAAGTGCGCATCCAAACTCTACGAATTTGCTCCACTGTTTTGGCCGTTGATAATACACTTTTGTGTAAAGTACTTTTGAATAATTTTTTTTTTACACTTTAATATCTTGCTTATGTAAATAACCCGTAAAAGTACATGCAGATTTAACCCTATAGCGGGCGCGCTGGATTTGTAAAGTACACCAATATCATAAAATTCAATCTACCTACTAACACCATCTAGATCTAATCGTGAAAGACATTATGTGTTCCTTCAATGTCATTTTGACTTCAAATTGAGTACGTTGTTGTAACTCCAAGATCTGTAGTAGGGTGATAATAATTCTTTACTACTCCATTTCTGCAGTGAAAAATATGATGATTCTTGCAATAATTTTTGTTGTTGCAAAAATCATGTCAAAACCGCATATATTTGCCAGATGTGTAGTGCTTAAGAATGTAATTCACATAATTGTATAAAATTTTACAACTGTTTACAACGGTTTGTGTGTTGAACTATCAAAACATTTTTGGAAATATAGTTAAATTATATTCGAATATAATTTGCTTTATGTAGAAATAACTTAATAAGTTGTACATATTTGTAAAACAGTAAAGATTATATTAATGATAATAAACCAATAATACTATTAAACATAGAAGTTAATTGTTTTAAAAGATGTTATGGACAAAAAATAAGAGGCGCGCCCGCTTAAGGGTTAAATTATACAGGGTGGTCCACCTAGAAGGTCCACATTGGGATCTCGTAAACGGTATGAGTTACAAAGAAATTTAAATTAGACAAATTGTTCCTCTTTCTGAAACCCGTTCAGTGATGCTTTACTGTTTTAAATAAGTTCCATGGCACGCTATTCAGGGTGTTTCATAATTGAATGCTGATCCTTAAGGGTATTGTGCCTTGGCTGCTTTTAAGAAAAAAAGTTCATATCAATGTAGGTCCGCAACCGCCGTATTTTTGAGATACAGGGTGTTAAAAGTTGAAAAAAATATCGGTTTTTTCGTAATATCTTTGTTACCGCTTTAGATATTTTTTTGAATTTTAGTAGGTACTAACTAGGCATAAAAACACATTTTTTTCGGAAAAAAAAATTGTTCTATTTCTACCAATAGCGTCCGTATTAACATGTCCTTGAATATTTTTAATGAAAAAAATGATACGCCACTGTTTTTTTTCAAAATAAATGTCATTTTTATAATTTTGCTTTATTTCTTAATAAAACTGGCCTGTTGACTTTTTTTGTCCGACGAACGGTTTTCGAGTAAAAAAATAAAAGGCTATTACTCTTGAAGAGTAAAAGAGTACCTAATCTAGTTGTAGTAGGCCAGAAACAGAATTTGTTTATTTTATAAGCTCATTGTCATATCTGCAATAGAACAATTTTTTTTTCTGAAAAACATGCGTTTTTATGCCTAGTTAGTACCTACTAAAATTCAAAAAAATATCTAAAGCGGTATCAAAAATATTACGAAAAAACCGTTTTTTTCAACCTTTAACACCCTGTATCTCAAAAATACGGCGGTTGCGGACCTACATTGATATGAACTTTTTTTCTTAAAATCATCCAAGGAATAACACCCTTAAGGATCAGCATTCAATTATGAAACCCTATATAATAAACAAGTCAAAATGTTTTTTTAAATTGTTAATAATTGCGTTATCCTTAATAGTACCTACGAAACTATTTTTGGGGACGAAGTTATAGATATTTTTACGCACTGTAAAATGAAATCATTCATTTGTTCCAATATTGTTTCAACTCATGGCACTCTTTAGCTTTATGGGTACCTACTTTTTGATGAATTTTATTTGTGTATAGCCTTAATATCAAAATAAATACATTAAACCTTTTATTATTAAAAAGAGGGGAAAAATGATTTTTTTATGAGGTCATACCCAACTATGGTTATCATTTAAAAAAATGCAATTTTGTAATTTATCTAAGAATTTAAACAATATTAAAACAAATAAATATTTTCATTTTACAGTGCATACAAAAGTTTACAACTTTTTCCCAAAAAATATTTTTGTACCATCAAGTACAACCGAGTTATTAGCCATTTTAAAAAAAGGTCCATTTTGATTTTTGTTTATTATCTAGCGTGCCATGGAACTATTTTAAAACATTACGGCATCACTGAATAGGTCTCGAAACGAGGAACAATTTGTATAATTAAAACTTCTTTGTAGCTCATACCGTTTCGAGTTCCCAATAGTGGCTCTTCTATGTGGAACACCATGTATATCACTGAATTTATCCAAAAATATAAAGCAATTGATTTCTGAATATAAAAAATAGATTACAATTAAATTTTTCAATTTTGAAGGTGTTTTATCTTAGTTGTTTCGGATTTCATAAATGAAAAAATAAGGCAAATAAAAAATAAAAACACATTGATATTACCTTTCGGCATTAGAATTAATTACGGTTAGCATTTAAAAAATATTGTTTGGTATATAACACGGAAATTCTAATTTATTTTATTAAAGTCCGCTTATAAAATACTCGTATTGAGATATTAGTACCTTACGAAAAACTATTTAACATAAATACAGTGATTATAAACTCAATGAAAACAATTGAAGACAATATTATTGTCTTTACTTGTTTGTAATGCAATTTTAATCGCTTATTTTTTATGCTTTATCGTTCCTTCGCACCTCTGTTTACTAAATTACTTTTATGTTTATTTTGCGAAATCATATTCGTTACAACCTTGTCGCTTCGTCGGTAACACGGTTTTTATTTGATTGGCAAAGCGACAAAACTGTTCCTAGTAAAAAAAATTATTAAATGGATAGCGAGTTGCATATTTAATACTCTGAATTCATAAATAATTAAAGATAAGTTAAGGCGATTATTACTTTAATTACGTTAGTGATTGATTTATTATTAATTTTATGTCTATTGTTTTTTTAAATAATTGTAAATTATTACAGCTGGTTACGCTTCGGTTTTATAATATTACAATCCAAGCTCCAAATTAAAGAGTATTGGCCCGAAAATGAGTGACACAATATGTTTATAAAATAGCTACAATTAATAATAAAGACACAATTTAGTTGAACCTATCATCAATCATTAATTAATAGTTATTTATGTATCAAGGCCAAAAAGTACGTTTTGGCCGAGGTGCATATTACATTTTTTGTGCGATCGAATTAAAAACAATTTAAATTTTTAGAATTTTTCAAAATTATAGGTTAGAAACTACGTGACATTCTGTCACTGACAGATGACGGCGTATGTACTGCATTACCGGCCCTGACATTTGTTTTCATTAATTTTTGTTATTATCTGTCAATTTTTACATCAGCGAGTTATTTCTTTAACGATTTTGATTAAAATGAAAAAAAGACTATAATGGAGGAAGAGTTTTAATGGTGAAAACTTTTTACAACATTATAGTGGCGCATCTTTGTGGAGATTAATTACAAGAGTCGACACTATTATTACTTAAATATCAACTTAAAATTAAAAACAATAAAAAATATAAAAGAATAAATTTTACAATAAATACTCAAAAAGCCCCCCATTCCTACATAAACAATATTCCAATCTATTATAAAAACCGTTTCTCACAGAGGCTAGCTGTCTGTTATTAATTAAAGCACATTCTGCTACTATTGCATTCCTCAAAGAATTAATATTTGGGTGGCGCTTTTTATAAATTTTACTTTTAAGGTGGCCCCACAGAAAGAAGTCACAATGTGCTTAATCAGGAGATCTGGCTGGCCAATTTATTGTTCCACCTCTACCAATCCAGCGATTGGAAAAACAATCGTTTAAAAAGTTTCCAACATCTAAACTGTAATGGGCTGGACAGCCGTTATGTTGGACCAGATCTCCAGATTTTCTCTTGCAACTTCTTCCAGCGCAAGACCTACCTTGGTTATTAAAAGGTCTAAATATTTTTCTGAATTTAAATTTCCTTCGATTTTAAAAGCACCAACAATTTGATTATTAAAAATGCTAGTCCAAATATTAATTTTTTGAGGATATTGCGTTCTGGTGGATATGTAGCAGTGTGGATTTTCCTGTGCCCAGTATCTGCTATTTTGAACATTTGGTTCATTGTTCAAAGTAAACGTAGATTCGTCGGTAAAACAAATTGAAAGAAAACTGCGATCGTTGTTGGCGCGTTCTTGCATTACCTCACAAAAAAAAAATCTACAGTCTTGATCCGCAGGAAGAATTTCCTGGTGACACTGCGATTTCTAGGAATGATAACGGTGTTTTTTTAAAATTTTAAATACCCCTGTCCTAGACAAATCCACTTCGCGGGATATTTGCCCTAGACTGAACGTAGGGTCAATATTAATCATCCCTAAAACTCTTTCTTCCACAAAACTAGTTTCATTAATTTTTCGGTTTCCTGTGATATTACTTTTTAAAAATTTTGTTTTAATTTTAATAAAATAGAATAAACTAACCACTTGTGGTGCCGGATTCTACGGAAATGTTACCGCATTTTTCAAATTTTTGCACATATTTTTGTATCGTGGTTGTAAATGGTATTGGGCGATTTATAAATTGTACGGCAAATAAATCTCGTACTCTCCGCAAAGATACACCGCTGTAAAAGGTTTTCACCATAAAAACTCTTTCTTCGTTATTGTAATTACTTATTTTAATCAAAATAGTTAAAGAAATAACTCGCTGATTTAAAAATTGACAGATAACAAAAATTAATGAATACAAATGTCAGATTGACTTATATTTGTAAAATTAATCCAATTTTAAAATATTAATTATAAACTAAATATTAAACATTTAAGCTTACTAATGGTCTCAAATGATGCATAATAATTTTATCTTTCTATTGTTACCATTAATTTTAATATAAATTCAATTGGGGAGCAGGAATCCGAAAAAAAGTTAAAACCAATGTTAATTCCCTATGTTCACAGCTGGTGGTTAACACCCGATATAGCCAACTAGGGTTTTTATTCTTTTAAAAAAGTAAGTTTACTTCATATTTCGAAAAGCAAGGTGTTTACAAAAACATGTTTTTGTTTAAATTAAGCAGAAAAATCTGCATAAAAAGCCTGCCTAATAGTTTTACTATTTTATTAAATAAAGAAGTTATAGTAAATTTTCAAAAATGATGATATTTCATTGCCTGTAGCGCTAAAATGGAAAGCGATATAAAAAAATTGATTACGAGGCGTTCTTTTCTCAACAAAATAAACCGATATCAGATTTTCGCTAACTATTACGGTAATCGAGATATTTCGTAAAACATTCAAATTTGGTCCATCCTGTTCTGACTTGTAGCAATAATTAGGATAATTTTCATTATAACTTTTTAAACCATGATTGACTTAAAAACCTAACGTAACTACACATTATGTCAGTATTTCTGAAGGGTTTAGAAACGTCAAAAATATATATTTCTTGCGAACAGGATGCAAATACGAATGCTTTCCTGTCCACAATAAAAAAATTATTGTATTTTGAAATGATAAGAAAATCTTCGGCGGAAGCAGTATCAAGTTTTTTGCCAAATGTTTGCAATGTATTTTGATATATCGATTATTCGATATTTTCGAAAACCTATTTTTATAAAGTTTATTATCATGCAAAGCCTATTTGCATAAGAAATTTTTAGTTAATTAATATTTTCAATGACTTTTACAATGAAAGTTCAAGTTTAACATCAATTTTTGCTCGCGTGACTCTACCTATAGTTCATATCAATCCTTTTATTTCCTCAATTTCACATATTTTGATAGTTCCGTTATAACTAGGTAATTGAAATTATAGTGTTGGAATGTAGATTCTACTATTTGTTATTTTTTTTAAATATCCGGAAATAACCTTAAAACCTAAACGTTATATTCAAGTTGCATTGGGACAGCCTTGAGTTTTGATGGTTTAACTGTGAGTGTAGTTATAAAATAGAAGCACGTACTTTGCCAAAATAGTAAAGTGACATCAAGTTCTTTTAAAGGTTTTTTTTTGCAATCATGCTTGTAAGGGCACGTTGCAAATTAGTCATGTAGCTACTGAATTTTAATAATTATTTGCTTCAAGCAAACGTGAATAAGTTTTTAAAACTTTGCCTTGCACACAAATAAATCTTAGTGAAAAATTATATTCTTGTTGTTTTTTTTTTCTCTTGTGAGTGCAGATAATTATAATAAAATTTATTAGTTTATTAAACCAATATTAGATCATATTTTTCTATTGTTGTTTTTAAATTTTTTAAAACTATTTTCAATTGAAAAAAAAATCATATTGTTAAACATGGAACATTAAAAAATTTGTACATGAATTAATTATGTTTTTTAAATTTAAACCCAAATAGAGTTTATAACAATGCAATCTGGTATTAGAGGCCAATGAGCAGTTTAGTTCTAGCCTAAATTAATAATGTTCAAACTTCTTAATGGTGTTTGTTACAGTGTCCATGTTGAAATCCCGATTTATGTCACTATTTCTGCAGTACCAAGATGCATCAGCGATATTCCTTAATGTTTTTTTCTGGAATTTCTGGATGATCTGAATATTACTCTGTTTGGTGCATCCCCATAGCTGTATCCCATATGTCCATTCAGGCTTTAAAATTTGCTTGTATAGCAAAAGTTTATAATGTAAGGAATTCCTCCCGATTAGCCAGTAAATTTTTTTATATTTGATACCTATTTCTTCCCTTTTTTCTTGACATGAGCCCACCAGCGTAGCTTAGCGTCCAATGCAATACCTAAGTATTTTGCTGTGTTGGAATTTGCTTATTATTTAAGTTGATAGGTACATGCTCAATTCTTTTTTTGGTAAAATTGACATGTACTGGCTTAGTTCCATTTAGATTTTTACGCCTTTTTTGTCCAGTTGTTGATCTGATTGGCAGCTGCTTGTTATTTCTCGTATGATTCTATATATTGTTTCTTCCTATTGCTAAAATAGCCGTGTCTTCGGCAAAGGTTGCTATATTACTGTTTTCTAACTTTGGAATATTACAAGTATACAATAGATATAGAACCGGACCTAGTACGCTCCCTTGTGGTACTCCTGCTTTAATTTCTTTAAGTTCATCAGATCCTGATGCGTTATTCTGAAGTGTCTCTCTGAGATGCAGGAGTGAACAATTTTGGGAGTATTGTTTTGGGATGAGCGTTCTTAGTTTATAATTTAGACCATCATGCCACACTTTGTCGCAGGCCTGCGCTACGTCTAGAAAGATGGTATAGCAATTTTTTTTCTTCTAGGGTTTTTTCTATGACATTCGTAATTCTGCGTACTTGGTCAATAGTTGAATGTTTATTTCTAAATCCAAATTGATGAGATGGAATTAGTTCTTTTGCTTCCAATATTGATTTCATTCTTTTGAGCAAGAGTTTTCCGAACAGTTTCGATATAACAGGCAATGAATTAATATAAATACTTTTTTCTGCGTCCGTCCAGAATATCAGTAGTTTTCGATCAATTTTTAGGCTGGAAAATACATCTTTACTAGAAAATTACTTGTTGCCATGGTAATGAGTTGTCACCTGCCTATGTCGGAAAGTAGCTGGTTGCAATGATGATGAGTTGTTTTGTTGATTTGCGCTGTCAAACAAGCGTCATTATACCACAAAGCGAGTTTCACCTGTGGTTTATTAAGTTATTGTTTAATTATGGATGGGGACGATAGTGATTTTGGTGTCAGTGGCGGACGCAGAGAAAATATTGTACGTAACATACCCTTAAAGTTTCTTTACTGGACTCGTAGGTATCCTTTCAGGACTCGCCTCGGCTTGTCCAAAAACTGTCCAGTAAAGTACCACTTTTCGGTCTTGTTACGTATATAACTATTAATACACAAGTTTGTAGCTTTGATTAATTTAAAATCACAGTTTTATAATATAAAAGGTTTTATCACTTTTAATAAATGATAATTCAAAAATCAACAGACATCAAATATCTTTCTTTTTACCATTTCAGTACTATAAAATATCATTGCTTTTGTTGTTCTTTGACAGGCAAGCTTTTTCAATTCTTGTTAGAAATAAACACAAATCAATTATCGATGAATTATGAACATTCAGTAAACTCTTATTTACAACTTTTTCTGTATATAAACTATAAACACATGCATCTTCATATAATAGAAACTAGTAAAATTAGGTTGTCATAAATTATTCATCCTAAAATTTAAAAAAATAATTTAAGTTAACTTTCTCCATAAACTCTGGTGCTATGTAAAATAATTGTACTAATGTGATTTTTTTTAAACAAAATGTTCTTATTTTATATTTATTTTTACTAATCAAATTGACGTTCATTTTTAAAATAAACACTGAATATGATATCTTTGAAAAGTACCTAATAGGAATTTGGATCAAGGCAAATTTATTTTTTGTAATTGTTGATATACCTGGTTTTGCAATTTAATCTAAATCCCTTTTTAATTATTATTAAAAATAATTAAGAGCTCTTCAGAGTATCTAGAACACTATTTCAGTAAATAACATTTTTAACGAGTTATAAAGTGAATTGGCTTGTTTTGTCAAATATTTAAAATTGCTTGAAACTCTCCTAGGCACATTTTTTTATTAGAATAAATAAATATACCGGGTGTATTCCGATATACCACCTTTTCTATCTCAAACTTATGAGCAAATTTTTCGTGAGAATAGTTAAATAAATCAAATTTCGTGCCAAGCGGTGGAAGATACAAAGAAAAGTCAAGAGACACTTTTAGTTAAGAGTAAAATACTCTACCCAAAAACCAGTTCGAGTTCGATTTTTAACAGGGCCGTACTACTTATACTAATAATAAAAAATCTGGATTATATTCAGGTACTAACTATAAGCATTTAATCGCAAAATATATTTGTTTATTCGGTAACGGAAGCAGAAACGTTTATCTAGAGAAAAAATTTATCAAGTAGGTACTTTGCGTTCCAATAACAATATTTAATTTGCAGTAAGGTTATCTAATTGGAATGTGCAAGGAAGTCATAAACAATATTTTTAACGGCGCAGCAAACAACTTTAACAATAGTATAACCAATCAGTTTTTAATAACATTGGTTATCATATACATACGTATAGTCTCTTAAAAACTATAAAACTTTGACAATTTTAATCAACAATTCAAAATTCAATGTGGAACATTTTAATGACATCACCGCTTAGAAACAAAATAAAAACGGTAAATTAGGAATTAAACCGTCATTATCTTAAGAGCCTCGATAAAGTTTAATAGATTTGTTGTACGAACTGATATATGGAAAAAATTGGAAACCCATTTTAATGATAATAAAGATATAAATGAATGGTTAAATAATAATCTTACTCAATTTTCCTGTGTAAGAATTAGGGTTCTTTTTCCGGGATCCCGGGATCCCGGTCCATTTTAAGCTATTTTATATTCCCGGGAAATGCTTTTTGTACCGGGAATTCCCGGGATTTTAAAAAAGTGTTGTTTTCGTTTATTTTGTGATAAGATCTTTGTAATACTATTATAACTTATCAGAATTTTATGCTTAAAATGTCTTTACTAACAGTAAATTATGGAAAAACTTCAAAATAATTTTTCTCTTTTAGTATAGCGCAAAGAAGTCCGGTCTCCATTACAAAGTTAATATCTTCAAAATACTTTTACAGTTTTATTTTTGTGTACCCTGATAATTCAAAGCAAAATAGCTTATAAATGAAATTTTATTGATAATAACGATGTTTCTTTGCTGCTAGATGCTCTCAAGACAATTTCACCTACATCAATAGAGACTTAGAGAGCATTTTATGCAGCAGGACTTTTTGTTAATAAATTAAGAAAAAGACTAATTGACTGAAGCACAGATCACCTTTGTTTTCTTAAATCACATTACAAAAATTCATTGTAAATATTATATTATTGTATTCATAAATATGAAATTGCAATAGAACGGTTATAATTCCCAAATGTATGTTTCTCTCACCAATATTATTGAATTATTTGTAATAATCATGGAGCAAAATGTATTACATATGTGACTTGGAGTTGTTTTTAAGTAATAAACCTCTCCCTTAATTTTTTGGGTTATTTATTTAAAAATATTGACATAATTTATTACATCCCGGGATCCCGGGAAATCCCGGGACAAAGGCCGATTTCTTCCCGGAATCCCGGGACAAGCAAAATGGTCAAATATGAGAAACCCTAGTAAGAATATTAATCTAACTAAATATTCATACAAGAAACCAAGGTCCGTGAAGTTGGAAGTACATAATAGCACAAATCCAAAACTTTTTTCAGTAGTTATAGGTATAACAAGTGAATTGAAAATTATCGATATTTTTTGGTAAATATGCACGTTGAGCTGAAAAAAAACACGAATGCCGTGCATGAGTGATGTTTCCTGATTCAACTTGCATGAATGAAGATTTGTCAAAAATTATAGATTAGTTGCAATGTACGAGTTATATTTTGTCAGAAAATTTCCTTCACCTACCTGTCAAATTTAATGTACGTTATGTCAAATTTTACTGTCAGAGTGGTGCGGCAGGGGTGTGGTTTAATCTATATTAAAGTAACGCTACTGGTCGCCGGAATTCGTCAAAAAATTATCAAGACCGAAATATTTAATTCCCTCTCCAAATTTATATTTTCGACCAATCACACAAACTCAGATTTCTTAGAAGCGACCAATAAACGCATGAAAATCTGTTAATTGGGAAAAGGATATTATCAGTGTATGATTGTTTAATGGTCGTTTCGAGGATATCTGAGTTTGTTATTGGTCGAAAAAGGAAAATGTGATAGGAGAATCAACATCTGACTGGGGAATGTAAAATTATTACCGTGTAATAATGCTCCTATTGGTAGTCTAGAGAAGGTTTAAGATGAGAGGTCGAAAACGCAAATTTGACAGGTGAAGGAAATTTTCGTCATAATTTATGTCGTACTTTTTATTTTTTTGCTGGTCTCTAATACGAAATAATAAAAAAAAAAAAGAATTGTACCTGCAACTTCACAGTGAGGTACATTTGATAAAAAATCAAAAACTTTTACGTCATAATTCGTCGATATACAACACGAATAACTTCAAATAACCAACATTTTTGTCTACGTTTTGTTCTAATAACTTAATAATAATTTATAAAGTTAACTAGTAAACTAGCATACACCTAGGTACTTTCAATTTATTGATATTTAAAAGTAGGTTTTGTTGGCTTTTGTAACCAAAGTTTGTTTACATGACTCTGTCAGTTAAGGCATTGTTACACTCCCACATACACAATACATAAATTCAGACCTGCAAATAACAATGCTTAAGACCCGCCAGAAATACAACTAGGTTCCCTTCGTATCAATATACTTTTTTAGTTGACAATGTTACAACAATGAAAATATTTTAGTACAAAAACCTAATTTTTGCTCTTATCTGGGACGTGTGTCCCGTTAATAGTTTAAAAAGTGTTAAAAAGTCGTGAATTGTTTTGTTTTTATTAAGTAAATTGAAATTTGACTTCGAGGTGCAAAAATTCAAAAACTTTTTACATCGTCATTTTTGGCTTATTGTTGCTGTATTTTTAAAATTTTTGGTTGGTCTCGTACAGAAAATGCAACAAATCGATATACAGGGTGTCCCAGATTACATGTCCAGCATGAGGATCTTGCTTATTATACGAAATACGGGTTTGTTTAAATTAAATGAATTATTCCTTATTGTGAGAGGAGCCACAGTCAATTTTTAAAAGTACAAAACTCCTCGTACTTCAGATGTTAGCAAAAAATATCAAAATGTTGAATTTCTTTTTTACGATTTCTAAGGAAAGCCGTAATATACAGAGTGGACCGAATTCGCATTTGCATGACAAACTTTGACAGTAAACTGTTCACAAAATTTGCCATTATATCGGTTATTTTTTGCAACAAATATAGGTATAATAGTTATTTATGCATCAAGGCCAAAACATCTCCGCCAACCAGACGCGGCCGAGAAAGTACGTTTTGGCCGGTGCATATTACATTTTTTGTGCGATCGAATTAAAAACAATTTAAATTTTTAGTAATTTTCAAAATTATAGGTTAGAAACTACGTGACATTCAGTCACTGACATATGACGGCGCATGCTATTAGCGGTGGAAACGTACTTGCATACTTCTGTACATAATTTAAATAACCTTTTTTTGTGCGATTGAAATGTTTTATTCATAAATTTAATATTATATAAATATATAAATTACTTTAACGTAGAACATTCGTAAATCAACACTAATTTTTTATTCAGTGTTCAGTAACAGTATTAACATGAAAATATTAGGTTATAAACTACCTGACAGTTAACAACCTAAAGACCTCTACGTCACTACCCTTAGCGGGGAAGCCATAATCTCAGAGAACTTATATTCAGACACGCACATGCGCTTTCCATTCTGCTTAATGCCAATGATCTTTTTCGTACGCTGTAGCGGCCGAAAAAGTGAAAAAAAAATTTCGGCCGTTGCTAAGGATAGGGCCGGAAATGCAGTACTTTAAGATTGCTAACGCGTCCGTCAAACAACTGTTTCTAGTACGATCGCACAAAAAAACTATATATTTTTAAAAAGCTAAAAAAAAAACGCTTTTTCTTATGAAGTCATGGCCAACTAGGGTTTCCATTTACAAATATATAAGTTTACTTTATATGTTATGTATCTCGAAAGTCAATGTTGCTAAAATAATTTTAATTTTGTTTTTGTTTTTAAATTAAGCATAAAAATCTGTATAAAAAAAACCTTTGCAATATTTTGTACTATTTTAATAAATAAAGAAGTTAGAGTAAATTTTCAAATAGGTATTAAGAAATATAATTTTTCGTCTATAGTGCCAAAATGGTAAGCGATATAAAAAATTATGTAATTTAAATAAAAAATGCGGTTTATATAAAAACAAATAACATCATTAAGGAGGGTCAACAATTTTATATTACAACATATCGACCTCACACCAGTGCGATAGAAGATATGTGTGTAAGTCGGACACAATAACATCAGTATTTGCTCAACACCAAAGAATTTATGCCTCACTTTAGTGTTTGACTACTTTAAAATGTTTAAAAAGAGGAATTCTAGTTATTACCACGCTCAAAATCGCTTCTCTGAACACAATCCGTTGTTAATAAAACACAAAGAAAAACTGAAAAATCGTCCAGCTGTTATATCTAAAGGTAAGACGCTACGTTAAATTATGAATACATTATCAATGAACAGCTGAGTAGTTGTCTGTGTGTAGTCATATGGTATCACTTAATCATTGCTTAGTATTTTTCCATTAATAATTTATGTTAAACTTAATTATAATAAATTTTAAATAGCATTTAAACGTTGTACAACATCAAGTCGATATCTTTAAAAGTATTTGCAAAAATTACAACAGTGTTTTTATCTACTTTAGATTAGTGCAGTATCTGTATTTAAATTAGCAGTTTGATCATTTGACAAAATGCTGTCAGACACATTTTTTTCTCTCATAGACAATTAAAACTAAATTACAGCAACAAAAACAGTTAGGTTATTCTGAAATAATAAGTTTATTAGTTTTATAATTACCTCATCAAAAACGTTTTGATTAGAATTAACCTATCATATTGTTTGTTAG
Source organism: Elmis aenea (assembly GCA_947652605.1). Taxonomy (NCBI): domain Eukaryota; kingdom Metazoa; phylum Arthropoda; class Insecta; order Coleoptera; family Elmidae; genus Elmis; species Elmis aenea. The sequence goes on along the minus strand of OX393582.1, from coordinate 10,907,832 downwards.
GAAAAGTTAGGTTTTATTGTAATAAAACACGAAATGTACGAGCATTATTATAAATCAGCTTTATTTAAAATAATGTATTTGTTTTCGAAATACTATATGTACTAGGTGGGCAAATTTCGATGTTTTCATAGGGAATCTCGGTAACTATGAGAGGTATCGAAAAACGGACCTCGCATACTCGATCTCTTTTCTCGAGAAAAAGTTAATGGTGAAAACTAAACTTGGTTATCGTCTTTTGTTTTCGAGTTATCACCGATAACTCGATTTTTCGACTTCGTTTTATGACCATATCTCACTTGTTTATGAAAATAAACAAAAATAATTTTGATATTTTACAGGCTCTTTTTGATAAGAATGCAGTGGCGTTGACAATTTTTCAAAAGAAAAATCGAAATTCGAGTTGTGACATAAAGTTGTGTTTTTTTAATGGAACCCATAGGATTTTTTTCCCATTCCAATAATATATATCACGTGGGGTCGATTTATTCATCTTCCTTACAATGTAGCAAAATTTTACAATTTTTAAAGTAGTTTTTAATATCTCATTGTTTTCTAACAGCAGGCTTGTAATTGTGGATTGTTACTTATAATATTTATTCTTATAAACACGAAATGGCCTATGAAATAAAAAATGCCCCACAATTAACGAGATTTTGTTTTAATCTTCCAAAAATTGATTTATTAGAGTTGAAATATATTTACTTGTGAAATGGTATTGTATGACCAACATTATATCTTATATAACAAAACATAAAAAATAAAGAAATATTATTAACAAAAACGTATAAACAAACAAAATTTATAATAATAATTCAATTTTTGTGGGACCTTGACACTTGGGGGCCCAGGGCTTAAGCCCTATTAGTCCCTATGTAGATCCGCCCCTGTCCAACCTAAAAATTGAGTGTAAACAACTGATTTTCTAGACGGACGCAAAAGAAGCATTTCATGAAAATAAATTTCAAAATTCTAAAATATACAACTTTAAAAACTATAGAGTTAAAGTTTGCAAGTTTGCGCCATGTATGTATTTTCTACAACATGCGAGTTAAACAGATTTTTTACCTCTATTTAGCAATAGTATAAAACATGTTTTTAACTAACTGTTGATAAAACTCTTATCCATTGTTTGGTCGAGTGATTGGAAACTATGTTATCACAAATGATATCAATAGTACTAGGAATTTTTAATTTTAGAACGGAAGACTGGATTTCAGTGCACTTATAATTTTTTAATCTATATAACTTGTATATTAATTATTATTTAAACAATTAACTGAACTATTTTTAGCAGTAGGGCGATAAAACATCAGCGATTTTATCAAAATTCAAACTTAAAAAGTTCTTTGCTTGTATGGGCATTTCGACCAGAAATCCTCCGAAGATAATTGAAGTGATTTTTATTGATCTTATCAATGCTAATAAATAAATCAGCTCAGTGAATAATTTAGCTACATTCGTTTCGTCTCAACAGCAACGCTTTTCAAAAATTCCGTGTTTGCTACATTACCTATAGTTTTAAAAAAATACATATATCGTCAAGGGCATTATAACAGCAATTTTAACTTCCTGTTACTATCACTAAAGGTTTTAAGTTTTACGGACAGCATAGATATTGCCTTGATCTTTTTACACAAGTAAATGGGTTAAAAGTTTTTGTAAATAAATTATGTAATACCATGCAATAGTTTATTATATTTATCTGTTGCGTGGTAGATATTTTAATATTTCGCCTGTGATTGAATCATACCTTGGTGCTTTTTTAGAGTTAATATTTCCTTTGATTTACTCGGCTACTTTTTTAGGTGTTACCCTCGGCATTTCTTCTAGTTTTCTATTTTCTTCGTTTGTTAGTTCATATCCATGGTCTTCATTTGGTTGGAAGATCATTTCCAAATGATTAGCAAAGACGTCAGCTTTTTTTTATTTCTGGTGTTTTATTCCAAGCGGTTTGCTGTATATATCCTTAAATGCGTTATTTAAATAGCTTTGTAAATACTATGTGTTCAAAATGCTAAACTTCTAAAACATACTAAATGAAAGGTAGTTTAAATGGTACAAAATTTACCTATTACGTAAAGCAACTTAGTAATGATTTAAGCTTTTAAAAGACTACAAGTTAAAATAAATTTAAAATCACCCAGACCTTTAAATGTAAGATATCTTCTTTACAGATGTTGATAGAAAAATGTTGTTAATAATGAAGTCGCAGAAATTTTTATCGTCTATTATTCAGTTTCCTTTTCAAACTTTGTTTTCTGCAGTTATCGTTCCTAAATATTTAAAATTAAATATGTGCTCTATCCTTTCTTGGTCTAGCATTATTGAAACCATAACGTGATTCTTATTTATAACCATAGTCTTTGTCTCTTTTATACTCACGTAAATTCGATCAGCAGCGCAAGACTTGGGTTTAACATACTATGCTGTCCAAGCTACATTAAAGAAGTAAAAAATGCACAACTATTCGTTCGCACTTTCAAAAATCTTGTGATATTGTCTATGGATATAAAATAAGTTCAAAATATCCTCTTGATTTTCCATTTTTGGGAACACAAGAGAAAAATGCGATAAAAGTTATTAATATTGGCATTTGTTGTCATTTTCAAGTCTTGCTATTTAAAATTGTTACAATTTTCTCTTAACTTAACCAAACATTTTTAACAACTCGAAAATTATTGCAGATAGGTACAAGAAATGCTGATACAGATTGATGCAGAATTTAATTTTGCATTAGAATTATTTTTTTAATGTATTTAAAAAAAACTCGTTTAAGTGGTCAGAAGTTGTATTAAAAGAAAATTAAATTTTGTACACTAAGTAAGTAATGCAGCGATTGCAAAAATTCCAGGATGAACTCTAAGGTTTCTTCTACCCATAGTCTAAATTTGAGAGTTTTCGCTTCAAATATATCTAGATAATATTTAGCATCACGATGTAAATCAAAAGATTTTCAAAAAAGTCCAAAAATCTAAAGAACGACAGCTGTTAGGTATAGGAAATGCTATGAAAAGTTCCTCTAAAATAACGGGTTAAATCCAAAAATTCAATAAAAAAATTACCATTGTATTTGAAATAAGAAACTTCCGGTATTTCCGGCAGTATCGCCATTTTGAAAATATTTTCATTAAACAGATAATATGCCATTATGGTCATAATCAAAATTTCAAACCATTTCCTTTTTCCTTCTTCATATATTTCTAATCACCCTGTATATTGGTTTCAGTTTATTTCATCCCCAGCAGACTTTTTTTTGTATATTCTATGCACTCCTTAATTATTGTATCCATTAAAATCACAAAAAGCCGTGAACTTAAAAGTGTTTCTGCATCTTACTTCCTCTGTTGTTATAAATGCCTGGCAACTACTGTTATGGGTTCGCACATAATTTCTACTACTCTTATGTAAACTCTTAACTGCGGCTTTTACTTCATGAACCTCCTCACTTTCATTCAGAATTTTCCAAATCTTTTCCTTTAGCACATTCAAGGCTTTGGGAAAATCAATAAAATACAAGTAATGCGTCTTTAAATGGTCCATTGTTTTTTCACGTAACTGTCTTAATGTAAAAATTAGGTCCTGCGTGCTATGATTCGGTCTAAAATCTCGTTGCGCCTCTTTCTAATTATTTTCAAAATTTTTCCTTTGTTTCTATATTCAAATTCTTACATACAAATTTTTTGCTACACATAGCAAATGTAAACTAAAATTAACCAACTCATGCATGGCGTCCTTGAGCGAGGACATTAATTCAAAATTAATTATTTTTTATTTTTTGTTATGTTTATTATACCTTCTTGTTTTAAATTTTTAATTATCCGTCCCCATTTGAGGACAAATGGCTTGTTCTACTCATTATAACATAATGTACCCATGCCATGTGAGGACTTGGTTTATTTGTAACAAATAGAGTGATTTTTTCTCAAAAAAGTTTTAAGTCGTTTCTTTGACCCAATGTTCCCCAAAAATTAAGGTTTTATATTTTTTGTGTGTGTAAAAAAATTCATGAAGGAGAGGGTTAAGGTAAAAATGTCATAAATAAATGCTTTGGCAAAATCACGTCAATTCATACAGCTCAGAATGTTATAAGAATTTTCTTTGTATTTATTAAAAATACAAACAAGTGTGTCGTCCATAATTCCGCTTTTACTAAAAAGAAGTGCAAATATTTTGTTGTTAAATATAAACGTGCTATATCTCAGTTCAATAAAAACGTTCCTACGAGTTCAACGAATCCAATGTTATTGCTTTTTTTAATTCGACATTAAAACGAATGTTCTGAGGATTCCTTTCCAATTCATGATTTATTTGTTTCGGCTAATCACGAGGTACGTGCGTAAGTCAACCTTTACCTACATCAACATCTTAATGTTACAGTAAGGTTGAATGTTCTACCACATTTTGCAATAATCTGGATGAAGATAGAAGCCGATTCATGTAAAATGTTGGAATAAGGTTCAGGGCCACCAGTAACGACAACAGTTTCATTACTGGTCAATATTTATCTTTGAATTAGTTCGTTGCTAAATAAAACGAACATACCGATGTAATTTGTGGAAATTATAGAAAACAAAGTCCTGGTTTATTGATATTTACGAGTTTATACAGCGTCATTCAAAAAGTCTTCAACAACTGGAAAAGTTTTTTTGAAATATTCGTAATAGTAAAGTGCCCCTATTTTAAGAGATAAAATTTTTTTTTATAGGAAACAGTTATTTAGAATCTCAAAATAAGAGAAGACTTAAATTTTGACTGTCAAATTCCAATTTTTATTTAATAAGAAATTTTAAGCACTTCACTTTTGCGAATATTTCAAAAATCGCTAAAATCATTGCGTTGCTATGGTGAAGGTAAACAGAAATTTATCCGAATGCAAATAGTTAGGTTCGTATTTATCCGCTAGCAAACGTGATTAATCGCATGCATTTGCATTGACATTAATGACAGGAGTGGAATTATCAGGAATAAAATTTTCTGAGATATCGATAATAAAAAACTTTTCCATTTGTTGTGGACTTTTTGAATGTAAAAATTTCTTAAAAAATAAAAATTGGAATTCGACCGTCAAAATTTAAATATGGCCTTATTTTGAGATTCTAAATGACTTTTTCTTATTTTTCTTTGCATCTTTTAATATAATGGTACTTTACTCTTGCGAATATTTCAAAAATTGTTAAAATCTAGTGTCCTATGACTTTTTATTGAACTTTCGTTCATCTTAAAAATGTGTGACCATGCAACAATTTTTATCAAAAATAAAATTTTCTATATGTTATTATCAATCTCTGATAAAGTTTTGCAGCCAAAATGCGATTTCTGACCCATTTTTATAAAATGTGGTCTCTCAAACATATCGATAAACTGAAACCTGAATTGTTGTTGGTTGGTTGGTAATTGACTATGAAGTAATACCACGATACAAAAATTCGACAAAATCTAATATTTAAATTTTAAACATTTAAGTATTAAATTTAATCTCAAGTATAATCTTGCAAATTGAATCATCACTTTTAAATACTTGTTTTAAAGTTTTTAATAATATTTGATTTCTGTCTGATAACATTGACTGACATATCTATAGAAATTTAAAAAAAATATCGCCCACTTAATTTTAGACGGCGCTGGCATTACGACGCGCGCCAGCACTTTCACAGTTATCAAATCAAACAATTAATATCTATTATACAATCACTACGCGAATCACCAAGATTTCCTGAATCGTTGTGATACAATATTAAATCGCTAAAAAAATTACATAAAAACGTAAAATACTTAAATAAATTTTTTTAAACCATTTTTTCTTCACATTGGCAATTTTGTTTTGTTTTTTAATAATTTAATTCACATTTTTATAATTGGTAAAAAAATTTGAAGTCACTTTTACCGGTAATTTTAAATTTTTTACATATCTGTAGATAGGCAAGGTATTTCGATTAAAATCGGTTTTTGGAGATGAATTTTTCGATTATTATTTCAGTTACAAAAAATCTATTTTGAACATTATTGATTCAAATTTATGAAATAAATCTTACAGTAAAAGAAAATTAAATATCTGAATTTGTTTCCTAGATAGACGTCAAAGATACATTTATATTTTGTTAAACATACTCTTGCACTTCATTTGTTTTTTAGTACCTATATTAAACACACTTAAGTGTTCATTTTCTTTTTTTTTGTGTCTTATATACAGGTTGTTCCAAATTCGAGTAAATGCATGGAGATCTCGCTTATCTTAAGAGCTACGGGGTCAGTTAAATTAGGGCAAAGTTGCGATAATAGATGCTCATCAAATATCTGAAAAGAAAATTTTCAAAGCTGTCTTAGCTCAAAAGTTATTCAGGAAACACTGAAAAAAAAAAGATTTTTGTTTTTCTGCCCTATATCCGACATTTTTTAAGATATCGACAATTATTCTCAAGAACTTGTAATGGCCGTTGTTTTTTTGATTACATTTTAATATGCTATAGTTATGTGCAGTAACAAATAATAGATTTGTAACATGTCCTGTTTTTCTTTGTTTATGAAAACCATTTTATTAAATATAACACTTTTTAAGGAATTCGAGAAATGTCATAAAATACACAAAATTTTGTTTCTCATGGCATGCTTTTTAATTTTTAACAGTTTATTCAATACCTCATTAAAATCAATTACAAAATCATATTTGTAACCCCTTTTATTTTCCATAATTGACGAAAATTATTTTAACAATACTCCGCAATACACGAAAGAATAGAGAATAAATAAATTAATTAAAAATGTACTACCAGAACATTGTGAAAATAAAAATTGCCAACAAAAGCACACATATCAAAGAATTTCTAGCTGGTTGCAAATTATACAATTAATCAAGATCATATCAACGTCAAAGTGACAACAGAACAGAACAGAACAACAACAATTTTTTTTTGTATAATATCATTTGATTCAAAAATTGGACAAAATGAGTTTTTCTCAAATTTTTGTGGTAAAATGTCATTTTAAATATTAAGTGTCATATATCATTGGAATCAGAAAATAAAATGCAGTCCGACTATGAGATTAAAATTTTCTCGCCGTATTTAAAAAAATGAAGTTGATGATGGTTCTGAAGAGACGAAACGTTGTTGAAATTTTTATGGTATCTCAAAAAATTAAACGTAAGAAGTTGCCATGAAGAAGTGCTTCCAGATTGTCGATATCTTAAATAATGTAGGATATAGGTAAGACAAAAACACAAAAATCTTTTTTTTTTCATTTTTCTTGAATAACTTTTGAGCTAAGACAGCTATGAAAATTTTCTTTGCAGATATTTGTTGAGCATCTAATTTCGCAACTTCGCCCTAATTTAACCGACCTCGTAGCTCTTAAGATAAGCGAGATACCCATGCATTTACTCGAATTTGGGACACCCTGTATACAGAAATAAAATAATATTTAGTTTATTGTAGGTAATTTTTAAGTTTGATTGTTAAATTCTGCACAAATGTAAACACTGTAGTTGCGAATGAGATAATCAAACAGTTCTTTTATCAAGCAAAGTTGTAATTTACATAAGATTTATCACAGTTTTTCTATCAGATTGAGTGATGTTTAAACAAACAAAATAATTGAGATGGTATAGAATTCTTAAACGTACATTGGGTTTCTTTATAAGCGTAACATCATTATATAACAACGATTCAAAACAAAAAGTGTTTTTCGGAAGATTTAGTTTTATGAAGTAAAGTAATTTAAATTTTATAATGACAAAAGATAGTTAATTGCTTTAGTAATTATAGAAAAATTATCAACACGCATCGTCTCTTAAAACTAATTATGCACGCGTTACACAAAATCTATTAAGAACATCTGAAAGGCCAGAAAACAAAACAACTGCTGTCGCTTGTGTCGAGTGTATGGTGTTTTTGTTTTATAATGTGTAGAACGAAAGTGGTAAAACGGCAAGAGAAAACACATTGGTGTAGGTATTTACTTAATTTTTTATTAGGTTTGTGACAGGGCTGTCCCTAGAAAACAAGTTACCCTGAAACGATCCCTGGTTTTCCAAAATTTTGAACCCATTCTGAATTTCTAAGAAGTTATTCTAATTCTAATCTATTTTACTGTAATTGTCACAGTTAGATCAAGTATACATGTACAAACCACTGATCGATATAAGTGACCATTGATTCCAAATGGAATCATACTATTTTTAAAAAGGAAAAGATAAAATTAAACTTGCATTTTTCGAGGTAACTGAATTGAAAAATAGTTGCTGTTTCAACGGTAGCTTTTCTCGAAGTTGCTTTTATCGAGTAATTACTGTATACAGGGTGATTGAAATTCGAGTGGGGATCTTGCTTATTATAATAGCTAGAGTATAGGTTTAAATTTGGCAAAGTGGCTTAATTTGGTGCTTATTAATAATCCAAAGAGATATTGGAAGTATCTTAAACGGTATTTGAGAAAATTGGGAAAAACTGGAAAACACGAATTTTGAAATCGTCTATAACTCCTTTGAAGTATGAAATATTTCAAATGTGTAAAAGCAACTTTTTAAGCCGAATCGGATGGTGGTCACAAATTTTTCCTAGATCGACTCGTTTTTGTTTTATAATAACCACTTTTAGTTTTTCTTATGGGCGCAATTTTTGGTACTTCAGACAAACGCAGTAAAAGTGGTTTATAGTTAAAGTTATTAATATTGGCATTTGTTGTCATTTCCAAGTCTTACTATTTAAAAATTTTGCAATTTCTCTTAACTTTATCAAAAATTCTTAATAACTCGAAAATTGTTGCAGGTAGGTATATAGGAAACGCTAATACAGATTGATGCAGAATGTAATTTTGCATTAGAAAATAAAAAAAAATGTTTGGGCATTGTATTTGAAAAAAAAAAACGAGTTTTAGTGGTCTGAAGTTGTATTAAAAGATAATTAAATTATGGATACCCTGTAAGTAATGCATCGATTGCAAAAATTCCAGGATGTACTCCAAGGTTTCTTCTAGGCATGGTCAAAATTTAAGCGCTTTTTCTTCAAAACTGGCGGCGTTAGATAATAGTAAGCATCACGATGAAAATCAAAAATTTTTCAAAAAACTCCAGAAATCTAAAAAATGACTGCACTTAGCTTTAAGGAGTAAAAGTCCCTCTAAAATAAGGTTTTAAATCCAAAAATGCAATAACAAATAGACCAGTGTATTTGAAATAAGAAAGTAGACATCAACTTCCGGTATTTCCGGAAATGTCGCCATCTTGAAATTGTTTTCAATAAACAGATCAGATACCATTATGGTCATAACCAAAATTTCATATCCATACTCTTTTTCATGCTTCATATATTTTTAAGTCGCGGTCATAATCAATCACCCTGTTACAGGGTGTCCCAGATTACAATTCCAGCATGGGGATCTCGCTTATTATAAGAGATACAGGTTTGTTTAAATTAGATGAATTATATATATTATTCCTTAGTGTAAGAGGAGCCACAATCAATTTTTAAAAGTACAAAATTCCTTGTACTTCAGATGTTATTGCAAAAAATATGAAAATGTCGAATTTCTTTCTTCTTTCATAACTTGTTTGTCTTAATCGTTAGAGCAATTTTATTTGTACTTTCTTAAGGTACCTACTTTTTAATGGAGAATGTAACTGTTATTTTAGATTTTTTTTAAACATCTACCATTTTCGAGATATTACCCCAAATTCCATTTTTTCTTATGGGCTTATGGCTATGGAAAGTTGAATGTGCTTTTCTCTCTCTTTAAAATGAGATTTTACTTGCTACATTTATTTGTATAAATAAGTCACAAAATCTAGAAAAATCGTATTTTACCCATCACTTATCAAGCTATCTATGAAAATAAAAACAAAAAACAACTACAAATGACAGTTACCATTTGTATGCGACATCATTTATTAGAATGTATAGTATTGTTGTGTAATTCGATTGTTTTTGTAGCAAATTTGTTTTCATATAATTATGGGCACATTTACAACTAATTAAAAATTTTTAATATTGAAATGCTACATTCTTTACAACAGAAACGGTGTAAAATAGATAATTGTAATTCTTTATGAATTTGGTTTGGATTTTTGGTTGGTTTTTCGAAGAAACCATATTCTTTTAAATTTATTTCCAAATTTCTGTAATTACACACTCGTCGTTGCCTTTTCTCAAGTATATTCGCTTAGCTTCCACACAGTTTTTATGGTAAAGAATATAGCATCTCAACATGTCAAATTTTTCGCTATTTTTAAATGTACCTAGCCATCATTATAACAACTACTACAAAGACTATTGAATTACACAACAATAATATGAAATTTTAATAAATGATACCGCAGACAAATACTAACTGTCATTTGGCATTTAATTAGTTGTTTTTTGTTTTTATATTCATAGATAGCTTGATAAGTCATGGGTAAAATACGATTTTTTCTCATTTTCTGACTTGTTTATAAAAATAGGTATAGCAAGTAATATCTCATTTAAACGAGAACACAGTTAACTATTCCATAGCCAACTTCGCGGTCCATAAGAAAAAATTAAATTAGGGGTAATGGTAATATCTCGAAAATGGTAGGTGTTAAAAAAATCTAAAATAACAGTTATATTCTCCATGAAAAAGTACCTCAAGAAAGTACAAACAAATATGTTCTAAGGATTAAGACAAAAAAGTTATGAGAGAAAAAAGAAATTCGACATTCATATTTTTTGCTATAACAACTGAAGCACGACGAATTTTGTACTTTTAAAAATTGATTGTGGCTCCTCGTCCTAAAGAAAAATTCATCTAATTTAAACAAACCTGTATCTATTATAATAAGCGAGATCCCCATGCTGGAAATGTAATCTGGGACACCCTGTATAGTAATGATATGTGCAGCTTCGTTACCTCTGTGCAACCGAACTTTAGCCTAAGGCTTATTTTTACAAGTATCACAGTTTTGAAGTGCAAACATCCTGTTTTCTTACACGTGCAGTATCCTTTTAAACTACCGTTTAGAAGTTGCTTTGTCTTGACACTTAATTTACACATGGACAATAATTGCACTGTCGCTTATTCATGTTGCAGTTTCTAATACGAGGTGTCGCAAATAATGAAATTCATAACTCGATTAATGATGCAATAGTTATTTTGTAATTAGTAGCGAATTCGAAGGTAGCGGTCGTGATACTAGTGCAGGATTTATACTGGAATGCAAAAGGTTACACCTGCTCTTAATTTATTCATAAAACTGTTGCAGAACAATTACGATTCATTGACGTCTTTGATGTTTGCCGTTTGCGTACCATTTCCTTTTAAATGACTGTCATTCTGCGTAATTCGTCATTGTAAATTATACCTTATAAGTCCGGTGAAAGCGAATTGATATTCACGAAGTAAATCGACTATCACTATACGCTTAACACTCAAGATCAGAAGTTGCCACACTTTCTCAGTTCGTGGCATCCTTAGTTATCAGTAACTTTGAAAGACGCCCTAAGGACAAAAGAAATACCCTATAATTGGTTAAATATATACAACTAATTGTAAGTTATTAGTTACGTTGAAGTAAATTCAACCAATCAAACAAATACAAAATGCTTAACCCTTAACACATTTTTAATGCAGATTATTATTTTACGTATTTAGTATTATTTAAGAAGGGATTTAAAAAAAAAAACTAAGACTAGAGTTTTTCATGCAGTGTACGTACCAATAATTATTACTTATAGTTCAGTCAGAAACTAGGGCACTAACACAGAAGCAAGTACAGGGTGGTCCAAATTCGATGGGATTGCATGGTTATCTCGGTTAATATTGAAGATAGAGAAGCGGTTTACTTACCAAAAATGTGCAGTTTTTTGAGACAAACTCAGAACCGTTTTCAAAAATATTCTATCATTTTCGGTTTTCGAGTTATTGAATAAAAAGTGTTTTTTTGTCATATTAATAATGTGTCATATCTCCGTTATTGTTGTAAATATCGAAAATATTTATAAACATTATTTTTAGATATTTTTATGTTTAATTTGATTATACAAAAAAAAAATTACGCTCGCCGTTAAAAAGTTATGACACAAACTTACCTTTTTTTAAATGGGAGCGATAGTTGGCTATGGCCTATTTAAATTCCTTATTTTTTGCTCATTCCAAATATATAAGGGTTGATGTATTTATTTTCAAAAATACGCAAGTTACGAAGGTTTTTTAGTTTTTTTTTTAAAGAAAATCATAGTAGGCTGTGAAAACAAAAAAAAAAAAAAAAAAAAAAAACAAGACGTAAAACCTTTTAAAACTCATGTCGTACAAGCTACCAAGGTTTTTTTAATTTGTTGTGATAAATATCAAAAATTTTGGAACAGCAAAATACTACCATACTATCTACTGATTCCGACTATGTTGTTGTTATCTTATGTTCAAAAATTTTTGATGTTTATCTCAACAACAAATTAAAAAACCTTGGTAACTTGTACCAAATGAGTTTTTTAAGGTTTTACACCTAGTTTTTTTTTTGTTTACACAGCCTACTATGATTTTCTTTAAAAAAAAACTAAAAAACCTTCGTAACTTGCGTATTTTTGAAAATAAATACATCAACCCTTATATATTTGGAATGAGAAAAAAATAAGGAATTTAAATAGGTTATAGCCAACTATTGCTCTCATTTAAAAAAAGGTTAGTTTGTGTCGTAACTTTTTAACGGCAAGCGTAAAATTTTTTTTTTTTTGTATAGGTAATCAAATTAAACATAAAAAAAAATTTAAACTAATTCTGATTGACAATTTTTTTCTAAATTCAATGATGTAATAATAAGTTGATTTTAGTGCAAAACTAATAAAAATAAAAAATAAAAGTTTAACAGAAATATCTTAGGTTTCACAAAATTTTCAAGCGTGATTAAGATTTTTTGTTTTTCACGGCACGCTTGAAAATTTTGTGAAACTTAAGATATTTCTGTTAAACTTTTATTATTTATTTTTATTAGTTTTGCACTAAAATCAACTTATTATTACATCATTGAATTCAGAAAAAAAAATGTCTATCAGAATTAGTTTAAAAAAATAGATGGTACCATTTGAAAAAAAAATTACTATTGTCGACACTTAAGTTAAACTTGGAAAGAATTTAAATCCAATTCAGTTTATAGTATTTGAGGAGCCATTTCATTTAGTTTTTTTTTTTTCATCAAAATCGGACCACAAACAACGGAGTTACAGCTTGCGGCGTTTTTTGTGTAACACCCTGTATAATTGCAAACAAAAAAAAATGCATACATAGGAATTTAAAACGTTTAAATCGGAAGATATTATTTTAAAGAATTCAAATTATCAATAACAATCGTTTATACAAATAAGGAAGCATTAATATAATAGTAAAAACAAAAATAACATCAAAAATACCTTATGAACAAAACTCGAGCTATAAAAATAAAACTCACGTTAGTGATCGCGCGAGATACTCAGGTATCCCAAGCGTAATTTTTTTAAGTTGTCAGCTTTAAAAGCACGTCACTGATAAGCAATAATGCTAACTAAGTCTACAAGATAAGATGAAAAGGTACTGAAATGACGAAGGCATAATATTGTGCCATTTGACAAAAATTTGCAGAAATAAATCACTGGGATACTGCAGCATCCCGCGCGAGCACTGGAGTTATAAACAAATAATATATCTACATCTTCGTATATTTGCAATAAAGATGCTTCTTGTTTTGGTTTCATATATGTCTAAAAGAATACATATTTTATATTCAAATATTAACAAAATTGATAAAATAAACTGCACTTGCAGAAGACACCAATAAGCGCACCTCCTACTTCTACGCATATAAACACACTGAGACGCGTCTGCAAATGCAGTCGTGGCCCTATGAATGGAGTTTTTATTTCGAAAGTAGGGGTTGTTTACAAATGTTAAAAAACATATATCGACAATGCTTCGTGTTTACATGGAAAATTCAGGAACAGCCAATGTATATCTACATATATTCAAATGCAAAACATTCCTGCAAACGCATTCATGCTTCTCCCGGACTAATTTACTCTGACTGCATATGCACGTGTCCCAGTTTATCACTCCAAAATGACGGCATATGCACCTGCGGTCTGTGAATGCGTTGAACAGCTATTTAGAAAAAGTTTAATTTTTTTTCATATACACACACGCAACTTGAAGTAAACATTACTTAAAAACAAAATTAGAAAATCATGACATGAATTAATTGTTAAAACACCTTCAAGTATTACAATCAATGACCTTCGCCAAAATATCATCAAAATAGCAATGTCCGAGGATAATAAATTTTTTGCGTTGCCTTCACATTGCCCTTAAGATAAGGGCAAACATCGTCACGTTTAATAAATTATTGATGAATACACAACTTCAAGAACACAAATATTATTTTGGTATTTTTCTTCATGGTTTTACGGAAGTTAAAAAGAATACATGTGCATATCGTAATCTGCAATGATTTACCTTTTTAAGCCAGTCACCATAACAAAAATGTGCAAATAACGCAAACAGATAGGAAAAACTGAAGGCACATCCTTTTTAGAAGATTGAGGAAGGAAGGAAAAAAATACTATAAATGGTTTTTAAATTTAGGTAGTATTATCTTCAAAATAAAATTAACAAAGTCGTAGATGTACAACTAGTTGTGCTTCAGTTCATTTTGATCAGGGTTGAGCAGATTTAAATTACGATTTAAAATGATTTAAATCAAGTGATTTTTTTAAATCTACGATTTATATCACTGATTACATGAGTAGGCTACAATAAATTTTTTATAATTACACAAAATTTTATTTTTTCAAATAAAAAAAAACAATAGGTGTATAACATAATAGTATATAAAGGGTGGTCCACATGAAAGGGCCACTATTGGGATCTCGTACACGGTAAGAGCTACAAAGAAGTTTAAATTAGAAAAATCGCTCCTCTTTCTGAGACCTATTCAGTGATGCTTTATTGTTTTATAAAACTTCAATGGCACCCTAGATAGTAGATAGTAAAGAAAAATTAAAATGGGCATTTTTTTTAAATCGGGTATACTTGAAGGTACAAAAAAATGTTTGAGTAAAAAGATTTTTGTACGCACTGTGAAATGAAAAATATATTTGTTTTAATATTGTTTAAATTCATAGCACTCAATAGTTTTATAGGGGCTTTTTGATGAATTTTATTTCTTTTAAGCCTAAATGTCAAAATAAATTATATTATTGAAAAGAGGGGAAAAATGCTTTTTCATAAGGTCATAGCCATTTATGGTTCCATTTAAACAAATGCAAGCTTGTAATCTATCTAAGCATTTAAATAATATTGAAACAAATGAATGATTTCATTATACAGTGCGTAAAAATATCTACAATTTTTTCCCCAAAAATAATTTTGTGCCATCAACTATAACCGAGTTATTAACGATTTAAAAAAAAGTCCCATATTGATTTTTGTTTATTATCTAGCCTGCCATGGAACTTTTGTAAAACATTAAAGCATCAATGAATAGGGCTCAGAAAGGGGAACAATTTATCTAATTTAAAATTCTTTGTAACTCTTACCGTTTACAAGATCCCAATAGTGACACTTCTATGTGGACCACCCTGTATACAGGGTGGCCATGATCTACATTTGTTGTATGACTACAGCTAGACCATTTAGAATTGGTTCTTACAGGTTGTTTAACTAACCGGTTTGATTTTTTGTTGTTACAGAATAAATTAATACAACTCTATAGATCACGCAGAGAGAATCTGTGATATAGGATATTTACAATTATGTAATACAAAATATTTCTGATTTGAAATAATTTGAATTTACATTCACATTAACATTTAACATACAAAATTCTGTGCATATTACAACTTTATCAATTGCGGTAAAAAAAAAAACGCTCCCATATCGCGTTATTGAAGTTAATTTATATCTACGAATTAACTACAGTAACAACTAGAAGTAGTTAGTTAGTTAGTTAGTTAGTTATTTGTTCCTCTTTTGTCTTTGGGGGCCGAGGTGTTCTGATTTGCAGAACTTTTTCCATTTAATTCTGTTCATGGCTAATTTTGCAGCTTCGTTCCATGTGGTGCTCTTCCTTGACAGTACTTGTCCCACTTCTTGGTTCCAGCTTCTACGTGGTCTCCCTCTGCTGTTTTTTCTATCCCAACCTGCGTCCCATATTTCTTTTACAGGATTCCCATGCTTCATTCTGATTAGGTGCCCAAACCAGTTAAGTTGTCGTATCCTTTCTAATATTTTTCTTAGGCAAAAAAATCCAGTCCTGCGTGCTTCTACCTGGTCTGAAGCCCGCCTGACTGTCCATGTACGCGTTCTCTAATTGAGATCTTAGCCTGTTTTCCAAAATTCTTTCTTAGACCTTCCCCGCTACAAATAGTAATGATATTCCTCTATAATTATTACACTCCATGGTGTCCCCTTTTTCATGTAATGACATAATGACAGCTAAATTCCAATCTTCCGTTAATTTTTTACATTTCCAGGCCAATTTAAGTATTCTCAGTAACAGTAACAACTAATAGGCTTTCAAAGTTTTTAGTTTGTTGATTAGTTGTCATGGTAACGAAATAAACTACAACGACCGGGCATTTTTTTCAAATTTGACAATGAATGTAGAAGTAAAATACCATGTGTGGTACATCAATGAATTCAGAAAAAAACAATTCAATCGATTATGTAAATGACAAAAATGACGCCCTTAAAAAAAGTTATTGCTCATAAAACAAAAACGAATAGACAGTAAAAATTAGTAATTATCAGTTGATTCGACTTAAAAAGTTGCTTTGGCAATGTTTTTACACATTTGAAATATCTTGTAATCCAAAAGAATTAGAGGCGATTTTCAAAAATCGTATTTTCCGTATTTTTTTTCTAATATTCTCGGATGCCGTTTGAGATATTGTCAATTTCTGTTTGGATTATTAATAAGCACTGAATTTAGCAGCTTTGCCAAATTTAAACCTATGCTCTAGCTATTATAATAAGCGAGATCCCCATGCTTAAACTTTAATTTCAAACACCCTGTAGATACTGTCAGTTTAAATTCTTAGTACACACATAAAATACTTTTCTTTGCTAATTTAACCATCCCTTTATCTCTTACGGTTTCCGATATCCCCATGTCCTTCACATTGAAACTTACACTCGTTGAAAAATGTTGGTGCTAAAGTATTATAGGTATTCATAATACATAAAAGTTTTTTTATTTTAATCCTGTTATAATTATAGCCTAATACAATTACCATTTTACTAATCTCACTGTCTGTTGTTAACAAAACTGTTTCACATCGATAACTTCATGAAGATAAAACAGTAAATAACATCATACTATTACATAAATTTAATTTATTTACTAAATTGCAAACAGTTGTAACAATTATAGTGTTTGCTTATTCCACAATAATCAATAATACTTGACTGTTACCTACTTAAAATAAAGAAATTACGAAATATCTCGGTTAGTACTTCACTCATGCAGATAATAATTATTATATCAATTATGACCTGCAACTAGATGAGACTTAATATTGTAAACTTTTAATACAAAACAATAAACAATGATTTATTGTCAAAACCTCAAAACTGACATGATTTGCTATTTTTGTTAATACCAACGATCAATTATATGAAAGTAAATGGTAAACTCTTAATCCTAAACTATGCATGAAAGAATTATTGCTGTAGTCTTGTATGGTTAAGATTAATTACCTACTAATTAATCACTATTAACTACTTATTCGTGAACTTTTAACTTGTGCTTAAGTGCTAATTCATTATCCATCTACGACACCGTTTGATCTTTATCGCAGTTTATCAAAATATTTCAAAAAATAAAAGCATTTGTTGATAAGACGATACAATATACCTACTAAACCTCTTTCAAGATAAACTGAACTGTGACGCAGAAAGCAAAACTCGCCCAAAGCGTTTATTACTGCGCCACCTAAAGACAAGATAGCGATGTTCAATTTTTTTTACTCATACAAATTAATATAGATATATTACACCCAACTTTCTTATTTTAAATGGCAACCATAGTTGGATTTGACATGAATCGAAAGCTTATTTTTTGCGCTTTTCAAAAATATATAATTTGCTTATGGTTGCCATTTTAGATAAGAAAGTTAGCTGTATTATATCGGTATTGATATGAGTAAAAAACAATTGAACATCGCTATCTTATTAAGGACAAAAAACCATTCCAAAAATGTCTTAAATGTTTTTCTGTATCTTTTTGCTTAAGCAAGATATTTTACACTTTTGAAAAGTGCCAAATATCGGTTTTTGGCTGTATTTCGAAAATTAAACAAGATATCAAAAATCTGTTTACGGCAATCAATTTCTCTCGAAAAAATAAATCGAGACTACGTACTTAGTTTTTTTCTATCTCTGATAATAACCGAGATACCCTGTATGGGCATCGAAAAGAGGCCACCCTGTACATATTTTAACTCTTTAAGGTGCAGAATTATTTTTTTCATTATTTTTAAAAGAAATTGTGGAAAAGCGTAAATATATGATACTAAATGATGAAAAAAATAGTAAAAAAAATTAATAAGTATCCGCTACAAAATTATGGGCATTAAAGGGCTGGTTCATTTAATAACCACATAGCATTTAAGAATAAAGGTGAATGTAAGGGAGCAGTGGTCTATTAAACCAAGTAGTTGTTCCGAAGTAATAGTTTCCAGATTTATATCTCGTCTTCTGAACATCTGAAGCAATATTTAGTTTTGAAATTGACTTTTAGACCAGGATTATTTATTTTAATACGACACTAATAAAAGTTATTTTAAAAAAATTTAATGCTCTCAAATATAAGAGAAATATCGCAAACGAAACGAATTCTAATAAATGTTTCATATTATTCTACATACAATTACCAACAGATTGGTATACGAGTATGATTTATTGATATTATGTTTAATTTTTGTATATATAAAAATTAATTATTGTACTTACCTTCTTATAAGTTGTTGGATGTGTATTGCTTGAGTACGCTGTGGTTAAATTAGTAACCACATTTCAAATAACTCGTTGATGTGGTGTCTGATCGAACCACAGCGCATCTAGCTCTAGTAATGAAGCGCTTAAGGCTCAATATTGCATATTTTCCCATTTAAATTGCGTTAAGCATGAACTTTTTTAGCTGTGGTTAATAAATCAACCACAACGCGCTAAAGGGTTAATGAACACTGTGCCATATTATTTTTATTATCTTTATTCTCATTTCATGCATATGTAAATTAAAAGAAAAAACATCTGTATTTTATCTTACTCATTGATTTTTGTTGCTAACTGCTTTGATAAAAAAATAACGGTAACTTCTCGATTTTTACACCTCTAAAAAAAATTATTAGGTTTTTGAACGAACTGAAGGTGGATATATTGCTTATCGTGTGTACAACATTTTTAAATAACGCGAATAATATGTTAAATTATTTTATTCTTCAAGTTTTCGCGGCCGTTGTTGTGATTATGTTTACTTTAATTTGGTACGTAAACGTTTCTATGTTATTGTTTGGCCACTTTTATTGTATTAATTTTTTTAATGTTTTCAGTGTTCATCATCC
Organism: Elmis aenea; assembly: GCA_947652605.1. Taxonomy (NCBI): domain Eukaryota; kingdom Metazoa; phylum Arthropoda; class Insecta; order Coleoptera; family Elmidae; genus Elmis; species Elmis aenea. The sequence goes on along the minus strand of OX393582.1, from coordinate 10,888,297 downwards.
CTCAACGATATGTTCTGGGCATAATGGGTTTCTTAGCTGTATTAAATGCCTACACCATGAGGATAACGTTATCAATAGCTATAACAGAAATGGTTATACCCATCAACGAAACAGAATACAACGATCCTGATTCATGTCCCGCTTCTGACGATTCCGGTTCCTCAGATTCTAGCAGTGTAAGATTAAAACAAAGTAATTGTCACAGTATAACATCCAGAAACCCGAACCGAATCGGAACTGAAACAAAAACCCAAACGAACCTGTGTTTTTTCATGAATCGTGAAGCGGAACTGAAGCTTTTACATAAAAAATCACAAAACCGCAAAATCGATCCGAACCGACTGGTGTGAACCGGTTCAAACCGGTTCACACAACGGTTCCGACCAATTATTTTTTTTAATGATAGTGTTAATTTTTTATTTTAGTAATTTTGATTACATTTGACCAAAAAAATTCAGACAGTTCAATTTATAAACATGCATTGTCATCATATTTTCCATTGAACCGGAACCGGAACTGAACCGTTGCCCGGCGAACCGGTTGGTTACAGAATCATTATAAAGTAGAAACCGGTGGTTCCGAACTTAAACCGAAAAGTTAAAATTTATCGAATCGGTAATCGGAACTGAACCGTTATTGCTTGCGGTTCGGGTCCCTGATTAAATCTAAAAAATGTAAAACATCCTAATTTGCTGCAGTACTGAAAATTGATTTAAACTGACTGAAATTAACATGTGTAAGCCAAATGAAATATGGATAGTGTGATAATAATATTAAAAATATTGAACAACATTTGATAAATTATTCAATTAATTCGTTTATCGGTTTATTTATTTAAAATCATTTTGTATTTATAAAATATATGCTGTAGAAATGCCAGACCAGTTTCACAACTGTCAAATAAAATCTCGAATGTAGTCTAGCGTTTTTACAGTTTAAAAATATGAAAAAATATACAGGGTGTTTCTTAAATATTGCAAAAAAAATACGGGAGGTGATTCCTTATGAAAAATTAAGTGGGGACTTTTATATAAAATTTCTTCCTTAGACGTCTCCTCTTGGAGTTGCACCTCCCTAAAGGGTAGCGGTAAAATGGGGTTTTTATTTTATTTCTCAAATTTGGATAGATGGAGGACAATGATAATTGGTTATTGTTTTATGCTTATTGATAGGTTTCCCATAGTGATATTTTCAGTGATCTTCCACCTTCACAGGGAGCTAAAAACTACGACCCCTGATGGTTTTTTAATCAGAACTTTTTGGTGTGTTAAAATTTTGCCATTTAAAAATTTTTATTTTTTAAAGCTTGAATTATTTAAAAAACTTTTTAATTCTTTAACTTCTTTCGTAAAACCTACATGTTTTGAGTAAAAAATAAGATAAGTGAACATGCACCATTAAATTAATATTCCAATATAAAACGATTCATTTTGGAGGTTACCATGGTTTGTTTATGTTCATTTTGAGTAGAATTGACGGGCGTTTTAGCGTTGTCGCCGCGTAAACGTCAAAATAAGTTACAACCGTCAATTCTACCCAATATGAACATAAACAAACAATGGTAACCACAAAAATGAATTGTTTTATATTGGAATATTTAATGGGCATGGCTACTTACTTTATTTTTTACTCAAAAACGGTAGGTTTTACGAGAAAAACTAAACAATTAAAAAAGTTACTAAATACATCAAGCTTTCAAACAAATTACAAAATGTCAACCCATCAAAAAGTTCTGATAAAAAAACCAACTGGAGTCGCACTTTTCAGCTCCCTGTGAATTTGGAAGGTGCATGAAAATGTTACTATGGGAAACGTTTTAGTAAGTACAAAACATCTACCAAATATCATTTTTCTACGTTTATCCAAATGTGAGAAATAAAATAAAAACCTAATTTTACCGGGGGTGTAACTCCGAAAAGAGACGTCTAAGGAAACATTTTCATACAAGACCCCCCTTAATTTTCGATAAGGAATCACCACCCGATTTTTTTTGCAATATTTAAGAAACACCCTGTATATTTTTATTTTTATTTTTACACCCTTAAAACAGAGTTAATTTTATTAAATACACTTCTTGGTGTGATAATGAAAAACTAAATTCAAATTTGCACATATTTATGCAAAAACAGTATCATGAATGATTTTTTTTTTGTAAACATATTATCGTATGCAACCTTGTTTTTATAACCATAACGGTCACACCAAATAATTTTTGTTGATTCTTTTAATATAGTCCATTACCAAAACATATTTTCATGATAAGAATAGAAAACAAAAAGGGTAATTTTCCTTAAAACTGCTTTATTTAACTTCAGATTTTATTTTTATTTTTGAGAGAAAAATAAGCAATACCTTACACAGATAAAAAAAACTATTATTATTATAATAAAGACTACACCACATGAACGAATGACAATAAAGTTCGCAGATTATGAATAAAACCATTATACGGGGTGTCCCAGATTACATTTCCAACATGGGGATCTCGCTTATTATAAGAGATACAGGTTTGTTTAAATTAAATGAATTATTTCTAGGGATGAGACGAGTACAAAATTGCTCGCGCTTCAGATGGGATTTTATAGCAAAAAATATGAAAATGTCGAATTTCTTTTTTCTCTCATAACTTTTTTATCTTAATCATTAGGACAATTTTATTTGTACTTCCTTAAGGTACTTTTCAATGGAGAATGTAACTGTTATTTTAGATTTTCTTTAACACCTACCATTTTTGAGAAATTACCCCTAATTTCATTTTTAAGGGCCGCGAAGTTGACTATAGAATAGTTAAATATGCTTTTTTTCTCTTTTAAATGAGATATTACTTACTATATATATTTTTATAAATATATCACAAAATAAAGAAAAACCGTATTTTACCCATCACTTATCAAGCTATCTATGAAAATAAAAACAAAAAACAACTAATTAAATATCAAATGATAGTTACTATTTGTGCGGTATCATTTTTTAGAATTTTATAGTATTGTTGTGTAATTATCCTTTGTAGCAAATTTGTTATCATATAATTATGGGCACATTTACAACTAATTAAAAATTTGAAATGTTGAAATGCTACATTATTTGCAAAAGAAACTGTCTAAGATAGATAATTCTAATAATTTATTGATTTGTTTTGGATTTTTGGTTGGTTTCTCGACCGTTCTTGACTTATAAAATCTACGAACTTTATTGTCAGACTACAATGAATTAATCAGATCTTTAAAATGTCCTGACCTTAAGTGACAGTTTATTTTGTTATTTAACAGTCCTCGGACGATTTATACGATTGGGATGAACCAACGCAAGGACTCATTTTAAGTTCGTTTTACTGGGGATATATTATCACACATCTGCCAGGTGGAATTTTAGCAGAAAAGTTTGGCGGAAAGTATTCCTTAGGATTGGGAATGCTCTCCACAGCTATATTTACGCTACTTACGCCTGTTGTGGTTGACGCGGGAGACTGGAAGTGGCTTATAGTCCTTCGAGTGTTGGTTGGATTAGGAGAGGTAATCACCTATCAACGCAAATAGGTACAAATGAATTAATGCCATTTTTTTTTTATTTAATAAAAGGGCACAACGTTTCCTGCATTAAACGTTTTACTGGCAAAATGGGTACCACTTAACGAAAGATCAAAAATTGGAACACTTGCCTATTCTGGAAGTTTACTAGGTATGTATGAAATTTAAAGTAAGAAATTGCAAAAAATATAATAATTATACAGAATACGTTGTCCATACATGATCGACCTGCACAAATTCCATCATTTTATTAAAAAAATATTTGTAGTTACCGGGGGTAATTACACGAGAACTTTGTTTTTATCCGACTAAACTTGCGTTGCTATGAAAGTTTGGTTGCTAGGAAACGGGACGAGACAAAACTGTCTGATAAAACAACGAGTCCGTAGGACGAGTTGTTTTATCTTTGACAGTTGTCGAATCGAGAGTTGCCTAATAGCAACCAAACTTGAGTTTAGTAAAAGCAAGTTTGTCCAGGGTAAAAACAAAGCTCGAGTGTAATTCGGTACGATAACTGCACGAATAAATTATTATAACCTTCAAATAATAACTAACAAAACGTCAAAATCTTATGGTTAGTTACAATCACATAAGTCGGTTGCATAGTAACAAAAGGTTCATGCAATAATGCAAGTTAGGTACCTTTTTATCCGCTGTCATAACGACAAAACGTGACGTCATTATGGAGAATTTAACATATGAGTGCAGTTATCAAAATTATAAATTCACAGTCTGCTTACAACAATCGGAACCAAAAAGTGTCTTTACACTTTCGCAGTCGAAAAAAAACAACGTATAAATATCTCTTTCAAAATAATTGAATACTTATTGGAGTGCGTACCAGAGGTACCGTTTATATTCGTGTACAAAAATTTTGTCTTCACAGTTTCTTACACGTTTTTCAGAACTAGCAACACTTTGTTTTTCATTTAAACTTGTCTATTAAATCTGTAACTAATGTTTGTTTTCGTTTTCTAGGTACTGTCATAGGTAATGCAGTAAGCGGTGTTTTAATAGAAGCGACAAATTGGAAGTCCGTATTTTATCTATTCGGGGGTTTGGGTGTCATTTGGTTCGGCACATGGGTGTTGTTGTGCTATTCAGATCCAGAATCACATCCATTTATATCCGATGAAGAACGATTATTTCTTCAAAAAGAACTAGGTAACTATAAGTCGGGGATACAAAATACGGTAAGAGCTACAAAGTAGTTTATAATGGACAAATCGTTTTTCTTTCTGACAAGGGAGGGTCACGATACGTTGTTGCTAGAATTTGATTAAGGCTGTGTTTATTGCATCAAGGACATCAAAACTAAATGTTTTCCAGAGTTATACGTGCCACTGGCCATTTCCTTCGGAAGAATAATAGGGGAAAAACTGAAAAATTGGTATAAAAAAGATCATTTTTGCGATCGCGTTGGCGATGAAACCGTCAGAGACAAAATCGGAATTCTTCTATTTGCCAATGCGCGCATCCTTTGCAAGTAAAAAGGTGCAAAGTTTTTGAAAAAATCTTGAACGGTTCCAGAGAAAATCCTCAAAAACGAAACCCCTGCATAAACGCTATGATTTGAGAAGTTGTATAGTCTGTACGGCCAGTGATGAGGTCTAAAGGATTAGGGCAGTAAGGCGGCAACGAAATACATACATGCATTCTGTCTTTTTCTGTGTCATCGAGTTCTAAGCACATAAACACGAAACATACCGCTTACGTACTTAAATTTATGCATTAGTTTTATAGTTTATCTGTATAACTGTATCTATGCGACTTGCATAGGCGTTTAACATAGGGAAAACCATTTTTACAAGGGCCTACTTTTTCGCGTTTTTCTCCGAAACCGTTTAAGATTTTTTCAAAAACTTTGCACCATTGTATTTGCAAAGGATCCGCGAATTGGTAAATAGAAGAGTTTAGATTTTATCCCTGACGGTTTCATTGCCAACGCGATCGCAAAAATTACTTTTATTATTCAAATTTTCAGTTTTTTCCCTATTTTCCGAAAAGAATGGCCAGTGGCACGTATAACACCTTCCCTGGTGGGACCTGTTCAATGCATGACTCACTAGATAATAAACAAAAATCAAAATGGGCATTTTTTTAAATCGTTAAGAACTCGGTTATACTTAATGATACAAAAATATTTTTGGGAAAAAAGTATTCAATTTTTTTACGCACTGTAAAATGAAAACATTTATAGGTTTTAGTATTGTTTAAATTCTTAGATAAATTACAAACTTGCACTTTTTTAACTGAAAATCATAGTTGGTTGTGACCTCATGAAAGAGTATTTGTTATTCCTTTTTTTAATATTGTATGTTTTAATGCACTTATTTTGATATTTAGGACAAACACAAATAAAATTTATAAAAGTCCCTATGAAGCTATAGAGTGCCATGAATTTAAACAATATTAAAACAACCGAATGTTTTCATTTTACAGTGCGTAAAAAATCTACGACTTTTTTCCCAAAAATATTTTTGTAACATCAAGTATTACCGAGTTATAAACGATTTTAAAAAGATGTCCATTTTGATTTGTTTATTATCTAGCGTGCCATGGAATTTTTTAAAACATTAAAGCATCATTGAATAGGTCTCAGAAAGGGGAACAATTTGTCTAATTTAAACTTCTTTGTAGCTCTAACGCCCATGTACCTACTCTATTATTTCAAGTAAAGAACCAATGTGTCCTGCTGCTTTCATTTTAAGTATCGGTCTATCCAACTCTTCTTCCGTTATTCTTGTTTATATTTAACACCGAAAGGTACAAAAACACCCAATTAATAAGTTTTTCATATATTCGTTGGCTAATTCCTCAAAATTGCCAAGAAATATATTTATTCTGTTTAAACAAACTTATTATGAATTATGAACTTTTTTTAATATTCTCAGCAAATGTTTCGAACGAGAAGAAAATAATACCATGGAAGGCTATCCTAACATCCGTTCCCCTTTGGGCATTAGTGTGTGCCCAAATAGGACATGACTGGGGCTTCTACACGATGGTTACAGACTTACCCAAATATATGAGCGACGTCCTTAAATTTAAAGTATCTGACAACGGACTCTGGTCGTCATTACCTTACGTAGTCATGTGGTTTGTGTCCATGGGATCTGGTTGGCTCTGCGATTGGTTAATTTCAAGAGGAACGATGACAATTACGTTTGCCAGAAAATTTTTCACAGTTTTAGGTAAAACTTAAAAATAGGTTTTATTTAAGGATTAAAAAACTTATAAAAATATGTTAGTCCACTACATTCACTTGTAGCAACAGGTGGCCGATATTTTGGAGAAAGTCATGTAGTGGCCTCACCAGTTTATTTTGATATGTAAAACAAATTTTCAATCAAAATCGCAAAGGACATGACAACGAAATGTCACCATAATCATGTTTAATCGTATATTTACACACCAAAAAAAGGTCATGTTAATTTTATACTCTGGAAATTCAATCTCGTACGAACATACAGGGAGGTCGGATGGTGTACATAGAAGGCCCACTATTGGGATATCGTTAGTGGGTCCGTCCCGGGATTTCCCGGGCGGGAATTCCCGGGAAATTGACGGGTTTTTTATAATCCCGACTACCGGGATTCACGTTTTAAATCCCGGGACAAGACTGATGAGCACGATAGCAATTATGAGGAACGAAATATTAACAATGAGAATGCTAAAAATATACATTCGCATCGAATGGTAATCGTAAATTCAAACACACGGTATCTCCCACCGCCCGGTCTCGCTAAAAAACACACTATCAGAAAGACGTTCCAAAGACCTTATTTCACTTGTAATGTTTCTACAAAATCCAGAAAATTTAAAACAGACGACCCAATCTTATAAATCTAGCCAGTTGTTTTCAAAATCAACCATTTCCTCCTTTGCTAAATATGCAAAAGATTTGGTAAACCAGTATTTTTTTGGTGATACAGAATGGGAATCGGAACCTAGTGATCGTGGTTTAGTAGAAGTAAATGATGACACTTCCCCAGTGAATCTTCATTAATACTCTCTTTAGCAAATGCAATAACTTTACTTATTTTAAAAATTCTTCCTGTTTTTTTCTTGATTAAAAAATGAATGTATTTTTGTTTAATGTTTCATTTTTAAAAAGAATGTGTTTTTTTAAAAATTTTAAATAATGAAATAATAAATGTTTTTGTTTTCTAAATTTTTTGTTTTTTTTTCAATAAAAATAATTAAATTGCTCTATATAATAAAATTTTTAATATAAAATAAAATTTCCCAGTTCCCGGGAAATCCCGGGATTTTACGAAACTTCAATCCCGACTCCCGGGATTAAAAAAATCGTCGGGAACAGCACCCACTAGATATCGTAAACGGTAAGAGCTAAAAAGAAGTTCAAATTAGAGAAATTGTTTTCCTCTCTGAGACCTATTCAGTAATGATGCTTTACGTTTCAAAAATACTCTAGATTTAGGGGTCGGCAACGCGGCGCCCGCGGGCGCCATGGCGCCCTCGGTGAGGTTTTCATGCGCCCTCACTATATTACACGCACATACGGTGGTAGGAAATTAGTTCTATGGTACACTCATAGGCATTGCTAACCGACCGAAATGTGCGAATTTTAACCTTATGTATTACGTCCATAAAGCCACCACCGAACGGCTGTGTATGCTTATAATTGTATGTATAAGTAATGCAGCAATATAATCGCGCAAGCGCAGCATCAGCAAATAGCAATCGAGCTTATACATTGACGGATTTGCCACTTTTGAAGTGTTTTTTCGGGCACCCAATAACTTTTGAATTTGTATTGCGCCCTTATTGACAAAAAGTTTGTTAACCCCTGGCTTACATTAATTATTTTAAATGTTTGTGAGAAAATTATGAAAATCGGGGATAAGAATAATCCGGGACTTGAGCCTTATTTCGAGGACTCTAGCCGAAAATCGGAAATGAATGGTCACCTTAGCGAAAACCCTATTGTGACATTTCCATTTTATTTTGGAAAAGTGCCAAAAATCGGTTTTTGGCTATATTTCGAAAATTAAAAAAGATATCAAACATCTGTTTATGGCAATGAATTTCTCTCGAAAAAAAAATCGAGACTACGTACTTGTTTTTTTTCTGTCTCTGATAGTAACCGAGATACCCTGTATGGGCATCGAAAATAGGCCACCCTGTACAGTATGCATTGAAAAGTCATTGGAGTTTTAACTGGTACTAACTCATCTATAGACAACGTGTGTATATTAGCCAAAAAGTCGATAAAATCGTAGGTCTTATGTGTTCGTAGAAAAAGTAAGCTACATAACACGAGTTATAAAGCAATAACGCACTCGTGGAAATGCGCACTCGCCGCTACGCGACTCCGTGCTCATCTTTTCAACTCGTGCTTCTTACAACTCTTGTTATGTAATATACTATCATACACCGTTTTGTCGCATTTTCTTTTATTCTTTTATTTTTTCTAGCTGCTGTTATGCCTGGCGTCTTCATTATGGCTGCGTCTTACGCAGGCTGTGATAAGGTCGTTGTAGTAGCAATGTTCACGATAGCTATGGGATTTATGGGGACTTTCTACTGTGGTATGAAAGTGAACGCATTGGATCTATCGCCAAATTACGCAGGAACTTTGATGGCCATCGTTAACGGGGCTGGTGCCATTAGTGGAATTGTAACACCTTATCTAGTAGGGGCTCTTGCTAGTGATGTAAGTATACTAACAAAATGTTATAAGGTTTTGAACACAAGCTTATCAAAGCAGAAACTACGAAGCCTTAAAACACTCAGAATGTTCATCTATTACAACTACAATAAAATGCTTTCGATTAAAATTTTCATTAGCCATTACTATCAATTTTCGTAAAGCTGTACTCAGTTGTTAAAGCTTAATGAAGTTGTTGATTCTAATTTTCCCCTATGAAAACAGGTTGCCTTCACGCCCTTATGAAAAACAATTTAGCCAAAAAATATATCCATAAATAATGCTGAACAAATTTGTTGTCATATCGTCGTACATTTTATGTCAAAATGCATTGTCTCCTGGATAAGTAGTTGTTCTACATCTTTGTTTATGTACAGTGTGGCCTATTTTCGCCCATACAGGGTATCTCGGTTATTATCATAGATAGAAACAAACTAAGTACTTAGTCTCGATTTCTTTTTTCGAGAGGAATTCATTGCCGTAAACAGACTTTTAAGATCTTTTTTAATTTTCAAAATATAGCCAAAAATCGAGTTTTGGCACTTTTCAAAAAAGTTAAATATCTCGCTTAAACGAAAAGATAAGGAAAAACTTTAAAAACATTTTTTTGCAGGGTTTTTTGTCCTTAATAAGAGCTATATTCATTTTTTTTACTAATATAAATATCGATATATATAACACCTAACTTTCTTATTTTAAATGGCAACTATAGTTGGCTTTGACATAAATCGAAAGCTTACGTTTTGCGCTTTACAAAAATATATGATTTGCTTATGGTTGCTATTTAAAATAAGAAAGTTAGGTCTAATATTTCAATATTTATATGAGTATAAAAAATTGAACTTCGCTATCAAAAACCAAAAACCACGCAAAAATTACTTTAAAGTTTTTCCGTATCTTTTCGTTTAAGCAAGATATTTAACATTTTTGAAAATTGTCAAAAATCGGTTTTTGGCTATATTTCGGAATGTAAAAAAGATATCAAAAATCTGTTTACAGCAAAAAATTCCTCTCGAAAAAAGAAATCGAGACTAAGTACTTAGTTTTTTTCTATCTCTGACAGTAACCGAGATACCCTGTATGGGCATCGAAAATAGGCCACCCTGTACAATGTTGGTTTTATTACTGTTTGTCTTTTTTCCTTGCAATCTGGTTACCTTAAATTCATTCCATTTTCTAATACGTTTTTATTTGTTTGCTTTGTTAATTAATTTTAAAATAAAACATGTATAGACAGTACAGAGCATGTAATTTTTCAGCACACGTTATCGCAATGGAGGACAGTTTTTTGGATAACTTTTGCAGTATTCGTAGCTACCAGTATTGTTTATGGACTCTTTGCTAGTGGAGAAGAACAGTGGTGGAACGTTCCTGGAGCTAAAAGACCGTCCAAGACACAAAATGCCGACGCTAAATTAGAACTACCAGAAATTGTAACAACCGAGAAAACGTAATACATAACATATAGAAAAGGTTTAACAAATTGTATTAATAAAAAAAATGTGATACTTAGCCATATTTTTGTAAATATAATTGCCACCTATTAAATTAATTATACGATTAAGTGATTTTAAAAATTTAATCAAAATATTTTAGCTGTATTTATAAAAGGTACTAAAAGTTACCTATCGTATAGGTGTGTATATCTAACATGTACAGAAAATATTATTAAATAAAATAATTATTTCATAAATATTGTCGTTTTATGCCGTAAAACTTTTAATCTTTTTAATAATGGCGGGAATAAATTTTAATTTCCTTTTTTAATGTACCTACCCACTAAAAGAGTAGTGAATAGCTATACGAAGTGAACAAACTTCGACAACCAAGATAAAAAATATTATGCGATTTTTTTATATGTATTGGGCCGGTAACAGGACAATCACCCCCTGGACAATCACCCCCCGGACAATAACCCCCGGACAATAACCCCCCGTACAAATAACCCCCGGACAAATAACCCCCGCACAAATAACCCCCCGTGTAAAAAAACCCCCAGACAATTAACCTCCCGTGCAGAAAAAAACAACGACTAACTTGAAATAACAGTAGATTATAATTGCCGCAATGTAATGTGATAGAGTAAACCCGGACAAAAGTCCGCACCGGGGTAAAAGTCCTATTAGGGATAGGAAGGACTGGAGAGTTAAGAGAGAATAGGTTTTATTATAGGTAGTTGAGATATAGTATATGTGGTGGACACATATAGTTCTAGCTTGATCGGCAGTTAAACCGCTGCGAAAATGAGCTAATTGTAAGTGTAAAAATGCTTGGCTTGTTATAGTTTTCGATGATCTTTTATTAGGCAGTGATATTTAAAAGTCTCTTACAACCGGCATGCAACTTTTTTTATATAAACACCCTCCATTTTAGCTACACAATCATGTCGCCAAACGTTTCCTTACTTAAACTAAACTTTTGTCCCGTCTATTTAAATTGGAAATATTCAAATCCACATTTACGTATGATCACGAAGCAAGTTTGGCTGATCACTGTAGATAGATAGATGGACTTAAGGTTCTACGGAATAACTAGAAAAAAATTTCGACGGTTGGCTTTTGACTTTGCTTCGCAAAATAACATTGTAAACGATTTTAATAAGAAGTCACAAATGACGGGAGACGACTGGACCAAAAGTTTTTTTTATCTCGACACAAATTTTCTTTTAAACGCCCAAAAAGACAAGCGTCGGAAGGATTATAGATTTCAATAAAGTCCAAATAGAAAGATTCTACGATAATTTAACGAACAGCCATGTCAGAGAAGGGGAAAACGAAATTGTTTGCCCAGGTTGTTAAGAAATAAATGAAGATCCACCAGTCGAGGACTAGATTTTGCAGTAAATGCCACAACTAGAGGCACGAAAGTTGCTCAAATTTTGAAACCGGCGAGTTCGCCTGTGATTTTTGTTGAATTCGTCAAATGTTTTTTGTGTTCTTTTAAAAGTGATATTTTTTTAAATTTTGTTACAGGACTGAACTTTTATTTTGTATTTTTGAAGAGAATTAACTTTCATTTTATAAAATAACACACCGTATATTATTGTGTCAAAGATGTAAACATTTTAATTAGACGAATGCGCGAACGGACTTTTGCCCCATCAATTTGGACTTTTGCCCGATGGGTGGGGCAAAAGTACCAATCTACATCAAACCATAAAAAATATTTTTATTTGAATTCGTTACTTTTGGTGGCAACCCATTTTATGATGCAATGAGAAGTGTCTAATGTGTTCATAAAAAAAATGTTGACCCGTTAAACATAAAACTTACTTACTTAGGGAGTTAAGAACGTTAAGTGCGGACTTTTGCCCGGGTTTACTTTAAAGTTGCAAAAAAAAAAGAAATTAAGGCAGATTAACAATTCAATCTTTTTCGGGTGACGCACAATTTTTCACTGTTATGGCCATCATGAACCGATTTGGAATTATGTTAACATCATAGGATTAGGATTAAAATTAGTAAACTTGTAAACTTTATGGTTTATTTAAATAAACTTACATTTGTAAAGTATTTTACAGGGAAATAAATATTGTTAATAATGTATTAAAAAGAAAGGTGTGTGTAGAAGATTATATTGTTATTCTGCCTTTAATTTTTTTATTTGCAACTTTAAAACTTACATTACGACCATCATAATTTACCGATATTTCAAGTTAGTCGTTGGTTTTTTTTTGCACGGGGGGTTAATTGTCTGGGGGGTGTTTTACACGGGGGTTATTTGTGCGGGGGTTATTCGTCCGGGGTTATTTGTACGGGGGGTTATTGTCCGGGGGTTATTGTCCGCGGGGTGATTGTCCAGGAGGTGATTGTCCTAGAACCATTGGGCCGAATGCATAAAAATAAGTACATACTTATACAGGGTAATTGAAATTCGAGTTTAAGTTTATTATCAGGGCCTATCACGGGGGAGGGATAGACGGGACTAATTGCCAGGGCCCGGTGTTGCCAAGGGGGCCGGGATTCGAGCTAATACACAAAATTTTGTTTACAAATACTGTTAAAATGTATCTTCTTCTTAATCGGTTCCTCTTGTACCTTTCGGTGTCAAAAGTTTAGATGCTTTACATGGTTGAAAAGCATTTATATGGAGATTTGAAAAATGCAAAAATCCAATATGGCGTCCATAAGAAAAACAAAAGTTAAGTATGACCGCGCGAAACATAGTAGGCCTAGATTATTTTTAATGTCATTTTAAAAATCCTTATTAGTTACTTATCCGATCCTGAAAATTTGGCGCACAAATTTTTTCAAATAAAGGCAATATGGAGGTTTGAAGAAAATGTACATTTTTGGTTTTAATGGTGATACTACGTAACAGGATGAATTATTGAAAATGTAAAACTGGATTATTGTTAGGTACGCATGTAATTGCGCAACTTTTTCCCCATTTAACCGATTTTGTATTTCTAACGGTTTCCGAAATACCCATGTACTTCATTTTAAACTGGACACCTTGTATATATGTGTGTTGCGTTATACCAGGCGAAATTTGATTTTAAGAAATAGTTTTATTAATTTAATACGTTCAGAGGCGTCGCTACTAGCTAGCTCTAAGGCAACTTGTTGCTCCGTATATTTTGATTAATATGCACTTATAGTTTATTCAATGCAGTGGATTTCATATAGCAATAATTTTTTAATGTTCTATTATTTTATTTACAGAATTTATTTAATGTTTTTGGTGGTTTCAATAAATATTTTTCCTTCATTTTCCATTTTTCTTCGAGCCCACTTTGATGTATGGCGCGCCCTCAAGTGGGGCGCGCCCCACAGGCTTAGAAACACTATCAAAGTTCATAACAATAATAAAATTTATTTGATTTGCCAAATCATGTTATAAGCTAAATATCTACTAACTATTAATAATTAAATACACGAATGGTGAATAAACCATATCAATTTGCATTTGTTAAGTAAAATTATCGTGGATATGCAATAATTCAAGAAATAAATGACAAGTTTTTGTCGTTAATGAAGTGAACAGTAAGTTTTTTCGATTTCCACGGCACTCTATTTGCTTCAATAACGATTAGAAGAAAAAATATCGAATATCTCGAAAAGTATGAGTTTTTGGTATAGGACATACTTAACAAAACATTAAGCTTTCTTAAAGATGAATTCGATGACATAAGAAAATATAGGGGTTTGCATTGAGTTACGAGCTTTTGAAAATAATGGAAGTTGCCACCTATTTATGAACACCCTGTATGCGTGATTCATACTTTTTCGTATCGAGCTAATAGAGCAATGTGTTCTGCATGTCCTTACCAAATTACAACTCTGTACTTCGAAAAATGACTTCAGGAAAATTTTTTAAATACTTAAAACCTTTAATAATTTTGAAAATGATTTTTTTTAGTGACAAGGTCGCATAAAAACCTGTACTATTTTATATCGATGTAAAGCTAAAATGAAGGCGGACAAGAATATTAAATAAAAAATGGGGTGTTGTATTTGAAATATAAAAGTTGCTATTGGTTCCAGAGAGGTGACTCACCCTGTATATTTGAAAATATGTTTATCGTGTTCGGAAGAAAAACTGTATGAAATACCGTTTGAATTAACGTTCTCAAACCGTTTAGCCACAATCGACCGATCCCCCACTAATGACTCACCCTGTATACAATGGAATATTATTTTGTTTTCTTTAATAACAGATTATTATTATTATTAACGAATATTAAACAAAATTTAATTTATATAATATTAAGATGGAACATCATTATAAATCTGGTATCTGGTATAAATAAATAGAAGACAAATCGCACGCTCTAGTCAAGTCGCTCCTAGTACTCACTCGTATTATTTCATCAGTGCTAAGTAAGACTTCGATGCTCGCATCACAGCGGAGTACGCAGTGCAGTGATGCGCAGTCTCGCCACAGTTCGCTATTACTACATAATACGCCATACAAAATCCATCATAATACGATCATCTGAGGCTATGCGAACCCGGCACCTCCGCCTCTAAGGAGTCGACACCGTCGCCTCCACCCAATCACCCGTTTCCGTTCGGTGACACAGGTAATTTATCACTATTGCAATCGCCACCGCTGTGTGCGGACTTTAAAGATCATGTATTCATTGGAAAGAAATAATGTATTATCAAAGACACCCAGTGAATTGTTTTTGATATGTCATTTTTTAAGTTTTTGGAAATGCAATCCAACAGAATTTTAGATAAATAATATAACTACTACCAAATAGAACCATGGGCAAATGTGACCCGTTAAGATGCGTTTGCGGATGTAAGTTATAACTTTATTAAAGTTTTTTTTTACATTGAAGTTTTACCAAATTTAATTACTTAGCCCTCATAATACTGTTTTTAAATTATAACACGTTATACCCAGAGCGGTCTTAAGATATTTGGCACCCGTGGGCTACTAACAATAATGCGCTCCTCTTCATTTCGCAGGAGGAAAAGCGGGAGCGGGGTTACCGGTGACGTTTTGCAAGTGTCAGAACTAGAAAAAATTATTATATTACCAATAAACAAATAAAAATATAAAATTCATACAAAATTCAAATAACCTATTTTTTTTATCTGCATTTTTTTTATTGCACCTAGCTACTTTAGCCAACCAGCAATTTGTCTTTATGATAGTTCCACTTAAGCTAAAAGTTTACCCGTTGGTGTCTTCTTTTTTTCTTCTGTATTCTTCTTTTCAAGAACGACACTTTACACAACCGCACAGTGCTCTGCTTTACACTAACTCGCTAACTCAAACGGCTTGGTCCGTTTAAGCCTTCTCACTAGATGTTGGTGGTCCAAGAGCTGCAGGGCTTCGGTGTTGATGTGATCATGCAGCCTTTGTTCATGTTTGTTGGCAAAGTTTTGGATTTCTTCGTCGACTGTTGGCATCCTCAGGTCCCTGTGGAGGTCGGCATTCCTCACGTACCACGGGGCATCCACAATTGCCCGGAGTACCTTATTTTGGAATCGCTGTATTATTTTAATGTTCGTTTTACCAGCACACCCCCAAAGCTGTATGCCGTAGGTCCATACTGGCTTCAGTATTTGTTTATATATTAGAAGTTTATTTTCAATTGAAAGTTTAGATTTTCTATTCATTTTTTTAGCCAAACTAGTTTTCTATATTTGATGCCTAGCTCTTCACGTTTTTTTTTAATGTGTTGTTTCCACTTTAATTTAATGTCCAGGTTCATGACTAAATATTTTGCTGTGTTAGAATGTGGAATTCTGTTGTTGTTTAATACCACTGGCAGGTGTTCTACTACTCTTTTATTTGTGAAATTTACTTGCACTGTTTTGGTTTCATTTAGTTTGATGCGCCATGTTTTAGTCCATTCGAGGATTTGATTTGTTGCGTTCTGGAGTTTATCTGTTGATTGTTCAATAGTTGTTCCGATGGCTAGAATTGCGGTATCGTCGGCAAAAGTGGCTACTTTCACATGTTGTGTTTGTGGTATATCAGAAGTGAATAGCAGGTACAGTACCGGGCCAAGGACACTACCTTGGGGTCCTCCGGCTTTGATTTCTTTGAATGTGGAATATTCTTCATCTTGTTTCACTCGGAAAATTCTATCTAATAGATAGGATTTTAGAATGTCACAATATTGCTTTGGTAGAGATTTGTTTAGCTTGTGTAGTAGTCCTTCGAGCCATACTCTGTCAAAGGCCTGTGCTACGTCTAGAAATAATGAAGAATAGATCTTTTTTTCCTCAAATGCCTTTTCTATTTCGTGTGTTATTCTGTGCACTTGATCGATAGTGGAGTGCTTGCTTCTAAATCCAAATTAGTGTTCAGGTATTAGGTTTTTACTATGATATTTATAATTGGTTTCAGTCTTTTCAATAAGAATTTTTCAAATAATTTAGATAAGACTGGTAGTAAGGATATTGGTCTATAGCAGGGATGGCAAATAGGTGGCACGCGTGCCAAACTTGGCACGCGAGAGATTTTCGACGGCACCCTAAAGAATTTTATGAATAAATTTGTTTTTCAAATTTTTAACTTTTTCGAAATGTTTTATTTATTTTTAATTAGTACGCTAATTATCTACAACTTCATGTTATTTAAATATCAAAAAAATTAAAATACCAGAAAATAACAACTCTTCTTATCTAATTTGATCATTACTATACATATAAAATACCAACTGTAGCGATGCGCGGAACTTTTGATTGCTTATGTATTTAGTGACACATAAAATCATGACGTTGGCAATACTGAACGAAATAACTGACGGTTGTTTCGGGTAGGTAGGTTCAAGGTTAGGTTAGGTTAGATTAGGTACTGGCACGGGGAAAAATTTGTATTACATTTTATCTTATTTTGGCACACTGATCAAATCCTATTTGCCATCCCTGGTCTATAGGACTTTGCATCATTAGGTGGTTTCCCAGGTTTGGCTATCATTATGACTTCAGCGGTCTTAAGATATTTGGCACCCGTGGGCTACTAACAATAATGCGTTCCTCTTCATTTCGCAGGAGGGAAAGCGGGAGCGGGGTTACCGGTGACGTTTTACAAGTGTCAGAACTAGAAAAAATTAATATATTACCAATAAACAAATAAAAATATAAAATTCATACAAAATTCAAATAACCTATTTGAACAAGCAAAATTGCCGCCCCAAAAGAATGACGCCCAGGGGCTATAGCCCACTGGGGTCATTATTGATACCAAAGCTCTGTTGTGTAGAATCATGATTAAAAGTAAAAACTTTATATCAAGCTTAGCTTTTAAATAATAACAATTAAAA
This sequence comes from Elmis aenea, assembly GCA_947652605.1. NCBI lineage: Eukaryota > Metazoa > Arthropoda > Insecta > Coleoptera > Elmidae > Elmis > Elmis aenea. Next base: position 10,870,365 of record OX393582.1, on the reverse strand, counting down.
AAAAAAACTATTCTACCTTTATGATACGTTTGTGTGCCGAACAAGTAATTGTCTGGTGTTTTTACACAGAAAGCGACTGCAATGGTTGCATCTGTTTGAATGCTTTCTATCTAAATTTCTTGGAAAATCTCAATATCCACCACGTTTCAGTTTTTGCAACTTTTGTAACTGCTTCTGAAGCTGATGGTTATTGTAACTTTCTTTCAGAAGCCGCTAGTTGTTTCCTAGTTGTATAAGGAACTGTCGCCGTTTGTAGCCCTTTTTTGTTTGCCAATCCTTATTTAGGTGACACCATGTAATGAAGGCGTTAAGGGCACTAATATAATATTATAAAAAAAAAAAACGCAACAGGCCATCTTCGTGTTTGTCTGTTCACAGTATATGTTCGAACAAAATTGTCCATGGTACCTGATTTTGTTGTAGTCAATTATCATTTGTGGTTTCTTCTTTTTACTTTCAAAAATCTCACGTTTGATTACGTTTACGTTGGTCACCTGTTTTACCACTGTATATCTGGCAGTTGTAAACGTTTGACAGTCGCAGGATGCCCAAATCTTTGTGCCATATTTTCCTGACTTTTATGGTATGTATTGTTTGAAGGTACACCTACCTCGGAAACTTAGCAGCTGTTTGTCAACCGTTATGTTCGCATAGGGAATGTATGCATCATTGAGAGTAGGGAGCCATACTTAAAAAGTGTTTAAATCAATGCCAGTTTATCTGGGTCTACATTTTTTCTTCCTGCTTTAGCATTTTGTTAAAGAAAGGACGTCCATCTTAAACATTCTACAATATGTAATGATTCATGAACTTCTATTAATATCAGCAGGCCAATAATGCGAAACAACGTTCTAGACTCAAAAAGTTAACATATACAAGAAGAATAAAGTGGAAAATGGGCCTTTAAAAGTGTTTCCAGATAAATTACCTTTCCAAAAATATAACTGTCAAAATTATAATTGATCCTTTGAAGTGCGTTGAGGGTCAATTTCAAAAATACTTTTTTTCGTATATTAATTCAAAAAACGAAGCCGGGTTCATGAAGAATATTTAATTGAAATTAAAAACATCAGGTTTGTTCCAGCTGTAACTATCCAATGTAGTATCAGGATTCTGCGCACTATCGATATAGCGTGCCATTTAAGACAATAGTTGCACGCTACATCGATAGTGCGCAGAGTCCTGATAGTTTATTGGATACTTATAGCGCTGCTGGAATAGACCTATTACCTACAAATATTTTTTTTTGTTTACGACCTTTTATAAGTTTCGATATTTTTGAAAATCTGCTTTGGTTTTTTAATTTTTTGTATGCTTAGGTTGCATCTTCAAACAACGATATGTTTTCACACTGATGGCAATGTTAGGTGTTCTAAATATCTACATTGAGCGTGTCGTTTTAAATATCGCCCTAACGGAAATGGTTAAACTCAAACCTGTTGATAAAGAAGATGAATCCTGTCACTATGAGGATGAAAAAGTTTCAAAGACTAAGTCTAAGGTAAATAATATTATCATTTGCAGTTTACACACATAATGTGATGACAACATTATTATTCAAAATTAGTTTCGTTTATTAAAGTGAAAATTTTGCATTCTTAGCTATTGTAGTATTGTACCAACATAGTTCCATTTAAAAAAATTGACTGTCAAAAAACCGATTCCGCAACCCTCAAAGCCGATTAAAGTAACCTAAATGTCATTCAAAATGTACAAAAACGTTTTTTGGACAATTGTTGACATAATAAAATTCAATTTATGCAGGTAACGGAACCCTTAATAAAAAATAAAATCTTGTTTCAAACATTTTTTGAGATTATAAAAATTAACCAAAATAGTGCAGTTGTATCCAAAATCGATTCTTCCTCTTTCCAAAAATGTAAAAATATACAGGGTGTTCCATTTAAAATAACAAAGCAGGGTCCATTTCCGTCGAAACCGGAAGTGAAACAAATGTGTGCAGGAGCTCAAAAAGCCCGGTTTTTTGCACATATCATAGGTCCAAAATTTCATTTATCTAAAATCAAAACTAAAGAAAAAAAGGGGGTGTACCACACTTCATTTACACCCGGTAGATGAATCAGTTACATAGGTATGTTACATGTACCTACATTATATAGGTTATGCGCCTGCCTATACAGGGTGGTGCTTTTTTCGATGCTCACCATTGCTATCTTGGAAACGGTAAGAGATACAAGGTCGGTTAAATTAGAGAAAAGTTGCACATTTTTATGACGATTAAGAATCTGAAAAGAAATCCTGGATATTTTGATTCGTTTTTGATTTATTACAAAAAAACTGAAAAATGTGATTTTAGAAAAATATTATTATCTTCCCTACCATTGACGCTATTTCATTTAAATTAGGTAACTTTATACATATGTTTATGCTCAAAGTCGGGCAAGTAGCTAATGGTGTACAAAACAGTTAAATTCCGTAATTAAAAGTGTAAAGGCTCCCCCAGACAGACGCGTTATACCGCTCGGTACGATACAATCGGTATGGGGATTACCCTTACAAGATGACCCAAAAAGAATCAAACTTATTTCGGACATACAAATTAAACCCGCTTGTCATTGCTAAACAGGTATATCGCGCTCATCATTGGTGTGGGCGCTTCCATATGCCGCAATCTTATTAAGATATCGTCCCGAATCGTATCGTACCGCCTCTGTCTGGGGGAGCCTTTATGAAGGAAAAATCGCGAATACAATATCAGCGATATTGGCGTCCTAAAATAAATAGTGTAATAAAGGTGTAAGTGTATTGTGCGAGAAGCTACTAATCATATATGTAAAGGTGGGTACACACACAACTGCAAGCTTGACAAGCATGCATGATCAATCATTTTGTTCAAGCATTCACAATTTGCCCTTCACCACCACACGGTTCAAGCATGCTTGAACAAGCGTCAGTTTGTGCTTGGAATATGTCGAGCTCGGACGACGATGCGCTCGCTTTGGCTGCTTTTGTCCTTGTGTACAAGAAAAATACGCAAAAGAAGAAACGTGGTGTGTGGTGTAAAGACTGGTTAATGAAAAGGAAAACTTATTCCCATATTAACTTACTGAGTGAGTTGAAGATATATCCGCGTGATTGGCATAACTAACTATCTCAGAATGAATGAAAATAATTTTATTTGAACCTTTAGTCACTCGCAACACCTTTGATTAAAAATAAGGATACGATCATGAGAGAAGCTATATCACCCCACCAGTGACGTAGGCCAGAAACCCCTCCCCCCCCCCATAGGTTCGCAATAAGCATTGTAGAGCTGGAGAATTGTAAATTTTGTGCTAAAAAAAGGTCTTCGGCTCTTTTTACCGTTTATTAACCCCCCTCCTTGATGAAACATCCTGCTGCTAAGAAACAAAGAGAGCGGTGACCTAAAAAAATAGGTCCTCAGCTTTTTTTTGCGTTTATTAACCCCCCCATGGTAGCATCCTGCCTACGCCACTGCACCCCACGAAAGATTAACAGCAACATTACGATTTCTCGCGACTGGAAGGAATTAAGAGGACCTCAAATATTCGAACCATAATTTCACCACAGACTAGAGTCCTGCGCGGGTCCAACTTTTTGGACCCGCACCCGACCCGCAAAGCTGATGTTGATACCGCACCCGACCCGCCACCCGCACGAATCTGGTTTAATAGACCCGCACCCGACCCGCTACCCGCATAATTCTAAGTTATTAGCCCCGCACCCGACCTGCTACCCGCTTTATTGTAACTTGTTTGAGTTTCACCCGACTCGCAAAAAAATTTCCATTTTTTTAAATTTATAAACAATTACAGCAGCAAAATAAGAAAATAAAATAAGTATTAACGTTTATTTATTCTTTGCATACAAATACAAAGTTAAAATGTAACGTGTTTTATTTTAAACAACTGAAAAAGAAATAAGTGGTTAAATATAATACGTTAACTTTGTAATAGTTAATACAAAAACATGTTATGCAAAAAAGATAATTAAAATAAATTAAAAATATTGTCGAATATTAAATAACATTATTTTCTTATTTTACAAATTGCTATGAAGAAATAAAATATCATCTACAGTTTCTGGATTAAGTTGGGTTCTTCTTTCTTGGACGATGTAGCCAGCTGTAGAAAAATCTCTTTCACTCGCAGCGCTGATGGCTGGAACAGATAAAATAGTGCGTGCTAATTTAGAAAGATTCGGAAATATATCAGATTTGGATTTCCACCAATTTAATAATTCAAAATTGTCTTCATCTTCACTTAATTTTAATTTAGCATACATTTGTATTTCGTCTGGTGAAGGTTCTAAATTTTCGTCGCTTAAATCTTCGACGTCTTTTAAACAGTCTTCTATTTTTCTCTTCTTTATTTTCTTACTATTATCCCTCTCTGTAGTAGCTTTACTTGGCTTTTCTAAAAGTGATTCATGTTTTTGGGTTAATGTATTGTCTTTATATTCATGCATTAGTCTTTTGATTTCATTTCTGACATGTTCCTTTTCAATATCAGAATTAAGCAATTTCAAACTTTTTAATTTTGGATGAAAAAATAGTGCAATTTTATGTAATAAATGTGGTTGATATTTTTCTGTTAAAATGCGTAAACATCTTGTTTTTAACTCTGATATCATAATGTCGTCTCGTAATGATGGCTCAAGATGTTTTTCCAATCTTTTAAACCAAACTACAGTTAAATATATTGTTGGTGTCTTCGAGGCTTCTAACGCATCGGATGCTATTTTAATTTTTTTTAGAAAATCGACAATATTTTCAAGTAATTGTTTATTTAAATCATCTTAACGATGTTCTTCAGATCGTTCAAGTAAAATATCTTTAATTTCGTCATATTGAGCAGTTTTTTTTTTCAAGTAACATTCAAAACGCAGTGTTAAATTTTTTGTTGCAATGACTTGGCAGTAAATTTTAATTAAAGATTTTCCAGTAATGTATCATTATAAGTTTTTCTGTTTTAACTATACAGTAAAGGCAAAAATTATAAAAATATGCAGTTCATAACACTAGGGCAAATATCATTGATTATCTCGAAAATTGATTTTTGTCTAATACTGCGTTTTGAAAGATTGCTCCTCAAATATGTTTCCAACAATATTAATTTCGTTATCATTAGACCAATAAAATGTACTGTAGCATTTATTTATATCATAGTTTCAATTGTTTTTCAGAGCATTCTCGATTTTATGAATTATTTACACAAATTTTAAAATTTCAACAAGTTTTTTGAAAGAAAAAAGGTATGTTGGTTACCAATCTAAAAAGCAAATTTTTTGTCTGTCTGATGGTGTAAAAACTCAATATGACGGCCATATGAAATTAAAAATGTTGACTATCGCAACTTGAAATCTAGAAGGCTTAGAAAATTTCTGTTGACGTCATCAAACCCAGAACGGTCAAAAATATAAAGTTACCTAATTTAAATGAAATAGTGTAGATAATAGTAGAAATAGTGTAGATAATAATACGTTTCTAAAATGACATTTTTCAGTTTTTTTGTAATAAATCAAAATCTAATCAAAATATCCAGGATTTTTTTCAGATTCGTAATCGCCATAAAAATGTGCAGCTTTTCTCTAATTTAACGGACCTTGTATCTCTTACTGTTTCCAAGATAGCAATGGTAAGCATCGAAAAAAGCACCACCCTGTCGTCAGCATATTTGAATGAATATTTACTTAAAAAATTGTTGCTCCCTCGATATCCGAACTACGGCGATGTACTGTAATTTTAAAGTTATGTTTTGTTTCTTTATAATAAATTGTTACTTATAAATCTTATAATAGGTAACAATATTTCTTAAAATAAAATACGTTAAAAAAAGGGCGCCATTTTATGTATTTGCCAAGGGCGCCAAAAACATTGCTATTGCTACAGCTGTCTGAGAGCCCTATTATGTAGAAGTGTTTGTTTAGCTCACAGTGTCCTGTAACGAGTCCTGTGGTTTCCACTAACTTCAGGCATATATCTAATAAACATATATCGCGCATTCCTTATCTTCACTTTTGAGTGGAAAGTGAAGCCGATCGAATGAAATGAAAATATGTACCTCTCTTTCTAAGGTGTACTTTTCTCAGTTGGCAGCAAACATAGAAAATCAAATAAAACTAGGATTACTGACAGAGCCTACATGAAAATTGTTGAGGTTATGTTATTAAACGTGATTTTTGCAAACGTCATGTAATTAAACTGTCAAAAATTAGGTAAACATTACGCGCGCTTCTCACGTTGACCAATCCTATGTATATTAGCTGTCAATGGTCCAATCGCCGCATTAAAAAGAGAGGATGTATATCTGTACCGTTGACTATGTTACGCAAAATTTGAACTACTAGCAATATAATTATGTTTATTAGCGATATGCCTTGTGGTAACATTTGAAAACAAAAAACAATTTAAATAACATTAACAGATTACTATGAAAGAAGTATTATTAAAAAAGCCAGATTGCGTTTACAAAAAAATTGTGGTCATTTTGAAAATATACTCCAATTTATTCTATTATTGTTAAGTATATTATAATTAAACTTAATATAATCTTTAAATATTTTGTTTTACTTAAATATTCGTTTTAAAAAATTACAAATATTATGTTATTTTTGTTATTCGTTGAACAAATGCGTCAAATAAATTGATTATAAAAGTAATTTTGTAATACTTAAAAGTCGACTTTTGTATTGTTTTTATTGTATTTTGATTTAGATAGTCTAGTAAATAAAAAGAGCTGTACGCTGTACCATAATCATTAGACGAAAAGCTGCTTTTTAAAAATCAATAAATATTGGTTTATTATTAATTAAAGGTTTTACTTTTACATTAGTTAAAATTTGCGTTAAATGGCAGAACTAAATTGTCTTTTGTTTCATAGAACTATTTAGCTTGGTAGGAACTTTTTATGAATTTTATTTGTTTTGAGCCTGAATATCAAATTAAATATATTAAGCCTTATATCAGTGAAAAGACGGAAAAAATGCTTTTTTAGTTTTTATGATATCATAGCTATGGTTTCCGTTCTAAAAAATCCTAGTTTGTAATTTATTTAAGAATTTAAACAAATTACTGTTTTTATTTTATAATGCGTAAAAAAATCTACAACTTTTTCCTTAAAAATAATTTTGCACCAGTTATTGACGATTTTAAAAAATGCCTATTTTGATTTTTGTTTATTATCTAGCGTGCCATAGACATTTTTAAAAACATTAAAGCATCATTGATAGGTCTCCGAAAATGGAACTATTTGTCTGTTTTAAACTTCTATGTAGCTCTTACCCTTTACGAGATCCCAATAGTGGTCCTTCTATGTGGACCACCCTGTATATTGCAATTTATTGCTTAATATGTATCATATTAAAAAACATTTGATTTAATTTGTTGTTTTTTGTAATTTTCTGAAAGGGACTTGTAATTTGTTTTATGTCCTGATGATGTTTACAAAAAATAAGCGAAACGTAGGAAATACGACCAAATAAATATAGATTTCGTTCAGTAAATCCAGATTTTCTTTTCATTTCAATTGAAATTAGTAATTACTTTAATATTTTCAGGACAAGCAATACAATTGGACCGAAGGCCAACAACAGGCGATAATGTCTATGTTTTACGTCGGTTATGTATTAAGTCATATACCTGGAGGATATTTATCCGACGTGTATGGCGCCAAATACGTATTTCTTTTCGGTGTAGGTTTATCGGCTCTATTAACACTTCTTACTCCAGTAATTGCTGTTTATGGCGGATGGATAGTTCTTGCATTTTCACGTTCTATTGTCGGAGTAGCCCAGGTAGGGAAAAACAAACATATTAAAAGATCTCTCGTGTATCTTAAACTATATTAATAAATTTTAAATACAAAGTGTCTCAAATTCGAGACTCGACATGGAAATCTCTTTTTCCTTAAGACATAAAAAAGAAGATAAATTGAGGCAAAGCGGCTTTCTTTGCCGTGATCCCGGTGCGTTTTAACCCATTTTATATTTCCCGGGAAATACTTATTATCCCCGGAAATTCTATGATATTTAAATACGTTATTTTCGTTTATTTTGTGCTCAGATCTTTGCATCTTATCAAAAGTTATCAAAATTTATTACGTGTCTTTACTACGACCAAAGTATGAAAAAATAGTTATTTATGTATCAAGGCCAAAAAGTACGTTTTGGCCGAGGTGCATATTACATTTTTCGTGTGATAGAATTAAAAACAATTTAAATTTTTGGTATTTTTTAAAAATATAGGTTAGAAACTACGTGACATTCTGTCACTGACAGATGACGGCGTATGCTGTTAGCTTTAATGCAAATTTACGCTGTAGCGGCCGAAAAAGTTACTTTTCAGCACGGCATAAAAACGAAAAAAAATCGTTCGTTTCTGTTCGGAACGAAAACAAAATATATCGTTTTCGTTCTTTTCGTTCTAACCGAAAAAATTCCTTTTCTCACAACCGTTGAAAAATGTTGTCATTACTTTATCAAAAATAGTGGGCAAAACGACATTGTACTCTCTAGTGAGCAAAAGTGATTACTTTGCTCCCTAGTGAGCAAAATTTGTTGAATTGTCATGGTAACGTCGTGTAATAGCGTTTTTAGACAGCGAAACTGTCATTCGTTTCAAATACACAACTGACATTTTAAGGTTGTGTAATATTAAGGTTTTGCTTTTCATGTTTTCATCGCATTTTTCAACGGTTGTGAGAAAAATGTAATACACAACTGCAATTGGCAGTCTCACGAGAAAAGAAGTACTTTGCTCACTTGTTGTGTAAATAACTATTTTCGTTTTCGTGAACCGAAATAATAACGGTTAAAACCGGTTTTACAATTCTTTTTGTCGTCAAAAAATCGAGGACTTTAATATTTTTTTTCAAGTCACAACAACCCTCTATAAATACGATAACAATATTTGCGTTTTCACTAAAATATAAACGATGACGATGAGTTTTGATGCTCATGGACAGCATATTTTAGACTGGCGAATCGCCGCCATATTAAATTTACCAAATCGTTAAACACATTAACATTTAGCCATTATATTTAGTATAACACCCGTAAGGTGCAAAAATACAACTGATTAGTTGATTAGTTTTAATTGTACACACGATTTTTATTTAAAAATATAAAAATATAGCAGTGCTGTTTTAAGTTTGTTTTAGTACTAAAAATCTATGAATTTGAATTAAATTACGAGTAGATCCTGCTGTAATTACTTAAAAAGACAAAAGAATTAATTCAAGTGGATAGTTCACTATATGTTCCCATGAATGTTATAAATAAAAAAGATATTATAGCTGTATTACACTACACAATTTCTTGTACAATTTGCTGTCAAAAAAAAATTATACTAGATTGTACAGCTGTTGCCAGGTTACATCACGTCTTAGGTCGTAAACTGACACTACGCGTATGTCAATTTACGACATTGTAACTTGGCAACAGCTGTACAATCTAGTATAAAAAAATTTGACAGCAAATTGTACAAGAAATTGTACAAGAAATTGTGTAGTGTAATCGCTGTATTACACTACACAATTTCTTGTAGAATTTGCTGTCAAAAAATTTTATACTAGATTGTACAGCTGTTGCCAAGTTACAATGTCGTAAATTGACATACGCGAAGTGTCAGTTTACGACCTAAGACGTGTTGTAACTTGGCAACAGCTGTACAATCTAGTATAAAATTTTTTGACAGCAAATTGTACAAGAAATTGTACAAAAAATTGTGTAATGTAATACAGCTTTAATACAGCTTTAATACAGCTTTTAGAAGAAAACTTATATTAACTCTAAACGCAAATAAAACACCTTCTTCTTAATCGTTTCCTCTTGTACCTTTCGGTGTCGAGGTTGCTTTTCTGTTACTGTATTATCTTTCTCCACTCCTTCCTATCGTTGGCTAATTGTGGCACATCTTTCCAGCTGACTCCTTTTCCTTCTAGTCTCTTCCTCACTTCTTTTTCCCATTTTATTCTTGGCCTTCCTCTAGTTCTTTTCCCCTCTATCTGCATTTTCCATCCTATTTTCGCGTATCTACTTTCTGGCATGCGTAGTAAATGCCCCAGCCATCGTAATTGATTCGTCTCCATCTTTTTCTTAATATCTGTTACTCCAAGTTTATTTCGGATTTTTTCGTTACTGATTTTATCGATCAGTCTACATCCCTCTATTCTTCTCAAAAATCTCATTTCCTGTACCTGTATTCTTTGTTTTTGTTTTTGAGTTAGTGTCCAAGTTTCTGAACTGTACGTGAGTATGGGTACGTACACTGCATTAAAAACTCGCGTCTTCGTCTCTTTTGATATTTCCTTCTTACTTATCAGACATTTATTTGTGGCGTAGTAAAATTTCGTCGCTGCCGCTATTCTGTTATTCAGATCTTCCTCCAATTTACCGTTTTCTGCAATTATTGTTCCTAAATATTTAAAATTTGACAGCAAATTGTACAAGAAATTGTACAAGAAATTGTACAAGAAATTGTACAAGAAATCGTGTAATGTAATACAGCTTTAATACAGCTTTTAGAAGAAAACTTATATTAACTCTAAACGCAAATAAAACATACACATTAATAATATATAAAAAATAATTAACTTGAAATATACTTTAACTTAATAGTTTGTACATACTGCACAATATACATTTTCACAATCCATTTAATCTTATTAAAACTGTATTAAAGCTGTATTACACTACACCATTTCTTGTACAATTTGCTGTCAAAAAAATGTATACTAGATTGTACAGCTGTTGCCAAGTTACAATGTCGTAAATTGACATACGCGAAGTGTCAGTTTACGACCTAAGACGTGTTGTAACCTGGCAACAGCTGTACAATCTAGTATAAATTTTTTTGACAGCAAATTGTACAACAAATTGTACAAGAAATAGTACAAGAAATTGTGTAGTGTAATACAGCTTTAATACAGCTTTTAGAAGCAAACTTATATTAACTCTAAACGCAAATAAAACATACACATTAATAATATATAAAAAATAATTAACTTGAAATATACTTTAACTTAATAGTTTCTTTCAAAAGCAACAAAACCTTTAAGTAAATAACGACGCTGCATAATGGCTGTATTACACTATACAATTTCTTGTACAATTTCTTGTACAATTTCTTGTACAATTTCTTGTACAATTTCTTGTACAATTTCTTGTACAATTTCTTGTACAATTTGCTGTCAAAAAATTTTATACTAGATTGTACAGCTGTTGCCAAGTTACAACACGTCTTAGGTCGTAAACTGACACTTCGCGTATGTCAATTGACGACATTGTAACTTGGCAACAGCTGTACATTCTAGTATAAAATTTTTTGACAGCAAATTGTACAAGAAATTGTGTAGTGTAATACAGCTTTAAGGGCACGTCACAGTATCAGTGTATCATTTAAAACTTTAACTAATCAAAAGTCACTATGACACTATTGTGCTAGAAAGCTTCAAAGGAATTCGTTGTGGCAGCCAAGTTGTGAAATATCATAAATTTTTGAGGCTCCTGTTTCTGTCAATATTTTTATAAAAACTTAAATAACTCAAAAACGACTGATTTGTATTCTTAACCCTTAATTACTCGCGCTGGTGTATTTTGTACACCAGCGCCAAATTTCTTGCCTCCATCAAACGTACGATTTTTTTGGTGGCACCAGACCCCCACCTAACCTATGTCTAACATATCCGGAATGTAATGGATCAGTCATACGCCAAAATGCCCGACTGACCTTTGCGTTTTTACATAAATTTTAATGCGTTGTCACGTTGGTGCCTAGAATACACCGCGCGGGAAATTTTGTAAATTATGTAAATATTCAATCTTTTATACAAAAACGTTTGTTTTATTGTGTGATGGTGTTATGTATGGGTATTTTTGCCATCCGCAAGTGTGTTCTCGCTTCTAGTTACGCTAAATATATTTTTTTTATTTGTTTATTTATTTTTTTTAAATTTTTATCATTTTACGTCTTATATTCCCATAAAAATTCCCAATGCCTAACGGAGGAGGAAATGAGGGCCTTCTTGGAGGCTGGAAGTTCAGATGAGGAAATTAAAGGTTCTAGGCGATAAGGAAGATGACCTTGAACAGGGAGTAATTACTCAAAGTGACCATGACAGTACGTCAGAACTGGAAGGCAGTGACCGTGAAAATGAGATTTCTAGTGAGAGTAATGGGGATGATAGTGCTGATGTAGAGTTTTTCTTCGGAAAAAATAGAGCCATCAAATCAGAAGAAGACTAGAGGGCTTTTAAAATTAATTTTGTTTTTCGTTAACTGTTTTTTTTTTGTTCGTTGATATTATGTTCCTATATATTTTTAAAATGTTTAACTTATTCGTAAAAACTATACCTACTTATTTTTAATGTTTGACGTAAATTACCGTCAGCAAAAAAAATAGCGTTTTTGTTTAAAAACAAGCTAAATTTAGGGTGGTGTACAAAGTACACCGCGCGGGAAAAAGTTCGAATAATTTGGCGCGAGTAACTAAGGGTTAATGACATAAACCTACTACTAGAAAAAAATAAAATACGAAAAATTACTTAATTTTTGCTATAAGTAATGTTAAGGTGCATTTAAATCAAAGCGAACAGAAGCGAACGAACGAATTCGTTCGGTCAAGCTCGCGCAATTTGCATGGAGAAGCGAAGGCGAGCGAACGAATTCGTTCGCGTTCGCATAGGTTCCGTCGCGTGTCGGTAAACAAGCGAATCATCAAAGGAAGTTCGTGCTCGATTTGCATGGTGCATTTTGTAGCTAGCGAATTCTCTATACTCTATCCGACATGGTTTATTTTTCACACTAGCGCGGATCATCGACGAATGCGAATGTTCGTTCACATTGCATTGCGCATTGACGACCGAACGAACGAATACCTAAAAACCCCTTCGTTCGTTCGTTCGGTTCTGTTCGCTCTGATTTAAATGCACCTTAAGGAAATAGTATATTACATACCGAGCGGAGAAGTGGATCATTAAGGTGCATTTAAATCAGAGCGAACAGAAGCGAACGAACGAATTCGTTCGGTCAAGCTCGCGCAATTTGCATGGAGAAGCGAAGGCGAGCGAACGAATTCGTTCGCGTTCGCATAGGTTCCGTCGCGTGTCGGTAAACAAGCGAATCATCAAAGGAAGTTCGTGCTCGATTTGCATGGTGCATTTTGTAGCTAGCGAATTCTCTATACTCTATCCGACATGGTTTATTTTTCACACTAGCGCGGATCATCGACGAATGCGAATGTTCGTTCACATTGCATTGCGCATTGACGACCGAACGAACGAATACCTAAAAACCCCTTCGTTCGTTCGTTCGGTTCTGTTCGCTCTGATTTAAATACACCTTTACAGCCAAGTGCTTGGTTAGATGCCCGAGGCGCGCGCGAAAAAAAGAGATCGAAAAAGCGGGATCCGTTTTTCGATACTTCTTACAGTTACCGAGATTCCCTATAAAAACATCGAAATTTGCCCACCCTGTACTGAAACTATGTTACACGTTAAGAAAAAGTTATGCTCTTTTATTCCTTAATGTGTACTATACTTGACTATATTTTTATTTCTGTACGTACTTATTTTTAGGGCGTCGTGTTTCCATGTGTAAGCCAAATGTTATCGCGATGGGTGCCTTTAGATCAACGGGGATTTTTAGGATCCTTAATATACTCTGGGAACAGTATTGGCAGTATATTGTCAAACGTGGTATCTTCACAGTGTATAAGTTATTTTAAATCCTGGCAGGTCGTTTATTACATGTGGGGTGCAGTAGGTTTAATATGGTGCCTTTTCTTTGTGTTCATGTGTTATTCCGAACCAAACCAGCATCCGTGTATTACCGATGAAGAAAAAGAATATATAACATCAAATATTAGTAAGTGCATTAGTTTTAAGTCTGTTTTAGACTACACTAATTTGTAACTATTTTTTCGTTCAAGAAAATCGTATACGATTTTTGTACAAAAATTTCGTTCAAGAATTTAGCATGGAAAATATGAACCTCTTACACTGTACTATTTTTTGGTACGAAAATGTTCAATTTGATCACAACAGAAAGCGAATCATTTTCAAATTTAACGTATATTTAACGCTTGTTCATATATATATTTATTCCTACAAAATAAATTGTGAGGGATTATAACGGTAATAAGTAGTATTTAACATCGTTTGATTGTTTCACTTAACCTAACCCACAAATGACATGCGGTCAGATACAGTTGCAGTAGAATACGCATGCGCCCATGCCAAAGAACACGCCCATTCTAAAATAGGACGCATATAGGACAGGTTCTAATTTCATACGAATTTTTCGTTCAAGATTTGTAATTTCTGATTGACACCGTACTAGAAAATCGTATACGATTTTCTTAAACGAAAAAATAGTGTAGTCTAAAACAGACTTTAGTGTTTATTAAGTAGATAGCAATATTATGTGGTGGGATTTATATATAAAATCTTATCTCTTGGAAAGAAATCAATATGTTGCCGAAAAAGACTCGTCTGGTAGAATTCTAAAATCCAGCAAAAAGAAAATCAAAAAAGGAGTCCCGCAAGGATCAATCTTATACATACTTACACAAATGATCTTTCTGATTTTGTCAAAACTTTCCTTATACAATTTGCCGTTGACACATCTGCTATTATTAGTGACTCAGATTCCAAAAATTCTGAACAAAATCTCTTTGACTGTTTAGGCCAACTTCAACATTTGTTTACATTAAACAATTTAACCTTAAACGTCTATAAAACGCAAGTTATAAATTTTCACTAAGTAAAATTTCAAAATAATTCCACAAGTATAAATGTTGTAAATAAAATATCTTTTTTTGGTTTATGTATTGACTCTAGACTGGACTGGTCATACCACATCGAACGCCTGTCACAAAGCCTGTCACATTACCCTTTCGCACTAAGAAACCTAAAAAATTGGTCAATGCAAACGCGGCCAAAACTGCATATCATGCAGATGTCGAATCTAGGTTACGCTATGCTGTAATTTTTTGGGGTAACGCTAGTGACTTGAACGCTTCTTTATTATACAAAAGCGATGGATAAGAAATATATTTGGTCTAAACTACTGAGATCACTATAAAGACACTTTTCGTGACAAAGAAATATTAACTTTTTACAATCTATTCATTCTCGAAGCCATCCATTTCGTAAAAAAATAATGTAGATATGTTCAAAGAAAATATAAGAAACCATGCAGCCAATACCCGACATAAAAAAAACCTAAAACCCGATTGCTTCAAATATACCTATCTTCAAAAAAAAATTGCATCCACAATTATTGCTATACAGGGTGTCCATTTTTCTAACCTGTTGTATGGGTAACTCCGTTAATATTAGAGATACAGAAACGTTTAAATTAGCAAATTTGTGCAGAATTTAAAGAAAATTCTGATGCTATTTTCAAATTTGACATACGTCATCAACTTTTTGAAATATTTTGAAAAAACTGAAAAAGGTCGATTTTTTCAAACTTAAATAATTCCGGAACCATATGAGTTAAAACCAAAATAAAAATTGGATTTTAAAGATGTTTTTACGTAGATTTCAAATATGTTAACGAAATTTTCATAGCACTCTCGATTTCCGAGTTATAGCACAAACTTGCATTTTTTAAAAATAGAAGTCATAGTTGGCTATGGTCTTATTAAAAAGGTTATTTTTTTCTCGTTTCAATGATATAAGGGTTGTCATGCTTTACTTTTATAGTTTTTCTTTAAATAAGCAAAAATCAATATACATGTTCACTGCCTACTAATAGATGGGAGTTATCCTGTGTTGATGTTCTTTTTTTTTCGATGTGACATTTAAGAGTTGTCTCTTATCGTTAGTGTAGCAATTATTAGGCAGTTACAGCCTTTTCAGTTGACACCACATTCAAGGAACAACTCCCGGGTAGATGATGTTGGTTTATAATTTACGTATTCCAGGACTCTCTCTTCATCTTCTTGCTTAAATTTAATTTTCAAACCTTTGGATTTTGTAAATGACCTGTATTTTTTTAAATTGGGTTCTAATAACGAAAATAATTTCTTTCTTGGTTGCCTCCTTTCCATAAATCTTTGCAAATACATATCACTTGAATTTCTACTATTTCTACCTATTACAAGCCTAGTAATAAAAAAGCATGTCGTTTCTTTCTTCATTAGAAAACATTGTTTTTGAAATTTACAATAAAGTCAATCAAAAATTTTGATCAACACGAGAGAGAGATTTATACGTATAACAAACAATAAATGTTATTTGACAAATTATGAGGTTTTGTTTTTAAAATTTGTAACTGGCTAATAACTGCTACACTAACGATAAGAGACAACTCTTAAATGTCACATCGAAAAAAAGAACATCAACACAGAATAACTCCCATCTATTAGTAGGCAGTGAACATGTAAAATGATTTTTGCTTATTTAAAGAAAAACTACAACAGTAAAGCATAACAACCCTTATATCATTGAAACGAGAAAAAAATAACCTTTTTAATAAGACTATAGCCAACTATGACTTCCATTAAAAAAAAAATGCAAGTTTGTGCTATAACTCGGAAATCGAGAGTGCTATAAAAATTTCGTTAACATATTTGAAATCTACGTAAAAACATCTATAAAGGCAAATTTTTATTTTGGTTGTAACTCATATGGTTGCGGAATTATTCAAGTTTGAAAAAATCGACCTTTTTCAGTTTTTTCAAAATATTTCAAAAAGTTGATGACGTAGGTCAAATTTGAAAATGGCCTCAGATTTTTCTTTAAATTCTGCACAAATTTGCTACTTTAAACGTTTCTGTATCTCTAATATTAACGGAGTTACCCATGCAACAGGTTAGAAAAATGGGCACCCTGTATACAATTTAAATCAAATTTGGTACACAGCACCTTACAGGTTACCACTATTGGTGAGAATGTCAAGCCCCACAAGCAACCAGTGGCAAATTTGTGGGGATTCAGTTTCAATAAATTTTTTTAAAAAACTGGGCGCTGTTTAAAATCATACTCGAACTTGTTTTGAGTGGAGGGAGCATTTTATTCTAAACAAAAAGTGTTTCTTGACTTTTCTTCGTATCTGCCAACGTTTGGTGTGGGGTTTGATTTATTTTACTATTCTCGCGAAAAATTAGATCCTAAATAGGATCTTAAAGTATCGCTAATATTCGAAATAAAGAAGTAATTACCGATTTTTGCAGTTTTTAATGAAAGAACATGCTAATGATGACAGAAGAAGTTCCGCTAAATTAACGATTAATAATCCACATTTTGAGCATTTACTCTGCAGCTTGCTACTTTCTGCTTTTCGCGATATTTTTAAAATTGAACTCATGAGCTAATTTTTCGCGAGAATAGTAAAAAAAATCGTTGTTTACGCCAAACGGTGGCAGATGCAAAGAAAAGTCAAGAAACACTTTTTGTTTAGAATAAAATGCTCTATCCAAAAAGCAGTTCAAGTTTAAGTTTGATTTTAAACAGGGCCGTACTAGTTTTTTATAAAATTTATTGAAACTGGACCCCTACAACCCACAAATCCGCCAAGGTTGCTTGTGGGGCTTGATATTCTCATTGAATATGGTAACCTGTAAGGTTATGCTGTACACCAAATTTGTTTAAATATATCTACTGGTTGGGAAACGGTTAAAAATTATCGATATTTTTTTGAAAATTTCGACACCTTGTTTCTTTAAAATGAAGCGATTATGAACTCACGTTGATATGGAATATTCGCTTTAAAATGAGTTTTTGTATCTGTTAGTCCTGCTACAAGAAAGTGGACCATCCTGTATAGGCCTAAAGTCAACCGTTTTAGTCAAATCTACCATACATCATTTTTATGCAAATTTTGAGCGATACAGCCCCACATGTGAAATTTAAAAAATATGTAGCGTTGATTTAAATTTGTAGCCAAGGCAATATGATATAAATTAAGTCTTTTGACCGATTAATTTATTTTCATTAAATTGCATTGTCAGTTTATTGGATAAAAGCGATATTTTTACTTTTTTATTATAATTAAATTTCTATTATCTGACTGCTACTGATATAAAAAACACAAATATTTCATTAATGTTTTTAATAAGAAAAATACATAAGTTTTGAATAAAAACAAATAAGAAAAAACATCTTGGTATATTGAAAAATACCAAATAACTAAAAACATATTTAAATTAATCCTAAATTACAATGTAGAAACAAAAGGGGTTCTCCATTTTCAAAGCATAAACCGTTTCTTGTTTCTTGCATATCAGATGTTTTGTTTATCTGTTTTATGACTTTTATGAGGAACGGTAAGCACACATCATAAGTAAATTAATCATATAACCAATCAATCATATATGAAAGTCAATAATCGAACCATTAGTAGGTAGTCGGCCGAAGCGCTTTTTAAGGAGATTAATCTGTAGTCGGTAATTGTAACAGACCAATTTGCTTATCGGTGTGTTCCTAATATATTGTTACGCTGATATTTTGTCTAAATTTAATCGTTTAAAAGTGGCGTATTAAAGTTTATTAAACTCCGTTTCTAAAGATATTTATCAGACTGCAAACTCAATAGTATTCGCACATCCTATGTTGTAACCTCGCAATAAGCGAATTCTGTTGAGTTCATTGTATGTGTTACGGCCAAAACCCAAAATCGGCCAAAGTGGGAAGTGTCCAGCCAATTCGAGAATTGGTCAATGTCGCTGTTAATTGACCGGCCAATGTCCGATCTTTTCTTGATTGTGGGATTTGGCCGGCCAGTTTGCGAAATGGCATGGAGCGATCGGCCAAAGTCGGAAGATAAACGTCAAAAGCAGATTTTGGTGCGTCTGTATAATTTCACACTTGTTACAACAAGATGAACTTTTATGGCATTTGGAATTGCACAACATTTTCTTATTTCTACATTTGCAGCGATTTGTTGCGCACTTAGTAGTGCAATTGCATCGAGTGTAGCCTTGGCCTAACCTAACCTAACCGTTACCTGACCTACTGGATAGTATTGCATCAGCACATCGAATTTTGACCAGGGATATCCCGCCACTTCGCGAAATAGTCGGCCAAAGTAGCATATACACTGTTAATTTCAAGTAATCGGGCCTCGGCGACACCTATTGGCCAAAGTGCGAAAGGGCCGGCCAATTCGGGAACTGGCCGTGTTTCGAATTTTGGCCGTAACATATGTATGGCATCAAGGCATCATGCGTTTCCTGTTAAAAACGCCAAAAGTTCAATTAATTATTATTTAACAAATTCTTCGATCCTGAGCTACACCCCCAAAAGCATGTTGTCTTTAGGAATACCTTAGCCTTAGAGCCATCGTGACAATATAGATATCGATCGCATTTAATCCAGTTAATTAAATTTTTCATGTTTGTAAATTTTTACTTTCCAGCTCCAAAAAAAAAATACAAAACTCCATGGCGTGCCATTTTTTCAGACAAAATAGTATGGGGATTAATTATTGGACAGTTTGGACATGGCTATATACTATTTTTCGTATTAAGTGAAACGCCCAAGTATATGAAGGACGTACTAAAATTTAAAATTAAAGACAACGGTGTAATTTCTGCCATGCCGCACGTGGCATTATGGCTAGGTGGCGTTCTGAGCGGATTTTTTTGTGACTTTCTTCGTAAAAGGGAGCTAATGTCTCTTCTAAAAATACGTGTAATATTTACGACTATAGGTAAGTTACAAGTAAGAATCTTAAAGTAAGTCAATTCTACTATTTGGAAGAAAAGTAAAGTTTAAGAATAACATTCATTGTATTTGATTAAGTTTTAAAACTTTCCTTAACTGGTATTTAATATTTTAGCGTCGGTGGGACCATCAGTTTTATTAGTTGTAGCCGGTTACATGGGGTGTAACCGAGCTGCAGCCATTGCGATGTACATTTTGGCGATGTTTACAATGGGACCATTTTTCCCCGGATTAAAAGTAAATTGCATCGACGTAAGTGCAAATTTTGCCGGCGTCATTATGGCTCTATCCAATGGTCTAGGTGCAATATCTGGTGCCATTTCTCCTTTTATTGTGTCCGCGATTGCAGTAGATGTAAGTTTGTTGAAAATAATTACTATAATAATTACTATACATATTACTATAATAAAGTTTATACCTAATTTAATACACATACAAAATATAACTCTGTTTACTTTTATTAAACATTAAAGTTGGCTATGTAGGGTGACAGATTCCACTCTGTATACAAGGTGTCCCAAATTCGAGTAAATGCATGGGGATCTCGCTTATCTTAAGAGCTACGAGGTCGGTTAAATTAGGGCAAAGCTGCGATATTAGATGCTCATCAAATATTGCAAAATACATTACACCATTACAGTATTCGTATTTGCCATCTTATTTTGATATAAATACTATTTTTATAAAAATCCTTAAATATATTCCAAATTTTGTATTATTGGCAACGTTGTTTTGTAAATGAATAAAATTATAACCTAAAATGCTTAAAGTGTCTATGTCAAAGTATATTATACAGGGTGTCCCAAATTCGAGTAAATGCATGGGGATCTCGCTTATCTTAAGTGCTACAAGGTCGGTTAAATTAGGGCAAAGTTGTGAAATTAGATGCTCAACAAATATCTGCAAAGAAAATTTTCATAGCTGTCTTAGTTCAAAAGTTATTCAAGAAAAACTGAAAAAATTAATTTTCGTTTTTTTTATCCTATTTCCTACATTTTTTAAGATATCGACAATCTGGAAGCACTTCTCTATGGCAACTTCTTACGTTTTATATTTTGAGATAACAAAGAATTTCTGTCAACGTTTCGTCTCTTCAAAACCATCATCAACTTCATTTTTTTAAATACGGCAAAAAAAATTTAATCTCATAGTTGTATAGCATTTTGTCTTCTGATTACAATGATATATGACACTTTATATCTAAAATGATATTTTACTACAAAAGTTTGAGAAAAACTCATTTTGTCCAATTTTTGAATCACATAATCTTGTACAAAAAAAAAGCAAAATAAAAAACAAAACAATTTTTTTGTTTTTTTGTTGTTCTGGTAAAACTATCACTTTGACATTAATATGATCGTGATTAATTGTATAATTTGCTTTTTTTATTAAATATGGCTATCAACACTTTTAAGGAATTCGAGAAATATCATATTATACACAAAATTTTGTTTTTTCATGGCATGCTTTTTAATTTTCAACAGTTTATTCAATACTTCATTAAAATCAATTACAATATCATATTTGTAACCAGGGGTTTGGAGCAGTCCAATTTTTTAGTTGCTCTGCTCCAGCTCCGCTCCGGCATCAAGATGCCTGCTCCAGCTCCGCTCCTGCTCCGCTCCGCGCTCCAAATATTAATAAAATATGTTTTTTTATTTAAAAATTTGTTTTTAAAAACAAAGCTAAAATTTTATGAGATAGGTATGTGGAAATGGACCAAAAATTATAATATTTGACCCTAAGAAACAAGTGAAGTTAAATAAATGAACAAATTATTGATCTTCAAAAGTTAAAAAAAGAAAAAAAATTAATATTCAGAAAAGATACATTATAATAATTTTACTTCAAAAAACTCAAATTTAGGTTATTTATAATTTTATTAAATAAAATACTATACCTATGAAAATAATTCATAACAAAAAAATTTAGTTTATTATAGTAAAGTGGAGCAGTAGAGCAATCAAAATTCTTCGCTCCGGGCTCCGCTCCCGCTCCGGGCTCCGCTCCCGCTCCGGGCTCCGCTCCCGCTCCGGGCAAAAACCCATTGCTCCACTGCTCCGCGCTCCAGCTCCGCGCTCCGCTCTAAACCCCTGTTTGTAACACCTTTTATTTTCCATAATTGACGAAAATTACTTTAACAATACTTCGCAGTACACGAAGGGATAGAGAATAAATAAATAAATTTAAAATGTACTACCAGAACATAGCGAAAATAAAAATTGAGAACAAAAGCACAAAGATCAAATAATTTCTAGCTGGTTGCAAATTATACAATTAATCACGATCATATTAATGTCAAAGGACAGTTTGAACAAAACAACAACAAAAGAATTGTTTACCGAGCTCGGTGGCTGGTTGGTACGCAACCTAGCAAGTAAAGTCGGGAGGCGTGGGTTCGAATCCCGCGGCCGTCTGTCATCGTAGGGGTTTCAGGTGGTTTCCCCTACCTACTATAGGCAAAAGCTGTGACAGTACTACCACCTACCCTCTACCCTTACCCACCTAATCCTAGTTCCCTCACCCTCCACTTCGGTGATTAGCCATCGCAGCAAAAACATGCCGAAGTAAAATAAATCAGATAAAAAAAAAAGAATTGTTGTTTTTGGTTGTATAAGATTCTTTGATTCAAAAATTTGACAAAATGAGTTTTTCTCAATTTTTTGTGGTAAAATATCATTTTAGAAGTGTCATATATCATTGTAATCAGAAGACAAAATGCTATCCGACTATAAGATTTAAAATTTTTCGCCGTATTTAAAAAATTAAAGTTGATGGTTCTGAAGAGACGAAACGTTGTTGGAAATTCTTTGTTATTTCAAAATATAAAGCGTAAGAAGTTGCTGTGGAGAAATACTTACAGATTGTTGATATCTTAAAAAGTGTCGGAAATGGGGCCAAAAAACGAAAATCAATGTTTTCAATTTTTCTTGAATAACTTTTGAACTGAGACAGCTATGAAAATTTTCTTTGCAGTTATTTGATGAGCATCTAATTTCGCAACTTTGCCCTAATTTAACCGACCTCGTAGCACTTAAGATAAGCGAGATCCCCATGCATTTACTCGAATTTGGGACACCCTGTATAATATACTTTGACATAGTCACTTTAAGCATTTTAGGTTATAATTTTATTCATTTACAAAACGACGTTGCCAATAATACAAAACTTGGAATATATTTAAGGATTTTTATAAAAATAGTATTTATATCAAAATAAGATAGCAAATACGAATACTGTAATGGTGTAATGTATTTTGCAATTCGTTTTTTTTTTCTTGTTATGATTTCCATTTTTTTTTCTCTCTTAAACAAACGATCCCAAATATTTAAAATCTGCTCTGTTTAATTTTAAAAGCATAAAATGAACCAACTCGTGACCCATAACAGACCAAAAATATACTACTGATAGGCCTATTCAAATATTTTTTACAAATAATGCTGGAATACCGGTATTAATGTCGGTTTAAAACAATTGTATTAATTTTGAGGACTTAAAAATAATAATCTAGGTACTTTTTTGTTCCTCTTTTGAGATCACCTAAAAGCTAAAAGTCACTCGCCCGGGACACAACCCAATAACTTTTAGGCGGAAAATAGTTACTCTGGCTGACAAAAACTTAACCTTTAAGTATAACCGATGAAAACTAGCAATGTAGGTAGGGAGGTGGATGTAAATGAACATTGCTAAAGCGCTTAGGGCGACATATAACAAAAATTAAAGAACCATTGTTACTTTCATCCCCGGTCTCCACTAATTTAAAAACAAAATTATTTTTTTTAGCGACCTAGACTTTTGAAATATGAAGCAAACTTATACTTTTTAATATAGAAACCCTAGTTGAGCATGACGTTAGATAAAAGAGATTTTTTTTAGCTATTTAAATATATATAGTTTACCAGAGTGAATCTGACGGCCGGTTTTAGCGATAAGAGTTACGACTTCGGTTAAATTAAGGTAAAACTGAATATTCAGGTGCTTAATAATTTGACGCAAACAGAACTTATCTAGCTCTTTTAGTTTTTGAGATATAGGGAAAAAAGTAAAAAAATGGATTTTTGTTTTTTGCCCGTAACTTTTTCATTTGATGTCGAATTTTATTTCTATGAAAACTTTTTCGGGGCAACTTTTTGCAGGGAATCAAAATCCCCAATTATATTTTCCATGCGACGTTTCGCTTTTTATAAACCATCATCAGGTAAATTGTTTCTTAATTGCTTTACAAATTGGCGTTAAAATCAGAAAAAACTGTCTGAAATAGCGTTTGAATCAACTTTCTATCTCAACCCGTTTAGCCACAATCGACCGATCCCGCACTAATGACACCCTGTATTTTCGGAGGTTAAAAACTACAATTAAAAAACTTTTTTTTACAGCACACACTATGGCAATGGCAACTTATTTATTGGATAGATTTTATCATAGCATCTATCACTAATATCGTATATGCTGTATGGTCATCAGTCGATCAGGCGGAATGGGATAAGACAGAAAATTTGGTAGTAATTGAGCCACCGGCACCGTCGTGAGCAATATAATTTTTCATTATTAACTGTATTAGCACACCAAAATTTTAAAATCGTCTCTAAATTGTTGTAAATGACCATAACCTAAAAAATTCATAGAAGCTAAATAAATTTTTTTTAAAAATAATTTGTAGAAGTTGTAACACATGTACCTGTCTTGATTGCAATAAATTTTTGTTCATAGATAACTTGTTTAATGAGCTGACTTCTTTTAAACAGGCATTCTCCAAAGGTGCCATAACGATATTTTTTGAATATTGCAAATGGGTTCACTTTGTACCAGGAACAGAGAACGGAACGAAAACGATACAAGAATTGACCAAAACGGAAACGATATTATTAATTTTCGTTCAAAATTGAAAACGAAATAAATAATTTCTGCTAGGTACCGGTTTTATCACTATACCGGGTGTAAATGAAGTGTGGTACACCCCCTTTTTTTTCTTTAGTTTTGATTTTAGATAAATGAAAATTTAGACATATGATATGTGCAAAAAACCGGGCTTTTTGAACCATTGCACACATTTGTTTCACTTCCGGTTTCACCGGAAATGACCCCAACTTTGTTATTTTAAATGGAACACCCTGTATATTTTTACATTTTTGGAAAGAGGAAGTGATTTTGGATACAAATGCACTATTTTGGTTAATTTTTATAACCTCAAAAATGTTTTTAAACAAAATTTAATTTTGGGTTAAAGGTGCCGTGACCTGCACAAATTGATTTTTATTATGTCAACAATTGTCCAAAAAACGTTTTTGTAAATTTAAATGACATTTAGGTTACTTTAATCGGCTTTGAAGGTTGCGGAATCGGTTTTGACAAAAAGTCAATTATTTTAAATGGAACCATGCTGGTACTAGCGGTTATTTAAATCAAGCATCTTCTAACGAATCTATCGGTACCAATAACTTGTATTTTTATTAAGAATCTACTTCAAAAATTTCAAATTATTGTGAAAATGTATTCTGCCAGATCGCCTAATTTGACTAAACTTAACTTTTTTTGTGTGGATACGTGAAAGGAATTATTGTGTATAACGAACCACCGACAACAGCAATAAATATGCAACAACGAATTGTTGACGTTTTTACAAGTATTTCACCTGAAATATTAAGAAGAGTGTAAAGATCTTTTCAGCAGAGAATAGATTTGTGCCTGGATGAAAATGGAAGACATTTTGAACATTTATTGTATTCGTTTATCTTTTATGTATTTTTAATTTGTTACTTTTCATAGTTTTTGAATAAAAACAATTAATTTTATTACGTAATTAATATCCGCTTAAATTCTAAACTTATTCAAATGTTAAGTTGACAATTGCTTACATTTTGGCACTTGTTTTGCATCAGCGCGGCCTACTTCGGTGCATACAAATGTAATTAAATGGCTACTTTTTTAAAAAGTATTGAATATCTCAACAACTACGGGGTTAAGACATAGGACACCCTTCATAAAAATTAAAGGGGAGAAAAAATGCTATCGAATAGCATAATAAAACAAGGGTGTTTACGTTTGAAAAAAATGAGTTATGTCACTTTAAAGTTTGGAATGTTTGGCATTTTTTTGTGGACACCCTGTATCAATAAATTTAAATTTTTTAATAGTTATATGTTGCTCCCTAACCGGACTAACATTATTGTTAAAACTTATTTCTTAACTTCAACAAACGAGGTCGCTACGATTTTTTAAAGTTAAGCTGCTTACGTCAGATTTTTCGGAAAAAAATTAATAAGTTGGCAACACTGTCACAAAATCAAAAAAAGAAAAGACATTCATGTCGAGGTTAAAAAATTACATTCGAAGACCTAAAAATATACAGGGTGTTCCATTTACAAAAATCTTTGTTTTTGCTATGGCGCGAAACTGGAACACCCTGTATAGTTGAAAATAATTTAAGGTCATGTAGTAAATTACCACAAACAACTTATGTATGAAACTTTTTTTTGTGAAATTATTACAAGACGAGATATTGATCCGTTACGTTACTTTTTGTACACACTGTATAAAAGTCCAGCCTGTCTGTAACGCATGAATGTAGCTACGGGTTGACTTATGTCATACTTGACAATCATCATGAGGTTATGTTATTATAGTAATCTGTAATGTTATTATAGTAATCTGTAACGCGGGTTGACTTATGTCATAGAAGTACTTGACAATCCCGTCCTAGGACGGGCTAAGTGCTAGTGTAATAAATATACCTACTATTACAATGTTATTTTCGCGCGATCAGATTCGGAAAACAGTTTTTAGTTATGATCAGTGGTGAGCTGTAGGGGGCTCGCGGGGGCTCGCGCGAGCCCTTTGTTAAATTAATCCTTAATTTGCGAGCCCCTTGTTCTTCTTGTTAACCATTTTCTCAAGAAAAAATATATCTTAAAATCATTTTCATTATATACATTTGTAAAGCGACGAAGTCATGCCTATCAAGCAATGACGATTAAATTTAGAATAACCCGTCGCACAATAGAATTTTTTGAATTATGTACAATCACTCGGTTATTCACGTTTGAATTTAAAATGCCATTTTTTTTCCAACATATAATTAACATTATTTTTTTGTTTTTATTTAACTATGAGCGAGCCCTTTGTTAAAAATTTTATAGCTCACCACTGGTTATGATGCTTGTGATGCCAAATAACTTTTGTATTAATTTTTTTTGTATCTACTCCAATAATAACTAAGAAAAACTTTGTGTCGACTTAATTGTTTTGCAACTCAAATCAGACATGTAGTTTGATATTTTTGGGGGCATATTCGTAAATCTAAATATAATATCTAGCAAGTAAATTGGTAGCTTAAAATACCCAAAACGTGACAAAGAATTGGAACCACTAGACAAAGATAGTATGTGTATTACAAGTGCACATTATGAGTTCACTTGATTACAAAAATTCGAATTTAAATATACATATCACGCATAATAATCAAGTTATTTTAGGTACGCGATTCCATATACAAATGACAAATATTCATATTATTATGGTGGTTTTCGAGAATATAATTAACCTAAACGTAAAAATTTCTAAAAATTCCAATCTAAAATTGCAACGCAAAGTGTACATTTAAGTTCAGACTAATTACCTTTAGTTGAGTTGTAGTTCTTAATATCACCATTGAGAACACCACCTCCTTGACCTTACTCCAGTAGGCAACTTGCTTGTATACGAGAGACGCTTAAAAATTATTTTACATAATCATTCATCACTCTTTAATGTTATTTCATAAATTAAAATTATTAAAAACAACTCTTATTGACATCGTAGCTACCTATTATAAGCCCCTACACAAAAACAAGCGTTGTTTTTATGTGTCTACTTAAGGGATTTTTTTACAAGATTTTCAATAAACCCTTATACAGGGTGTTTCATAATTGAATGCTAATCCTTAAGGGTATTATTCCTTGGATGATTTTAAGAAAAAAGTTCATATCAATGTAGGTCCGCAACCGTCGTATTTTTGAGATACAGGGTGTTAAAAGTTAAAAAAAAAATCGTTTTTTTCGTAATATTTTTGATATCACTTTAGATATTTTTTTGCCCGGTGCCCGGTCCGGTTGTCAACCTTTCTTAGTCTTCCACCGCCTAAAGGTGTCCCAGTATAGGTGCCAAGGTGGACGAAACGTCAGTCATTGGGATAACCTTCAGCAAGGTTCTAACCCAAAAACCAAGCTAACCATTTTGTTTGCTGCGGTGCACCCAAAGCTATCAATTAATTTGATTACAGTCAACAATTTTGCTGAATAAATAAAAGCATCAAACTCTTTAAACATTAAAAACAGTTGTATTTCCTGTAAGATGGATAATGTACAATCACTATACTATAAGATACAAATTAAGAACAAAGTTTTTACAATAAAAATTAATTACAATTTAATTTAAAATACACATGAAAAAACTTTCAGGCACGATATTAAAAAGGCAAGGAGAGAATATTCACATTAATATCTGAAATATTAAATACAACAATGAAATGAATAAGTTAATGTACATATTAATAATACAGGGTGTCCAGTTTAAAATGAAGTACGTGGGTATCTCGGAAACCGTTAGAAATACAAAATCGGTTAAAAGTTGCGCAATTACATGCGTAACAATAATCCAGTTTTACATTTTCAATAATTCATCCTGTTACGTAGTACCACCATAAAAAAGAAAAATGTACATTTTCTTAAAACCTCCATATTACCTTTATTTGAAAAGATTTTTGCACCAAATTTTCAGGATCGGAGTAGTAACTAATAAGGGTTTTAAAAATTACATTAAAAACATTCTAGGCCTACTATTTCGCGGCGAAACCGGAAGTGAAACAAAAACGTACATATGTTCAGAAAATCCGGTTTTTTGCACATATCACTTGTCTACAATATCATTTGGCTAAAATCTAAGCAAAAGAAAAAAGGGGTGAGCCTGATTTCAGTTACACCCGGTAAGCTAAGAAAACATTATTATGTATCTACAAAGCGCAGATCTCAAATTTGTATTAGATTTGACAGTAATAATAAGTAAAAAACCATAAATCATTATATATTGTAAAAAATATCTTAACTATAAAAAAAAAAAAATGTGTGATTAAATACAGGGTGGTCCAAATTCGATGGGATTACATAGGTATCTCGCTTAATAGTCAAGATAGAGAAACAGTTAAAATACCAAAAATGTGCAGTTTTTTGGCACAAACTCAGAACAGCTTTCAAATATATTATTTAATTTCCGGTTTTTCTTGTTTTGTTTTTTTTGTTTTCACAACCTGTTATTGTTTTTTTTTTAAATTTAAAAACCTTTGTAACTTGCGTATTATTGGAAAAAAAATACATCAACCCTTATATATTTGGAATGGGAAAAAATTACGAATTTAAATGGGTCATAGCCAACTAAAGCTTCTGTTTAAAAAAAAGTAAGTTTGTGTCATAACTTTTTAACGGAGTAAAATTATTTTTTTTGTACTATCAAAATCTACATAAAAATATCTAAAAATGATCTTCATAAACATTTTCGATATTTACAACAACATGAGAGACACATAAATATAATTTAAAAAAACGTTTTTCTCTAATAACACAAAAACCGATATGATAGAATATTTTTGAAAACGGTTCTGAGTTTGTGCCAGAAAACTGCACATTTTTGGTAATTTAACTGTTTCTCTATCTTGACTATTAAGCGAGATACCCATGTAATCCCATCGAATTTGGACCACCCTGTACAGCTAGCTTATGTCTTATATTTTCCTTTTTTTGAAAGGGCACTTTGATTGATCCATATTTAATATAAGAAAGTTGATGTTAAAATAACAAAAACAAATGAAGATACGTTAAATTTATAAACAAATTTAAAATGTACTCAAAATAGTGTCCTGATAATATTAAAAAATATTTTGAGTATGATTTTAAATAAGCAAGTTATAAGCAAAAATCGAAAACGTCGTTTTTTTCGTTTTTTATAATTAGCACAAACGCTATTGACTATAAGAGGTATCAAAAAACGGACCGCGCATCTTCGATCTCTTTTTTCGAGAAAAAGTTAATGGTGAAAACTAAAATTGGTTATCGTCTTTTGTTTTCGAGTTATCGCCGATAACTCGATTTTTCGACTTTTCGTTTTTTGACTATATCTCGCTTGTTTATGAAAATTGACAAAAATAATTTTGACGTTCTACAGGCACTTTTTTGATAAGAATCCAGTGGCGTAGACAATTTTTCAAAAAAAAAATCCAAAATTCGAGTTGTGACATAAAGTTGTATTTTTTTAAATGGAACCCATAGTTGGCTATGACTTATTTAAATTCCTTATTTTTTTGTCATTCCAAATATATAAGGGTTGATGTATTTATTTTCAACAATACGCAAGTTACTGAGGTTATAGTAGGCTGTGAAAACAAAACCAAAACAAGGTGTAAAACCTTTAAAAACTCATTTGGTAGAGGTTACGAAGGTTTTGTAATTTGTTGTTGTGATAAACATTACAAATATTTGAACATAAGATAAACTACAATAAACTACATTACTGCAGATTCCGACTTTATCGTTGTTTCCTTATTTTTATATATTTATAATGTTTATCACAACAACAAATTACAAAACCTTCGTAACTTGTACCAAATGAGTTTATAAAGCTTTTACACCTTGTTTTGTTTTTGTTTTCACAGCCTACTATAATTTTGTTTTTGAAGAAAACTAAAAAACCTCCGTAACTTGCGTATTATTGAAAATAAATACATCAACCCTTATATATTTGGAATGACAAAAAAATAAGAAATTTAAATAAGTCATCGCCAACTATGGGTTCCATTTAAAAAAATACAACTTTAAGTATATCACAACTCAATTTTCCGATTTTTTTTTTTTTTAATTGTCTACGCCACTGGATTCTTATCAAAAAAGTGCCTGTAGAGCGTCAAAATTATTTTTGTTCATTTTCATAAACAAGTGACATATAGTCATAAAACGAAAAGTCGAAAAATCGAGTTATCGGCGATAACTCCAAAACAAAAGACGATAACCAATTTTTGTTGTCACCATTAACTTTTTCTCGAAAAAAGATATCGAGGATGCGCGGTCGGTTTTTTGATACCTCTTATAGTTACCGAGATTCCCTATTAAAACATCGAAATTTGCCCACCCTGTACATTGCACAATTAAACATTAAAAAAATTAGGCAAGGCTTCCCAAACCAACACCTTATGGTAAAAATTATTGCTAATACTGTTAATTGTCATCACCATTTAGTATATAAAAACATTAAATTTCATAAATATTGGAAATTTAAGTTTAATAAGGTGTTACATTCAAGTAAGTCATTTACCTTCAAAATAAAAACATTAACACTTTAAGATATATACGTGCAAGAGACCACTCTAAAACCTAAATTGTAAATGGACTAGATTTACTTTAAAACTTGACTAGAACCAACCAACACTTAATAAAATACAGCGTGCATTTAGCTTAAACTGTGTAGGGATATTTCCATCTGACAGTGATATTTGGGCATTTGATGAGTGCCCCTTTGATAAATGGAAACTATCTCAACAGCGAACGATTTTTTTAAAACTTTAATTACTAAGAATAAAAAATTATCAATTGTTTTAGTTACTAGTGCACCGACTGATTTGCAATATGTAGCTTTTTTTTAAATTAAACACTATCATATACATAATTATTTGATATGTACACTACAATAGACAAACTATCACAACCTTACTTCAATGTTGAAGATCAGTGGTGCTCAACATTTATCAACCAAGGACCATTCTTTTGTTTTTATTTATAAGCAACATTTTCATATGAAATTATAACAAAACTAATGGTTCTTTTATTATCACGTTTTAATGTTTTAAAATGCCCAACAAATTGTACAATTATCTTTGTTTAAAATGGGTACAAAGGGGGAGGTGCAATCTCGCCCCTAAAGCATTTTTATCCTGGGAAGGTGCAATCGCAACCCTAATGAATTTTTATCCCTATTGAAAATACCTTTACAATTGCTTTTTTTTGCTATTTTTTTTTAATTCCTCGGTTCTCCCTTCAGATTGGTGGGAGACGCAGATCTCCCCTCTTGTACCGGTTCTGATATTCACAAATCTGGCGACCCCAAGTACAATGCAAAGTGTAAAGAAAACATTTAGTAATTTTTTTTTGTCTATAACGTACATTGCTTTTTGTTATACTTTTTAAATTACTGTTAGAATAATTTTTTTTACACCAATATTACTTAATTATCAGCACCCAAGAAAAGCACTGCAAATATTACTTTTTACAGTATTAGTTTTAGTACAGACAAAATATCGCCCAATAAGTAGGTCTATAAATTTAAAAATATAAATTTTCAAATTACAAGGCAACACTTGGAAAGCTCTAGTAATATCGGAGTGATAGTCTATTACAACAGTAGTACATACTAATTATAATATTACTAATTAATATTACAGCAGAGGATGATAGGACAGTGGTGAGCTGCCAAAATTATTACAAATGGTTCACCAATTTGTCAAAATTTTGATGAATGCAACATACAGGGTGTCCCACAAGGTATGCCTTCGCTAATTTTTGCATAAATCGAATGTTTAGGACCTAGATACAACGTTTTTACCTTTTTTCATGTGTCCCTTCATATACAGAGTGTCCCAAATATAGTGAACAGCATGGGGATCTCTTAAACGGTAAGAGATACAGAGTTGGTTAAATGGGTCAAAATGATCTATGATTCAAACGCAACTGTTCTATGGAAAAAAAACTTTAAAAAAATCAATAGTTCTTGCGCTATTGATGAAAAACAAAACACATCAGGTTTTTAATTTCTGCTTATAACTTGCTTAATTGAAATCACACTCAAAATATTATCCGACATTATCTGGGCACTTTTTTGCGTAGATTTGAAATTAGTTCATAAATTTTACTTATCTTCATTTGTTTTTGTTTTTTTAACATTAACTTTCTTATTTTAAATACGGCTGATGTCAAAAAAAAACAAAAACAAATGAAGGTAGGTAAAATTTGTTGACAAAATTCAAATCTACGCAAAAAAGTGCCCAATCAATGTCGAATAATATTTTGAGTGTGATTTCAATTAAGCAAGTTATAAGCAGAAATTAAAAATCTGATGTGTTTTGTTTTTCATCAATAGCGCAAAAACTATTGATTTTTTTCAAGTTTTTTTTTTCACAGAACAGTTGCTCTTGAATCATAGATCATTTTGACCCATTTAACCAACTTTGTATCTCTTACTGTTTAAGAGATCCCCATGCTTTTCACTATATTTGGGACACTCTGTATATGAAGGGACACATGAAAAAAATTACTATCGGTAAAAACGTTGTATCTAGGTCCTAAACATTCGATTTATGCAAAAATTAGCGAAGGCATACCTTGTGGAACACCCTGTAAAAGTATGCACTTCATTAACCAACTGGTTTTTTCAAAACTTTTTCAAGATTTTTTTAAAACTTTCGAAAATATTTTCAAAATTTTCCAAAATATTACCAACATTTCCAAATACATTTTCAAAATGATTTTAAGCACCGGTTTAGGTGAAGTGGGTCCAACTCACCACTGGACCTAGATGAATTTTATGAGAGCAACAGAAACTTACAATTTACTGAACCGAACATACCGTGGTTCCTTCTCTATCATCTTTTAATGCTGTTGCTCTGCGACGCAATCCTTCTAAATAGACGTCCCTGTGAAAAAGTCCAGCAGCCAAAGGTATTCTGCAATTTTACAGGCAATATTTGTATTTTGATTGCCATAGTTTTGAACATTAGAAGCTGGTCCACTTTTGATGGAATATAAAAAAATTTGGTTCGTAAATAAAAAGTAAAAAAAAAAACTTATTGCACCCTAATTTTCCTCGAAACTTCCTTTGCATAAATGTTAGTTTTTAAAATACCAATATTCCACGTCCAGCTATAATGCAATGAAGCTAAATATTGGACCAACTTCTACTTTGAAAATGAATGAAGTTTACAGGAACTTACGTATCTATGCCTGGTCGTAAGTGTGTCTTGAAAACACCCCAGACCGGTTTGTGATCTGAAGTTGTGATAGATTGGACCGAATCGTACACTAAACATTGAAGAGCTGGAGTTTCAGTGAAACTACTAAGTCTTCTAGATCTTTGCTTGTACAAAATTCGATCCGTGTAACCTGGTGTCCTTTGTTTTGCCGATGTATAAAAATTTTGGGTTCCAGGATCATACTACAAGTTTATTTAAAAAAATGTACCAACCATTTTTATCAAACAAAAGAATGACAAAATTCATACAGGGTACTCCAAAAACATTTGGTTGTTAAAAACTTCTGTGTTTATTTACTTAATTTTAATTTAATACGTTTTTCATTTTGAGTACTGTATTTTACGGACTATAAGACGCACTTTTTTCTTCCAAAAATTGCCTCCAAAATTCAGGTGCGTCTTATACTCGAATTTAATATAAAAATGTTCAGTGTTTGATTTAAAATTCCCGCCAGTCTTAAAAATGGCTATATATTCGAAAAAGAAAGTTCAGGGATTTTAAAGGTCAGTTCGGTTTTATAAACTAAGAATATTTTTTTAGTCTGGCTTTGCAATCTAATAATAAAAATGGTAAAAATGTTATTTTAAAAAAAAAGCTTAAAATGAAGGTGCGTCTTATAGTCCGTAGCGTCTTATAGTCCGTAAAATACGGTAAATACTAGAATAAGCATTAGAAATAAAGACATTGCATTTTAAATGCTCAAATGATATAAAGAAATTACTGAAGCAGACTTGGATAGAACAATACACAACGAAAATTGGAAAAGCAGCAGGACATTGCATGATAAAGTATTGTACAGGGTGGTGCAAATTCGATGGGATTGCATGGGTATCTCGCTTAATACGCAAGACAGAGAAACAATTAAAGTACCGTAAAAGTTGGTGCATGGTCTAAAATTAATATTAAGATGAAAAAAGTTCAATGAAAAGATATGACATTATATTTTAGGGGCTTTTTGATTTTTTGAATGTTGAAATTTGTTAAAAAGTTAAAATTAAAATTTGACTGTCAGAATTTAAACCTACTCCGATTTTTAGATTCTAAATAACTTTTTCCCATAATTTTTTTTGTATCTTTTAAAATAAGGGCACTGTACTCTTGCGAATATTTCAAAAATCGCTAAAATTTAGTGTCCTATGACTTTTTATCGAACCTTTTTTCATCTTAAAATTGAAGGGGTTGGTGCAAAAAGGGTATAAGTGATTTTTTTTACATTTTGAGATAAGTACATACATCTAAAGTTAAAGCTGCACTCTATTAGTGCAAAAAAGATTCAAGTGCATTTTAGGCTTACTAGTGCCATCCATGATTTAAAATATTCCAACCACAACGGTGAATTCTTAGCAAGCAATTAACTTTACAACTCTATTACTCGATACTAGTCAAAATGCACTTGTACCCTTTTTGCAATAGCCCCTTCAATTCGTTTTAGACCATGCACCTACTTCAATCAAGAATAAAATTTTCTGAGAAAACGATAATAAAAAACTTTTCCATTTGTTGCAGACTTTTTGAATGTTAAAATTTGTTAAAAAATAAAAATTGGAATTTGACTGTCAAAATTAAAATCTAGCCTTATTTAGAGATTCTAAATAACTTTTTCCCATAGAATTGTTTTGTATCTCTTAAAATAAGGGCACTGTACTCTTGCGAATATTTCAAAAATCGCTAAAATCCAGTGTCCTATGACTTTTTATCGAACTTTTTTTCATCTTAAAATTAGTTTTAGACCATGCACCTACTTCAATCAGGAATAAAATTTTCTGAGAAAACGATAATAACAAACTTTTCCATTTGTTGCAGACTTTTTGAATGTTAAAATTTGTTAAAAAATAAAAATTGGAATTTGACTGTCAAAATTTAAATTTAGCCTTATTTAGAGATTCTAAATAACTTTTTCCCATACAATTGTTTTGACTTTTTCCCATACAATTGTTTTGTATCTCTTAAAATAAGGGCACTTTACTCTTGTGAATATTTCAAAAATCGCTAAAATCTAGTGTCCTATGACTTTTTATCGAACTTTTTTTCATCTTAAAATTAGTTTTAGACCATGCACCAACTTTTATCAAGAATAAAATTTTTTGAGAAATCAATAATAAAAATTTTTCCCATTTGTTGCAGACTTTTTGAATGACGCTGTATTTAAAAAAGTTGAAGGTGTAAGTCAAATATCAAATTACCATTAAATTTGTCTTGAAATTTTGTCCAATTTCTTTAATTTAACCGACAATGTAACTCTCATTAAAACAAAGTTACCAATATAACACATGTAGATGATTATTGTCGCCCAGTATAAATTTTTTTGGTACACTCCTTATAATTGTGTCGATTTATGACTCCAACTGTAGTGTTACATGGTTTTTTTAAATTTTGGAAAACATCTTGATTATATTTATAATATTGCTTATAAATTACCTTGTATGTTGGAGGAAATGTGATATTTGCTTCGCTAAAACCTTTGAATGCTGCACCATCGGCTAAAACTGAACACAGCTGATCGTGATGTAAGTATCCATGAGGCATGTGAGATGGAAGGGGAAAACTAGTTTTAGACAACCACTCTAATACTTTATTGCGAGGCGTAGCCAACCGGAAATTTAAATCTCCAGACCAGAAAACATAATCGAAATTTTGGGTTACATCTGGAATAAGCAATAAAACATTTAAGAAACTTTCAAAATACACACGAAAAGTGGCACAGCCTAGAGCTTTTTTTAACGTAAACCATAGCAAAACTGTGAATTGGTAAATGAATTTTAAAACCTTTACATTTACCTTTGCTTTTGTTTTTAATGGGTAAATTTCTTGGTAAATCAAGTGCATTGACAATCTTCTTCACATCAGATACACGCTCTTTAACTTTTTCTTGATGAGCGGTAAGATGGGCAGTGACGAATAGAAAAGAACTACCAAACAGCATAAACGATGATGCTACGGCACCTTTGGTTCTAAAAGCTGTTCCCGGTCTAACCGATAGACTCGCATCTTCTGGCACGGAACAATACCAAATAAGATCTCTTCGTAAAAATATTGCCAGGTGTATAGTACCTATAAAAAAAAATTAAAACGTCTAAAGCCTCGTTCTCATTAGTCAAGTTACTTGAATTTAAGCGACTTGAATTCAAGTAACTTGACTAATTAGGACGAGGCTTAACAAAAAACATCCAATAAAAACTAAATAAAGTCGGATTATTTTTTTAAATCAATAGTATGATGTGTAAGAAGGCAAAAATTAACAATTCTTCAATTCAAGAACTTGACGTATGAGATTGTGCCTTTTAAGTCAACTAAACACTAGGTTCACATTGGTCAAGAGCTTTCAAGTAACTTGATTTCACGTGGCTTGAATTCAAGTAACTTCATTTCAAGTGACTCGAATTCAAGTACCTTGATTAATTAGGATGAGGCTTTACAATAAAATCCAAGAAAAAACTAAATAAAGTCAGTTTCTTTTTTGAAATTAATAATATGATGTATAAGAAGGCAAAAGTTAAGAATTGATTTGAACATGCGACTTGAATTCAAGTAACTTGACTTATGAGAATGAGGTTTTTAAGTCAACTTCAAGTCAACTAAACATAAGGTCACATTGGTCAAGTGACTTGAATAGTAACTTGATTAATTGGGATGGCTTAACAAAAAATCCAATAAAAAACTAAATAGTCAGTTTGTTTTTGAAATTAATAGTATGATGTATAAGAAGGCAAAAATTAACGATTGACTTAAACGTGCGACTTGAATTCAAGTAACCTGACTTATGAGAATGAGGCTTTTAAGTCAACTAAATATTAGGTTCACATTGGTAAAGAGATTTCAAGTGACTTGAATTCAGGTAACTTGATTTATTAGGATGAGGCTCAACAAAAAAATCCAATAAAAAACTAAATAACGTCAGTTTGTTTTTTGAAATTAATAGTATGATGTATAAGAAGGCAAAAATTAACAATTGACTTGAAAGTGCGACTTGAATTCAAGTTACTTGACTTATGAGAATGAGACTTTTAAGTCAACTAAACACTAGATTCACATTGGTCAAGATCTTTCAAGTTACTTGAATTCAAGTGCAATTAATAGTTATATATTTTTTTTTTATTTTTTCCATTCAGGTGATTTAACTTAACCAGTTTCTAAAATTTTCACGGTGGTCAAGTGAACTACCTATAGGTACTGTATGTTAAAATAAAATTCCGGTACCTAAAGAAGTGGAATGGAAGAGCACATGTGATGGACCCAAAGTTTCTTGTAGACATACCTCCCATTCAAACTTTTCAGAACAAGATTCTTGGGTACCGAAGACTAAAATATCAGGAACATGTTCCATACCAATAGGTAACACAAAATCATTTAGTTCTCTAAAATCAATAAATAAAAAACGATTAAAGAATGCGATTCAAAAAATATCAGTGTGTCCCAATTATGAGGGTAATAATTTATTATATCCCTTCTTGTTAGATATACAGGGTGGTGCTTTTTCCGATGCTCACCATTGCTATCTTGGAAACGTTAAGAGATACAAGGTTGGTTAGATCAGAGAAAAGTTGCACATTTTTATAGCGATTAAGAATCTGAAAAGAAATCCTGAAAATTTTGATTCGTTTTTGATTTATTACAAAAAAACTAAAAAATGTGATTTTAGAAAAATATTATTATCTTCCCTACCACTGACACTATTTAATTTAAACTTGGTAACTGTATGTTTTTGACCGTCCTGATTTTGATGACGTCAACAGAAATTTTCTAAGCCTTCTAGATTTCAAGTTGCGATAGTCAACTTTATTATTTGTTATGGCCGCCATATTGGATTTTTACACCATCAGGCAGACAAAAAAATTAGCTTTTTAGATTGGTAACCAAGATACCTTTTTTCTTTAAAAAAACTTGTTTGTTTATATGTGTAAATTGTATGTAAATATATAAAAAAACTAACGAACAACGTCCGGCGAACGGCGACCGTCGAACGACAACCGAAGGCCGTCGAGGCCGACGAACGGCGACCGACGAACGACGACCGTCGAACGACGGAAGACGAACGACGACCAACGAACGACGACCGACGACCGTTGAACGACAAACGTCGAACGACGACCGTTGAATAACGAACGTCGAACGACGACCGAAGAACGTCGAAAAACGAACGACGACCAACGACCGTCGAAAGACAAACGACGACCGACGACCATCGAATGACGAACGACGACCGAAGAACAACGAACGACGACCGAAGAACGACGAACGACGACCGACAGCCGACGAACGACGACTGACGAACAATGACCGACGAACGACGAACGATGACCGTCGACCGCCGACCGACGACCGTTGAACGACAAACGTCGAACGACGATCGTTGAACGACGAACGACGACCGAAGAACGTCGAACGACGAACAACTACCGACGACCGTCGAACAAGACCGACGAACGACGACTGACGAACGATGACTGACGAACGACGACCGACGGCCGACGGCCGACGACCGAAGAACGACGACCGACGACCGTTAAACGACGAAAGTCGAACGACGACCGAAGAACGTCGAACGACGAACAACTACCGACGACCGACGAACGAGGACCGACGAACGAAGAACGACAAACGACGACCGAAGAACGACGAACGACGACCGACTGCCGACGAACGAAGAACGACAAACGACGACCGAAGAACGACGAACGACGACCGACGGCCGACGAACGACGACCGACGACTGACGAACGACTACTGACGAACGGCGACCGACGACCGACGAACGTCGAACGACGGCCGACGGCCGACGAACGACGACCGACGAACGACGACCGAAGAACGACGAACGACGACCGACGAACGACGAACGACGGCCGACGACCGTTGAACGTCGAACGACGACCGAAGAACGTCGAACGACAAACAACTACCGACGACTGACGAACGATGACCGACGAACGACGACCGACGAACGACGACCGTCGAACGACGAACGAAGAACGACGACCGAAGAACGACGACCGACGGCCGACGAACGACAACCGCCGAACGACGAACAACTACCGACGACCGTCGAAAGAGGACCGACGAACGAAGAACGACGACCGAAGAACAACGGCCGACGAACGACGTCTGACGAACGACGACCGAAGAACAACGGCCGACGAACGACGTCTGACGAACGATGACCGACGAACGAAGAACGACGACCGACGACCGAAGAACGACGACCGACGACCAACGAACGTCGAACGACGACCGACGGCCGACGGCCGACGAACGATGACCGACGAACGTTGACCGACAACGAACGACGACCGACGACCGACGAAAGACGACCGACGAACGACGACCGTCGAACGAGGACCGACGAACGAAGAACGACAAACGACGACCGAAGAACGACGAACGACGACCGACGGCTGACGAACGACGACCGACGACCGACGACTGACAAACGACTACTGACGAACGGCGACCGACGACCGACGGCCGACGAACGACGACCGACGAACGACGACCGAAGAACGACGAACGACGACCGTCGAACGACGAATGAAGAACGACGACCGACAAACGACGACCGAAGAACGACGACCGACGGCCGACGAACGACGACTGACGAACGACGAACGACGAACGACAACCGCCGAACAACTACCGACGACCGTCGAAAGAGGACCGACGAACGAAGAACGACGACCGAAGAACAACGGCCGACGAACGACGACTGACGAACGATGACCGACGAACGAAGACCGACGACCAACGACCGAAGAACGACGACCGACGGCCGACGGCCGACGAACAACGAACGATGACCGACGAACGTTGACCGACAACGAACGACGACCGACGACCGACGAAAGACGACCGACGAACGACGACCGTCGAACGACGACCGACGGCCGACGGCCGACGAACGACGACGGACGAACGATGACCGACGACCGAAGAACGACGACCGAAGAACGACGACCGACGGCCGACGAACGACGACTGACGAACGATGACCGACGAACGACGACCGACGAACGACGACCGTCTGGTGTTTTAAATTTATTGTCATTTCGTTTTTTTATTAGACCTATAAAATGCTGTGTCACTTTTATTTATATTATAATTTCAATTGTTTTTCAGAACATTCGCGATTTTATAGATTATTTATACAAATTTTCAAATTTTAACAAGTTTTTTGAAAGAAAAAGAGTATGTTGATTACAAATCTGGAAAGCTAATTTTTTTGTTTGTCTGATGGTGTAAAAATCCAACATGGCGGCCATAAGAAATAATAAAGTTGACTATCGCAACTTGAAATCTAGAAGGCTTAGAAAATTTCTGTTGACGTCATCAAAACCAGGACGGTCAAAAACATACAGTTACCAAGTTTAAATGAAATAGCGTCAATGGTAGGGAAGATAATAATATTTTTCTAAAATCACATTTTTAATTTTTTTTGTAATAAATCAAAAACGAATCAAAATATCCACTATTTCATTTCAGATTCTCAATCGCCATCAAAATGTGCAACTTTTCTCTAATTTAACCGACCTTGTATCTCTTACCGTTTCCAAGATAGCAATGGTGAGCATCGAAAAAAGCACCACCCTGTAGAGCATGGGTTAAAATTTGCAAACGTTGCTGATTTATATGCTGATCAATAATATCAAAATAGATCACTGAAAAAACTTGCTTCCTCTTTCCAAAAATGTAAAAATATACATGGCCTTTTATTTGAAAAAACCAAGTTGGGGTCTTTTCCTGCGAAACCGGAAGTGAAGCAAAAGTGTACTTATGTTTAGAAAATCCTGATCACGTTTTAAATTTTGTGTCTAAAATCAAAACGATCGAAAAAAAAGGGGGTGAGCCTGATTTCAGTTACACACGGTACTGTTGCTTAACTAATGTTCAAATATTTTTGATGTTTATCACAACAACAAACGAAAAACTTTCGTAACTTGTACCACATGAGTTTTAAAAGGTTTTACACCTTGTTTTTTTTTTGTTTCACAGCATACGGTTTTCTTTCAAAAAAAAAAAATAACGAAAAAACCTTCGTAACTTGCTTATTAAAAAAATACATCAACCCTAATATATTTGGAATGAGAAAAAAATAAGGAATATAAATAGGTCACAGCCAACTATAG
The DNA here is from genome assembly GCA_947652605.1 of Elmis aenea. Lineage (NCBI taxonomy): Eukaryota > Metazoa > Arthropoda > Insecta > Coleoptera > Elmidae > Elmis > Elmis aenea. The sequence continues at coordinate 10,828,555 of OX393582.1, read as the reverse complement.
CTTCCATTTGAAAAAAGGTAAGTTTGTGTCATAACTTTTTAACGGCGAGCGTAATTTTTTTTTCAGTATCACCAAGTTTACATCAAAATATCAAAAACTAACCTTCATAATTTTTTTCGAAACCTACAATAATAACGGAGATATGACACATAAATACAGGGTGTCCCAGTTAACTTGAACAGCATGGGGATCTCGTAAACGGTAAGAGATACAGAGTTGGTTAAATGAGTGAGAATGATCTATGATTTAAGAGCAACTATTCCATGAAAACAAATTTTGAAAAAAACTTATAGTTTTTGCGCTATTCGTAAAAAAATGACGTTTTCGATTTTCGCTTGTAACTTGCTTATTTAAAATCATACCCAAAATATTTTTCGACATTATCTGGACACTTTTTTGCGTAGTATTGAAATTAGTTAATACATTTTACCTATCTTCCTTTGTTTTTGTTATTTTAACATCAACTTTCTTATTTAAAATATGGGTCGTAGTTGTTGGCTATGACACCATTAAAAAGAGATTTTTTTTCTCGTTTCGTTGATTTATGGGTTGATAAGTTTCTTTTTAAAAATAAGCAACTTATAGCAATATTATTGTTTTTGTTAAATTTAATCAAAGTGGCCATTGGAAAACAAAACAAAACATCACATAAATAAACTAGCTGTACTTAATTCAATACAAAGAAACCTAAATAATTTAAGATATTTTTCAAATTACGTAATAATTTATGATTTTTCAAATACAATTACTATTGAATCTAAATTATAACATGTGTTCAAAGTGTAGCCCACTCTCCATGTGCAATACAAATTTGGGATCTGCACTTTGTAGATAATAATATTTTCCTAAGCATATTTCTTTTTATTTGATAAACTTTTGTTAAACTAGCCAATCTTAATTTTGTAATTGTGTTCAACTGTCTTTTTATGATTAGCTGTTTTAAGAACATTTCATCAAACAAAAGGTAACATGCTTAGGAAAACATTGTTATCTACAAAGTGCAGATCTCAAATTTGCATTGCACATGGAGAGTGGGCTACACATTGAACGCATGTCATAATTTGGATTCAATAGTAAAAGTAATTGAAAAATCATAAATTATTATGTAATTTGAAAAATATCTTTTATTATTTAGGTTTCTATGTGTTGAATTAAGTACAGCTAGTTTATTTATGAGATGTTTTGTTTTGTTTTCCAATGGCCACTTTGATTAAACTTCACAAATACAATAATATTGCTATAACTTGTTAATTTTTAAAAATAAACCTAACAATCCATACATCAATGAAACGAGAAAAAAATTATCTTTTTAATGGTGTCATAGCCAACTACGACCTGTATTTAAAATAAGAAAGTTGACGTTAAAATAATAAAATGAAGATAGGTAAAATTAATTAACTAATTTTAATTCTACGCAAAAAAGTGTCGTAATAATGTCGAAAAATATTTTGGGTATGATTTTAAATAAGCAAGTTACAAGCAAAAATCGAACATCATTTTTTTTGTTTTTACAAATAGCGCAAAAACTGTCAATTTTTTTTTCATAGAATAGTTGCTCTTAAATCATAGATCATTCTCACCCCTTTAACCAACTCTGTATCTCTTGCCGTTTACGAGATCCCCATGCTGTTCAGGTTAATTGGGACACCCTGTATAACAAAAACATTTTTTTTTCCAACAACTCAAAAACCGGAAATAACAGAATATTTTTGAAAACGGTTTTAAGTTTGCCTCAAAAAAACTGCACATTTTTGGTAATTTAATTGTTTCTCTATCCTGAATATTAAGCGAGATACCCATCGAATTTGGATCACCCTGTACATTCTGTCAAGCTATTATCATAAAACAAAGCAAAAACTCAAACCTGGGTGGACTGTGTCCGTTCATATTCCAAGTGCCCACAAAAATCGTAATTTCTCTGTTTGGAAATGTCCGTTCTAATTCAGCTGGACCCATTAATGAATTAGCACCAATTCTACCCTGTAAAAAATTTCTCTGCCTCGCTTTGTTGGTGGGGATCAAATGTAACAGCTGGGCTGCTAAAAGAGCTTTTCTTGCCAAACTAACTGTACTTGTATTAGATTTGCCACTACCTTCGCGTAGGATACTCTCATGAGACAAACTTCTTTCGAACGGTACAGATTCCACATCGGTGTGTGGCGACTCAACACATAAGTTGTTCTCTGAGACACTACTGCATCTTCTTAAGCGCCCGTTCATATCCTATTATACAAACAAACAAAAAAACGTTTAAAAATATGAGTTTTTGAGGGACTAATTATTTTTTTTTACAATATTTTTTTACAACTCGATAACTTCCCTTATTTTAAAATAATTTTTTGAGAATTATTTTAGCAAAGTCCCTTTAGAATTTGGGGTTTCCCTAATACATATTTTCCATGATAAAATATTAGAAATGGAAGCCAAACCAAATTCTGTTTTCAAAGTAATGGCTACAATAAATTCATTCATATGAAGATTAATTCTTTTTAATCAAAGTAAAATCTATTTTGTCTAAAAAATAGATAGTAAAGTGAAATGGAAATATTAAATTTAAATTACTTATCAACCATACAAATTAAATAGTTTTACTTAGATGAAATAGGGTTTCAATATGGAAAGAAATTGAAAATTTGATTGTATTTTTTGTCCCAAACACATGACAACCCTACTTTTAAGTAATATGCCCAAATAATTTTACTAGAAAATAAGCGAAAATACAATTGATAAATAAATGTATTCACAGATAAGAGCGCTCGGTTTAGTTAAATTTTTTTGTTACGTTTAATACTCAGTACCTACCTGCTGATTATTGCTTCTAGTCGAGAGATTCGTCACATCTAAACTAAGAGGCCTTTTCGATACTGCAATCGGACTTCTGTGTACATCTGTTACTGCACAACAAAGCTCTAATCTTGCATTTTGTTCGTTTCGTGCTTCACTTCTTGCAACTGCAACTCCCACTTTATTCGGTGGTTTATTCAATAATTTACTTATAGATTTTTTCTGTTTATATTTAGTATTTGGACTAGAGTTATTTTGTTCCATGGTCATGATTTATTTTCAGTTATGACACAGTAGACTGACAAGTTTTAGTTAATATTGAAATATTTTTAATGTAGTACCTTCACATTGTTTTCTAAATTGTAGGTCTATTGAGCAGGGATATGGCATATCACATATTATTGCTGTTAAACACTTTTTAACCCATCACGTTTGGTTATTATGTGATCCATAGGTTTCTCCGCAGGTTAGGATAAAGGTACACGACCTTCGTTATAAATGTCAATACAAACAAATACGTGACAGGTGCGCAAAACGAAAAGGCCGCCTCTATTTTTAAACTATAGCCAATTGAACTAAAAGATATGGTCGAGTGCAACTACACAAAGTCATATGACCTACTGTTTCCTCAATAGTGATATTCAAATAAATTCGAATTTTCGTAAATATATCATAGTCATTAACTCTTATTAATTTGGAAGTAGCATTATTTAAATAAATATACATTACGTACTTAAGTTTTAACTCAATTTATTTAATCATATTTTAAAATATACCTACGTAATTTTTTAATTCTTTAACATATTAAACAGACATATTAAACAGACATATTGGCAATGTTTATTAGTTTATAAATAATAAGCATGCAGGCAAATAATGTCTCAATAAGCAAAATTATCTTTATTTGTAATTTAAAGAAAAAGTCAGTTTACATGAACAACTTCAAACCATAAAGTAAATATTGTATCTTAAATAGTTTTAGGAAAAAATCATTAGCAATACAAAATATTATATATATTTGATTGTTTTTCACAAAACATTTACAACTTATAATTACCCTGTTCGATCATAATAATTCTTAAACTTCAACTCTAATCTCTAATCTAATGCTAAACTTTCGGAAATAAAGAGCTTCGGTAGATTGTAGATTGTCAAAGCTGCAGAAAATGTTAAAAACCTTAGCTTTTTTATCAATAGAACATGACTTGGCAATGAAAATTGACTACGATGAGGTAATTAAAGATTTCACCACCTGTAAAGTGGATGTCGCTTAAAAAAATATTTAGGGAATTTTTGTAGATATCGTACTGTAATTTTTTGAAAGTAATGTATTGGTGAGTTGACATAAAAAATTACACTCCAAAAAAAGCAGTTACACAATATACACATAGAGAACAACTGTGTTTGGAAGTCTAATTTTTTTATGTCAACCTTTATTATTTGTATTTATTTTTATTAAAAATTAATTTTTATTTTCCATTGATAGTTATAGTATAATTTTTAAGATTTGATCGTTTTTTGTTATGTTAAATAGGCTGTTTTCTATAATTTGAATAAACTTTGAACTGATTTTTTTCGAAAAGTTTCTTATGTATGCATCCTTTTTTAATACATGGTCGGATTCAGAATTAAATTCTCTATCCGAATTAACCAAAAAATGTTTACTATGTAATTTAAAAAAAAACAGTTGCCTATCGTGGATTTGACATGCGTCATCGTAGAATAACAAATGCAGATCATTTAATAGAGAATTTGTCGCCGTTTCCAAAAATATAAGGTTTGTTGGGGTTATTTTCAATAATTAAAAAGTTATAGGGGTGAGACAGTCAAACTGAATCACCCGGTATATAATATCTCCAATCTAATGAGTAGTGATTTATTGCGGAAGCCAATGATGGAGTTTGATGCAGTTCCATTTGTGACTTCTTGGATCAACAAGAACCGTAAATTGGCAACAGAAACCAAAGTTAGAAAAAGAGCCCAGATGATGTTTCTGCAAATAAAGAAGTCGCGTGGACTTTGCATTGATTAATAATTTATAATCTTTTTACAAATTTTAACCTTTAACCTTTATGTTAATAACCAGGTACCGGGGTACCCACCTAAGCACTTTTGGTGATTTTTTTAATGTTTTGATTAGTTTTTTTTTAAACATCTCAGATCGTCGTTACTTTACCTTTTTAAAGCAAAATTTGGTTTTATATATTTTTCCCGTCTTGTGACCAAAAACTTTTTTACATCAAAGTTTACGTATTCATTCTCAATAACCGGGCACCCTGTGCCCACCTGTAGAAATATGAGATTTATGAGCAATTATCAATTAAACACACTAAAATATAATTGCAGAGATGATTAAATGAATAACAATTTATTGTCTATATGAGGAAAAACAGTAATATTTATTTATTTAGATACATTTTTAAAATTTCGTATTTGTTACGGCATGCTCGTCGCAGACAAATTTTTCGAATGCTATACAAGATTTTTTAGTTTTTCTGCGCTTTTTTATTGCTGCTCTAAAAATCTTCTACTCTTAATGTACAGAAAATTAGGAGAAAATTATTCTTTTGCAATTGGTTAAAATCGAAAGCAATTTGTAGCAACTCAAATGTTTAACAGATGTTTAATTTAAAATATAGGAAAGATGGACAAATTTTTACTATAGAGTGTTGGGCTAGATGATCGTTTTGAACTTATTTAAATATCTGGTTTGTTTAATATCTCATTCAAAAGTACGTAGATGTTTCGTATGTTTGTTACTTACTGGTTTCAGAATTTGAAATTTAAAACTAAATGATTTGACCACGCTGTTTTTCTATTTACAAAAATATACAAAACTTATAGCATAAGAATATTATAAAAATAATTTAAGATATTTTTTAAATTTCATAATAATTTATGATTTTTCAATTACCATTAGATACTATTGAATCTAAATTACAACACAAAACACAAGTTCAAAGGTTAGCCCACTCTCCATGGACAATACAAATTTGAGATCTGCACTTTGTAGATAATAATGTTTTCCTAAGCATATTAGTTTTTTTTGGTGAACAGGGCCGGATTTAGAATTGATAAGGCCCTAAGCTATTTGAGATATGGGACCCTTTATAAGTCCAGATATTATATATCAGTGCCAAATATGATTTTCGGGTACCTAGAGGGTTAAACTGAAATACAATTAAGAAGTATATAGATAGTGAAATAATAAATCTTTAACTTAAAATCATTTTTATTCTCTTTGGGGGCCTCCAAGAAAGTCGGGGCCCTAAGCTATAGCTTGTGTAGCTTATATGTAAATTCTGCACTGTTGGTGAAACGTTCTGAAAACAGCCAATCTCAAAAAGGCAGTTAATTGCAACAACGAATACGATAATACAAATAACTAAAACTAAAATATTTGCGTGAAAAGGCTGCTTCAAAAACTTAAAATATTATAAAAACTTTAAAGAGTTCCTGCTAATCACAGTATTTTCACTAATGCTATCGATTTAACATTAATTTTAACAGCGGTAAGCGCAACGCATTATTGTCTTGTTAACGTAGCCATGTCCCTGATTGAATTTAGGACTATTGAAAGATCATATTTACGAATATCGTCAATATCTGATCAAAATAACGCAGAAAGCCCTTATATCGTATAATCGTGTCCCTTAAGATAACAGAAGTGATTCTATATATTGATAACAAAAAAAATATGCTGTGTCTAACAAAAATACAAGAAAATAACGTTTATGTAATGTTGGAATGCATGTAGAACGGCATAAATAAATTTTACATTTAAATAATCTTTTGTTTTACACACCACCCACCATGAGCTCCAATTGGAACTTTTAATAAAAACATATTTTTTATAGTCGGCAATGTTTTATTTCGTTAGAATGAGGTACTTATGCTATTCTGCAATAAGAAAGAACGAGAAACAAAATTTGGCATGTAATAGGTTAGTAATAGCAACTGGACTTTAAAAGACGATTTAGTACTTATGCATTTGTTATCTCTTTCTTTAACCTAAAGCCCTAAACTATTTAATTATTTTGAAATTGCAATATACTTATTTATTGTCGTTATTTATTAAGCAACCACACCCCAATTATTATTAAACCGATAATAGTAATCGACTTTATTAGGTCTTTTTAAAAATATAGTAAAACAATAATCAAAGTTTATTATCCAATTGTAGCACTAATTAGGCAACGTTTTTTTGTTTTGTTCAATTGTGCATTGTTCTATTTGATATAAATACTGTATGTTGAAATTCTAGAATTTATATCAAATTATACACTGTTAAAATGCTACGCTTGATTTTAGCTGCTACAGGTGAGCTTACTTTTATTGTATTTACCTACTTTGCAATTATATTTTTTCCGTGGCCATCAAGTGATGTTACTGTACATAAAAGGTCAAGAAAAATATTGTAAAAACTGATGTTTTGCACAGAAACATGCTTAGTGAAAATGTTTTTAACGAGCTTGTAAATGAAAAATTAAAAAAATTACTCACGAGTATCACTTTTTTCACCGAACGTCATAATGATTTTTAGGAATCTAAGCTAAGTTAGAAACGTTCAGATTTACAAACTTTGATTTGTTAGTAACAATAGTATTAACGTAATATACTATGTAACAAATGCACACCAAAATGGGTACTAAAATCAATCAAACAATAAACACTTTTCTGCTTTTAAATTAAAAAAATAATCACTCGAAATTTTGTTACTGTAAACGTATTGTTTATTATTGAAGTAGAAGTTTTAATTATTTTGTTTTTATATACAGGGGATTTTTTAAATATTGAGAAAAAATCGGGAGGTGATTCCTTATCGAAAATTATCTTTCATATACATTTTTTGCTTAGACGTCTCCTTTTGGAGTTACAACCCCCTAAAGGGGGGCGGTAAAATTAAGTTTTTATTTTATTTCTTAAATTTGGACAAATGTAGGAGAATGATATATGGTAGATGTTTTATACTTATGAAAAGGTTTCCCATAGTAATATAATTAATTGCAAAATTTCAACCCACCAAAAAGTTCTGATAAAAAAACCAACAGGGATCGCACTTTTCAGCCCCCTGTGAAGGTGGGAGATGATTAAAAATATTACTGTGGGAAACCTTAAAATAAGCATAAAACATCATATTCCTGTTTATCCAAATTTGATAAATAAAATAAAAACCTAATTTTACCGCTCCCCTTTAGGGAGGTGTAACTCCGAAAGAAGACGTCTAAGGAAAAAATTTTATATGAAAGACTCCCCTCAATTTTCGATAACGAATCACCTCCCGAATTTTTTTGCAATATTTAAAAAACACCCTGTATAAGAGCTACTAATGAGTAATGAGTAAACAACTGTATTAACATTTGAAAGAGGTTTGAGTCTTAAAAAAAAAAGTATGTCCTAATCGAGTATATAATTGTTATCATTATTAATGTAATTTTTCTGTAAATCACCTTTTTGTAAAAATATGGTTTCACCGTTTAAAAAAATGAGACTAGGGAACTTGGAACATTGGCTACAGATTTGAAACTTTTATTATTTACGTACTTTCAACAGATTTTAATGATTTTCTCTTAAAATAACGACTTTTTTATGTTATAGTTGTTATCCTTGCTTGCTGGGCACTTGATCCAGATGAGTTCAATGTGTATGAAGTAAAGTAAAGTGACTTCTTATCACTAAAATGAATAAAAACTTTTAAAATGTACAAATATCGTTTCATTTTTAGACTGTAGCTATTATTTTTCATGTGATATTTTTAAATTATACGCATAACTGCATTTGCTGCCATTTGGAATCTGTCTTCAATGTTTTGTGCTACTAATGAGTTATGAGTAAACAACTGTATTAACATTTGAAAGACATTTGAGTCTTAAATAAAATAGTGTCTTAATCGAGTATATAACTGTTATCATTATTAATGTAATTTTTCTGTAAATCACCTTCTTGTAAAAATATGGTTTCACCGTTTAAAAAAATGAGACTAGGGAACTTGGAACATTGGCTACAGATTTGAAACTTTTATTATTTACTTACTTTCAACAGACTTTATTGATTTTCTCTTAAAATAACGACTTTTTTTATGTTATAGTTGTTATCCTTGCTTGGTGGGAACTTGATCCAGATGAGTTCAATGTATTTGAAGTAAAGTAAAGTGACTTCTTATCACTATAATGAATAAAAATTTTCAAAATGTACAAAATCGTTTCATTTTTAGACTGTAGCTATTATTTTTCATGTGGATATTTTTAAATTATACGCATAACTGCATTTGCTGCCATTTGGAATCTGTCTTCAATGTTTTGTGTATGAGCACCTGGACTTTTAAAATTTAAGATACTAAAAAAACTAAAAAAAATTAAATAAAACACAATTTGCTTGCCATGATATATTAAAATATATTGTATAAACAAATATAGTACAATAATTACCTTTTTGTAAATTATAATGTACAAAATTTGGAAAAAAATATTTATAAATACATCACAAAACATTTACAACTTATATTTACCCTGTTCGGACATAACAATTCTTAAACTTCAACTCTAATCCAAAGAAATTACAACAAAAACTCAAAATTTAACATCGATATTTTCTTTGCTATTACTTACTGTTTCATACTGGACAACAATGTCATGGATTAGAAATGCCGAAATATAAATATCACACTTTGTAAATTAAAATAGTACACAAATTAAACTATAAATAAAATTATGTTTGACAACATTTAGAATATTTGCTATACCCCTTTAAAAACATTTACAGCAGGACTGTTTCGATTTATATCTTGTGAATTTTCATTTGCAAATTACAGATAATTATGAAAAATTAACAAAAAAATGTCTTCGACACAAAAATATTGGCCAAAATTTGGAAATTCACTGGTTTATTAAGATTTGTCAAGAGTTGTAGGGCCTTCAAAATGTTTATGTTAAGTAAACTATAATTTTGGGGGACAAGGGATAACTAAATATGATCATTTTAGGTGTTAAAATTTACAATATCACTTAGCTACCACAATCAACCAGGGTTGGGCAAAATTTGATTTTCATTAAAAAAAATCAAAAAACATGGATTTAAATTTTAAAAAACAAAACAATCACGAATTTTTGATTTTTTTAATAAACTTGACTATTTTCCCTTTTTACAACAAATTTATTCATTATTCACGCTGCATTTAAATCTTCTATACAGCGTCATTCATAAAGGATCAACGAATGAAAAATTTTTTTACCAAAAACTTTTCAGAAACTTTTATTCCTGATAAAAGTTGGTGGATGACCTTAGCTAATTAAAAGAAGGAAAACATTTCACATAAACGTATACGATACCAGATTTAAGCGATTTCAAAAATATTCGCAAGAGTGAAGGGGCATTATTTTAAGAGTTACAAAAAAAACTGCATAGGGAAATCTTTAAAAAAAAAGTAAAGTTTGATTTAAATCATGATTTTTATTTTTAAAAATCAGCTGATTTAAATCAGGCCAACCCTGCAATCAACTCATGAAAACATAAAAATTCAACAAAAAAAAAAAAAAGCACCACAGATCCTGTGGATCAATTCTTAGCCAGTATAAATAAAAAAATATGTTTAAATGTTGTACCAATCTATACGCCCTGTTTGTTCCTTGTCGATATTTTAAAATTTTACTCCAGTAAAATCCAACACAATAAAGAAGAACATGTGGTAAATGGAAGAGGCCAGCACTTATTCTACAGTAAAAAGGTACGTTTGCAATAAATTATTACGTATCAGTTACGAATTTTTATACTGCATAACGTTCCAGCAGTTTGGGGTTTAAACGATCGTGAATAACACACGATTTTTAACAAAAGTTTAAAACAAATAATGTCAATTGAAAGTAAGTGTTTTTTTCTGTACTTCACTTAACCATTACTTCTTTTTCTCTAATGCATTTCATAACTCTAGGTGCGGACTTACTGTGTCCCCTTCTCCCATGATTGAACTAATAAATTGTATTAAAATGAAATATATTAGTTACAGTAGCATTGAATATTTAATATTATTACGTAAACAAGAAACAGAAATTTGTGCAAATAGCGAATCAAATAATTTGTATTATATTAAAAACCAGACTTTATATTATGCTTATATTATCACACATTATACTGTACTAACTGCAATGTATTCTTCTCATACTTTACACCAAGTTACACAGAAAGGAATGAAACAACAAGGGTGCCCTACAAGAAGTAACAAATATTCAGTAAAAGTTGTAGCAGCACACAAAATTAATGCATTTTTGGTTGTGCACCAGTTTTCAATCACAGTTATGTACAAAAAATATATAATTACTTTCATTAACTACTCGTTTCAATTCAACTACATACCAACATGACCAAACGGCCAAACTTAAACTATAGTCCGAAACTCCATGGTTATCGAGTTATAGACCTTTAAAGTTTATAAAAAAAGGTCAATTGCAACATAAAAAAGTATGAAATACTGCTTTTATCTTCTAAAATTTAGTTTTAACAACAAAACGTTTGTTTTTTTTAATAAAAGATGCATCGCTATCTTTTTTTCACTTCTTGGTGTACTCGATTTTGTATTGTTTTTTACGGTTTATTTGTTATGGCAACCAGCCTAGTTATTTTAAATAGAATACCCTGTTATTATTACATTTTTGGATTCCTCTTTAAATGTACTTTATAAAATGTGAAAGGTCATATAGGCCTAAAACTAATTTTCTCGAAAATGTTGAGCAATGTCAAAAATATCAAGTAGTTGAGAATTCAACCAATTCCATCAAAAGTAGCAAGTATTAGATTTCAAAATTTTAAATAATACAGATCGTGTACAAAGTTATAGGAAGCATAACTTCCAAACGAATTCGATTGTAACCACACATTTCTTAAATATTGAAAATTTTTCAAGTACATTGCTCAAAATTTTCGAGAAAAAAAAATTACTTAAAAACGGCCTATATGTGACCTTTCACATTTTATAAAGTACATTTAAAGAGGAATCCAAAAATGTATTAATTTACAGGGTGTTCTATTTAAAATAACTAAGCTGGTTGCCATAGCAAATAAACCGTAAAAAACAAAACAAAATCAAGTACACCATTAAGCACAAAAAAATAGCGATGCATCTTTTTTTTTAAAAAACAAACATTTTGTTGTTAAACCAATATTTTAGAAGATAAAAGTGGTATTTCATAATGTTCAAATTGACCTTTTTTTATAAACCATCGAGTTTTGGACTGTGGTTTATATGCAACTTTTTTTTGTTGCTTAAATTGACTCAAGGAAAATGCTCCTTAAGTTTGGCTGTTTAGTCATGCAATACCCTGTATTTCAAAACCTACAGAATTTACCAGTGAGTTACAAAGTGTTTTTAAAGTACATACGTACAAACTATTATTTACTACAAAAAAATATTATTAAATATAACTTTTAAAGGTTTTTTACTTCATGGGGTGGTCCAAGCATCTGTGTATTTGAAATGTTTGTACAAAAATAAATAATTTTGGAACAAGAATTTTTTAATTATAGGTAGGTACAATACATATAGTTTTAATTTTTTTTTCCTACAAAGCTTACAACATTCTTTAAAAAGAATACTGGCTAAGTGTATATTAAAAATGTACAAAACAAGTTTGCCAAAGTAAAATTAACTAACGTTAATTTAATATTCTAATTATGGCATTTCCTAAAGTGGTTCTGAAACAGGTTTGTAAATTATGTTATTCAAGAAATGTGCATTTTAAAGACTTCTACTTAATAACTTTTAGTTGTAGATAATTTTTTTACAATCAACATTTACTGACTATTTAGGAAATTAATTCAAAATTAGAAAGTGTTTCTTTTTTAATTTAAACCGATTTATATGTTACACATCAGAATGTATGAAGATTAATAATTAAAAGTCATAATATAAGCATAATTTAAAATACTATCTAAACAATATTTATACTAATGGTAACCACATGAACACAATCAGTTGCAAAACACATTACGCCCCCCAATTCAACATAAAGCTAACAACACTATATTTACATAATGCACAAAATGTAACAAATTACTTAAAAATATAAAAAAATTCTACAAATGCTTTTAAGTACATAAACAATACGTATATAAAATGTTAGATCAGTATTTTAATTTAAACGTAATTTTGTATAAGCTAGATGTAAATTTAACTAGAAAATATTATGGTAAATGTGATGAAACATATAATAAATGACAAATTCGATTAGTATTGTCTGTATGTTAACTATAATGCTCACGCTATTTTATCATACAGAAATTTCGAGTTCATAACTACTATATTGGCAAAAGAACAGCTCAACTAAATCATTTTAAATGTTTGGATTCCTTAAAAAAAAAATGTCAAACACACTATTAAAACATTGTTCATTTGGAATTAAATTAAACTGATTTTTGTTGTCCCTTGCAGAGGAAAAAATACCTGGTATGCAATTTTAGTGCTAGTGGACAATACGATATACGGGTTAGTGAGCAATATTGTGGACCTTACTAATTACCAAAGTCTACATTTACGTATATTTTGTATACAATTCTCAACACATCCCACACCTTTTTCTAACGGAATCATATTGAAAACAAAACAATAACAAACAACAAATTACAGTTAGCATCGATAAACACCGATACTCAACATTTTTTAAATCCATAATTAAATAACATGAAGATAAAACTTTAAACATCCTGGATTAAAACCGTTTAAGAAATCGTTTAATGAAAATAAATACTGTCTGAGTTTCAATTAAATCAACTAACATTAAACAAATTTCTGTTTCGTTAATACTTGGGGCAGTGTTTCTCAACCTAAGGGTTTTGAATCATTACTAGTTTCGTGCAAGATCAAGCTAATTATGTACATGCAAACGTGCACCATTTGAAGCAAAGGGTTGAGTAAAATTGTTTAATTTAAAAAAATCCAAGTTTCCAAAAACACTTATTTATTTAAAAAATCAAAGATTAAAAACTCTTTTTAAGATCAACAATTTCCATAAGTAATCGAGTGATAGGAATATTGTAACTACCATCACTGTCCATTAGATCTTTTAAAATCACCAAAATTGTCATCAGTGATGATTTCAAATAATTTCTAAAGAGATTTTGTTCAATGAATATATATAAATCATATCAGATTTATGAATAATATGATACAGCAAAATATTTTTTGAAACTGTTCTCAATATTGCAACCATTTTCTTCCTGGTCCTGCTGCAAAAAAACTTAGGTGACCTAAAAAAATAGGTCCTCAGCTCGTTTTGCGTTTATTAATCCCCCCATGGAAGCATCCTGCCTATGCCACTGCCTGTACTTAAATCAATTCATATTACAACAATTTTTTTTGTGTTTACTTAATATCATATACAGGGCGTTTCACTTTTCGATGTGGCACTATTGCTATCTCCATAAATAATGAAAATACAAGGTTGGTTAAGTGCAGTGCTGTTCACAGAAAATTCGGACACCGGAGAAGCAACAGACAACGGGCCCCCTTTTCTCTTAGAAAGGTATAAATTTAAGACTCGAATTTTGATATGGACAATGTAATTCCGTATTAAAATTATGATTTTTTTTTACAGTATTTCTAAACAAAATATTGTGAATTAGCTCGAATCCGGGCTCCCTTGGCAACACCGGGCCCCAGGAATTAGTCCCGTCTCTCCCCCCCCCTCCGTGATAGGCCCTGGTTAAGTGAGACAAAAGTTAGCTATTTAAAAGTGTATTTCAAACAAGATCTTGTTTTGTTTAAAAATTCCATGGCTTGCGTGAAATAACGAAAACAAAAAAAAAACACAAAAACGCAAAAAAAATAATTTGCTTGATTTTCTTTGCTATAAAACGGTATTTAATAAAACTACTTTTTTTTAATAGCAGTCTTAGTAGTGGTGACTTAGATATAAAGATTATTTTTTCCTCTTTACAATGATACAATATTTTATACATTTATTTACAAAAATTAGCGAAATAATTTAAAAACTACATTATAACAGTTGAACTGTTCAATTTGACCGTTTATTGAAGGGTTATAGGATAGCACAGGTGTATGAAAAACACTAAAAACTCAAAAATGTTGCAAATAACTGAGCACAAGTTAAGTTATTTGCTTAAAACTGTTTAAAATTAAATAAAACATCAACAGAGGTAAATAAAAAAAATATGTGGCCTAATGTTGGGATTTTCAAGACTGAAACAACCAAACAGAATTTATTAACAACTTCATTGAAATAAGCTGTATAGGGTGGTCCAAATTCGATGGGATTAAATGGGTATCTCGCTTATTATTCAAGATAGAGGAACCGTTATATTACCAAAAATGTGCAGTTTTTTGAGGCAAACAGAACCGTTTTCAAAAATATCTTTTCAATTTCGGTTTTTGAGTTATTAGCGGAAAACTGTTGTTTTGTCATATTTATAATGCGTCACATCTCCTTTATTGTTGTAAATATCGAAAAACCTAGGGAATATTATTTGTAGATATTTATATGTAACATTTAAGGGTACCAATTTTTTTTTTTACTGTCTCCCGTTAAAAAGTTATGACACAAACTTACCTTTTTTTAAATGGAAACTATAGTTGGCTATGACTTACTTAAATTCCCTATTTTTTTCTCATTCCAAATACAGTATTGGCCAGATAAAAGTTAACAGCTCTATAAAATGCGAATTACAAATTTTTAAATTAAATTCTCAATGGAATTTTTGTTCCACGGTTTTTTCTATCTAGTATACTATGTTTTGAGGACTTAATTTAAAAAAAGGATTTACATCATTTTAAATTAATTATTACCTTAATTGTTTTACATTTGTTGAACAAAAGCATAATGTTGTACAATTACTAGTCATTTCAAATTTTACCAAAATATTTAATTTTCTTGATTTTATAATATAAACAAAGTTAATTGAAATCAATGTTATTAATATTACTTAAAATACTAGAATAAATGGCTTTTTTATTAGCAGATATTACTATGTAAAATAACTACGAGCGATTAAACTGCTATTATCAATAAATGTCAGTCATAATTAAGTGACATTTACGACCTCAAAACATAGTATAGTACAGAGAAAAAACCGTGGAACAAAAATTATTCCATTGAGGATTTAATTTAAAAACTTGTAATTCGCATTTTATAAAGGTGTTAACTTTTATCTGGCCAATACTGTATACAGTGTGGCTAATTTTTCATTCTCCAGCTTATATCTGCTGAAATATTAAAGTTACCAAAAAAAGTTAAACAAGAAACTTATTAAACAAAAGCTGGTCTACAAAATGGTGCTAAAAATTTTGTTCAATAGCTTATTTTTCGGAAAAATATCCAACTTTTGTTTTTTAAATAGAACACCCTGTATATTTTCACAGAATCACATTCTAAATCAATTTCTCTTCACAATGATATATCATAAGTACCATTTTGCTTTTAAATTATGCACAATATTTCAAAAAAAGAGAATCATTAAAGTCGGCTGTGATATTGTTTTGTTTATTGCAAATACCTGTCAAATTTGTTTACATTAGCAAATAGGTGGGCTATGAAACAAAATTTTTAGCACCATTTTGTAGACCAGCTTTTGTTTAATAAGATTCTTATTTAACTTTTTTTGGTATCTTTAATATTTCAGCAGATAAAAGCTGGACAATGAACAACCAGACACACTGTATAAGGATTGATGTATTTGTTTTTAGTAATATGCAGGTTACAAAGGTTTTTAAATTTATTTTAAAGATGAAAATAAAAAGAATAAATAAAAATAGCTAATTTTGGATAGTCAGTCCATACACCAACTTCAAATTTTGATCGACTTCTGTTTTTTTCGTTACATCACGCAAGCCATGGAATTTTTAAACGAAACAAGATCTTGTTGAAAATACATTCCTAAATAGCTAAATTTTGTCCCACTTAACCAAGCTTCTAATTTCATTATTTATGGTAATTGTACACATCGAAAAGTGAAACAACATGTATATTTACTGCATTTGTTAAATAAAAGATAATGGATGCACTGCCATTTTTAATAAAAACTAAGTTAATTCAAAGTCTTATGATATGAACTAAAATTTGTACTAATAGAACTTTTTACTCAAAATTTACTTCAGTAATATTCTAATTAAGTCACCAAAAACCTTTACTTGTGAACCGCTAAATGTTTTTTTTTACAAAACAAAAGAGGGGTTGAGAAACACTTGCATAGAGTAGGTTTAATATGCAGCAAGAACTACAGAAACAAGGACAGAACAAAAGTAAATTATATTTATACTGACAGGTGCAGATATTCGGCAACAAATACTCTCAGAATTTTCGAAAGATTCTCAACTGTGTTAGGATCAATAGCGTTTCGGTTGTCATTTGGTGTGTGCCACTCCTTTGGAAATGGACTGGGTATCACGTGTAAAATTGGCACCCCTGTAATGCAAAACAAATATGTATGTTCCATTCATATTTGATTGTTTTTATGAACTGTATGTTCCATGTTCTGTCCGGATAGCAAATATTGGATTTTTTTAAAACCAAAAATGCAGACATAATATTATAAAACAATCTGTACATATTTCACCACAATTTTTTATGCATAGTCTAATGATTTTAATAAGAATATTTTTCTTTACCAGTTTTTAAAATTTTGTTTTTTCAATTGTCAATAATTATAGTTGGCCTTAACACTTAAATTTTGTTTCCCTTATTTTAAACATGTAATGGTTGATATGGCTATTTTAAAAAATTAAAAATAATTTTATCGAGTGTATAGAAGATAAAAATATAAGGCAGGCCATGAAAACAACAAAACAATACACAAACAATATTTGTTTTATCTAAAAGCAGTTGTTTTTAGTTACTTAAGTACTTTAAATAACTACAAAAATAATTTTTTTAAACTAAATTGAAAAAAACTGATTCTAATGATTAAAATATATTGCTTACTTTTTAATTTACACAAAAATTATTACAAATTATAATATAACAGTTGAGTTTTTTTTATCGTTAAGGTATCTTACTAATGAAATTTTAAAATCATAACATGTCACCTAGAAGTATCAATGCTGACTTCATTTGTTTAAATTGAAAAGCAATTACTGACTCAAATGGGCGAATAAACAAATGACATGAATGTAAAGTGAAAGCAAGTCATAATTGGCAACAAACAAATGAATAATACAAAAACAATTGTACCGACTATAACTTAAACTGCTAACATATTCTATGTTACTTTTAAAAGGGAACGTACTATGTGCTTATATTAAACTGCAAACCATAGACTTCGTGTGCTAATGGAATTCTTGATGTAAAATTTTTGCTAAACTACACATTTAAAATATACGCAAACACAGAATTTAAAAAAAAAACGTTTTTTACTATTTTCAAAATTGATATGTGTAAAGAACCAAATTAAATTGCGACATAAAATTTTAGTTTCCATATTTTGGTTGAAAAAGTGTGTGACATACCTAAATAACTGCTTTGATGTGAAACAAAAAAAAACAAAACAAAATTGCCCAAGTGCAATTTACTACCAAATAGGAGTTATGTAATTTTGATCATAAAAATTTCAACAATAACTTACCTTTTTGTAAGAAGGGGGTATGGTCATCTTCAACAAAACCGAAGGAAGTGCTTCTTTGGAAATAATTTTGTTGGGAATTGATCAATCCTAGTTTAGCCAGACGTTCTTCAGCTTCAACTAAACGGACGTACCTGGAAAACAACAATAACCAAAGGGAAGCGTAAGAAGCCTATGACGATATTTTTACTGAATTAACCCATTCTTTATCTTTTATATTAAACGAGATCTTACAGAGGCCCAAATTAAGTGGTACATATGGACATATACATATTCAGGGTGATTCAAATTCGACCATGGGGATCTCGCTTATTATTGAAGATAGAGGGTAGGTTTAAATTTGGCAAAGTTGCTAAAATTTAGGCTCATCAATAATATCAAAACAGATTTGAAATATCTTCAACTGTTTTTGAAAAAATTGAAAAAAACTGAAAAAATTACTTTTGTTTTTTTTGCTATAACTTTTTTATTTATATGTATTTTTTTAATTTGTAAAAACTTTTACACAGCCACTTTTTATTTTACTTTTAATGGTGCCATCAATTTTTTGCCGTGCCGATTCCGTTTTGTTTTATAGGTACTAACTTTTTAATTTCTTATGGGCGACAAACTTGATTTTCATCTAGTTAGCTAGAACTTTTTTTCTAATTTCAAAAATGTAATACATGATTATGTTATTTACATAAACAATGTATATATTTGAAAGAGACGATAGAAGTGGTTTACAGTTATTAATATTGGCATTTGTTGTCATTTCCAAGGCTTACTATTTAAAAATGTTGTAATTTCTCTTAACTTTATCAAAAATTCTTAATAACTCGAAAATTGTTGCAGATAGGTATCGGAAACGCTAATACAGATTGATGCAGAATGTAATTTAGCATTAGAAAATGAAAAAAAAGTTTGGGCATTGTATTTGAAAAAAAAAACGAGTTTTAGTGGTCTGAAGTTGTATTAAAAGAAAATTAAATTTTGGACGCCCTGTAAGTAATGCATTGATTGGAAAAATTCCAGGATGTACTCCAAGGTTTTTTCTAGGCGTGGTCTAAATTTAAGCGTTTTTTCTTAAATAATATTCTTAGATAATATTAACCATCACGACGAAAATCAAACAATTTTCAAAAAAGTCCAAAAATCTAGAAAATGACTGCACTTAGGTATAGGGAATGCTAATAAAAGTCCCTCTAAAATAATGTGTTAAATCCAAAAATGCAATAAAAAATTGACCATTGTATTTGAAATAAGAAAGTAGACGTCAACTTCCGGTAATTCCGGAAGTGTCGCCCTATTGAAAATATTTTCAATAAACAGATCAGATGCCATTATGGTCATAACCAAAATTTCAGATCCATGCCCTTTTTCATTCTTCCCATATTTTTAAGTACCGGTCTCAATCAATCACCCTGTATATTCAAAAGTACTTAAAATTTGTAGCTTAAGTCACTTTCTATAACTTTTTTTTGTAAAGTTATCACAAGACGACATATTGACGCATTACATTACTTTGTGTACACACTTTACAATAAATAGTATTAAGAATATGAACTTACCACTTTTCGGTTGGTGTAAAAAAGCTGTAAAACGCTGGATTCGGTGTACCCAACAGGTCTAATAAAACCATGACATCCATTTTATTAAGTTCAGAAACTACTTCACCGGTCTGAGATAAGCTACGGCTTTTATGCCATTTGTCTGCTAAATGTTTAGCTCCGTAAATGGAATCGTTTGGTCCCCAATTCACAAAAGCTTCCTCTCCATCAAAGAATATCAACTTAAGACTTAAATCTGCATTTTCTTTAATTAGTTCAAGGTCTTTTCTCATTACTTTGATTAGATTTAACATCATGGCACATGGTACTGCCGAATCAGTTGCAGCTAGAACAAACATTAATTGCACTTTCACATGAACATAAAAACTCAAAAAATAACACTTTCACATATTAGGCAAGTTTACTTAAAACTTTTTCAATTTTAATTACACTTTCTCATAAACAAACATTGGACTCCAAAAAATATTTATGTTTTACACAACAAAATAGTTTTGAAGGATAATGAGATATTGATAAGATTAATTCACATGATTGAGCACCAGAATCCTTCAAATCTGACATTAATTAAATGTGTTTTACACTAAAAATTAATCTATTCAACAAATTATTAATCACCCTGCATCATGACTTAAAAAAATCGAGTTCTATGGTATTATAAAAACTTTTGAATTAAAAAAAAAAAACATTCTTTTATACTTGTAATAACATTAAATAATCAATTAATTATTATCATTAAATATTCTGCAAAACTTTTGCAATTATAAATGCGAAACAGGTTTCTTTTGTATACCTACGCATGTGAAAATAATAAAAAGATAATATATATCATTTAACAACTAATTCATTGATTATAAATATTGAAAACCTGCCCATACAGGAAACTATTTATAACAACCTTGCCTAAAACCGGATTGTTTCAAAATACATATAAAAATTAGTGTGCGATACTAAGAAAGAAATATTTTAGAGAGCCTACAACAAAAATTTAATAATTTAATGATTTGATATTTTCACAAATTGTTCTCTATAAATCAATAATATTAATGTTTCCAATAACGACTTTTATACTACATGGCCAACTATTAAATACTTAGGCGTGCAAAATTAATATAAAAAGTTTTATGTTCAATTTAAAAAAAAAATTTAAACAATACCACAATACATTAGCAGCAAAAACAAAAAGTGCATTATTTTTTTATTTAGCCTTGTAACAAATCAACTGCAGACTTGATTTGATTAATTATAAGGTTTGTATAAGTTATTACAGATGCAAAGTTCCGCTAAAATAGTTGTGGATTTCTTTAATTGGTCGCCATTTTAATAACATTTATTTAACAAATACAATTGAAGGTTGTGGTTAACAAAAAAAAAAATTGTTACAAGTATTCATTTTTCTTTTCCATACAAAACATTATGAACTACTGGTTCTGGATTAAAAATTGGGTTATTTATTATTTAATGCAATATTTGTACTAAATGTACAAATTAAATTAAAGAAAACATAACCCACGTCACATATTGTTGTAATTTAATGTACAAATAATAACTTGGCACATTTTAATATGCATGAGAACTTTTACCAAGTATGATCAAAATTGGCCCACAACAATATGTTATGTTTAAGTAAAATATGGGCAAATAACATACGACAGTAGTTCTCAACCTGTGGGGCATGCCTAATATTTGAAGGGAGGCGCAAACAAATGAAAGGGAAACTATTTATTGAAACAAATGACCGGTTTAAAACAGAACGAATTTAAAAACAATTGGGGGACCTTTTTTTCAGTCACCACGGCATAGTATTATTGAAAGGGGGCGCAAAGAAATTGACATGGAAAAGTACAAAATGGTAGAGAAACACTTGACATACAAGCAGGGGGAAAAATTGTTCATAGGCCTCAAGTAAATAATTTTTTTGAAAATTTATTTACTAAAAAACAAATTGTGGGGTGATGTCCTAACCCCTGTGAATCCCGAGCCCGGGGAATTTTACCCCATCAACCCCCAACCCTCTCGTCGGCATTCTTAGCATTAAAAAAATGCCATTGAAATTTTTTTACAATAAAATTTGACTGCATTCTTAATTTCCAAAAGGTTTTTAAAATGTAACACACACATGATAAAAATATATACACATGAAATAGAAAATTTGTTAGTAAAATGCTCTCATTTATATTCAAAAATTTAAATATCTTCACAAGGTTACAAATTTATGCACCACTTAACAAAAAAATTGTAAAACGTAGTAAACAAAAAGTTAAGTTTCTGAAAAAAGACACAAAGCGATAAAATTTCTAGGTATTGAGTGATAATTTACTACTTAACGTAGAAATAATACGTCCAACCACTACATTCGTTTATGAAAAAATTATCTACACACAATTAAATAAAACACAATTAATGATATTACTCCTATTCCTATTGATATAATAATCAACAATATTAATGCATGTGGAATGTAACAGTGCAATTTTATTCTATATGCATAATAAGAGAATGTACTATTAATTCATTAATAAAATATTGTTTAAATTACACTTACCAACAAAACTAAAATCTTTAAAGAATTTGCTGTCATAATGGCATGCTAACACTAAATATCTCTCTGCATTGGGGTTTAATCTGCCAACAATATTTTTAAACGTAAGTCTCCCAAATTTAGGTGCGGTATCTTCGAATTCATCTACTTCTACATCCCAACCCAATTTTTCAAGTTCAGAGGATATATAATTAAAAACTTTTTCATGATTTGGTGTTCCAACTACTCTAGGAATCAATATGCTGTCTAAAACCTCATCCGTATATTGAGTATCCGATAAACTGGCCAAATATCGAAATTGTTTATCCGATAATGATTTTGCAGTATGAGAATCCTATTAAACCATACAGGTATTACTTTTTTCTGTTATTGAACAAGGAAAAATTATCTATTAATGTTACTTACTCTTAACTGTGCTAATTGTTGTATCGATAAAGTAAAAAAAGTTAAAAATGTAATAACAAACGCTACATAATTACTCATGTTGCTAGAAAAATAAACAAATAGGAACTACTAAACCAGCAAAAAATATGTTTTACTCAATCATTCACGGCCACACGCGAACTGTCACTTGCACCTCTCAGCACCAACGACCTAACCTAATACTCGTAGACGTCATGGATTAAACCCCCATAATTGCCGCATTAGCCGCCTTTACACACAGGCGCTTTCCTTTACACTCCGAGCGTACAGTTTTACGCGCGGGTAAAAGTGTACGCGTATTCGCGCGCGATTGAAGTTTGTTACAAAAATGCATGCACCGCTCTTTCGCGCAGGAAAGCGTGCCGACTGAGAAATGCACGCGAAAGAACGTACGTGTAAAGCCGAATCACGCACGCTTTCCTTCGCGAAAGCGAATCCCGTGGAGCGCCTGTAAGTTGCACACTTTTAGCTGGAGTGCGAGGTTTTGTTAATTTTAGTTTGCGTAAAAAATGGAATTTAAAAGAAAAAATATCGCACTGGCTGTGGTTTTTGCTTGTGTAAGTGAAGTCTTAAAAAGTAGAAGACGAAAACGGAGGTTTTGGGTGAAAGACCATAGACGTTTTGGTCACTTACTCTTGGTAAAATTATTGCGTAAAAGTAATCCTGATGATTTTAAAAATTATTTGCGGATGAACAGTGTTTCTTTTGAAACACTGCTTTGAAACACTGCTCACTGCTGAATAAGATTAAACATAAAATCACGAAACAAGATACAATAATGCGACAGAGTATTAGTGCTGAGGAACGTCTCACGGGTACTCTGCGGTTTTTGGCCACTGGACGATCATTTAAGGACATGAAGTTTAGTACTGGGATATCCTCTGCATCTTTGAGCATTTATACCATCCTCGTTACAGGGTTCGTCTATATTAGAAATGCTGTCGGTGGGTAGCTCCTCATCCTTTGTGAATAGCAGCAGGTTGTAATACCACAGCGACGAATTATATTATACTTCATCAGTACCACATCCACTTCGCTGGCTTTCACGAGAGTTTTTTAATTCCTTTGTAAACTCTGATTTTTTTTACAACTTAATCTCTATTGGCTTCGGGAAATCTTCGTTCTTTGCAAAATTCTATTTTTGCATTCTTCACTTTTCAGTTGCCATAAGCAAGAACTGGACTTATTAAAATTAATAAAATCCGTTATTAATTCTTTCGTCCACAGGTGGGTATCCACTATCCATGTTTAAACAACTACACGTTTGTGTGTAGTAAAGCGCGCGTTGCCAAATGTTGTACACAGATATGGCTCGCACAAGATTGCGTGCGCGATTTCCGACACGCTTTCGTTTGCCTTTGCACTCCTTTTACACACACAATCTTTCGCGCGCGAATCCATAGACGCCCCTCAATCGCGCAGGAAAGCGTCTGTGTGTAAAGGCGGCTATTCAACAGGTCTAGCTACGCACTACGTTCATAAATCTCTTGTATCATTCGCATGATGAACAAAGACAAAGACACATCACAATATATTATTTCTTCAAAAATATTTAATGTATAGCATTAAAAATAAAGGTTTAAATTTTAAAGAGATATGCCCAGATAGTTGTTTTTAAATATCTTTTCATATCCTCTTTTATAGGGTTGCCAGCAGTTGAAAGTGTAAAAAGAGAACTTATTATGCGTCGACAATTCTCTCTACTGATATATTTAATGGTCTAAAACAAATTTCTTAGTAACTCATTCTTTACCTTAAATATTTTTAATTTTGTTCAAGTTGTCGATTAACCTAGTACAGCAGGGGTGTCAAACTCGCGGGCCGCATGCGGCCCGGCCAATATTTCGGCACACAATAATATATAATAAAATAACAAACCGACGCAGAATAAAAATAAGATAGGTAGAACTCTCTAAACGTTTTTTTAATTATACTCGTTTTTTGCTATTATTAAACAAAGATATTTTTTTTTGCGGCCCACCTAAAGTTAAACTCAGTCAAACTTGTTTGTATGTATGCTGTATGCATAGCTTTTTGTTAACAAAAACATACATTTCCATCATACAAATGCTTTACCCACCTTTTAAATTCCTCTAAATGGTGCATGTAGGCCTTAGTTATCCAATAAGTATCATTAACACACTTAAAATTATCAAATTGCTTTATAAAAAAACCGTTTTTAGCTTATAAAGTAACTTGACGTTCTAAACGTCAAACTGACAGTTCGAACATATTCAAATATGGCCGCTGACGCGGTTACCATGGTAATTAAAAAAAGTGGGCGGAGTTAGCTATAATTACCATGGTGATTATAAATATGGGAGGTGCTTAGAGATAGCGCGCGAATTTTTCATATTCAAATGGATGTGTTAAATACAGTTCTTTTTAAATGTTTTTGTGCTCTATTATGTTTCACAATAGCTTTTTTAGTAATGTAATGTGTTACTATATTAAAGGCTATGTAATTTTGGTTTCAATTAAAGAGATATGCCCAGATAGTTGGTTTTAAATATTTTTTCATATCCCCTGTAATTTGTCCAGCATTAAAAACAATGGTTTAAATGTTAAAGAGATATGCCCAGGTCATATATCCGCTGTAAATATCTAAAAAAACTATTCAGATTACTATTAGGGTGTTTTTACGTACAATTTAATGGTGCTTAAAAAAATTTTTACTATCGATCTTAAAAAGTTATTGACACTTAACTTGCCTTTTTTTAAATGACGTTTTTGAATTCCTTATTTTTTGTTTTTCAAATACTTATATTAGAGTTGACACATTTATTTTAAATAATACGAATGTTACCAGGGTTTTTAAAAATTGCCTAAGATAAATATTTCAGAAACAAAAAGCAGGCTGTGAAAACAAAACAAAAAACAAGGTGTGAACAAAAGATAACCAATAAAGATTAATTTTGTCTCAAAAAATTGCTTAAAAAAAATTCAATTTATAAATGATTAGTTTATTCAACATCCAGATTTGTAAGAATACGTACAAAAAAACAACATTAATTCTTAAAACAGTAATACCATATTAAAAATAAAAATTTTATTTATTGGCATTGCCCCATCCCCAAAGTCCTTTAACAAAACCGGAAATGCCGGTTCCTTGTTTCTGTTTCTGCTGTCCACCTTCAAGTTTGTCTTGCAAAGAAGGAAACTGAACAAAATTAAGCGCAAGGTCGTAGAACAACGGTTTAGCCGGAACCGGCTCCATCGCCGGCGGAAGGGTGACAACGTTGGGGTTCTTCGAGAGGAGCTGCGGATCTTCACGAAATTCTTCTAAACGTTCTATTAAAGGCTTCTTACTCTTGTAACTTTTGGTCGGCAGTATCGGCGCGGCAGTCGATTCGTCTTCCTGCTCCAAGACGACTTGCGCCTTTGCGGCGCTCTGTTCTGAGGGTGCGCTCTCTCTCACGCTTTTAATCATCTCGGACAATTCCGGCGGCAGCGTACTTTTCACCACGTCGTTTGAATAGTCGAAGGATTTATCGTACAGGACAGCAGCTTCCCGCCAACGTCGCATAGCAGCGTGAGACTTGCCCATGTAGAAACAACGCACGGCTCTGAACGCCGTCAGTCGCACTTCGAAGTCCTCTTGCGCGTTTTGCTTATCTTTCAACGGTTCCAGCTGCGAAAGCTCGGTAAGCTGTTGGACGATGATGTCGAACAAACGAACGACGTCTTGCGCTTTACGCGTCTGTTGAATGAGGAACAGATTGCGCTGGATCGTCCGTTCGATACGAATCGACAACAGATACGCGAGAAGCAACTGCGCTTCTTTGTTTTCCTGTCGCGCTTCGGCACGGGTCAACGATATGAGGTCACGCAGGTCGATGAACATATTTTCAAGTATTTTAATGCGCGCCTGATTATCTTCGGCACGTTTCAGGGAATCGTCCAGTCCTTCTATGCTCAACAAAAATAGCTGGACACGTTCGATACGTATCGGCACTTTAATACCGAACCATTCCACCTCGCGCAAAACCGTTGCGGTTTTTTCTTTCGTTTGCGTAATGAACGTGTCCAGGTTTTCTAAAACGCCTTGACTGCGCAATTCCAGTAAATCGACCGCTTTGTCGTCGCCAATATTATAGGCACAGTAACGTAAACTGGGTGCCAATTCTTCAAATCGCTGCTTGTACGGTAATTGTTCTTCGTCGGGTAAAGCGGATGCCAGTTTTTCATACACGACTTGGGCCTTCTTTAAATTTTCAGCAGCTGAAGGCCATAAGTGTAGCTCGAAGTGTAATGTACCGTGCATCCAGGCAACGTACGCTTCGGCTTCTAATTTAGTACGGGCATCGCAACGATTAGACTAGAACAAAACATGACCGTTACATATTTAGCTTTTGTTCGTTTAAAACTGTAATTAACTAGGGTGACCAGAATTTGCTATGCCCAAAATAGGACACTTATTTATAGGATGTTTCCAACTAACCGAAGATTAAAGATCATAACCAAGATATTATTAAAATAACAATATACAGCTTGATTCAGTTTGACTGTCGCACCCCTATAACTTTGTTATTTTAAGAATAAAAAACTATAAACCTTGTATTTCTGTAAATCGAGGAAAATTCTCAATTGAAAGACGTTCAAATGTTTTTTCTACGATTAAATCTGTCAGACTGGCGATTGTTAACTCTTTTTTTGAAAAACTAGGTACTTATTCTTTTTTTAATGATTCTGATAGAGAACTAAATTCTAAATCTGATGGTGCATTAAAAAAATAAGCAAAGACTGGAAAATTTTTGAGAAAAATAGGTTGAGAAGTTATTTATTTTTAACAAAATTGTATTTGACTAAACAAAACACGATCGCTGTAGTAAATTGACATTGTATAACTTGTCACCATAACTCCATAACAATGATTTTTCGTCGAAAAATAATAACACATAGTTAAAAATTGCCAATTACTACAGCGACTGTGTTTTGTTTAATTAAATACAATTTTATAAAACAGAATAAATAACTTTAAAACCTATTTTTCTCAAAAACTTTCCAGTCTGCTTATTTTTGTAATGTTATATTGAATTCAGAATTTAATTCTGTATACCATGATTTGTCAAAAAAAAATGACAATCGCCAGTCTGACATATTTCGTGGTAGCAAAAACATATGAACGTCATTTGGTAAAGAATTTTCCACGATTTACAAAAATATAAGGTTTATAGGGGGTTTCCTCTTAAATTAACAAAGTTATAGGGGTGCGACAGTCAAACTGACTTACCCTGTATATTAAACTCAATTTGTGATTCAAGATTTTTTTAAATCAACAGTATAATAGTAATATAAAAGTAATACAGAAAAACAGACAGTTAAAATTCGATAAAACATTTGTTATTTTGCATTGCAATTTTTATTGAGTGACATGAGTTCTTATATTTATATTTTTAATGGAAAAATATAAAGTAGGACATTTATGCTTTTCATCTTGGGGAGGTAGGGCAAAGGACAAAAGGTTTAATTGTAGGACATGTCCTCCCAAAGTAAGACGGTTGGTCACCCTAAATTAACACACTCAAAAACACACACCGGAATCACTAATATAACACGGTGCCCAACAATAAATGAGGTGGAAGAAGCAGTTTGGATATTAAGAAATTGAGAAGCTGTGAGACAAGATAAAACTAGAGCACAGATGAAATAATACTTGAGAAGAGACTAAGGCTAATAATTGAACCAACGCTTGGAGACAACAAGGCGGGCTTTAGGTGTTGCAGATCTAATATTTAGTCTGACAATTATCGGAAAAGATAATTGCATGTGACCAACTTTTTCTATCCTAACATGGAGACAAGCAAAAACGCTAGCGAAAGACAGACAGGGGTGGAGAATTTTAGTAAACCATACCCCTACACCATAATAATAGAAGAGAACAAATTAAAACTATATAATGATCAACATACTTACACCACATAACTCTTGCAACTGCAAAGCGTAAACACAAGCTTTTCTAAGCTTCCTCACTAAATGAAACTTTTTGCGAAGTTCTGTATTAGACTCCTGTCGCAATTGCATAGCGTAAGCCCAGTTTCTTTCAGCAAGAACTAGAGAAACATGTAAGTAACGTTCATCGGCTTTAGGATTAGTAATATGTACATCAGTAACATCGCGTTTTTTGAAATGCCGACGATCTCCTTGGGGCAACTTTAACACTTTTCGTAACCTACGAATACGTCTAGAGCAATAACCGCGATATCTCTGATAATCGCCATGCCTCAAGCCGTGCTGTTGTTGGGCGTCTTTAATTAGCTTTAAGACTGTAAAAGAATTAAGGAACACATATTTTTAAATTTTATTGACAATATGTTGAGCTATAACAGCTGTCGAACATTCAAATTGAGGTTATATTTCAATGTAAGGATACTTTCTAAGCTGAATGGCTTTGTTGCATCAATTTTTTGTTCTTTTGAGGTACTTTCCGATGCATTTTGATCGACTTCTTGAAGTACCATAATTAACTTAATTTTTTACTACTTAATTTATGTTAACACGTTCCACGATGACACAATTACATTGACATTTCGAAAACGATTCTAGTGTTGCCATCTATTAACTGTAAACACTTACTTCTGCACTTGATATACAGTGCAGGTCAACAGTATGGGTTTCTCGACATTAATTAAAATGTGGTTTTAAATAATTTATTAAAACTGAATTCAAAAATCACTAGTTGTAATTATTTGCTTTTTATATACTGCTAGTTGAAACGTTATTTTTAAAAAATTTACACTGGTTTTGTCTCTTAAATAATAAACGTGCAATAAATCTTTATTGTTGGTTTACAAAATCATTTTTAGTATATTAATATTTTAAATTTATTAGTAGTGTAGTCATGGATTTAATTTGGAAGGGCACAATTTTTTTCCCACAAAAACTTGCACAAATCCATGCTTGTTTTAGAACCAAATTTAAAAATGAGTTGAAAATATAGGGAGCCAGAGGTAAAAAAATAAACGATACATAATTGGAGCATATAAAAGTTTAAAAAAAATTGGTTCCCTATAATTATTTTGTTATGAACACTGAAGTTCTATCTCTTAAAATAACGAAATTATAGGCCTTATAAGTTCTTACTGAAACACCCTGTATATTCACTGTTGATTTTTAATAAACATTAATACCTACCGTATTGTTTCACTGTAATACATTCATCTTCATTATTATAAAAATTGATAAATCAAAGAGACAGAATTGTGTAATCCTTTATTGAAATCTTATAATAAAAACAATTCCTTCATTAAAACTATATACACAAAAAGTAAAATAAAAACACATTCAACACTAAATGTAAAGCTGCATTGAATATTCAACATATTTCTTGTCGATAAAAATTTTAAAATACCAATTTTTTTTATATAAAACACCAATAAAATAACCGATACATGCTTTATAAAGTAGAAACTCATTTTAAATTGTAAAATATCAAAATAACAAAGGATCTCATCAAATTTCCATTAATTTTTTTAAAGAACTCAACAGATATATACCTATTTCAAAATAAATACTAAATTTACACTATCAATATAACTTAAAGACACTATATCCAATAACAAAAGAAATGATTTTCAAATGTGCAAAATGGCCTTTAAAAGACTGAAAGTTAATTATTTAAAAACAATTAGCTGTACATATGGCAAAATGATTTATTTCTGCAAAATACTACTTTTTAATAGCACTGTGTTTGCAAAATTACAAAATTATTGTTTTTGTGCTAATATAGTTCTAATCTTACACTATGAACTAGTTATTTCCCACATAGTTTATTATTATACTTTACATCATACCAATATTATGGACGTCAAATATCTTAGTAAGGCCAAAAGGCATTAAGCCTTTTCACAGTTAAACATTAAAATAAGCTCTATATTCTACATTATAAATATGCTTTAACAACATTTAAATACAAATAATTTAAGGCAGTTAGCATTAAACCTAGTGAGATTTTGTACTCGCATAGTTATTGATAATCACAGACACAACTGCTTAAATCTAGATTTTATTTTACACAAAGAAGTTTCAGATTATTGATATCAATCAATGTTTAAATTAAAATTTTCGGCAATACTTAAAACAATAAAGAAATTAAAAAACAAAAGTTTATCATAACAGATTGATAAGTACTGTATTATTTGGTCAATACTTTTATAACAGAGGCACAGATTTTTAAGTTTTTAATATTTTATGAAAATTAATTTTAATTTTGTATGTTGAGTTTTGGAAGTAATATGTATTTACAAATGTAAAATGAAAAAATGCTCGATTTAAAAATATATACTTAAAAATATTTCAAAACTTACTATTTCTGTAATTTTAACCTTCACTACAAGCATGGGCGTCCGCAGAGGGGGAAAATGGGGCTCTTGCCCCCCTGGGATCGAGTAAAAAATAGTACTTGTAAAAACAAATAATAAAATTTAAAAAATTCAATTAAAATTTATATATATTATTATTTGTCTCTATGCTTTGCCCCCCCTGGAAAATTTTCTGCGGACGCCCATGGTTACAAGTGAACAACTAGTTTAAAAACAATTTTAGGTGAAAGTTATTTGAGTTTAATAGACATGAATATTGCAAAAATTGGAAATATAAAAAGATTATTATTTTTACCAATTCCGTAAATAAAAAATGCTTTCCAAGTTTTTGAAAACGTTTTTTATTAGTGTTAGTGAATTTTTGACATTCACAGACAATATAACGGATGCTCAAAGCTTGTAAGTTTAAAAAACAATATTTTTGCTGCGTCTACACCATCTTTTTCTCATGTTACACCTAGGAATATAGTGAGCCTTGAATTAATAACATTCTAGATATGTTATAACTCAAAACTCTGCAAATTTTATAGAGCACCACGGTTTACCAGAAGCCCATGAATCATATAATAAAAAGCACTGCCCTATCATGACAAACTAACAAATTTTAATAATACTACTTTTGTATGAATAAAAAAATTTAAAAACAATTATTAGTAAAAATTGAGCAATTAATTGCATTGAGAAGACGAATTTCTATAATTACTGGCCCATTTTAATTAAGTACAAACTTAGTTAAAATTAATAATAATTAAGTTTTAATATAAAAAAGAGATCAAAATGAATATTTTTTTTTATAATTTCAAATTGAAAAAAATATTAAAATATTTAAAGTTAAAAACAATTGAAAATAACATTGGGCTTAACACAACAATATTATTAAAACGATGTTTGCAAAATGTAACATGGGATGTGTATTAAAAAATGTAAAAAAATTGTTTTGATTAAGTTCAATTTTGTTTTTATAAATAAATAAAAGTTTTCAAGCAACAAATAAGCAATTAATATAGCATTAAAATTCACACCGTCTCCTTCAAACCTGCAACTAACACCTACTTTTTAGTTACATATACATTAAACACTTAAATCTATATAAAAATCCAAATTTTATTAAACTTGTCACTATTGTTACTTTACCTGTAAAAGATTGCAACTTAACGAAAAATCACTAGAAGAAAAACCAACAGTTATTAAACACGGAGTTTGGAAATTGGTAAAAATAATAATTCCAATCATTATTAACAAATTTTTGGATACCTTACATATTTCAATTAATAATGTTGCACTTTTTTGTATAAATAATCCACAACAATTTACTCACATACAAACAAACTAACGGATATTCATCATTCATAAATAAACGAAAATTCTAAAAAACCTAAAATGAACAAGACCATAAAAATACTCCGACTGGATAATTTTTAGAACAAAGTCCAGCACAATAAATATGCAGTCGCCAATAATTAATACTGAACATTACTAACAAATTCTAAAAGACATACTTAAAACTTCCAGGGTTTAAACCGTTAAGCAAAAATATGCAATTATAAATATTTACAACACGAGCAAAAATACAAACCTACTTTTAAAATATCTCTGTTTTGATGGAAAAAAAAATTTGTACATTTTAAGCACTGGTAAATACAGGGTGTCCCACAAGGTACGCCTTCGCTAATTTTTGCATAAATCGAATGTAGGACCTAGATGAAACGTTTTTAGCGATAATTTTTTTTTCATGTGTCCCTTCATATACACAGTGTCCCAAATATAGTGAACAGCATGGGGATCTCTTAAACGTTAAGAGATACAGAGTTGGTTAAATGAGTGAGAATGATCTATGATTTAAGAGCAGTTGCTCTTGAATCATAGATCATTTTGACCCATTTAACCAACTCTGTATCTCTTACCGTTTAAGAGATCCCCATGCTGTTCACTATATTTGGGACACTGTGTATATGAAGGGACACATGAAAAAAAAAATTATCGCTAAAAACGTTTTATTTAGGTCCTAAACATTCGATTTGCAAAAATTAGCGAAGGCATACCTTGTGGGACACCCTGTATCTGTACAATAAAACAAATTGTAACCTATACACATAAAAACGAATGGTTATAAACAAACGAAAGAACACACACAATGACTAAATGATCAAAAACATTAGTGAAGCATAACAACGCAAAACTTATATTAACCTACTAAAAACAAAATACTGCACTATGGCTTCAACCTGAAACTTTTTAGTGTTAATAATCAACAAAATTCAATGGTATACAGCTCACTACGTTCCAATTTTTAGGAAAAAAATACTTATCTAATAAACTTGCAAAATTAACAAGGGTAACTAGAAAAAATTGTACGATTTCAAAAATTGAGGTACAAAAATGTAAAAATATATCTCTATGACTAGTTTGCCAATCGTATATCTCTAATAATAAATTAATACATAAGATATCCAACGAATATTTACAAGCATGCGATTAAAAAATCTCACGTAGGTTCATGACTTAAGACACCGTGCACACGAAATCTGTACAAACAAGTGTAGTTGGGGTTCCCGTGATTCGAAAGCACCCTCAGTTCGATTATATCGAAGGTAAGCCCGTGTTCCGCGGCCGCGAAATACTGCAGCGACGGACCATCGCTGCTGTATACATATTCGCCTAGCTTAATCGGTTCTTTGTCCGTTTCGTTGCGTAATCCGTAGACGGCGAAATCTTTCGGAGCAGAATCGATTCTGCCGTTTGGCATCAACTTTTTACTGATATGTTCCAGAGAAAAGGCTTCGATTTTAACGGGGGCCATTAATTTGATGACCAAAAAACCTGGGAAATTTTGGAAGGCCCAACATTCTCCAGGATTAAGCCCCGGCGTGATAACAACTCTGGGTGTATTTGTTGGGTACCATAAGGGAATACCGAGTATGGAAACGACCGCTGTTCTCGATTGGTAATTTTCTGTACATCGTGTTGAGAGCACTTGTCCACCAGATGGCTCCATAGCATAGTCCACAAGCCCCGTTTTATCAGCATCGTAAATCGCTAGGGCATCATCTACTATCCTTTTAACACGTTCGTCCGATAAGGAGTCTAACGATAAACCACCCTCATTCTTCTTTAGACTTGCTTCGATGGTGCCGATTTGGGTTTTTAATTCTTCGGAAATTTTTTGCGCAACATTATCCATAACGATTTTTCCGCTGTTTTCAACGAGCACATCGTAGTCAGATTTTAAGTTTTCAGTCAAGTTTAATAAACGAGCTTCCAGGTCACGTTTAGCCACAAAAGTCGAATGTAGCCATTGCGTTACATCTTTTTGCGTTGTAATATATTGCGGGGCACCTAGTAAATCTTTCAAAATGCTTGTGACGTAGCTTTCAATTTGTATAAACGATCGTCTACAACATCTGTTTAATTGGTGCAATAATTTCGCGTTATTCAAGTTGTTCTCCGAACGTAATTGAGATATAATCAGTCCGATTTCGTCGTTACGTTTCTTCTCCATTTCCAATAATTCTAGTTTCATTTTGTTGATTTCTTCTTTTAGATTGTCAATTAGCGATTGCTGGTTTAATATTGCTGCTTCATTATCGTTTGTATCGGCACCGCTTTTTTGGTACTGGCCATCTTCCAGTCTCATGTTCAGCTTATTGTAGTTGTTGATAATGTTTTGGATGTTTGGACTTTGCAAGACTTTGTTGATAATCGTTTCCGAATTATACTGTTGTTCAATATCGAGCGTGCTTTTCAAGGATTTCGCTATGGCACCAAGCTGCTCCGCCGTCAAACCGGCCGCTATTTCATCGGCGCTCGGTGGTTCTAATACAATTTTTTCTTTGACCGTGATAATTTTTTCTTGAACGATTGGTTCGATGTTGGAAAAATGAGAGTGCGTGTAACCTGAATCGATTTTAATTAATCTAAAAACGTTCTACACAATTTATATAGAGTAGGTCAAGAGTCTGGCAACACTGTTAGAACGACATAAATGCAAGTCTTGGGAAAAAAGTTTTTGGTAAATTGTTAGCTACATTTAATCACTATTTATTTTGTTCACCCAACCATATGTAATCCACACAATCAGCACTTTTTTTTTAAAATAATGTAGATTTTTTTACATTTTAATTAATAGAGATATTTTCCTCTCTGTAAGTATAATTTTTTTAAGTGCTACATAATTAAATCTTCCAATGAAAAAATATGTGTGTTAATTAGGTACTTCTAAGATACAATACATCAAGTCTTACAAAATGAAACAAAAAAAAACTAGAAATCAGCAAATAAAATCAACTTGTTTTATATTATCTAGCCACATTTTATATATATTGTTTTTAAAATAACTTTAGACAAAAACCAAGTAAGGTTAAGTCTGGCGAATATGGGGCCACTTCATTGAGAAAATGTTTTGCTTTCCTATTAAAATGTGATGGCACACAATTTTGTTATTAAAACACTATTTATGTTTTGGAAAATCGCTTGCATTCGAATGTTTTACAGGGTTACTCGGTTACTATAATAGTTAGCGAAAATATTGGTCTTTTTGGTAATTTTTTTGTAATAAACATGCATGTGTTATTAGATTCTTTATATCAATTTCCATTTTGGCAATAGACAAAAAAAAAAAATTCCATCGATTTAGAAAATTTACTGTAACTCAATTATTTATAAAAATAGAATTAACTGTTATACAAGTTTTTTTATAAACATTATGTTCAATTTAAAAATACATTTTAAAACTTTTTTAACGACTCTGACTTTTATTTTTTAATGGAATTTCTAGTAGGCCATGACTTTATATGAAAAAGCATTTTTTCAGCTTTTTAAAAATATAGTTTTATATATTTGTTGCAAAAATAATTGCTATATGGTCAATTTTGTGAAAATTCTATTATCAAAGTTTGCCACAATTTGGTAGACAAGTGATGTTAGCAATTAATAAACAATTAAACAAACATACTGATATTAGATTTTGACTATTATGGTAACCGAGATACACCACAAAACATTTGAATTTGGTCCACCCTGTACTGTCAATAAGGTCTTGATTGACCACTCCTGTCCAAACGTTAATTTGTTTAGGACGCTGAGTATGATGTTTAGTAATCTAGTGAAAATTATTATCCAATATAAAAAAAAATCTACTAACAAAATTAGCGTCTATGTGACTAATTTCAATAAACTGTTGCAAAATTCTGGTTCTTTAAAGTATGCCTATAAAGTAGATAACAATTTACTAGAAACTTTTTTTTATAAAACTTATATCTGTGCCATTACAGCGGCGTTTCCCGACTTTTGGCCTACCCTGTATTTAGTTACCTTGCCGATCCAGAGAATTATCTGAATCACTATAACCAAGTACGTTTTGACCCAAGGAACCAGTTGCCACTACGGGTAACGCAGATTCCGATGAGTTGAAGTAAGTTCCATACATGGATCGACCTAGTCCAGATAACAACCACCACCCTGTAACCGAACCTCACTGCAGTATATACAAGACAAATCTTGTGCGTATTGACTTTACTAAAGTGTACGTTAAACAGCCTACTTTTTATTTAAATCTATTATTTTAATAACACTATGTTGGGTTAGTGTTTTGTTATTGTGTTCTTAGTATGATTTCTCATTATTGGATAATACACAAAAGCAACGGTTAAGTTTATTAAAACTGTTTTGAGCTTAAATTCAAACAATTGAAGGACGATAGTCTAGTCTAGCCTCACCTTACCACCCATCATTTTTTTAATGCATTTGTTTCTGGAATTGCACTTTAAATAAAACTTTTAACATTGGATATAAATGAGAACATGTAGCGTATATATAATTTATTGTAAAAAAAAAGTGTTATGTATACATAAATAATGAAATATATAAGTATATGAATATTAACATAGACATATGTCTATGTATAAAATCTGCAAAATAAAATGACTACAATATCATAAAGACCATTGAACCGACTAAGCTAACAAAAATAATTACAAGAAATGGTAAAAAACTATCAGCACTCTTAAGCATTTGGAAAAAAATCTATTTTCTTAATCTCCAATTTACATTAAAAATATTATGCTTTCAGTTTTTATTTTATAATTTATAAGTCGACTCCTAGAAAGAATACTGGCACACATAATCACAGTTTGTATTCAGATACTGCTAGTTAGCATCTCATAAAGCAGCGATTCTCAACCAGGGGCCGTGAAAGATTGAAGAGGGACCGGGAAAAATTTATAAAACGTTTTTACTTTTCAAAATATTGAAATCTTTAAAACAATATTTTTTGCTCCTTATTTTACTCGAACCTTTAAAGAGCTATCTTCTAAAATAAATCGTAATATTTTTGTAACTACAAACTAGAGGGCCGCCAAAATATTTTGGGATATTAAGGGCGCCGCGACTTCTAAAAGGTTAAGAACCACCGTCATAAAGGGTTCACAAAAATATACTTCAACAATTAATTATTTAAAATCAAAGTTATATGCCACTGAATGGTGTAAATGAATGTTTTCAGGAAAATATTAATACTTCCCTTTATCCCCACAACAGTTTACTCCAGCCATGAGGCAGAAAATAACACAACTCACCTACATTAATATCTTGTTTTAAAAATTAAACTTTCATCAGTTAAAAAAACTCACGTAATTATCCATCAAAACTATTGATTTTTGAAACTATCAAGTCTGCCAAGTTTTTTACCATTCGATGTAAATATGTTAGTAATAAACACACATTAAGTATAATTAATACAGCATATTGAGAAAGCACCTATTACTAAATTAATATATTAATTGTATTCCTCTGTTGAAATTCTACATTTTTGTACTTGAGAACTATTTTTTTAAGGACAATGAGATTTATCCACAAAAATAAAGTTTGGATACAACACAATAATAGGGCTATTTTAAAAACCCGATTTTTGGTTCATGACTATAGTACCGGTTTTGTTAAAAATAGTAAAAAAATTAATGAAATTGCAACAAAAATGATTAGTATATAAAAATAGGCTCACACATAATTTTTTTTCAGTGTTGTAATTACGAGTTTATATATTCAAGCATAATTTGAAACTGTGCAAGCTATAAAATGAACTTTTAATACTAAATTTAAGTAGATTTATTATTTATAAGCTCGTTTACCACAACCTTTTTTTAATAATAATATACAAACACAGAGTGACGTTAGGTAAAAACCGGAAAAATGTAATGTAAGAAAAAATAAACTTTGGCTATTTTTCAGTACGCATTTAAAGCTATAAAAAACATAAACACTCCAGCACAAACAAAAATAAAATAAATAAACTACAGCTTGCTTTTTTCAGGAATTAAAAGTGATATATAAAAAAATTAATGCCGAAATTAATACAATGAAAAATATTCTTTTTGGATGTTAAAACTTGAAACATACCACTTTCATTGCTAATTAGACATTCGCGAATCATTTAATTTTTTTGTTAATATCTTATAGCTAATTTTTAAAATTTAAAGTTAATAATTTGTTATTTACTCGATATACTCAGATTCGTAATCAAGATCTGATATATCTAAAATTAAAATAAACTTATCTGTTTCAAATTATTTTATAAAACTAATTTATTTGAATTATTTTCTATTTTCTTATTAACAAGAATAAAAACCATCAGTTTAGCGTCATAAAAGAAGCTGCCAAAATAAATTGTTTTGATTGATTCAGCCAAATTTTTTTACAATTACAAGATGTTTGTAATTTGAGTTTAAGTATGGGGATGTCGGTTATTATAATGGTGCCTGTACACCTGAGAGTAAAGTACTCTCGAGAGTAGCGTCGCCAAGGATACAGCCCCTGAGAGTAACTCGCGATTGGCTGTATCCTTGGCGACGCTACTCTCGAGAGTACTTTACTCTCAGGTGTACAGGCACCATAATAGCTGGAGTATAGGTTTAAATTTGGCAAAGTTACTAAATTCGGAACTCATTAATAATCTGAAGATATATTGGAAATATCTCAC
Organism: Elmis aenea; assembly: GCA_947652605.1. Taxonomy (NCBI): domain Eukaryota; kingdom Metazoa; phylum Arthropoda; class Insecta; order Coleoptera; family Elmidae; genus Elmis; species Elmis aenea. The sequence goes on along the minus strand of OX393582.1, from coordinate 10,789,408 downwards.
ACACTATCCAAGTAAATTAGGAAAAACCGGAAAATACGATTTTTGAAAATTGCCTATACCTCTTTTCGATTATAAAATATTTCAAATGTGTACAAACATTGCCCAAGCAACTTTATAAGCCGAATCAGATGTTAATCGCTTAGTTATCCTAGGTCGATTAGTTTTTGTTTTGGCAACCTTTTGTTATGTATATAGCAAAAATGGCACCCATAAGAAAAAACAAAGTTCGTTGTCATAAAACAAAAACGAATCGATCTAGGAAAAATTAGTGATCGCCATCCGATTTGGCCTAAAAAGTTGCTTAAGCAGTGTTTGTACACATTTCAAATGTTTTATACTCCAAAGACGATTTTCAAAAATCATATTTTCCAGTTTTTCCTAATTTTCTCGGATACCGTTTGAGATATTACCAATTTCTCTTCAGATTATTAATGAGCACTGAATTTAGCAACTTTTCCTAATGGAAACCCATACTCTAGCTATTATAATAAGCGAGATTTCCAGGTTTTAACTCTCATTTTAAACACCCAGTATATGTCATATAAACAATATGATGCCCGGCTAATACTCAATACTTGATTCAAAATTGGCATTGTCTGTTTTTAACAAAAGGCCATATGAGATTTGCTCATTTTCAGTGTACTAAAGACACAACAATAAAGGCACTAAGACAATTAAATGACTCTTGAAGAGAGATCTACATTGACATCAATGTTTGAAGGTAGTTCTTAATTTGACTACTGCCAATTGTTTTTTGGCAGTTGTCATTGTCAAAATCTTAAAATTATGGCACAATCAATTAAGCAGGCTTCTCTGCTAATTAATGCTCTTAGTTTGATGCAACTTAAGATAACCAATTCAATGATTAATAAATCTCTGTCAAACTTTAGTTTAGCTTACACCACTATGTATCAAATATGCAACTTTAAAATCATACCCTTAATAAATAAATTCAATCAGTATGTTGGAATATAGGGTGATTTTATGTAATATAAAAAAGTTGTTGAGACCATCTATGGTTGAAACATTATAAATGGATTAAATTCCCTGGTAATTAGATTTTTTTTAGGATCTCTAAAATGTTGCATAAAATTTAAGATCTGAAAATCACACCCTAATTAAATGTACAACCTCAGTGGGTGGATACTAAATAATTTGACTTAAAAACAATATTAAAATGTTACTTATAAAATATCATGAAACCATGTAACACCACCATTATTCCCCATAAAGGCAACCGTGTAAACTACGTATACATGAATAATATAAGTATTTCAGCAGAATTATTAAGACCGCACTTTAAAATAATTTAGTGAGTCATAGAGTGAATCAGCAAAATTGTTAAAATAAGTAGAGGCAATACGTCCGCAGTGAGGGTGGCAGGGTGGGGCAAGGTGCACGCCACTGGCCAGCAGGACGTGTAACCCTGCAAGACGAAACTATTTTCAATGATAAAAATTCTGATAGTTACAACATACAATAAAATTTTTGTTTGAACTTTTTTCGACGTGCAATTAATTAATATTTTCTTCTTGTATTACAAATGTTTATAATCTAGACACAACAAAACAATACACTTCGCTTTAAACATAATTACGATCACCTGACTTTTGATTTTGATGCAAATAATGGATTCTGCAGCAAAATTCAAATGTTTTAAATAAGCAGTATATGTGGAATTAGCTGTGATATGATTATTATTGGCATGTTATAATTGCCACACTTTATTTAAATTAGTAACAACATTATTAAGTGTATATCAACCTGCATGAAATTATATACAGTGTATCCAAAAGGAATGGAATATGCTATATATCTCAGTAAATATCCACTTTAGGGAAAAATGTTTTGAATAAAAGTTGTTTGGTACCTATTTTTTTTTTTTTTTGAATGACACCAGCACAATGAAAAATAATTGAATTTTTTTAAATGGCAAGGTACCCTTACATTATACTCACTTGATAGAGGCTTTTTTCTCTTTTCAATGATCGGGTCATCTTAAAAATTAAGTTAATGCTAAGAGGCCGGAGAATATCGAAAATTTAAAAGATCGCATCAGAGAAATTACACCTGAAATGGTTGGGAATGTTATAAACGGGTTTAAATACCGAGTTTACCATTGCCAAGCTGTAAATGGTTCACAGTTTGAACACTTATTGTAGATTTCGTCAAAAAAATTTAGTTCTTATGATTTTTTGTTAGAAATAAAAACTAATCAATTAAAATAATTTTTGGGTTTTTCTCAAAAAGTTGCTTAAGTAAGGGTACTAAAGTTTTGCATCATTGAAAAGAGAAAAAAATAGGGGTACCTTGTCATTTAAAAAAATTCAATTGTTTTTCATTGTGATTTTGTTATTAAAAAAAAAAAAATTGTCCTATTGTGGAAAACTAACTTTTATGCAAAACATTTTTACCTAAAGTGGATATTTACTGAGATATATAGAATACTCCATTCCTTTTGGACACACTGTATATGACTACTTTTGTTAATATTAGAGCTATGAAGTTAGTTACACGAAGATATTTTCCATTTTTGTTATACCTAATTGACAGATTGACACTATAACTTGCTTGTTGGTTTTAAAAAACACAATCGTAAACAGACCGTCACATTAATTTTTGAAGAAAATAATTTTTCAAGATCTTTGGTATTATCTTGCCAACAAATTGGTTTAAATAGTATTATTGGTATAACATATTAATAAGAAAAACAAATGCTATCTATCTGAAAATGTAAATAACAATGTCCAATTATTAAAAAAAAACAAGTTATTCTTCATTTCAAACAAACTGTAACAGAAATTAATTTGATCAATAAGTACCTTTGTATATAATTTGATACTTAATTCTTTAAAAAAAAAAGTGAATTTCAGAAAGTCTAGATTTTTACTTTAAGATGAATCAATTAAAACTACGGAATTTTTTCTACTCAACCAATGTCACAGCACTAAAATTGTTAAGAGTCCAAAATTTCATGCAGATTGAAATATCTCGACCAATTTAAAATCTTGCACTAGTAATTTACTTATTGTATAATAGCAAAATTTAAAATTTTCGTCATTTTCATTTATCACAGCATTACAGGGTGGTTAAAAATACTAAATTAACCAAATTGTATGTCTATGACGCTTTAAAAAACTAATTATAAATGTATTTCAACATAAAGAAAACAGTATTTAGAAACCATTAGAGATAGAATAACGGTTAATGCAGCAAAGCAGTGTCATTACTTGGTTAGTAAGAATATAAATAAATAATTTCCATATTGTACCTAGCTCCTGAAACATCCAGATTTTTCAGAATATTTCAGAAACGGGACACAATATGAAAGATTCAATTAAGATTCTTAATAAGCACGTAAAACCACATTCCTTTCCTGATTTAACCATCTTTCTATCTCCAACTAAAGTCCCCATCTTTTTTTATGTTGAAACATCCATCCTGAATATTATTGAGTCAACTTTTTAAAAGGAATATACATACAGCACCTACAACTGTTTCCACAACATAATAAAAAAGAAATTGCAGTTTACAGTTTTTTGAAATATTCGTTATACAGGGTGTCCCAATTATCATGCACAGCATGGGAACCTCGTAAATGGTAAGATATACAGAGTTGCTTAAATGGGTCAAAATGATCTGATTTAAAAGCAACTATCGTATAAAACTTTTTTGAAAAAATTAATAGTTATTGCGCTATTGATAAAAAAGGAAAATATATTGAACAATTGAACATACAAGATAAACAACAATGTACTACATAACTGCTGATTATATTGTTGTTATCCTAAGTTCAAAACTGTATAAAAACTTTCGTAACTTGTACCACACGCGTTTTAAAAGGTTTTACAACTTGTTTTTGTTTTGCTTCCACAGCCTACCATGTTTTTCTTTAAAAAAAAAAATACCTTCATAACTTGCGTATTATTGAAAATAACTACATCAACATTTATATATTTGGAATGAGAAAAAAATAAGTAACTTAAATAAGCCATAGCCAACTATAGCTTCCCTTAAAAAAACGTAAGTTTGTGTTGTAAGTTTTTAACAGCGAGCGTAAAATATTTTTTTTAGTATCATAAAATTTTACATAAAAATATTTAAAAATCATTTTCATAAATGTTTTTGATATTTACAACAATAATGGAGATATGACACATTATTATGACTAAAAAAAAAAATTCAAATAACTCAAAAACCGGATGAATTTGTCTCAAAAAACTGCAAATGTTTGGTAATTTAACTCCATCTTGAATATTAAGTGAGATACTCATGTAATTCCATCAAATTTGGACCACCCTGTACATCAATAAAAAGAGAAAGAAAAAAAATTTAATGGTTTCACAGGCTACAACCCATATTTAAAATAAGAAAGTTAATTTTTAATTATAAAAACAAATAAAGTTGGGTAAAATTTACTAACAAATTTCAAATTTATGCAAAGAAAAATATTTTGAATGTGATTTCATAAAAGCAAGTTACAAGAAAAAAATGTAAGACAACTTTTTCATTTTTTCTCAATAGTGCAAAAGCTATTAATCTCTTCAAGTTTAAAACAAAAAAAAATAGTTGCTCTTAAATCATATATAATTTTGATCCACTTAACCAACTTTTTATCTCTTACCATTTACGAGATTCTAATAATAACTGGGACACCCTGTATATAAATAAGGTCGTTATGAAATTTTTTCATTAATTCTATTTGAAATCAATTCAGATAATATTAATAAAGTCCTTAAATTTTTTAAAAAGTTTTTATTATTAAACATCAGCATGTTTTGCAATTTTTAAGATATTGTGTTGGTTTTCCATTTTAGTTTCCACAAAAGTTGATCCAATAAAACGTAAAATGTTTTTTTCAATTTAAATTTAACATAAAATGGATTACTCTACTAAATTAAATTAAACAGTTTTATAGAAGTACCACTTACCCCCTAAAAGCAAAATAGGAATCAAACACAGAGCCACCAGAGCAGGACCCTTCCTCTTTTTCCTCGACGAGAGCAGTATCCACGTGTCCCACAACATGAGCCAACTCGTTACTGTATGAAACTTCTTTCCAAACCACACCAAACCAGCATTGTTGGACGAATAGACATATTGTACCAAAGATGAGATCGAAGAATAAATATAAATAAAAATACTTGTAAAAAAAGTAACAATCCGTGTTAAAACAGTTTGATTCTTAAGTGTTGTTGCCCTCGACGATAAACTATAATCGTATTTCTTTTCGTAATTGTTATTAGAGAATAGGGCACGAGGTATTATTCTTGCTGCATAATCTTTCACTGTATTAGTGTTTCTTTCGACTTTTGATGTATAGTCAATCTCATCACGGAGAAAAGATTCTGTATTTGTGTGTTTGTTGGATGTTTGTAGGTAATCCAAGGAGCCGTTAAATTCGTGGAGAGATTTTCGAGACATATTTGGCATGGCATAGACACCAGGTGCCAATTCTTTTCGGTCCCTCGAATGCGTCGAATAAGTATAGTCAGTTTTGGGATATTTACTGCAAAAAAAATAATTAAAACAGAATTAAAAAATATTACTAATGCAAAGAGCCATTAAGAATACAAAGGGTGTTTGAAATTCGAGTTTAGGCATGGAGATCTCGCTTATTAATCTTATTATGATGGCTAGAGTATAGGTTTAAATTTGGCAAAGTTGCTAAATTCGTAGCTCTTTAATAATCCAAAGAGAAATTGGAAAAATCGGAAACGGTATCCAAAAAAATTTTATTTTTGGTTATGGGCGTAATTTTTGCCATTTACATATTCAAATCGAATTTTTTTTTTGAATTCATTGATGCATCACACATGGTATTCTCCTTCTACATTCATTGTCAAATTTGTAAAATTTTGTTTTGAACAACAACCATTATAAATCAGGCAGCCTCAGTGGTTGTAGTTTATGTCGTTGCCGTGACAACCAATCAACAAATAAAAAAAATTGAAAGTCTATTACTTGTCATCAATAACAAAAGAGCTACTATGGAGACAAGCAAAAACGCTAGCAAGGGACAGACGGGGTGGAGAATTTTTGTGCCCCTTCACACCTACTCCATAATAGAAAAAAAGGGAAAATTATGTAACTATAACTACTAGTACAAAAAAACTGTAATATATCGCTGAGGACTTACACAATAGCTTTAATAATCAGAAAATAAGTTAATATTTTGATTCAGTTCAACGCTTAAAATTAGTTGTGTATGAACCATAGAAGTCCATAATATTTGATTTAAAACTAAGGCAGATTGAAGTGGAAATATAAATTGAAATAGGTGTCCAAAAAGTGTAACAGGAATGTTATCACAGATTTTTTTACAGAACACCTAATTTTAAATTAGTTTTTGAAATAAAAATCACATGCTGCAACTTATTCCTAATCAGAAATTAAATAGTCAACATTTTAACACTGCAAACACACTAAAACATTATTTAACAACTTACAGCAGTAAAAATAACAATAAAATCACTTCGCACCACACAAACTTTAACAGAGAACCAAAGGTTAAGAAGTAAAAGCAAAATGACAAGACATGATGCAAAAAAAAACTTTCAAAAAAACAAATGATAAGAATACTGGCAATATTGATTTCACAAACAGGATTTCCTGTAAGGTTAAAAATACGTACTGAAGGAAATTCTGCTAACAGGATAATTAAATTAAATATATCAAATAAAATATTATTACCAAATCCGTCTTAACTAATAAACCACTTATAAACCTTAACAAACAGATTTATGTAGTAAATCTTTGAACAATGAAGGTCAAGACTATTTTCTTATATTCCAAACAAATTTTGAATTTAAATAAACACAACTTTGTAATTTTACTTAACTTAAAGTTGTGTTTATAAGTATTCAAAATGAAATGGTTGTTCAGCTGAGCCCATTGGAAGTGTCCCTGACTGTTGAAACGCACATATCGACAAGAAAAATGAGTTATATATACAGAAAAACGCTTATGTAATGTTAGGAACTAATTTAAAAGTTACAATTACATGTCTGAGCGTATAATTTTATTGAAGCAACAGCTACTATATATGCAAATTAATGTAAATATTAGCAATAATTTTTTAATAGGTAAGAACATAAAATGCTTGTTTGAAACAGTTTTAAAAGTAATTTACATGCAAGGTGTTTATGCAAAAAAGTTGTAGGGTATTTTATTAAAACAAGATTAAAATTAAAAATCGTCGCCTTGTAGAAAATTTTGAATGATTTCCAAACAACTAAGATTTGGGTGTTTTTTCTTACAATAAAAAGTCGGAATCAACTGGTACTAAATCCAACTATAATTTTTTTTTAAAGCAATAGAATGAATATGTTTTTAATTATATACAAGCTAAATATGATTGGCATTTCAAATAACAAAAATGGGTATATTAATATCACGTTACACATAAAAACAATTAACAATGTTAAATAGTTTTTAATTTGCTTAATATCTTTTAATTTAAACTAGATAATTATCCCGAAAAAAGTTTTTGATTTAATTTAGAAAATTAAAATAACTATCAAAATTATGTTTGTGACATTAAACTTCTCTCGAATGTGCTTAAAAACATGTAAATAGTTTACTGACAATAATATTCAAGAGAATTTGCGTTCAATAATATTTAAAATCGTAAAACAAATCAATGCAAGCCAGAGTTACTGTAAATCTTTCATTTGTATTCCAACAGAAGATATTTCTTAATTTTTAAGTTGACCATAAAAAACTGTTGTTAAATATTTGCATAAGGACACCATGTTATTAGGTCATCTGAATTCTGTGACGTCCTTCACTATTCTTAGGCTAATCTCATGTTCCATGAAAAATATATAGTAGGTAGATGTGAGAGCACTTATTAAATACGTCAACAAACCAAACTTAGTGAGTTATCAAGTATATTTTATACTTATTAGTAGATCAAATATGACTTTTTGTACTTAGAAATACCACTCGATTGTGCTACACAAATAATTTTATATTTTAATGATGAACAAACTTAACTTTAAACTTGCTCATTATTAATCAAATATACATAACAAAGCAATATAAAGTATAATTTTGATATGAACCACACTTGTATCTGTCATTATTAATTATTAAACTCATAAATCTGAATAAACTTGAGAATTTTGTTTTTTGTGTAAGTATCGTATGTTAGTGTCCTACACCTGACCGTAGAGGGACTTACGAGTTACGACTAACAAAAGTAAAAAAAATTGTATGTTGGTTTGACTGAAAAGACCTTCGAATCAAAAATATAAAACTACTAAAAGAACAGCATGCAATGCAAAATAATGTAATTCAAAATTACCTTTAAATTAAAATTTGTACCATAAATAAAAATCAACAACCGACATAAAGGCTCTATAACAGTGGTTCTTAAAATATGGGTCACGACCCAAAAGTTTTATTCGGTTTTACACTTTTTTTTGTTTGTTTTTACAGCCTACTTTTTGTTTTTTAAAATGTTTATTTTAAGAATAAACTAAAAACCTTTGTAACTCTCGTATCATTAAAAATATCTAAATTAACCCTCACATATTTGAAATAAGAAAAAAATTAGGAATTCAAATAGGTCATGGCCAACTAAAGTTACCAATTGAAAAAAAGGTAAGTTTGTCATAACTTTTTAATGGTAAGGGTAAAAAAAAAATTAAGCACTATAACATTTTACTTATTTCTTTTAATGTTTGCAATATTGGAGATAGGACACATTAAAAAAAAAAAGGTTTTTTGTTAATAACTGAAAAACCGGAAATGATTGATATAGTATTTCTAAAAATGGTTCTTTTTCTCAAAAAACTGCATGTTTTGGTAATGTAATCGTTTCTCTATCTTGAATATTAACCGAGATACCCATGCAATCCCATCGAATTTGGACCACCCTGTACATATGTTAAAAATACTGGTATAAATATGAATATTTTAAAGGGAAAATAATTTTAATTAGTATTAAATTTTACATGAACAATAGGCCTATTGGTTTGCTTTAAGAAAATTCTTGTCAAAGAAAAAATCGTTCAAACATTGACTTGATTGATATAAAACAGGGTGCCCATTTTTTCTTTTAATTTTCGGGGTTACTAACCTAAAGTTACCAAAAATAAGAAACTACTTATTTTTGTGAAAATCATGCAAAATTCATATAAAAGAACGGAATGTAAAAACCCGGACATTTTTGCACATTTCAAAACTTCCCCCCACTTCAGTTTTCGTATCCAATGAGCGGTTACAATGTTGCCATACTATCAGATTTGCATAATTTGGCAACAATGACTGTACCGTGCCATAACTTAAATTAATATTTTTTTTTAAGTTTATGAGAAAATTATGAAAATCGGGGACAAGAATAATCCGGGACTTGAGTCGTGTTTCGGGGGCTGTCCCTGAAAATCGGGTGCGAATTTTCACCTCAATAAAAAAGGTCTTTTTTTTTTAAACACGGTCACTCATGTTTTATAATTAATATAAAAAATATTTGAACATAAGATAAACAGCAATATACTACATGACTGCTGATTCCGACTATGTTGTTGTAATCTTATGTTCAAATATTTACAATGTTTATCTCAAGAATATTGCTGTTTATCTTATGTTCAAAATTTTTATCTCAACAACAAATTTAAAAACCTTGGTAACTTGTACCACATGAGTTTTAAAAGGTTTTACACTATATATATTTTTTTTAAATTTTCATAGCCTTCTATGATTTTCTTAAAAAAAAAAACTGAAAACCTTTGTAACTTGCTTATTATTGAAAATAAATACATCAACCCTTATATCTTTGGAATGAGCAAAAAATAAAGAATTTAAATAGGTCATAGCCAACTATCGCTCCTATTTAAAAAAAGGTAAGTTTGTGTCATAACATTTTAACGGCGAAAGTAATTTTTTTTTTTTAGTATTATCAAATTAAATATAAAAATATCTAAAAATGATCTTTATAAATAGTTTCGATATTTGCAACAATAACGGAGATATGACACATTATTAATATGACAAAAAAACACTTCATTCAATAACTAGAAAACCGGAAATGATAGGATATTTTTGAAAACGGTTCTGAGTTTGTCTCAAAAACTGCACATTTTTAGTAATTCAACCATCTCTCTATCTTGACTATTAAGCGAGATACCTATGCAATCCCATCGATTTTGGAACACCCTGTACTGAGAATAACAGGATTTCTTAATAAATCTTATTAATTTTAAGTTTTTGAAGAATAACCGCTTGTACCACCATAGTTCCATATAAAAAATGGACTTTTCCGCAACCTTCGAAGCCGAATAAAGTGACCTAAATGTCATTTAAAATTTACAAAAACGATTTTTGGATAATTCTTGACATAATAAAATTCAATGTATGCAGGTCATGGCACACTTAGAAGCAATTAAGTTTTTGTTTAAAAATTATTCGAGTTTATAAAAATTAAGCAAAATAGTGCAGTTGTATTCAAAATCGCTTCCCCTTTCCAAAAATGTAAAAATATACGGGGTGTTACATTTAAAATAACAAAAATGGGGTCATTTCCGGCGAAACAATTGAGTGCATGTGCTTTAAAAATCAGGTTTTTTGCACATACTATTTGTCTAAAATTTCATTTATCTAAAATCAAAACTAAAGAAAAAAAAGGGGTTGTACCACACTTCATTTACACCCAGTATAAATAAATTTTTAGCTTTCAAGGTTACAAATAATTTTTATTTTAGAGACAAATAGCCCGATCACTACAATTTCTTCATGATACAACAGCAAGTATTGTAAAAATTTGCATTCAGCCAACTTTTTAGTTGCTTACATAAACTAGATGACTCAAAATGATAATTTTCAAGTGCGTCCACTAATTTTTATCATACATAATTATTATTTAAAAAACAAAAAAGTACTCACTTCCAGTATTCTCCTGCTGCCCTGTAAAAATCTAAAGCTGATAGGCCGGACTTTCTACGAAGATAACTCGAATCTTCTATAAACTGATTTTTGTGATTTTGATCTATAATATGCGTAGAAGACACTTCACTATCGGCCTCGTCAGAAGAATAATCAGAAGTTTTATATCGTGTGTTTCTAAAGATTTTTTCACTTTTCGAATTTTTCATGTCGACAGGTTGGGACGATGATTCCAAAGAAGCTATACTACGTTGTGTACTTCTGATATCATTGCCGGTTGTAACTGTTCTAAAAATAAACAAAAACGAAGGGATTAATATAAGATAAAAGTTTGATTAGGGTTTGGACATGCCTTATGTAGCATGAAGAATATTTGTTGAAGATAAGGTAAAACAACAAATTTTATTGCCTAGGTTCTGTTTGCATTAGTCACGCGAATTGGTTCAGCTGTTCAAAGTATTTGAAATATGTTAATTTGATTGTAAGGCTTGTTAAAAAACGTTTGCAAATTCTTATTAGCATGACAGGGTTGCTCAATGTACTTTGTACTTTACACAGAGTTATCCAGAATTTAAAATTGAATGTATCGCTTGCTTGCTTTAGAGAAAACATTTTAAAATTACAAAAACAAGTAGAGAGCAACTAGATAAGAAAGCAAAGAAAAATAACATAATACCCTTGACTATAATATCCTTATTATAGTCAAGGATAATACTGACAGGTCCCCCACAGAGCCGGGCAACACTTAAGTATTTTTTTTTACTTCAGTACTTTTTCAAGTACTTTTTCGGTACTTAATTCTTGTACTGCAGTACATTTTAAAATTAGTTACTTAGGACTTGAATCTCAAGTACTTTGGTAAAAATACAGGTACTTATTACTTGTATTAGTACTTCAGTACCACAAAAATTACTGAAGTACTTCGTAAAATACTGCAGTACAGGGCAAAGTACTTAAGCACTTTTAGTGAACACAAATACTTTTTAAGATATTAAGTTTTATAAGATAGGAACTGTAGTTTTCAACGTGTTAAAATTTGTATAAAGTTTTAAACACAACCCACATTGGGGTGCATAGAATAGCTACAGTTGAAAAGGTTGTGTGTGTGTGTGTGTAGTAATACAGACAACAATTTTATTAAATAAAATCTATAAGTAAGGTGACCAACTTTCTTACAGTGAAAAGGAGGACACAAATTAAGGAGCAAAAAAAAAAGTAAATAAATAAAAGACACATTTTATGCATTGCAAACATTATAATATGATAAATGCTTAATAAAAACATTTGTAACTAACACTAACATGAAATTTTATGCTTACATGCCTATAACTATTTAAAGGAGAACTTCTCCATTGAATGAATATTTTTTGTCAGTGTATTATCTTCTAAAAATATATTGGAAATATCTGAACAAGAAATGTCCTTCATATTGAATTTTACGGCAAGTGCTGCAGCTAGAGTATCAACATTCAATCTCGATTTTTCACTTGTCCAAAAATCATTAGCAATCGAAAAAACTCTTTCAACTGCTGCATTAGTTCCAGGGCAGCACAACACAAATTGAACAAGAATAAATAAATTTTCACATGGAATATGTCCATTTTTGAAATGGCTGAATATTTCCACCCATCTTTTATCAATTTCAACGTGTTGATTTTTCCATTGTATTAATTTTTCAGAATTTAAATATACATTTAGTCTTCTAATTGCTTCAAAGAGACAATTGTCGTCTATTTTAATATCTGGCAATTCTTTAGATAAAAACTCAACACAAGATTCAATATCTGTCCAACATACTGGCGATGAAGCCAAAAAACACCATTGAAAACTGTTATTTGAGGTTTGTTCTAGACCATTCTTCGATATATTGAAAACATGTTTGGTAAAAATTCTGCACTTCTTTGATAAACTTTTTCGTTATGCCCGGATTTGATTCCTTTAAGTCTGATAATTTTCTTTTTATAATTAAGGAAGAAATTTTTCTTCAAATCGAGATTTATATTGAAGGATAAAGTCATTCAAAATAAGGCTAACGTCTGTAGCTGAAATGTGTTCACCTTCAATCTTTTGAATCGTTTTGTGAAAAATAGATGCTTGATTATGTACAAAATACATTAATATCTCAGATATTTCATTATTGAAAAACGACTCCAGGATTTTAGGACATTTGTCTTAACTCAAAAAATGTAAGCGAAGAGGCTCGAATAATTGTAGAACACGCTCTATAGCAGGTGTTTTTTGTATTCAACATTCGCTTCTTCACAAGATTGTTTTAAAGTAGCCACGCGAACGGTAAAACGACTAAAATACAAATAAATTGTAGTTATTATTAATTCTACATCAATTGGCATGGCACATGACGCCGTGTTGATTGCATTTGACAAAATATGAACATTACAGCCTATTCCTAGTATTTTCTTTTGGAGATTTACAGATTTTAGTCTTCAAATATCGAAAAGGACAAAAAGGAGGGCAAAAAGGAGGACATTTTTCAAGGGAGGACAGAAGTGAAAAAAGGAGGACTGTCCTCCCTAAAGGAGGACGGTTGGTCACCTTACTATAAGGTAAATCTTATCCTGCAACATTTATTGTATTACATTATAAACAATTCTTTCATTTTTGACCCTAAATTACTAAAATTTGTAGTTAATTACTGATTCGAACCATGTATTTGTTTTGTACGTCTCATGTTTATAGAAGTTTAGCAGAAATGTTCATAGTAAATGTGCTGTAGTGTCGCTCTTATCATTATATTAATGAAATGACAAACCGTTTTCAAAATTAATTAACAGTATATAATAGTGAAACCTTTATAAGCACATCTAATAAACTACTCCTACTATATTATGCATTCAGTATACACTGTCACAAAAATAAAGCCCCAAATGGCAATTGAGGTATAGTTTTTATAAAAATGTAAAATAAAGAAAAGTTTTTGCCGTACTAGGAAATTAATTTTAAATCTGTTTTAGTCTACCACATGAAGTGTGTTCAAAAAATCGAAATATACATTTTCACGTCGTAAACTGCCAGAAATTTACCATTTAGAAAAAAATGTCATAAGAAAACGGTTCAAAATCCATTTTTAGTTTTACCTGTGCAACATTTTTAACTGCTTTTTTAATAAACTGTAATAATTTACTACTCTATTATAAAGTAATAAAAATGTACATAATCTGTAATATTTTTAAATGGTTGCCCTTACATCAAAAAGGGTTTTATACTAGTAACATTAGTAATGCTGTAGTCTCTAAATAATATCTGCGTAAAGTACTTGAGAAATACTTAAGTACTTTTTGGAAGTACTTGTACTTAAGAATCAGTACTTTTAAAAATATCGGTACTGGTACTTGTGATCCAAGTACTTGTAATAAAAAGTTAAGACTTAAGTAATTTTTGGCCAGTACTTGCCCAGCTCTGGTTCCCCGTTACTACAACAGACTCCAAGGCCTTAAAATAAGCAATTATTAACTTTTTGGATTAACAATTGAATGTTAAGAAGCAGATCAAAAGACTCCATAAACTTGGTGCAAGAACTTGTCTGGTAGAACTGGATAGCCAAAGAAGGAACAAGGAAACAATCATAGCAAATAAGTCAAAACTGAAAAACGTTTAAGAAAGTCAAATATTTATCAAAAATGACTTAACAGAGAAGAAAATAGAAATGCAAAGGCTGATCAGAATAAGCAAAGACAGAAAAAGTGAGCGGCAACAATGTAAAAGTGGGATTTATTTAATAAATTAATAATTGAAGGAAAGCAATGGAAATGGAACAATAATAGAAAAAAGCTAGAAAAAAAACCTGTAGAGTAAACTTAGGATGGCTAACAGGGGTAATAACCAGGCTATGATAAAGGATATGAGAATGAAAAATAATAAACTTCTACACTGTATTATAACTATAAAAACAAATAAACAACAAAAACAAAAACTACATAGTGTTTTGTTTGCTATACCAGCAACTTCAAACAAATAAAACAATGGCATTGAAAGATCTTTTTTAGTTACTGTAGAATAGTTTTAGTCACATTTAAATTATCATAAAAATTTATAAAGTACACTCTGAAATGATACTCCAAATGGTGCCTACAATATTTTTTTAAAAGTAGCTTTATGTAAAAATTTATTTCAAGTTGTTTTGCCGGAACACTACAAGGTTATAACTGAAGTTGCACATTTAAAGTACAAATAATAGTAAATACATAACATAATGATGTTAAAATATCCAAAATAAACTAATGCATTAGGAAAAGAAGTCTTGACACCGAAAGGTACAAGAGGATTCGATTAAGAAGAGGATATTAAGATAATCTTTGTAACTACACCAGACTTTAAGATCAGGTTTACCCCCTTGCTTGTTTAATAGTAGGCTCATTCATTAAATTTAGCAATACTTTATTAATGTAACAGATTTAACATTAAATGTCGTCAAACCTGTTCTGAACTAAATTGGGTCACAAATACATTTAAAGAGGTAGAGAAAATTGATTGATTTTTCAATTTATTTCTAGTATATGGCTTTTACAATTAATTGATCAGGATTTTTACAGCTATTTTTTATTAAATAAAATATAAATTAAGGTACATAAACCAGTATATAAATTGCCTCAAGTATACAATTAAGTACATCATGCATTAGGCAGTTCTAGTGAATATTAAAAAATGCAAAACAACGAAAAGTCCATTCTAAGAATTTGATTTAAAACTGTAGGTGGAAGTGGAATAGCGATTTCACTAATTATGTTGTTTAGTAACATCACAAATTGTAAATTTTTATTGGACACATAAAAATTGCATGATTTATTGTTATTTAACAAAGGAATTATTTTTTTCAATTTGAAACTTATTTTCTTGAATATTTACAGGAATATGTGCTACACACATTATGTATATGTCGTAGGCATAATGTGAAATCCGGCATTTTATGAAACGCCTAGGCATTTTATAAAAAGCCGGCAAAACGAGCAAATTATGACTTTTTCTTAAACCCATACATTTGTGTTCATACAAAAAAAAAAGCTTTAACCAACCTTTAACCTGACCCTCATTCATTTGGTCAGTAGTAGAGGGTCAGGTTAAAGGTTGGTTAAACTTTTTTTTTTAAATAAATAATAAAAATGAAGCTAATAGTTTTGTGCCTAGGCGTTTTATAAAATGCCGGATTTCACATTATGCCTACGACATATACATTCTAAAATTCTTGTAAAAAGGTAGTTCAATTGTTATTTAAACATTATGGAGTATAACAATATTATTTTTTTTGCCTGATTGCAGTTACAAAAACCCCAAAAAAAACTTAAATATTCTACTTTAAAAATACGCAGTCCATATTTCATTTTGACCAAGATATTAAAATTAATAATTTGTTGTCTGTATTACTGTATTATAAAAAGAGTACTGCTTTTAAATTAGGACATTCGACAGTCATCATAATTATAAATAATATTGTTACAATTATGCAATAACAATTATTTTAGTATGGTGCAACTAACTTATATTTTTTAAATGATTAAAATCCGACTGACACAGTAAACACAGTTGTCCATCTAATTTTGATTATCTAAAAATATGCTCACAAGAAATGTATTTAAAGAACACTCGACGTTGTGACATAAAAAATAATTAAATTGAGGTTAGCCACCTCTAAAGAACAACAAGAGTTGTATCACGTAATGCATATACTCGATCTATACAATTTTTTTATAATGCATTTTGAAATAATTTGTTAAAATTTGGTGATATTTAAATTAAATCAACATTTTCTTCTGCTATTATTATACTTCTAATAAAATAGTTCACATTTTTGGCCAATGTACCTAATCATATCTTTTATTCTTTTAATGATAATGAAAACATACATGCTTATTCTACCTGTAGAACGACTTGGGACTAAATTAATACATAAATAAGAAATAAAATAGTTTTTTCTTTCATAAACATCTTCCATTCAGACCATAATCAGTTTTAATTTTGGACAAATAACTAGCATAAAACAGAATAAATACAACATAATGATAAACAGTGATGAAAAAGTGTAAATATTTAAAAAATAATGTATGGTACTGTACTTTTAAAATTATTCAGATATCAACAGCTTTAAGCCTAAATTCCATGGTTAAGTAATGTACAAATACTTCAGAATTTCAACAAGACTACATCACAAAATCATTTTAACCACTTTTAATTAAAACTGTACTTAACAATACTATGACGAATTACCATTTGTACAATGAAGATAAATTTAAAACTTCATGACCTAATTAAAATTTCAATTGTTTACAAAACTCGTATAAATTGTATTTTTAAAAAACAAAACCTAGACCAGAATTTGACTTACTTGATTGTTGTACTACGTGTTGTTCGTACAACGGTTTCTTCTACATTATTTCCAGATTCCACTAACTGTCTTTCAATACTACTTCGTGCAAAAGGTGTTTTCGATCTTGATCTTGTGGATCTCAACTCCATGACTTCAACGATTTAAACCCTATGGAAATAAAATCACATGTACATGTACACTTTAGCTTCACAAATGCATTTATTTTAAGAAAAATTCTCCCTATGTGAGTAGGTATAATTTTAGAACAAGGGACGCTGCGTATTACACAGGGCGGTTAAAACTTTCTAATTTAACTCCAAAATAACCGTCAATTTGAAGGTTTATTTACATAAAAAACTCCACCCACTCAGTTTCACAATATCCATGTTTTCTGTTACATAAGTAAAATGGTTTACAGTTAAAATTCTTAATAAACACTACATGTATCTTAAAATATTGATTTACCTGTGTTTGTGATACTGTTATCCTTTAAAAACTAGTTAAATAACGAACGATTCTTTAGTAGGCTACCCAGCGTGTACAAATATTAAGCAATGATAAATATAAACTGGTGACGTCATTCCCTACAAGTTCGTGCTGTATTTGACGTAAATAAATATACAACTTTAAACTGTATATATACGTGTTATACAGTTGTAAATTGCCTATCACGTTAAATACACGTTTTATTATAGCCGTGACGATATGTACCAGTCTACCATTCTCAACCGATTTTTTATGGACCATTCATAGAAGTCATTAATTACGTCATTGTTATTACGTCACAATTATTTAAATAAATTAATATATTTACATTTAAATTACCTTTCAATTTTTTTTAGATACGTAGTACATATTTTTAAATTTATCATTAAAGCTGGAGTATTTGAGATACCGTTTTTTTTTTAAATATTTTCGTTATCCCTTGGTGTTGCCCTTCACAAATCGTTTTTTCTAATCAAAAATGTAAAAATGAATGACATTTGTACAGAAAAATAAAATTTAAATATCTTTATTAATTTGTAATTGAAAGTTAAAAGATAGATACATTTTGAGGTAGTTTTTTAAAACTGCAAACTGCTCGGTGATTTAGAAAATTATTCATGGCCCTTTCCTATTGCCCTGTGCAAAACTAACCACTAGGCAAAAAAAGCAGAGGATTTAGCCTCCCAAATTTTTAGTGTACAGTGTACACCTAAATTTTTGGAAATTGCTTCTATTGGTTATTTCCAAAATCTATAGATATTGCAAAACTTTACCCAACTGTATTATAATTTACTTTTGTTTAATTTTCAGCTCGTATTCTTTTAGGGCTTTTATGCCAATTTAGCTTAACGCCAACATTCACATGTGTAAAAAGGTCAGCCCTGACATTACCCCCTTGTAATTAATATTTTGGAGTGGCCCCGAAAACCATTCCTTTAGACCTTTACACCTTTACAGGTTTACAGGTATAAGTATTTATGTATTTAATAACCTTAACTAAATGAACACATTTTTTTTACAAGAAATGATATTCATGCATAGATCGGTATTAATTATTGTATGTAACTAATTGTAAGTCATAATAAGAAATTATTATTAGTTCACCCAATAAAAATCGCTTTGATTATGGTAGGAATCATCGCCGATATAGTAGCGAACTATACTAAAGTTTATTATTTAAATTACAGTCAGGAGATGTCGCACTAAGTTTTAAAATTAAAATAATCCAGCGTCGATCAAAATTTTGGAAACACTGCAATACCCGACCTAAATTTTGCGAAAAAAAGGTTTGTTAATTTTTTTTTGGAAAAATCAGCTACATTTCGACGTACTTCAATTTTTTCAGCTAACTATGTATTTTTTCACTTTGAATTTTATTTTTAAGTGTTTTTTATTATTTGGCCGTATTTCAAAATTCAAACGCTTTGGTTTCGAAATAACTCAACAGAAAAAATCAAGTGGAGCTTTGGCAAGTTTTGTTTTTTAAAAATGGTCAAAAATGTAGGACATAAATGATAAAAAGCACATTTAAGTTTTCCTCAAATTTACATTTAACTTTTAAATGCATCTTAAAATCATTTACATTTGCTGTAATTGCTCCCAGCTAAGCAGCCCGGTTATCGAGAAGGGGAAAAGAGATTTTTTTAATGTTTGATTTTAAAGTTAAAGGCCATTGCAGTTTTTTTGCCTTCGGAAATTCCTGAAACGAATAATTTATTGTTTTCTCCATTGCTAAACCGGTCTTGATTTCATGTATGGAAAGAATTTGTTTATCTTGCTAGTTGACCTCAACAATTAAAGTTGTTGCAATAAGCACAGAAGACACAACAAAATGATTGTATTACGTTGTGTTACATTTATATTTGGGTGTGTTGTGAGTGTTCTTAGTGGTAAGTACGTAGGTATATCTGTATATGCATCTGTGTACAATTTAAATTGGAAAAGTGGTACAAAGCTTACTATTAAAATTGTTAAAAATAGCGAATGTGTTTTTGATATCGCTGTTCTTAATTTATAAACATAAAAATGACGTACGCAACGCATTGAATGCATCATTTACTCTAAGCGGGTTTTAATCTGCTATATTATTGTTGTAAGACAAAAAAACAATTAGATTTTAAAGTATAGTTTAAAACAGGGATGGAATAACGTTTTAAATCGTTACGTTATTGTATAACGTTATTTATTATTTGTTTTCGTTACATAACGTTATAATGTTATAAATAAAGGGTGTTTCTTAAATAATGCGAAAAAATGTGGAGGGTGATTCCTTATTGAAAATAAAGTGGGGTCTTTTATATAACAATTTTTTCTTAGACGTCTCCTTTCGGAGTTACACCCCCCTAAAGGGGAGCGATAAAATTAGGTTTTTATTTTATTTCTCAAATTTAGATAAATGTAGGAGAATGATATTTGGTAGATGTTTTATACTTATTAAAAGGTTTCCCATAGTATTATTTTCAATCATCTTCCACCTTCATAGGGGGCTGATAAGTGCGACCCCTGTTGGTTTTTTAATCAGAACTTTTTGGTGAGTTGAAATTTTGCAAATTTTTTTTTTTGTTAGTTTGATTTATTTAGAACATTTTTTTATTCTTTAGTTTTTCTCGTAAATCTTACAGTTTTGAGTAAAAAATTAAATGAGTGAATATGATGTTTATGTTCATATTGGGTAGAATTAACGGGCGTTTTAGCGTTGTCGCCGCGTAAGCGTCAAAATGAATTACACCCGTCACTTCTATCCAGTATCGTTTTATATTGGAATATTTGATGGTTCATGTTCATTCATATAATTGTTTACTCAAAAACTGTAGGTTTAACGAGAACAGTTAAAGAATTAAAAAAACTTCTAAATAAATCAAGTTTTTAAAGAAAATTTAAAATCGCTTGATTTCAACCCACCAAAAAGTCCTGATAAAAAAACCAACAGGGGTCGCACTTTTTAGCCCCCTGTGAAGGTGGGAGATGATTAAAAATATTACTACGGGAAACCTTTTTATAAGTATAAATCTGACACATTTATCCAAATTTAGGAAATAAAATAAAAACCCAATTTTACCGATCCCCTTTAGGGGGGTGTAACTCCGAAAAGAGACCCTAAAGAAAAAAAAGAAAAAATGAAAGACCCCTCTTAATTTTCGATTAAGTATCACCTCCCGAATTTTTTCACATTATTTAAGAAACATGCTGCATAAAAATAATTTTTATTTGTAACTCTGAAATTATTTTTGGGATCTGTAAATGTAAATTTAAAAAACAGTACCTACAATATTACGTTGAGGTTGAGATATTTTATTTTCATTTTAATTTCTAAAATACAAACAAAATATTATATCTTCAGAAAATAAAAAGATCGCCATATAAAAATTAAATTTATAGAGAATAACGATACAAAATAACTTTTAACGAAACGTTATCGGTTATTATAACGTTATATAACGTTATAAAAATATCGTTACGTTATTGTATAAAAAATTATAGTTGAATCGTTATTATAACGTTATCGGGTATCGTTACGTTACGGTTTCCATCCTTGGTTTAAAACTATGTAAATAAATTAATGTTTTCGACATATTCACCTATGCGCAATTTAATTTATATTCCGAAAAAATTATAAAATGTAGAAATCAAAAATTATACGTACATTTATAACAAGAAATATGACTTTTTGGGAAAATGACATGATTTGTTATTGTAAGACAAAAATTGTTTATCAAGGTAAAGTTTTAATATGATGAAACTAGGGATCTTGGATATCCTAAGAGCCCTAAGTAGAAATATATATTTACCTGTTTAGTACAATTATAAATTGAAAATTTATGTATTATGCTCAGGGAGTGTTTAGGATTTCCCTATAGTTTTCATTTCTCGAGAAAAAAAAATTTACCTCATATCTCGAGAATTCTCGAGAACTCCCAAATACAAATAAGTTCTGTCCGCTTAAATTCAGGTTATATTACAATGATATTTCACTCTATAAAACTGATTTATATCATTTACCTATTGTTTTAACACAAAATACGATATGCAAGTTTAATTGTTCATAATTCTTCATTTCCATTGATTAAATTAACATCTTCTTCGTCAGTATCAAACTGTTGACAACTAGCAAATGAATTATTAAATATTTCTTTAGCAATTTTAATTTTTCGAGACTGTTCTAAAAATGTATCATTTTCTTCGCAAGCGGAATTTTGTAAAAATTTACAAAGATATATGTAATTTTATTGTTTCTTTTTTAACTTATTTTTTTAACTTAGTTCATTTTTAAGCTTCTCTAATTCCGAAAAACAATTGTAAGGTTTTTTTTGTAAAAAGTAACAACAATATCGATTCCAAGAAATACATTTCTGGAGATATAAGAAAAACAATTTTTAATCATCTTCCACCTTCTCAAGGGGCTGAAAAGTGCGATCCCTGTTGTTTTTTTTTATCAGAACAAATGACAGAAACAATTTTGTTTCAGAATCTTCTCAGCCTTGTACAACTCCTAATGGTGAAACAGCTCAATGTGTATCACTTTTCCGATGTTCTAAATTAGGACAAGCCATTGCAGCACAAAATGAATCCCAAATTACATTCTTCAGGCAGTCTCTGTGTGGCACTAACTCCGCTAACAAAGATCCGCTGGTATGTTGTGGTTCTGATAACACATTTTCATTTACCCCAACTAATAGTGGACGAAACTCAAAACCAGTACAAAACAAAAATCCAACAGGAACGGACCTGTTCCCTTCAAAACGAATTTGTGGTTATCAACAAAGAGACGATAGATTCGAAAACAGAAATATAACTGTTTTAGATGAGTTTCCATGGTTGGCTTTGCTTAATTACACAAATGGGGAAACTACAGAGACATTGGCTGTTGGAACTATAATCAATAGGAGATATATTTTAACAGCTGCAAATGCCCTTCTCTCCAGCGAATATACACTGTAAGTTTTATGTCTAATTAACACATCGTTTTTATTTTATATGTAAGTTAGTGTTTCTCAAACTGTTGTACGTATACCCCTGAGGGCACGTAAAATGTCTTCAGGGGTACGTGGTAATTTTTGGTAATGCTTCAATAACGCATGATAACACTGCTAAGAGAAAAAAATATTTCGAACGTACATATTCATAAAAAATTATGTATCACAATATCTACAGACCTAACACAAGTCCTTGATGAAGCTGTTAAATTAATAAATCAATATTTTAGAAGATAAAATGGATTTATGTTAAAATTTGCCTTTATTTTATAAATTTTAAAGGTCTATAACTCGATAACCATCGAGTTTTGGACTATGGTTTACATAACTTTTTTTTGCTTAAATTGACTCAAGGAACATGCTCCTTAAGTTTGGCTGTTTGGTCATGCAACACCCTGTATAATAATATTACATGTTACAAAAAGCATGTAATATTATTATACAGGGTGTTTTTTAAATATTGCGAAAAAATCGAACGGTGATTTCTTCTCGAAAATTAAGGGGGGGTTTTTCATATGACATTTTTCCCTTATACGTCTCCTTTTTGAGTTATCAGGTGTTTATTTTATTTCTCAAATTTTGATAAATGTAGTAGAATGATATTTGGTAGATGTTTTATACTTAGAAGATTTCCCATAGTAATATTTTCAATCATCTCTCACTCCTGTTGGTTTTTTTCTTTTTTAATCATAACTTTTTGGTTGGTTAAAATTTTGCAAATTAAAAATTTTTTTTTGAAAGCTTGATTTATGTAGAAACTCTTTTTATTTCGTTTTTCTTGTAAAACTAAGTTTTTGATTAAAATGTCGGATTTTCCTCAACTCAGTAAAAAAAAGAAGGTAATCATACACATCGTTTTTTTTCATATGGATGTTTGTTGGTTTATTTGTACTTCAGAATGAACTACAAATTTTTCTTGATAAAAATTTGTAATTGAAAATACATTTGCATAATTGAAAATGTCATAGGTGATGATGAGAAAATTACTATGATATAGCATGAATAAAGCTTGCAAATGAATCTATAAATCTCTGAGGTTCGTTTTACCATTTCCAAGTTTATATCTGTGCGGAGTTGGATTTTCGGCCCTTTTAGATAAAGATATTAAGACGAAGAACTCCGTAATAGGTGCTGAACCACATCTGAGATTGAACTTAAAAACCATAGATACAAATTTTGCTGAAATTTTATCGCACCACTAACAATTTCACTTCTCTCGTTAATGATAAATAATTAAAAAATTAAGAAAAAATTTATAGCATTATCATACATGTTGTTTTATCAAATTTGAATCATAGTTTTTGTGTGCATGTACAACAGCTCTTAAAAAAAAAACAACTGTCATTTATAAAGTACGAAACACGTAAAGAAAGAGGCGACATATGAAAAGGTGGTGTTTTATAGTCGCCTAATATAATTTTGACGTATAATAAACAATTAATTCCTGAAGATATACGGCCCCAGTGAGAAGTAGTCGTTTAACTGACGTATCTTTTTCAGGACACATGTTCGTCTGGGTGAATACAATCCAAACAAGAATGAAGATTGTTTGGAGAATCCAGATTATCCGGAGTGTAATGAACCTGCCGTGGACATAGCTGTTGAAGAAACTATAGTACATCCAAATTATAGTCGTCCCCATAAAACAAATGACATTGCTTTATTAAGACTTAAAGAGCCAATTATTTTTACAGGTATTGTGTTGTAAATGTAATAAATTTTTGTTGTAATTGCAAAAGTACCCGAAATTCTAGTTTAAACGTGGGGTTATGGCTTATCTTAAAAGCTGCAAAGTTAATTTAATAGTGGTAACGCTATGTTATTTGTGAAATAACTAAAACAAAAGATTTTGGTTCCATTTGCTTAATTTTAATACATGTAAAGGGCAAAAAACACGCCCTTGTATTACTTTTTATTCCTTTTTATATTTCGACTTTGAGGTTTTGTATATTTTATACCTCAAACAACTTCATTATTGTATGCTGACGCCATGTTAAAATTTTGCGCTGAAAGATAGATGTATAATAACAATTCTAATTATTGTCGTTCTGTGGTAAAATGCCAAAGTCACTGCACAATCTAGTAATACTTAACTTTTAATGTTTAGTAGTATCTTTAAGGCAATGTCTAATATTGTGCTACCTTTTTTTTTTCTCTTAATCGTGACCTCTTGTTATTTTCGGTGTCGTATGTTTTCTTAGTTTCTTCTAAGTGTGAAGGGTCCGGAGAAATTTTGAAACTGATTTTTTTCGCGAAAAATTTGTAATATGAGCAAAGTAGTGACATACAAAGAATTCCCTAAAAAAATCAGTTTTAAGTTTCTTAGTCACAAGCATAGTTAATTCGAAGTGATATTTTCATTTTTTATTTCTAAATTAGTTTTTAACACAAAATATAAATTCTCAGCTGTTGTAGTTCCTTTCATCCTTACCAAATCTAATCATTCTTTAGTAACATTTAAATTTATATCTACTCTACGAAAAAAAAAATACAAGTTGATCTGTATTAGATACATTCGTTGATTCATCAAGACAAAGAAAATAAGATAAAAAGTTATTAGCAGTATATTTAAGAGTTGATTATTACGTTTTCTGCCATTTTCTGCGCTGTTTATAACTAACGTGAGCTCAGTTATCTATGCATCGCTCTCCCAACTCATTTAATGCTAGATTCTTAAGGTGTTTACCTTGGCGATGCGTACATTGTATGAATCTAATAGATGCAAATGTCATTTACAGTTAGGCCAGTCGTCAAAGCGTTCCAACAACGGCTAATACTGGCCAATACATTTATTAGTACATAGTTCACCCATGCGAATAAAACAGTTCATGCATTGATTCATGGATTGGTCTTAAACAGCTTGATGGGACAAACTTATTGATGCTTAATGCTCATATCATATTGTATTTTCTCAATGTATTTTCTCAATGTATCTGCTTATACCCCCAGATTTGGTTGCATTCTTTTTCGTTTTTAGCTGCTGTTTTCATCTGCAAAGACAGTTCTGTTAAAAATATTGGTTTTGGTTTATTCCATTCCCACAATTTTCTTGTATTTTCTTTGCACTTCTTAATTTCTTAATTCATTAGTATTATAAAAATCAGTGGATTTAAAATCCCCCTTCCTGTGTTACTCCCACTGTTGCGATTAATTCCTGGAAACTACTGCTGAGGGTTCGCGCATAATTTTCACTACTCTTACATAAACTGTTAATTGTCGCGTTATTTATCCTTCACCAACTTCCTTTCTCTCAATATTTTCCAAATCTTGATTCCTTGATACTTTTTTAAAGGCTTTAGTCAAATCAATATTACTTTATTTTTTACTTGACTGTCTTAACGCAAAAATCAGGTTCTGCGTTAGGTTTTTCATAAACCTGATGCACTTATTTCCATATTTAATTCTTTTGTACCTATTATGATTTTAGATTTCGTTAGACCAATATGCTTGCCAACAGCGGATGTACAGATGGCTGTTACAGGAAATTTTTTAATAACATCTGGATGGCGTTCTTCACACTTCTCAGACCCAGATAAAGCAGTAAGTTTAAAAAATTAAAATAACTGGTCAATGAAAATTCTATCATTTTTACTACTGTTACTATTAAATAGTGCAAGAATAGCACACTATTAGTAAAATTAACAAAATTTACGTTATAATTTTAGAAAAGCATAACTTTGTATGATATCGAAATATCGAAATAGTCATCTGCTATTATTAGTGACTCGGATTCCAAAAATTCTAAACAAAAACTCTTTGACTGCTTAGGCCAACTCCAACATTAAACAATTTAACCTTAAACGTCTATAAAACTCAAGTGATAAAATTTTCACAAAGTAAAATAATCTCCGACTTAAAACTTCAAAATAATTCCACAACTATAAATGTTGTTAATAAAATATCATTTCTTGGTTTATGTATCGACTCTAGACTGTACTGGTCATACCACATCGAACGCCTGTCACAAAGCCTGTCACGGTATCCTTTCGCACTAAAAAACCTAAAAAAAAATTGGTCAGTACAAACGCGGCCAAAACTGCATATCATGCATATGTTGAATCTAGGTTACGCTATGCTGTAATTTTTTAGGGTAACGCTAGTGCCTCTCAACCCCTCTTTATTAAAACAAAAGCGATGTATAATAACTATTTTTGGTCTAAACTAACAAGATCACTGTAAAGACACTTTTCGTGACAAAGAAATATTAACCTTATTCATTCTCGAAGCCATCCTTTTCGTAAGAAATAATTTTGATCTGTTTGAAGAGAATATAAGAAGCTATGCAGCCAATACCCGACATAAAAAAAAATCTAAAGCCCGATTGCTTCAAAAAACTTTCAAAAAAATGTTGCCTCTATAATTATCTCTTATCTTTTATTGTTGTTATCTACATATTATAATTTGTGTTAAAATAATAAATAAAATATATTAATGAGTGACGTTTTATTGTTATAAATCTTTTTAAACTGAATTAAAGCGGGCAAATGCTATTTATATTTTATTAGAGAATCTCGTGATTTCTAGAGACATGAAGAGGTTTTTTTCCTCTAGAAATGAAAACTAATGAGAAATTTAATTACTGTATCTACGTAGTAAAACCAATTCTTTCCCGTGTAAGCAGTGCCGTTTCTGAGTACTTGGCCGCCCGCGTGCTAACGTACGTTTCGCCGCCCCGGTAAACAAAAAATTGAAATAAAAGAATAAATAATTGTCATTGCAAGTATTATATTTAACAACATGTATACAGCGTCATTCAAAAAGTCTGCAACAAATGGGAAAAAATTTTATTATTGATCTCTCAGAAAATTTTATTCTTGATAAAAGTTGGTGCATGGTCTAAAACTAATTTTAGGATAAAAAAAAGTTTAATAAAAAGTCATAGGACAGTGGGTTTTAAGGATTTTTGAAATATTTGCAAGAGCAAAGTGCCCTTATTTTATGAGATACAAAAACAATTTATAGGAAAAAGTTATTTAGAATCTCAAAATAAGGCTAGATTTAAATTTTGAAGATCAAATTCAAAATTTTATTTTTTAAGAAATTTTTACATTCAAAAAGTCTGCAACAAATGGAAAAGTTTTTTATTATTGATTATTCAGAAAATTTTATTCTTCATTAAGGTTGGTGCATAGTCTAAAACTAATTTTAAGATAAAAACAAGTTTGATAAAAATTCATAGGACACTAGATTTTAACGATTTTTGAAATATTTGCAAGAGTAAAGTGCCTTTATTTTAAGAGATACAAAAAAAAATAATTGTAGAATAAAGTTATTTAGAATCTCAAAATAAGGCTAGATGTAAATTTTGACGGTCAGGTTCCAAAATTACAATTATTACAAAATTTTAAGCACTTTACTTTTGCGAATATTTCAAAAATCGCTAAAATCTAGTGTCCTATGACTTTATTAAACTTTTTTTCATTTAAAATTAGTTTTGGACCATGCACTACCGTTTATCAAGAATATAAGTTTTTGAGAAATCGATAATAAAAAACTTTTCCATTTGTTGCAGACTTTTTGAATGTTAAAATTTCTTAAAAAATAAAAATTAGAATTTGACCTTCAAAATTTAAATCTAGCCTTATTTTGAGATTCTAAATAACTTTTTCTTATATATTTTTTTATATCTCCTAAAATAGGGGCACTTTACTCTTGCGAATATTTCAAAAATCGTTATAATCTAGTGTTCCATGGCTTTTTATTGATTTTTTTTTCATCTTATAATTAGTTTTAGATGATGCACCAACTTTTATCACGAATAATATTTTCTGAGAAATCAATAATAAAAATTTTGCACATTAGTTGCGGACTGTTTGAATGCCTGTAAATTTGTCATCATGTGTAAGAGGGATTTTCAGCGCCCTCTTGCGCCCTTGGCACTCGTCCCATTGCCAATTGCATTGCTATCTACATTGCTACGGTACGGTATACAACCGCCGATTGAGTACATAAATTTAATCGCAATCCACTCTCAAGTCGAAATTACCGAATAAGCAAACTGGAGAGTGATTTACGCGTTTTTGCAATTTTTTTTTAATAGTATGGGATTGAAATCCTTAATCCTTGATCATTTTTACATACTATTTTTCAAACTAATATTTTATTTTCAATTCTTGTGAAACATTAAAGACCGCAAGGGCGGCATTTGGCCGCCCTCTAAATCGGCCGCCCACGTGCGAGGCACGCTTTCGCCCCCCGCCAGAAACGGCCCTGCGTGTAAGTGATTATCTGTTATTACTGTAAAACTTTTGACGTTCTAAATATTTTTTCACCAAATTCATTGATCAATGTAATATTTTCAGTTGTTGGACAGAAAGAAAAAAGCAAAAACCGTGCTTATAACTTTGGCTGAATGTAACTCCTTACTCATGTCATCAAGAGTTGTTGCAACTGAAAGCCAAATATGTACTATAGACGATGGCGTAGAAAGTGCATGCCAAGGCGATTCTGGTGGTCCCGTGATGTTTGCTAACGGAATCCAGTGGCACATCGAGGGAATTGTATCGTATGGTCGAGGATGTGGTAAAGGAAGTGTTAGTGTACAAACAAAAGTATCTGCATATTTGGACTGGATAACCAGCACAGTCCGCCCTTAGGAGTGATATGGACATAAAATTACCGATAAACAAGAAAGGACCATTTGAATAGAATTTAGGATATTAGTATAAACTCGCGGCCTCTTTTTTTCACTGACATTTTTGTAAATACACGAATTTACTTTATAAAATAAAGTTTTTACGAAACACATTTTTGACGAAGCACTAAAACATGAATCTTTTGAAATTAGTGTACTTATCACGTATTTAAAAAAAATATGTATAAGTACGATTTTCCAAAAAATTGCAAAATCAAAAATTTTAAAAAAAATGAGCCTCATCGATTGAGTCAGGTTTTAACAAATAATTAATAAGGAAAAATTATTACTGTAATTTGTAATAACAAATTGTTGTTATTGACATTTCAACATTAACATAAATTGTTTAGTTTATCAGTACCTATTTCAGGTAATTAGGTAAATACTCACATTTCAATTAGTAAGCATATGTACGATACTATTAATAATAATAAATATGATGATTTCTGCAGTTATTCACACATTTGCAATTAAATACAATAAATTATAAAATTTTAGTTTCATTTTTTATTATTTTAATTTTTACAATTGACAACATACATCAAGCAAAACGATTAAAGAAATAAAAGACGAGATTGTAGTGGCTACCCATTGGCGCCCTCTCCCTTCCATTACATTACAAATTACACTCTGTCCAACACTCTCTTTTAAGTCGCCTGGTCTCGTTTTCATTGTTTAGTAGATTTATTGCTACAACATTTAGATGGTTATATGCAGGGTGGTCCACTTTTTACTAGCAGGACTTTAAAAGTCGATAGAAAAACTTATTTTAAAGCGAATATTCCATATCAACATGGGTCCAAAAACGCGTCCTTTTAAAGATACAGGGTGTTGAAATTTTGGAAAAAATATCGATGATTTTTAACTATTTCCCAAAGTGTAGATATATTTAATTTAAACCAAATTTGGTATAAACAACAAGTGTCTATTGACTTTTCTTCGTATCTGCCAGCGTTTGGCGCGGAATTTAATTTATTTTACTATTTTCGCGAAAAATTTGCTCTTAAGTTTGATCTAAAAATATCGCGAAAAGCAGAAAATTGTAACTTGCAGAGTAAGTCTTTATTAATCGTTAATTTAGCGGAACTTCTTTCCTCATTATTAGTATGTTCTGTTATTAAGAACTGCAAAAATCGGTAATTACTTCTTTATTACGAGTATTACCTAGCTATATTTTTAGATCGAACTTGGAACAAAATTTTCGCGAAAATGGTAACATAAATCAAATTTTGCGCCAAACGGTGGTAGATACAAAGAAAAATCAAGAGACACTTTTTGTTAACAATAAAATGCTCTACCCAAAAAAAGGTTCGAGTTTGATTTTGAACAGGGCCGTACTAGTTTTTATAAAATTCATTGAAACTGAACCCCCACAACTCCGCCACTGGTTGCTTGTGGTGCTTGACATTTTGGCAGAATAAGGTAACCTGTAAGTTGGTGCTGTATACAAAATTTGGTTTAAATATATCTACTGGTTGGGAAACGGATAAACATTTTTGATATTTTTTCGAAAATTTCATCACCTTGTATCTTTAAAATGAAGCGTTTATGGACCCATGTTGATATGGAATATTCGCTTTAAAATAAGTTTTTGTATCGACTGTTAAAGTCCTGCTACAAAAAAGTGGACCACTTGTATATTTCATTGTTCCTATTTTGTTTTATATGTATAACTTTTAATTCAGAACAATTTCCGTTGTAAAAATTAATCTTTAAAAATCCCTATCTCATGGTTTTGATTCTACACCCAGCATTTTGCGTAATTTAAATTGAAACAAAATGTTATCGTAATGTGTTGTAATACATTGAAAACAGGACACCAACCAAATTTTATGATAAACTGTAACCAAAAATAACTTTCACACACTAACCTTATTTACTTTAAAGAAGGAAGCGGTTAAAATAATTTTTATCCATTGCTTAATCTTAGTTTACCTAGAAGTTTAAAATAATATATTTAAAAGATATTTTATCAATAAACAATCATGATTTATTTAACATTCTAATTTTGATATTATTACTAATTCGACAAATATGCAAAATTAGTTTTTCAGTGATCGAACATGAAGTAGATTTCTGATAAGAGTTAGTTGTTCGTATTCTTGACCAGCGTAACATTGCTAGAATATTTAGGACGACAGCTTTATAAAAACTTAATTTATTATTATCTGCGGTTTTTTATGGGCAACAAAAAATAGTTTATTTTACATACTGGACTTGACCAGTACCTAATATGTTTTACTTAGTAAGATAAATATAATTATTATTCCTTGGAAAGCAAAGTTTATTTTACTGGAATAAGTTTATTTTTGTAAATTCCTCGTTAGACAGATATACCGGGTGTTATTCAAATCAGGCTCACCCCCTTTTTTCTTTAATTTCGGTTTTAGACTAACAAATTTTTAAACATGTGATATCTGCGAAAACCGGATTTTATGAACATATGTACCTACACATATACTTCCGGTTTCGCCGGAATTGACCCTAACTTTGTTATTTCAAATGAAACACCCTGTATGTTTTTACATTTTTGGAAAGAGTAAGCGATTTTGAATCAACTGCACTATTTTAGTTAATTTTTATAACCTCAAATAATTTTTGGACAAAAATGAAATTTTTTATTACATAAGTGTGCCATGACCTGCATAAATTGAATTTTATTATGTCTAAAAGTGCCCGATAATGTCAATTAAAATTAACAAAATGTTTTTCGAACACTTTAAGGTATGATAAAATTCAATTTATGCAGGTCATAGCACAGTTAATGAAAAGTTAATTTTTTCCAAAAACTATTTGAGGTTATACAAATTTACTAAAATAGTGCAGTTGTATTCAAAATTGCTTGTTCATTCCAAAAATGTAAAAATATACAGGGTGTTCCATTTGAAAAGGTAAAGTTAGGGTTATTTCCGGCGAAACCGAAAGTATAAGTGCAAATATGTTCTGAAAATCGTTTTTTTGCACATATCACATGTTTAAAATTTTGTTTGTCTAAAATTAAAAGTAAAGAAAAAAAGGAGGTGAGCCTGATTTCAGTTACACTCGGTATATACAGGGTGCACCACGACCCTGAGATTCTTCGATAGCTCCTTTATTAATGAAAATATCAAAAAACATTTAATACAAATATTGTGCGAACCTATTTTCTACATAATCTAAAATTATTTTCAAATATACAGGGTGTTTCGTTTGAGCGGCACATATAAAAATGTAATTTTTTTAAATAGAACACCCTGTATATTTTTACATTTTTGGATTCCTCTTAAAATTTACTTTAAAAAATGTATATGGTTATATAGGTCTTAAGTCAACCGTTTTCGTAAAATTTAAATTTTTATGAAATTTTTGAACGATACAGCACTTTCAATTTTTTTTAACATTAAAGTTATTTAAAAAAGCGGTAATATTTCGTTTAAAAATTAAATTGACAATAGATTAATTAACACTTTGCGATAACTACATTTAAAAAATATTATACAGGGTGTTTTTTACGCTTGGTCAAACTTGTGAAACTTTAAACATCGATAAGTCATTTTTCTTAAATGCAACACCCTGTATATTATCAAATTTTCTTGTAGAGAATTTAATTGTCTTTCGAAATTATTAAGCATGTCCTATAGGTACCTAAAGTTAATATTTTTCGAGCTATCTCGATTTTTATTATTATTACTAAGGCAATCGAAATATTTTAAAGTCGGCCTTGGACGCAAGTCGTAATTTTTCAAAGAATTTTTAAATAAAAGAATTAAAAAAGCTGCAATTTTAATTTTAGGCTAAAATCCACGCCTTTTTCCCGAAATTTATCGTATAAATTGTTCAAGATTATATCCTTCTTCATGTTCTACGCACAGCCGTAGACGTTGTCTGAAAGACTCTATTACCCTTTATAACATTTCGGGGGTTATACCATCAAAAGCAACACAGCAAGTAATGCAGTTGCCGAACACAGAATATCCTAATGGATGGATAGGGCGAGGTAGACTAATCTCCTGGCCACCTAGGTCACCTGATCTTACTCCTATCGATTTATTTTTGTGGGGACACATAAAACAGGTGTATCAAGACCCCCCAACAACTGCTGAAGATATGCAGAACAGAATTCGTGTTGCTATTGATGGTATAACCCCCTAAATGTTATAAAGGGTGCTAGAGTCTTTCAGACAAAACGTCTACGGCTGTGCGTAGAACAAGGACATAATCTTGAACAATTTATACAATAAATTTCGGAAAAATGGGGTACATTTTTAGCCTAAAATTAAAGTTGCACCTCTTTTTATTCTTCTGTTTAAAAATTCCTTGAAAAATTTCTACTTACCTCCATGGCCGACTTTAAAATATTTCGATTGCCTTAGTAATAATAATAAAAATCGAGATAGCTCGAAAAATATTAACTTTAGGTATAGGACATGCTTAATAATTTCGAAAGACAATTAAATTCTCTACAAGAAAATATAATAATATACAGGGTGTTGCATTTAAGAAAAATGACTTATCGATGTTTAAAGTTTCACAAGTTTGACCAAGCGTAAAAAACACCCTGTATAATATTTTTTAAATGTAGTTATCGCAAAGTGTTAATTAATCTATTGTCAATTTAATTTTTAAACGAAATATTACCGCTTTTTTAAATAACTTTAATGTAAAAAAAAATTGAAAGTGCTGTATCGCTCAAAATTTTCACAAAAATGTAGTTTTTACGAAAACGGTTGACTTAAGACCCATATAACCTTTTCCTTTTTTTAAAGTAAATTTTAAGAGAAATCCAAAAATGTAAAAATATACAGGGTGTTCCATTTAAAAAAATTACATTTTTATATGTGCCGCTCAAACGAAACACCCTGTATATTTGAAAATAATTTTAGGTTATGTAGAAAATAGGTTCGCACAATATTTGTATTAAATATTTTTTGATATTTTCATTAATAAAGGAGCTATCGAAGAATCTCAGGGTCGTGGTGCACCCTGTATAAGTAAAATCGAGAAGGGGAAGAGAATTTTTTAATGTTTGATTTTAAAGTTAAGGTTGATTGTAGTTTTCTTTTGCCTTCGGAAATTCCCGAAACGAATAATTTATCGTTTTCTCCGATGCTGAACCGGTCTTGATTTCATGTATGGAGAGAATTTGTTTATCTTGCTATTTGACCTCAACAATTAAAGTTGTTGCAATAAGCACAGAAGGGTTACAACAAAATGAATGTATTACGTTGTGTTTCATTTATATTTGTGTGTGTTGTGAGTGTTCTTAGTGGTAAGTACGTATATCTGTATATGAACCTGTGTACAACTTACATTGGAAGAGTGGTACAAAGTTTACCATTAAAATTGTTAAAAATAGCAAATGTGTTTTTGATATCGCTGTTCTTTATTTATAAACATAAAAATGACGTACGCAACGCAAAATAATGAATCATTTACTCTAAGTGGGTTTTAATTTGCTATATTATTGTTGTAAGGTAACAAACAATCTGATTTTAAAGTATAGTACAAAAATATGTAAATAAATTAATGTTTTTGACATATTCACATGTATATAATGTTATTGTTTCTTCTTTAACTTATTTCTTTTTTAACTGCAATAAAAAGCTGCTCACTTAGTTCATTTTTAACCTTCTCTAATTCCGAAAACAAAAATTGCAAGGCTTTTTTTTTGTAAAAAGCAACAACAATATCGATTCCAAGAAATACATTTCTGGAAAAATAAGAAAAACAATTTTCAATCATCTTTTTACTCCTCAAGAGGTTAAAAAGTGCGACCCCTGTTTTTTTTAATCAGAACTATTTGGAGGGTAGAAAATTTGCAATTTACAATTTTTTTTTAAGCTTCATTTATTTAGAACCTTTCTTAATTCTTTAATTTTTACCGCAACACCTACGTTTTTTGACTAAAAAATAAAATAAGTTAACATGAACCATCAAATATTCTAAAATAAAATGATCCATTTTAGTGATCACCATGGTTTGTTGATATTGAGTTAAAGTGACAGGTATTTTCGTGTTTATTTGGTGATGCATGTTCACTTGTTTAGTCAAAAACTGTAGGTTTTGCGGAAACAATTAAGAAATAAAAAAGATTGCTAAATAAATCAAAATTAAAAAAAATAATTACAAAATTTTAACCCTCAAAAAAGTTCTGATAAAAAACTAATAGGGGTTGCACTTTTCAGCAGCCCTTGTAAAGGTAGGAGATGATTAAAAATATTACTATGGAAAATCTTTTAATAAATAAAACACATTTACCAAATATCATCTCCTAGCTTTTTCCAAATTTGAGAAATAAAATGCAGTCTTACTTTTATCCCTCTCTGTAGGAGATATAACTCCGAAAAAAGACGTTTTCGAAGAACTTTAAAAAAAAAGACCATAATAGTTGAGGAATTACTTCTAGTAGTTTTTCGCAATAATTATGAATCACGGGCATATTTTTAAAAATAGTACACAATTAAAAACCTTAAAAAAAATTAAATAACGTTAATACATTATTGTATACATATTATAATATATCATATGAATTTTACCCTTTTTTTGTGAGAAAATCTAGGATCCCTAGGCAATTACCTAGACTCACCTTAAAGTAAAACCGGCCCTGTTCTTCACTTTTGTCTATAATTGACTAACTGTGGCACATCTCTCTAACTGACTTCGTTTTCTTCTCATCTCTGCCTCACTTCGTTTTCCAATTTTGTTCCTTTATCATTTTCCCCTCAATATTCATTTTTTATCCAATTTTTGTGTACCTGCTTTCTAGCATATATGTTGTAGATTAGGGTGGATCGAATTTTATTTTTTTATTTTTTTTTTCTGGCGGGGTGTGGAAAAGATGCTCTAGGCTAGGGGAATACAATCAGAAGTTATGAAGACAATATATTGATATTATTAGTGCAAGTACTGCCCCAAGCCTGCTGAATTTTGAAAAAAATTTGCTGAATGTAGGTTATAGTTTATGCCCAATAAAAGTATTCAAGGTTAGGCTATAAAATTTTTATAACTTTTTTGGACAATTAAAAGAATAAGAAAATAGAACAGAATGTAAAATCACACAAAAACAGTTTTAAAAAAAATTAAGATCACTCCAAAATTAAGCTAATAACTTGGTTTTGTAGTCTTTCTTGGTATGATACGACAAGATTCTAATTTATTTCTGATCCGTCACCAATTTGACACATCTTTCAGTGGTTTGTGTGTGACAAGGCATCAAACAAAATTTAGGTAAAATATCAGTTTCGACTTTGTCCAGATTTGCGATGGCTTCGGAAATGATGCGAACAGTCAATTTGCAATTGTTTTTGCGTCCGTCACTAGATTTCATAGAAATATGGTCAATGTATTGTGAGCCAGGTTTTTTCAATAAACTAATGTGCTCTTCGAACACAACTTTTCTGCGATAGTCCTCATTGCTTTTCCTGCAAATCAGCATTTGCTTTTAAGGGCTTAGAATTTGAACCCTTAGTTTGAGACGTGAATCTTTGGGACTGATGTTTGGGAAGCTTCTTCATAAAAGTTTCGTTGCAATTTTTTGGAAATATTGGTTTCGTTTTTCCTTGTAGTCTCTCTATCTAAGGAACACATCATCATTTTTCTTTGACCTCGTCTAACAAGAATTCTTTTTAATGAGTATCTTTCGCGATTTGTCACAAGAACTAGTCTCGAACGAACTACATTTGCGTGGCAATGTCAAATAGAGTCCTGGCGTCCATTTTGAACTTCTCCAATTTGTTTCTGTAGTTGTCACTATTCTTTCTACATTGATAGGGCTTTAGGATTGAACGGTATTTGTCATGATATGTTTTTATTCTCGCTAAGATTGTTCGATGCTCTACTGTAGGTAAGGACGCTCTTCTCCAGGTTTATTCTATGTCAGTAGTAACTATTTTACTAGTGTCTCTTACCAAATCCTGGAATCGTTTGCTAAGGTTTGGAGACGTAAATAAAATATTATATCACGCCTTCATGCCTTCATGCGTCGGTAACAAACTATTCGGGAATTCTTTGCCAACACCAAATATAGGACAGTTTGTATCACTGCTACGTAAACGTTTGTAATATTATTACAAAAAAATCACACTATCAAATCTCAAATACTCGAAATCAGAACGAAACGTGATCTCTTCCTGAAAAAAAATTGAAACTATAAAGCGAAGGGATGCTAAATGACATATCCGCTGCACTACCCGCGCACACCACGCGCACGTGACAATAAAATTACTCGGGAAAGTAAGAAAAACGGTGTTACATTGTTATTTTAACCCTGGAGTAGTCGCGCGATGTCGAAAAGACAGCGCGCTTTTTATTTTAACCCCGAAAACGTGTTTTCACACTTGCTACCACCCCGTGCTTCCGTGCAACCTAAGATAAATATGTGATAAAACGATTGAACCTATATTAGTCCTAATAAATCACGCCTACATTAAATAATTTGCTGATTACTACTACTCAACGTAGACGTCGAATCGACAGCGCGCGCCCGTATGTTGAATAGACATCGCGCGAGCAGTTTTGGTTATTGGTTTTTGACAGTATACGTCGAATCGACTTCGCGCGCCTACTTGTGTTTGTCAAAACTATTACAATTTTTTCCAAAAATGAGTGCTTTTAGATTAAATGACGCTAAAATAACTTTTGGCTGAAGTCGACGACACTCAAATAGATTTAGCACGAAATTATAAGCTGTCCATTGTTGGTACAATTCGATCAAATAAAGAAGAAGTTCCCCTTCCTTCATCACTACAAAAGGCAAGCCTGAATATTACAGCATTTTTGGCATTTCCGATGTCGGAATATTAATTTCTTATGTACAAAAAAATATATATCCCAAAGTTGTTTCGCTTTCTACAGATCAGCTGAAATTGATGAAAGCTCAGATCCATCGATCATAACATTTTATAATCAAACGGGGTGTTGATGAAGTGGACAAAAAAGCATCCTTATACAGTATGTCAAGAAGTGTAACCATAGGCCGCTGAACGTATTCTTTCAGTTTCTGGAAATCTTTGCCATAAACGCCATAGTAATTTTGAAAACAAATAATGTTGACATAAAAAGTCGACGATTGTTCCAGAGAGAGTTTGGTAGGAAACTAATAAAAAAATATATGGAGAAAAGAACAAACAATTCCAGTTTGCCAAGAGGAAACTAATCAAATACATTGGTAATGATGAAAATACGGTACCGAATACTTCAGCTGAAGATAACCCAAAGAGGTTCATGCAAGATATGCCCATTTTACAAAAAAATAAACTCAAAAACTCGTTGCGTATCCTGCGACAAAAATATTTGTTGAGACCACACAAAATTTATTTGCAGTGAGTGCTATGATGGGGTCAATACGTCAGACACAGAATGAATGAGTGAATTAATATTACAACGGTCGTTTTGATTAATTATTATGATAAAATTATTTTTTTAAGGATTGGAAATTGTTTAAGTTTATGTTGTTTAAAAATAAATGTCAATAGCTTTTGTATTTTTAATTTTTATATCGCTTTTAACATCAATATGTCTAAAAGACGTCGCGCGACTAGATTTGTTACAACAGGGTGCGCGCCTACTCCAAGGTTAATAATTAAAAGCATAAACTGTGATAATGTTCCAAAAAGTCGTGAAATTCGTTGTTAAAAATAGAACAAAAACATTTTAATTTAAAGTAACTTTTTTTAAATTCCCGAAAACTTTGACGACTTTGGGGCAGTACTTCCAATTATTATTTTTTAAAAATATTTTGCATGATTAATCAAAAGATACCAGGGCATCTATCGCGCACCCCCCGAAATCGAAATTCGAAAAAAAAATTCTCCCATATAAGAGCGATCCACCCTATTGTAGATGTCCCAGCCATCTTATTTGGTGTGTCTCAATCTTTTTCATAGTATCTTTCACCCTTAGGCCTTATCTGATTTTAATGTTGCTTATCTTAGAAATTAGTCTACATCCTATACTTCTCAAAAATCGCATGTCCTGTGTCTGTATCCTTTATTTTTGCTTTTTTTAGTGCCTAAGTTTCTGAACTGTAAGTAAGAATTAGTATGTACACTGCATTAAATATTTGCGTCTTAGTTTCCTTTGAGATCTCCATCTTACTCCATCTTATTCGTGGCAACGTAAAATTTCGTTGCGCAGCTGCAGTAGTTGATTTTGATTTAAATACGTAAACTTAGGTACAACCTGAATAATTAAGGCAACAAAATATTTACAAACAAGTAACACAAACATTTTTGTTTCAGAATCTTCTCAGCCTTGTACAACTCCTAATGGTGAAACAGCTCAATGTGTATCACTTTTCCGATGTTCTAAATTAGCACAAGCCATTGTATCACAAAATGAATCACAAATTGCATTCTTTAGACAGTCTCTGTGTGGCACTAACTCTGCTAACAAAGATCCAATGGTGTGTTGTGGTTCTGATAACACATTTTCCTTTACCCCAACTAATAGTGGACATAACTCAAAACCAGTACAAAACATAACGACAACAGGAACGGACTTGTTCCCTTCAAAACGAATTTGTGGTTATCAACAAAGAGACGATAGATTCGAAAACAGAAATATAACAGTTTTAGATGAGTTCCCATGGTTAGCTTTGCTTAATTTCACAAATGGGAAAAAAACAGAGATATTGGCTGTTGGAACTATAATCAGTAGAAGATATATTTTAACAGCTGCAAATACCTTTCTCTCCCACCAATATAGACTGTAAGTTTTATATCTAATCAACACATCATTTTTATTCTATATTTAAATTAGTGTTTTTGAAACTATTGTACGTATACCCCCGAGGGTACGTAAAAGGTCTCTAGGGGGTACGCGGCAATATTCGGTAATGCTTCAATAAGGCATGAAATCACTGCTAAGAGAAAAAATATTTTAAACGAAGTACCTATGTACGGGCGCGTTGCAGTGTGTGTCGCTATGGAGCTGGGCGGGAGCGTTTTTTTGTTATTATAGTTTGTTGTTAGTTACGATAAAAAACTTTGTACATAAAAAACAATATGACAATATTAAAATATTAAACATTTTGGTCCTTCGGGTCGTTTTTTTTTTTTACTTTTGGTTAAAAATATGGAAACAATTTGCATTGATTGACAATTTATATTGAATAATTGTCGCAACTCATGGTTTTGGATTATATTGTAAACATATCCACTGTAACTTTATATCGGATAATTGTGGCATGCATATTTATCAAAAATTATGTATCACAATATCTATAGACCTAAGACAAGTCCTTGATAAAGCTGTAAAATTAATAAACCATCTTAAAAGCCATTCTCTAAATGTTAGATTTTCCTCAACTTTGCAAAGTAATAATACATAACTTTATTTCCATACCAATGTTTGTTGGCTATCCGTGGAAGAATCCTTACTCGTTTATTTGAACTTCGGAATGAACTACAAGTTTTTCTCGATAAAAAAATTTAATTGAAAACACATTTACGTAATTGAAAATTCCAAATGTGATGATGAGTAAATAAATTACTAGTACATGACTTACAAATGAATCTTCAAAAGTATTTCCCTGAATTTTTGAGTGGATAAGATACTCCTTTAATACAAATCTACGCCAAAAGGTCTGTCACCACTAGAAAAAAAAACAACTTTTAGTTAAGTTTAGCTTCTGATAGTTTCATAAGAAATAAATACAACGAGAACGTATTCTCGTGATTAATTTCCTGAATAGGAGGAATAGAGGAGGAATACATGAAGTTAACAAATAACAAAATTAAAACAATACTAAAAGGGGAAGATACAGTCAAAGTAATAAAAGCGGCAAGAATTCGATGGTATGGATATATAAGTAGAAGAGAAGGAGAGTCTACACTAAAAAGGATCTCAAAATGGAAACCACAAGGGACAAGATCGGGAGGAAGAATACGCTGTGAGGACCAAGTGATAGCCGATAAAGGAAAAATAAGAATAACAGTATGGAGAAAGAAAATGCTTGATGGGTAAACATGGAAGCAAGTCGTACAAAATGCAAAGTCAAACATAAACCTATAGAAAGTGAAACAACAAAAATAGTGGAGTAACTATCCGAAAAATAATAGGGCTCTTAGGAGCGGCTTCAATTCCAATATGGAATACACAGCCTTCTATAATAATAATTTCCTGATTTACCAGATTAAGCACTGAAGTCTAGTTTACCATTCTCAAATTCATATCTGTACGATGTGGATTTTCGGCCCTTGTAGATAGATAGAGAAAGAAGAGGAACTTCATTGTAGATGCTGAACTGCATCTGAAATTGAATTGAAAAACTTTAGATACAAATTGTGCTGAAATTTTATCTCACCACAAACAATTTCACTCCTCTCGGTGATAAATAATTAAAAAAATAGGAAAAAATGTATAGCATTATAATAAATTTTGTACTATTAAATTTAAATCATAGTTTTTGTTTACATTTACTACATATCAATTAACATAAAATAGACATTTACCGTGATACACACTTTTTTAAATAATTTTTTAAAATTGATTTTTACTATTATCATTTGGATACTTAATATAATTAAAAATTTAAAAAGGGGTACACGGATATCTAAAGTTTGAGAAACACTGATAAATAATAATAAAGAGCGACTTGTTATCACATGAAATAGTCAAAAAAGTAAAATTGACTAATACCTTACATCATTTGTTATTTGCTTAATCAACATTACACTTATAGTTAAACGTTAGAAGAATTTTACATTTGCGTTGTGGTCAAATGTAAATCTGAAATATTTTTTTTTTAACTTTGAAATTGTATTTATGCTTAATTATTCAGTCCATACTTATCTGCGAGCGGTTTAATTCTTAAAAAAAAAAAAAAACTGTCATTTATAAAGTACGACACACGTAAAGAAAGAGGCGACATATGAAAGGTGGCTTTTTATAGTCACTTAATATAATTTTGACGTGTAAAAAACAATCAATTCCTAAAGATATACAGCCCCAGTGAGAAGTAGTCGTTTACCTGACGTATCTTTTTCAGGACACATGTTCGTCTTGGTGAATACAATCCACACAAGAATGAAGATTGTTTGGAGAATCCAGATTATCCGGAATGTAATGAACCTGCCGTGGACATAGCTGTTGAAGAAATTATAGCACATCCAAATTATAGTCGTCCCCATAAAACAAATGACATTGCTTTGTTAAGACTTAAAGAGCCAATTCGTTTTACAGGTATTTTGTTGTAAATGTAATAGGAGTACATTTTTGTTGTAAATGCTAAAGTACCCCAAATTCGTGTTTAGGCGTAGGGATCTGGATTATCTTAAAAGCTGCAGTCAATTAAATTGGGGCTAAGCTACGTAGTTTTGTGTTTAATTAAAATATGATAAACGAAAAATGATTTTGGTTCAGTTTGTTTAAGTTTAATAGATATTGAAAAGCAAAAAAGACTCCTTTACAGTAACTTTTTGTTTCTTATTATATTTCGTCTTTGACGTTTAGTATATATTATATCATTAACAACTTAATCATTTCTGTTGACGCCATATTAAATTGTTGAGCCGAAGATAGAAGTAGGTATAGGTATAGGTAATAAAAGTAAAATTGCTAAAGTCACTGCACAATCTAGCACTTGACTATTAATGTTTAGTACAATGACTAAAGGCAAAGTCTAATATTGCACCTCCTTCTTCTCGTTCTTAATCGGAATCTCCTTTTCGGTGTCGATGTATGTTTTCCTAGTTTTTCATTACGTTTCTCTATCCCTATCTATCATTGGCTAACTAGGCCTTTTTTTCAATATTTTTTAAACCCATTTATTGCGCTTTATCAAAGGCTTTAGTCAAGTCAATAATACATTTTCCTTTACTTAACCGTCTTAACGTAAAAATCAGTTTCTCATGAACCTGATGCACTTATTTCCATATTTTATTTTCTTGTATTGCGATTTTAGATTTTATTAGGCCCATATGCTTGCCAACAGCGGATGTACAGATGGCTGTTACAGGAGATTCTTTAATAACATCTGGATGGCGTCCCTCACACTTTTCAGACCGAAATAAAGAAGTAAGTATAAGAAATTAAAATAACTGGTTGAATTAATGAACATGTATTATTCTTTTTTCAAGAATAATTGAATTTATTAATAACAGAAAGTCCGGTGAACTGTCAGAGACTGTGCTGGAACGCGATATTGATACTGCGCAGAATCCTGACAGTACGTCGCATTGTCCGTAGACTTGTTGGAATAAACCTTACGTATACACAAAATGAAAGTAATTTTTGTATTGCTAACCATTTTGTTACGAAGAAGAGAAATCAATGGTCCAATACTACTTTGAATGCGTTTGTTTAAAAAATTATTTCAAAGTTGAACAACAAACGTATTAAATTTGATTTTGCATTTAATTCCTTATCAACATATTAAAACGTGTGTTAAAATAATAAAAAAAATATATGAATTCAGCATTAAGGAG
This sequence comes from Elmis aenea, assembly GCA_947652605.1. Classification (NCBI taxonomy): domain Eukaryota; kingdom Metazoa; phylum Arthropoda; class Insecta; order Coleoptera; family Elmidae; genus Elmis; species Elmis aenea. The sequence goes on along the minus strand of OX393582.1, from coordinate 10,745,704 downwards.
CAGGGACTAAAAACGAAAAAAATTACGTTCGTTTCTGTTCGGAACGAAAACGAAATATATCGTTTTCGTTCTTTTCGTTCTAACAGAAAAAATTCTTTTTTCGTTTTCGTGAACCGAAATAATAACGGTTAAAACCGGTTTTCCAATTTTTTTTTGTCGTCAAAAAATCAATTTTTTTTTCTAGTCACCACAACCCTCTATAAATACGATAACAATATTTGCGTCTCAACTAAAATATAAACGATGACGATGGGGGTTTATGCTCACAGACAGCATATTTTAGACTGGCGAACCATCGCCATATTAAATTTACCAAATCGTTAAAAACATTAACATTTAATTATTTTATTAAGTTTAAAACCCGTAAGGTGCAAAAAACACAACGTGATTAGGTTAAATTAGACACACGATCTTTATCTAAATATATGAAAATATAGCAAGTGCTATTTTAAATTTGTTTTAGTACTAAAAATCTATGCATTTGAATTAAATAAGATCCTGCTGTAATTATTTAAAAAGACAAAAGAATGAATTCAAGTGGATAATTTACTAAATGTTATAAATAAAAAAGATATTAAAAAAAACTTATATTAACTTGAATTATACTTTAACTTTATAGTTTGTACATACTATACAATGTACATTTTCACATTCCGTTAAATCTTACTAGCAACACATCTTCCAATAAATCTTCTTTTACATTAGTCCTTTTCGAAGTAAGAATAAATTTTACTATTATTATTTCTAAACGCAAATAAAACATACACATTAATAATATATATCCAATCAAGTGTATATTCTATATTGATGATCTAAAAAACAAATTAGAAATAGAGAATATCTGTACCGTTAATTGTGTTACACGAAATTGCAAGTATAAACAATAAAGCTGTTAATACATATTCACGTAAATATATGGAGAAAAGTGAAGCTCACTTATTTCAAGTGAGATTTTTTACTGCCTCGTGGAGTCTCCCCAGCACAGAAGGTAAATTCGCGTTTGTGTTTAACAAATAAAATTGAATAGCGACAAAACCGGTTAAAACCGGTTTTGGAAAATATTTATTTCGTTTTCGTTCTTGAATGAAAAATAATAATTTCGTTTTCGGTTTCGTTTTCGTTCTTAAAAAAATTTCGGTTAATTTCGTTTAACGTTTTCGTTTTCGTTCCGTTCTCAGTCCCTGTTAAGGAGTGACATTCTATTGTTTTAAATCTTTTTAAACTGAATTTAACCGGGCAAATGCTATTCATATTTTATAAGAGAATCTCGAGATTTCTAAAGCCATAAAGAGGTTATTTTCATCGAGAAATGAAAACTAACGAGAAATCTAATTACTGTATCTACGTAGTAAAAGCAATTCTTTCTCCTGTAAGTGATTAACTGTTATTATTGTAAAACTTTTGCTGTTCTAAATATTTCTTCACCAAAATCATATCGATGTAATATTTGCAGCTGTTGGACAGAAAGAAAAAAGCAAAAACCAGACTTATAGCTTTGGCTGAATGTAAATCCTTACTCGAGTCATTAGAAGTTATAACTGAAAGCCAAATGTGTGCTATAGATGATGGTGTAGAAAGTGCATGCCTAGGTGATGTTGGTGGTCCAGCGATGTTTGCTAACGGAGTCCAGTGGCACATCGAGGGAATTATATCGTATGGTCTAGGATGTGGTAAAGGAAGTGTTAGTGTACAAACAAAAGTATCTGCATATTTAGACTGGATAACCAGCAAAGTCCGCCCTTAGGAGTGATATAGACATAGAATAATTACCGATAAACAAGAAAGGACCATTTGAATAGAATTTAGGATCTTAGTATAAACTCGCGGCCTCTTTTTTTCACTGAAATTTTTGTAAATACACGAATTTACTTTATAAAATAAAGTTTTTACGAAACAAATTTTTGATGAAGCACTAAAACCTGATTCCCTTGAAAATAGCTTGTTTTCCCGTATTTAAAACAAATATGCATACGATTGTTCAAGAAACGGCAAATTAAAAAAATAATCCAAAAGGAAAATGAGCCTCATTGTTTGAGTCAGGTTCAACAACAAAATAAGGAGGGAAATTTATCACTGTAATTTATTATGACAAATAAGCTGCAAAGAATTTCTCCCAAAAATATCATTGAAATTAAAATAAAAATGTAAATTATTATCAACAATTTATTAAAGTATTTATTATGTTGTGTATAGAAAAAACTATGTTTTAATTATGTTACTGACGTGGTTGGTGCTTTTTGATTAAATTTTTACGTTTGTCCTTAAGACCACTGAGAAAAAGTGAATTGTGTCGTTTTTTTTTTAAACGGAGGTTCTGTCTTTTATTTTCTATTAAAAAATGTGGTCACCGGAATTATATAGGTACAGGGTGGTCCACATAGAAGGGCCACCATTGAGATCTCGTAAACGGCAAGAGCTACAAAGAAGTTTAAATTAGACAAATTGTTTCCCTTACTGAATGTGAGACCTATTCAGTGATTCTTTAATGTTTTAAAAAAAGTTCTATGGCACGCTAAATATTACTTTATTAAAACATCAAAGCATCACTGAATAGGTCTCAAAAAAGGAAAAAATTTGTCTAATTTAAACTTCTTTGTAGCTCTTACCGTTTACAAAATTTTAATGGTGGCCTTTCTATGTGGGTGGACCACCCTGTATAAAACATTATAGGCCGGCAAAAAGCTCTTAGCCTACAGGTGGCCAAATCATAAATTCGCCACTGTTTTCTACAGAGCAAATAATTTGTTTTTATTCCCTAGATGAACTGAGAGGTCCCGAACAAAAAAAAACAGACAAAGTTGGATCAATTTGCTCAAGAAATCAGAAAATATTAATTAATTATTTATCAAATCGTTGGAATTAAATGCCCCAATACCATTCTCTTCTGACGTTAGAACAACAAAAATATTTTGCAAAACGATGTGTTTGAATCCGCTGCATACCAATTTTATTCGGTATTCGTGCTTTATTTTCGTAAACAAAATACGAAGGAAGTTATTCAAGGAAATATGTCGTGCTAAAATGTAATCAAACGCTATACGCTTTGTTTACTAGATGTACGCAAACAATTCTCAATTGTAAACAGAAATTTGCTAGAATCACTGCAACGAAGCAAAATTTCAGAGAATTGACATATAAACTTTATACAGTTGCTTCCTGCAACAGGCATTCATACACGACACGTTCCAAACCAATTTTTTAAGTTAATAGTCGCTTTTAAGGCCTCTACTCATTAGCCAACTTGTCGGGGCCGACAGTCAGAAACTCCGAGTTGGGTGTTGTCTACACACCTCCCGATCAGTACAACCAACACAGCATAAACGTCATAGCTTTTTATTCATTTTGATGTTAAATTTTCGGTTTAATAGTCCTTATCTAAAGGAATGTGGTGGGGCGGTTGGCTTGTTGGATGGACTGGTCAGCCGACCGTTCCAACTGTCGGGTTGGTCGGGTGACATACTGCACATTAAAGAATTTATCGGAATGGTCGGCCGGTTGTCCCGACAAATTGGTAGGTGAGTAGACCCCTTTAAAAGATTTTGAAGTGCATAATATTGTTTTTCTGCATTGTTCTTCATATCACAAAGACACGTTTTATTGAGACAAAAACCGCATAAGAAAAATTCTATTTTTAATCGTTTTCAAATTGTATTAGCCACAGTTGAAAGTTTATATAGGAGTAGTAGACATTATGTGCGAACCCACAACAGTAGCCCACATGGGGCACCTTAAGTCTACTGCTTTTAATAATACTAATAGATAAAAGAATTAGGAACCCCAAAAAAAATACAGGGAAAGCCTACCGGGGATGGAATAAACTGAAACCAATATCTTTAACGGAACTGGCCTTTGTAGATGACTATTAGCTAAAAACGAAAAGCACTTGCAACATAATCTGGGGGTATGGGCAGACCCATTAAAAGATAGAATATAAGCATCGGTATAATTGACAAAGATTATGGTTATAACGAAGAATCACGTAATGGTTTCAATCAAGCTAGACCAAGAAAGGATAGAGCAGGTATCAAATTTTAAATGTTTAGGAACAATAATTGCAGAAAATGGTAAATCGCAAGAAGAGCTGAAAAGCAGCGACGATATCTTATGACGCCAATAATAAATGCTTGATAAGTAAGAAGGAGATCTCAAAAGAAACTAAGACGCGAGTATTAAATGCAGAGTACGTACCAATAGCGATGTATTCTTTCTTTTCTTTTCCTTCTTTTGGCGTGGCATGTTTTTGTATGCTACGACTTACTTGCCCTACATCAGCGGAGTGACTAACAAAATATCAAAGCTTCTACAAAAACATAAAATCAAAACCGTTTTCAACGCTCCTTTGAAGCTCTCGAATAAATTAAGAAGAACACACGACACAGGACTACACCACGCGGGAATATATAGCATACCTTGCTCCTGTGGAAAAGTATACATAGGACAGACTGGCAGGAGTATACAAACGCGTCTCAAAGAACACGAAGGACAAACAACAAGAAAACAGGTCGATAAATCAGCGGTAGCAGAACACGCCCAGGGTACAGGACACAACATCCTCTTCAGAGAAACAAAACTTCTGGCCCGCGCAAACCATTTCTGGCCAAGATTATATCGAGAATCATTGGAAATCATCAAGAACCCAAACAACTACAACAGAGACACAGGCATACAACTCCCAAACATCTGGAAACCAGTCATCACAAAATCACTGAGGCAGAACAAACCCATCAAGCGGAACGCCACGCCTCCACAAGCTGGATATATAAACCCAGCAACATCCCTCACAAATTTGTCGTTTTGAAAAAGACCAAGACACAATGGTCGAAACGTCAACTACTTCTAAATATAGAAGACGCGGTTCCAAACCCGGAAACCAAGATTGTATTATGGATAACGGCCGCGAAAGCCTGAAGAATAAAATAAGGTAATGTACTATTATGAAGGGTTTCCCTGAGACATGAATATTCTTTAATGGTTCCGGAAGGGTAAAAGGTTGAGAAACGCTGACCTAAACTGTTGTTGCCAATTACAATATTCCACAAACACCCGCTACATTTCTGTATTTCATGTACCTACCGTTACTCAAACCCAAGTCGTCACGACTAAAAAATTCGAATCATTCATTACGAATTTAACTCTGACGATTTTATGTACGATCCAAAATCGCTCGTAGACTCATCCTAATGACGTGTATTTACAATCCTCCACATAATAGCAAATTTTAACTGATGATGCCTCCTTTAAAGCCAACCAAAAAACGCTAATGACGTTACAGTAAATAAAAAGTGTCAAGTAGTCGAATATAAGACAAGATGACGCCACAAAGTAACACATGATTACATGTAATTCAGTTTCCTTGAAACCCTGACCAAAATTAACATTTTTTCCGAGAAGAATAAATGCATCGCACATACATACCTATACATATCATCCGGATATGTATTGCGAATTGCCAGCTGTTTTCATTCCGAGATTTAATTCTTTTGTGTTTATTCACGTCTGTGGAACATGTATACATTATGGACGAGTAGTGTGTGTTAGCAATTATGTACACAATAAGTGTTCAATACAAATAACCATTTATTTAACCACCGATCGTAGTATTTCCTTTCATCAACCTCTAATTGATACCGGGCAAAAGTATATTTTGAGAGGCGCAAACAATTTTAAAATTTTTTATAAAGTCATGACAGACTGTGATAATAAATTTGTCACAAAATTAGACATATCTCGGTTATTTTTTTGCAACAAATATACAAAAACGTAAATTTTTAAGAAGTTAAAACATGCCTTTTTATACAAAGTAATGGCCTACTAGAGTTAATACTATAACTGTACTATACTATAAGTTTACTTCATATACATATAAAAGTAAAAGACGTGAAAAATTAAAAAAAAATGTTTTTAAATTCAGCATAAAAATTTTAATGAAAAACTTGTGTAACAATAGTTGTACTTTTATAAATAAATGGGATTGCATGGGTATCTCGGTTAATACTTAAGATAGAGAAACGGTTAAATTACCAAAAATGTGCAGTTTTTTGAGACAAACTCAGAACCGTTTTCAAAAATATTCTATCATTTCCGGTTTTTGAGTTATCGAATAAAAAGTGTTTTTTGTCATATTAATAATGTGTCATATCTCCGTTATCGTTGTAAATATCGAAAATATTTATTAAGATTATTTTTAGATATTTTTAAGCTTAATTTGATTATCCTAAAAAAATAATTTTACGCTTGCCGTTAAAAAGTTATAACACAAACTTACCTTTTTTTAAATGGAAACAATAGTTGGCTATAACCTATTTAAATTCCTTATTTTTTTCTCATTCCAAATATATAAGCGTCGATGTATTTATTTTTAATAATACGCAAGTTATGAAGGTTTTTTAGTTTTTTTTTTTCTAAGAAAATCATAGAAGGCTGTGAAAACAAAAAAAAGGTGTAAACCTTATAAAACTCATATGGTAAAAGTTACCAAGGTTTCTAAATTTGTTGTTGAGATAAACATCAAACATTTTTGAACTTAAGATAAACAGCAATAGTATACTACATTACTGCTGATTCCGACTATGTTGTTGTTATCTTATGTTCAAATATTTACAATGTTTATCTCAACAACAAATTAGAAAACCTTGGTAACTTGTACCACATGAGTTTTATAAGGTTTTACACCTTTTTTTTTTGTTTTCACAGTCTACTATGATTTTCTTAGATAAAAATACTAAAAAACCTTTATAACTTGCGTATTATTAAAAATAAATACATTGACCCTTATATATTTGGAAGAGAAAAAAATAAGGAATTTAAATAGATTATAGCCAACTATTGTTCCTATTTAAAAAAATGTAATTTTGTGTCATAACTTTTTAACGGCGAGCGTAAAAAAAATGTTTTGGTATAATCATTTTAAACATAAAAATATCTAAAAATAGTCTTTATAAATATTTTTGATATTTACAACAATAACGGAGATATGATACATTATTAATATGACAAAAAAACACTTTTTCTTCAATAACTCGAAAACCGGAAATGATAGAATATTTTTGAAAACGTTTCTGAGTTTGTCTCAAAAAACTGCACATTTTTGGTAATTTAACCGTTTCTCTATCTTAAATATTAACCGAGATACCCATGTAATCCCATCGAATTTGGACCACCCTGTATAGTGCCAAAATGGGAAGTAATATAAAAATCTGATTGCACAGGTTTGTTTATGTCAAAAAATAACGTTAGGGATCGATATTAGATTTTCGTTATTATGGTTACCGAGATACCCCGTAAAAAATCGAATTTGGTTCACCCTGTACATATTGTAAATTACTACTGCTTAAACGTGCACTTAAAAATGTTGCACACTCATCAATTGGAAATTCTTAGTACTGAAATACGGTTAGACTATCATATCATTGATTTATAACCCAAATTGTTGTTTACCGCAATTCCATTTTTCTATATTTTTCGAGAAACATGAATTTTTTATAAAGTGTAACTAGATTTCTGACTTCCAAGTACCGCACGAATTTAAAAACTAGTTATACCGAGTTTTATCTAGCACGGCAACACAGTCACGATTATCGGTGTGACCTAAGCTCCGATTTTCAATTGCAAAACGACCTGCGAAGTTCATCAAACTAGTTTTAAGAAATATTTTATCATCAGCTTATCCTCGCTGGTGTAAAAATATTATTGCAAATTATCCTGTCACACTTGAAGTGTAATTAATTGCGATAATGATTAACCAAATAAACAGTTTATTTTTAGGACTTATATAATTGTTTGCAAGTCAACATCTGATCGATTTTGGAAGGAAAACTACGCATTTATTTATAGCTTACGAATTCTTCTTAGAAATCTAATTCGACTTCTCCTGCAATCGCCACGAGGCCGATAAAAACAGATTACTAAATATTTTACCATACAGGGTGATTCGGTTTGACTGTCGCACCCTTATAAATTTGTTATTTTAAGAGAAAACCCCTATAAACATTACATTTATGTGAACCGCGGGAAATTCTCTATCGAATGACGTGTAAATGTTTTTTTTTGTTTGTATGTAGCCGTGAGTCCCTCTACTATTAGGTGTAGGACTGTTTTAAATACTAAATAATCGGATATAAATATTTACTTTTCAGTTGTTAACCTTTACAAGGCTAGAGTGGATCCATTGGCCACTTTTTTCAATTATCTTATCGCCTACTTCTTGTACAACTTTTGATACTGAAATTTGATGCACACCAACATCTTCTCTTAGTCCTGCTTGAAATCCAGGATCTCCCACATATTTTAAAAATATTTTCTGCTTTCTCCTGATTCTAATTTAAAAATGTTATGCTATCCATTGCACATTCTCTTCAGAAAATTTATATATGGCTTCAAAGTCACGATTGCACGTACTCTTTCTTGGTTTGTAATATCTTTTAGAACTCAAATTCAATATAAATTCAGCCATAGCTATCTTTTCAAGATACGACTGAGTCTGCTAAGAACCAGACTCCAAATATATCGAGAAGAAACTCGCCCTCAGGAAGCATACACTTATTTTATTCATACGAATTATGAGAACATACTCAAGAAAAATTGTATATAAAAGTATGTGCTCAAGCTGAGCATCTGCTACTAATTTTTATTATTACGACTTGGAGCATTTACTCCAATTTTTTGAGAATAAAGTATGAACTCATTTTTATTCATATCACCCAATCACTATACTTTTTAAGAAATCGTTGTCAGAGTGTCGATTCTATTAGACTCTAAACTTCTTTTTGCTGAATATATCGAATATAATTAAATCTCTTAAAATGCTTGGTGTTATAATACGCTCCTCAAAACATTTCAATAATGTTAATGCTATTAGAACACTGTATTATTCATACGTTAATAGCATTTAAAATTTTGCCTATCATATGGAACCCACAATATGACACCGACTCTATTAAAATCGAGGGAACTTAAAAGAAATTTATATCATTTTTGCACGAAAAACACAAACTTCCAGAGAAACCATATGAACAACATTGTAAAGATCTAAACATGCCCCCCTTAAAATCTTGTAAAACACTTAGTGATATAACGTTTTTTTTTACAAAATTATTAACTACAAAATAGATTGTTTTAATATTTTATCAATAAATAATTTTAACGTATGGAGATTAGGTCTACGACACCATTTTCTCTTTTATTTAACACCTTGTAGCACAAATGCCTTTTTTAACTCGCCAATCAACAGAATTCTTTACCCTTATAACTTATAATCAAATGTTCATAAATATTGATATATTTAGTATATCATTTCATTCATTTAAACATTACTCTAAAGTAATTCTATTGTAACTCGATCATTTACTTCTACTATATATGTATATTAGTAATAAAAACGAGAACTAGTCTAAAAATGCACAGGTACTCGATTGAGTACAGTGACCGTTAATAGGTCAACAAACGTAAGATTTGGAACACCCTGTATATATTCAAAGTTCATGTTTTAAGACGGTGAATGTATGCAGTGGAGTATGACGATCTATTATTTACAAAACCGTGTTGGGCACATGTGGAGTGGTCAACTGGTAGACATGTGTCCATTCTAGGAATACAGTTCCCTTTGCCGCAACACCCTCTTAGTCCACAAACCGAACGACCGATTTAAAACCTTCCAAGTGCTTCACTGAACCCCTACAAGAACAACTGCCGCAGGTTCGGTCCCATTTCTGCGAATTATTAATTTTACCATGCAGCTGCACTTTCTGGAACATGTACGCTGTTAGCACCCCTTCGGATTGGATGATATGTTGACACATATTCAAGAATTTCTTGTGAATTCGTGAAACAAAAATGCAGTAAAATAATTTAGTGGTTTTGTTGTGCGGGTATTTTGAGAAATACTCTAAAATGGTGAGCATGGCAGATTTATGTTATTACGTGCAGCCAATTTCTTCATGTTGGCACATTTTTACAAGACGATGTTTAAAAGGATGTATTCAAGATATTTGGAACGTGACAACAGTTTCTCCATAAATCGATGTATATAAATGTAAAACGTTTTACCACTAATAATAACTGTTAATTTATATTAATTAGTAATTCCAAGAGAAGTGCATACTGAATTAAAAATGCAATTACCTACTCGAAAATAATCAATTTATTGATATTAATTTACTAATGTCTTATTATGGAGTAAGTTTAGTCAGCCAAAGTAAAATCATTCCTGAAGATATTATTTAGTAGAAACGTCGACAAACCGAGCTCACTGGGTGCCAACGTTAACGACGTTTTCAAAAACAAAACAAAAAAAGTAGCATATACAGGGTGGTCCCCATAGAAGGGCCACTATTGGGATCTCGTAAACGATAAGAGCTACAAAGAAGTTTAAATTAGACAAATTGTTCCCGTTTCTGAGAACTATTCAGTGATGCTTTATTGTTTTAAAAAAGTTCCATGGCTTGCTAGGTAATAAACAAAAAGCAAAACGGGCCTTTTTTTTCGTTAATAACTTTATTATACTTGATGGCCCAAAAATATTTTTGGGGAAAAAGTTGTAGATTTTTTTACGCACTGTATAATGAAAAAAATCATATATTTCTTTTCTGATTTCGCAACTATATCGATGTCGTCGGCGAACATTAGCTTCGTTGTGTTTTTTCATTTTCCAGTTGCCCAAGTGGAACGGACTTACTTTTTGTTTTACTTTCATCATTACCCCATCTACAACTACTGAGAATAATAATAGTGGACTGTGCACACATCCTTGTTTTAAGCCCTCTTTTGTTTCAAACTTTCCTGATTTTTTATTTTATGTTCTTACAATATGAACCGTTTTTTCATACATCGCTTTTATTATGTCGATTGTTTCTATTTCTATTTTCTTTTTGCATAGGTAAGGTGACCACATTTTAGTTTTGGCAAGGTGGGACAAAATCGACTGGGGGATATTATGAATGAAAGTAAAAAATACTATATTTTACAAGAGATGAAAGTCCAGTTTTTCACTAACGAAAAAAACTGATTTCATCTCGAGTCGTAAATGCTATTTTTAATACGAAATTATAATTATATTATAGAACGAACGTTAATGTAAACGAACCAAATGACAATAAATTATTATGTATAAAGTTTTAATTAATCATTTCATTTCCATAGCGACACCACCACACTGACATTGACATAAATACAATAATTATAACATGCAAACGAAATATATTTAATATAATTTTTTTGTACCATTCTTAGGTTTTTATATAAAATGCTACATTAAAGTTAAATTATTTGATTAGAATATTCACGCAATTTTAGTTTATTATGCTAAAAAAAATCGTAAATTTTACAATTTGATTTTGACATTATTTTCGCCACTAGTGAGGAAAATATTTTCTATAACTGTGTCCCAACCATCCCAGCTTTTTTAGTTTTTCCTTGAACTCTTTTTAGAAATCTCATTTCTGATGCATTCACACGAACTATTTTTGTTTGTGAGTGTCCAAGTTTCACTTCCGTATAAAAGTGCTGGAGTTACTACTTTTTTTACAACTTCTACATTTGTTTGTTTTGGGACTTCTCTATTTCCATAAAATGTTGTTAAATATTCTTCTCACATTTCCTGTTTTTTCGCTTCTTTCCTTGTCCATACCTCCATTATTCCCGATGATCACTCCTAATAATATTTAAAGCTATCCTACCTGTTCCAACCTAAGCCCATCTAAAGTAATGTTATGCCCTTTGTTCTCAGTTGACACGATCATAGTATTGCTTTTGTCTATATTTATTTTCATTTTGATATTTTCCACTTCCTGGTTAAGAGTTTCTAGGTTATGTTGTAAATTCTTTTCTGATTCTGTGACTATGACTATGTCGTCGGCGAACATTAGCTCCGTTATGTTAACCTTTTCCATTTTTCAGTTGCCTAGGTAAAACGGTCTCATTTTTTGCTTTACTTCCTTCATTACCCCATCTACTACTACTGAGAATAATAGTGGACTGAGCACGTATCCTTGTTTTAAGCCCTCTTTTGTTTCAAATTCTGCCGATTCTTCATTTTGTGTTCTTACAATATTTACAGTTTTTTTCGTTCATCACTTTTATTATGATTGTTTCTATTTCTATTCCCTTCTTTCTTAGGCCTCTCCATACGTCTTTTCTATTAATTTTATAGAAAGCTTTTTCCAAGTCTATAAAACATAGATGCACCTATTTCGTTGTTAAAGTTATGGTCTGTAAAAGTGTGAGTAATTTTTTTGGACACCCTTTTATTTATGTTTAAAATGAATTACGTATCCAACAAAAATCCTAAGACCAATTTAAGTGCGCTTTTATTGACTGAGAAAAAACTAAAGTAAAGCAAACCATGTCAACAAGAACACCAAGTAACAAGGTAACAAAAAGTAACAAAACGAACATGACTTGCGTACTTTACAAATGAAGTAATTTTAATTACTCCTACAGTGCTCGTGTTTCAGAGAAAACATGAATGAAAACAATAAAGTGATACTAATAGACCGGATGAAATCAGAAGAAGGATGTGACGTCGAACGTAAATTAGTTGAGCTGCATTAGTTCGGTTAATTCACAAAAAAATAACAATGAATTTAAAATTGAAATACCAGGAAGACGGACGAGTTCTAAGTCACTACGTTCAGTCGACAGTAGATGCTTTACATGCCAAAACGCGTTTAATTCACTTTATCCTAATCAGATCATCTAAATTGCCCCATAACAGCTTCCGTCAGTTCCAGTGTTGGTAATTTAGTCATTAACTCAACTGCATCGTACTAGCCGTGAACTCGATACTCAGTTAATGCGTTATTGCACAATGCAACGCCCATAAGGAAAATCGGTAATTAAACAAATCTTATCATTAACGGTGCATAAGCATGATGGACCTTTATTGCATTAATTTTTATGTAAACTATTATTAGACACCAATATTTTAATAAACACATAGCATGAGTTACTTACGTAACTGTCCTTATAATTTACACAGTAAAATATCAATACTTGTGGAGACAAGAAGCAAATACCATTGGAACGAATATTTGCCAAAAAATGGGAAGAATATTATGGAAAACTACTATCTGAAAATAGGTCCCAACATGGGCGTTCGTAGAAAATTATCCAGGGGGGACAAAGCTTCCAAATGAATGCATTAAAATATTAACGAACTTTTAACTTGACCCTCTTTCATTTGGTCAATAATACTCGATTTCAGGGAGGGGCAAGTGCCCCGTTTGCCTTCCCCTGTGGTCGCGCGTGGGTCCCAATTTAGCGAAAAACACACCTAATATTATTATAGATAGAAGACCTAAAGAAATACAAACAAATATGGCGGAGAAAGCAATAAAAAACATGAAAAATAGGAGAGCAAGTGGACCAGGCGGGATTGTAGCAGAAATGTTAAAAAACGGTACAAGGAAGCTTAAGGAAATGGTAACGCAACTACTGAATAAATGTATTAATAAACATAATATTCCAAAAGAATGAAAGGTAGAGTATTATGTCATCTATACTCAAAAAAGGAAACCCCAGAAAATGTAAAACCACAGGGGAATAACGGTAAGGTCAACAGTCAGTAGAGTATTGAGGGATTTGGTTGAAGCGGAATATGCGACATTAGAAGCAGAGGAACAAAGTGGTTTTCGTGTAGGCCGATATGTATTGACAACTTATTCTGACTAAAACAATTAATAGAGAAGAAAATAGGTACAGGAAGAGATCAACAATTACTTTTCATAGATCTCACAAAAGCCTACGATACTGTGCCTGTCCAGAAATTATGGAAAGCAATAGAAAATACAAACATAAGTAGTAGAGTAACCAAAGCCATCCAAAAACTATACAGAGACACTTAGAATTAAAATTAAAATTAGAAGATCGACATCGAAAGGATTTAATACAGCGAAAGGATTGAAACAACGATATTGCTTATTATGATTGATCACGTCTCATTTAAAAAAAAAAGAAATGTGCATTGTTCATAATTACATCGGATTATTTACATCGCACAAAGAAAGTGAAAACTCCACTCCATTTCATAACAACAGGCTCTCTAGCAGCAAACTGTTGCGCTCTGCATAAACAAACGTGCACACTGCACAAGCGGATTCGGCCGTACAACACACAAGATAACTATTTACGTGGTAAAATAGTTAACCAGATTTAAATTTGCGCCGCAAATATTTTTGTTGAATTTGAAATACAAAATACAACATACATTTTTATTGATGTGGATCCGGCTTAAAGAATAAGATGGTTGGAACATGTCCACAGACTATCGACAAAAAGAGCAGGTGGCGAGGGGGAAAGACGCAGAAGATGAAGACCCAGGACTAAGTGGATAGAAGCGGCGAAGAGAGATCTGGAAAGACTGGTAATAAGAGATCGGAGACGGGAAGCAAGTGATAGAGACAAATTGAGGAGGATTTTTGGAGAAACTAGGGGCCAACTAAACTTGGTGAGCTATTTTTATAGAAACAAAAATCATATCGTTCTTGAATTACATTTTATCAGTAGTCTTCGTTAACTTCAAATTCACTTAAAAGCGAAATAGGTTTAACATGCAAAATCCTCCTATTGTAACTTAATAAACTGTAAATTTAGAGTAGATACTGAAGTAACAGATCTCTGTACAATTTAATGGATGAATGTTGTAAATTAAACTTAAAGTGCAGTCGGATGTGTGTATTTATTAACAGGAACTTGGACCCGAATTTTAATTACAGGCCACCCACGATAACACCTAATAATCGAAGCATTACTTGCAGCATGATTTAAACGCATATTGTTTCGAATAGGAAGAAGGATCTTGAAATTATTTATTACCGCATTAATATTCAGGAAACATGCTGCCATTTTTATTATGCGCACATTTTCACAGCGATAAAAATTAGTGTTTGAGAGGAAGTTAATTATTACGCGGCATTTGTTTTGCAAATATATTACTTTGATAAAGTTGTTTACAAAAAAATGAATGTGTGGATTTTTTTTAGGTTAAAACCTCCATTAAAAAGTATTTGCATGGAGTTCTGGGAAGTATTTGCACGGTAGAATGCGATACAATAGACGATTACCTAGAATAAAATTGTTGAAGGATGTTGATAACTTATAATTAATGTTTTTAAGCAACTGGAACGTATTAATTAAAGGTCTTTTATCTAGTCTAGAGAAAAAAATCGTAACCATTATCAGAAACTTTAGTCAACGAATAAACTAGTTTTTGTTGTTCAGCGACTGGTAGACCTATACAATAGGGTGACCATTCGTCCCCGATTTTCGGGGACAGTCCCCGAAACAAGACTTAAGTCCCGGATTATTCTTGTCCCCGATTTTGTCCCAGATTTTCATAATTTTCCCATACACATTTAAAATATCGAATGTATGGTACTTTCGCTGTTGCCAAATTATGCAAATCTGTTAGTCTGGCAACATTGTAACAGTGTAACCGCTTATTGGCCAAGAAAACTGGAGTGAGGAGGAGTTTTGCACGTAGCTGTCAGCCATCACCGGTAATTAAAGTGTCAAGTCCGATTAGGTTATGTTACTTCGGGTTACCACACGTCCTTTCTCCTGGACATATCCTCTTTTTTTGTAATGGCAAAAATGCGTTTTAATTCATGCTCTTTAATTTGAATTTTGTTTATTAAACAATTGAAAGTTGTTGTTTGTGGTGTACAGAAAACGGGAAAATAGATTTTACGAAAGTTAGTTGAGGACCTTTTTTTTGTTACCCCAACTTAGTGTCGGGGGAAAAAATGGTCACCTTACTATACAGGGTGATCCACACAGAAGGGCCACTCTTGGTACTACAACTATCAAACCTGTAAAAATCAGGGTGGCAGAGTCCTTAGTTTGACGAAGCAATAAATTTGACCCCAAACTTTGAACCTCCGCCACTGGCGTCTTTTGACCGGTCAAACGATTCTGAGCTCGTTGTAATTTTTTAAAAGTGTCTAACTATCAAACCTGTAAAAATCAAGGTGGCAGAGTCCTTAGTTTGACGTAGCAATAAATTTGACCCCACACTTTGAACCTCCGCCACTGGCGTCTTTTGACCGGTCAAACGATTCTGCGACCGGGGTTAAGTTTTGTGTGCTGTAACTTATCAACGGTATTAAATTGGTGGTGGCAGGGTCTTTTGTTTTAGTAATGACCCTTGACCCACCGCCTCCGGGCGCAGTTTTTTTATTAAATTGCATCAGCTTGTAGAGTGTGTAGGTTAATGTTATTATCTAAAATTTAAACAATATATCGTCATTATTAACAAAGTTACAGCTTATTGCCAAAAGTTATTGCTAAAGTCACTCCGGTAAATGATCTTGGTACGGCTTGTGTACACAATACCTATAAATTTTGCTTTAAAAACATAGATAACAAATGCGAGATGTAAATACTATGTAACTTAAACCAATTTAAGCAGGTAAATAAATTGTAAGAAAATGCTGCGATTTATTATTTCTTTTTTGTAAAGCTCTTTATTTAAATTTGTCTGTAATACTGTTTGTAATTGAGGGTAATTAAATTGTAGTTCCATAAATCTTGACACGCCCATTGATGTAATAAAGAACAAAAAGGTGCGTCACTTAAGTCAAGGGTCAAGAAGACAATAAATTTCCTGAAAGCCAATGCATTTTTTTTTTTTTAAATTACCCTTATCGAGTTTATGACATGCAATCTGGTCTTTTGAGACCAATAAGCAGTTTAAGTCTAGCCTAAATTAATAAAGTTCAAACTTATTCTAAGGTTTACCCAATGGTAATCCTTAGTTTGCTAATATATAGGTACACTAACTATTAACGTGCACACTACCGCACAGTCTCTGCTTTTCACTTTTGTTTAAACTAACTCAAAAGGTTTAACCCTTTTGAGTCTTCTTACTAGTCCTGTTGTGTCCAGGATGATGAACAAAAAAAATAACGTATAGACAAACCTTACAGATCAACCTTAAAAGATTAGAAAAACCAATAGAAGACACAAGTTTATTTATCTAATAACATTTTATTATATTAAGAATCATATTTGTTCTCTTTTAGATTAGAAATTACAACATAGTCCTAATAATTGTTACTTATTTTTTCGTTTTAACACAATGTTGTTGTTTTGACTATTTTTTTTATTGTTTTGTTCCATCCGTGATGTTAACATTCTTTTTTACAATTTTTGTATTGTATTAAATACATACCTAATGTTACCAGTTAGTGACTAATATCAAAATGACTGCATTCACAAAACATTTTGTAATATTTTTGACCTTAACATTATTTAGTTTTTGCTAACGTTTAACTGCCGTTATTATGCTTAGTTATAATGAATATAATAAGTTTATTATCAAAATTGTTAATTTCATGCACACAACGAATGTTTATCGTTTTAAATGCAGTTAATTTGCTTGTATGTAGTTGTATTTGTTTACTTGTTATTCAAAATAATTTAGTGCTATTAGATAAAGTTGTCGTGAACTTGTTATTCCTACTTTGTGTTTGATTACCTTATACACATATCAAATATTTGGTTTTATCTTCTTGGCACGTAATACAAAAGTAGCATTGTTTCCGAAAAAAGCGTAGAATTGTTGATTTTAACGGAAATAAACTACGTTCCTGATCATATTTTATCCTAAATTACATCACGGTTTAAATCTTTCTTTACGCTATGTTTCTATTCCTAAATCGTTAGATCTGAATCATGTTTTATATTCTTAAAAGCCGATTGCTAAAATATTAAATATTAAACCTGTATTACGTCGTATGACTGGAAGATCAGTAGGTACTAATTTTTTAATTTTTTTTTGTATTTATTGTATTTTCTTACATACTGTCCTGGAACATTCATTAATAGTAGTATACAGTGACAGTGGTGACTGCGCGCAAAATTAAGATGTGTGTATAGATTGATTGATTGTATAGATTAAATTAACTAAAATATACTAAAGTAAATAATGGCTTCTAACATATGGCAACATTCATTAAATTAAATTAATGTAAGATTAAAGGGATTAAGTTAGATAAATTGCAGTTTAGAATCTTTTTGGTAGGTCCGATCGGTCGTGTCGTTTTACCTCTTCATCGGCCGGGTCTTCAAAAGATCTGCTGCTATGGCGTTGGGGTAGATCTTGATTCTTTCGCGGTATTTGATGCTATATGGTTTGATGGTTTTATCAATCTTTAAGGCCTTCATGAAGAGCATGGTTTATAACGTATGATGGTGCGTTTGATATTATTCTTAGCACCTTTGATTGAAATCGTTGTATTTTGGCCAGGCTGGAGTTGCTGGCTGCTCACCAGATTTGTATACCGTATTGGAATAATGATGGCCTTGTAAACGATTAGCTTGCTCTTAAGTTAGACCTGGGAGTTACATCCAAGTAACCAGTAATATTTTCTAAATGTGTGACCCAATTGCAGTCTCTTGTACCATTTGTGAGTACCTACCCCAAGTTAGGGGTCTGTCAAGGTGAATACGGAGGTATTTGGTCTCACCTTTTTGTGCTAGATGCATTTCATTGAGTTGGACTGGGGGGCACGAAACCTTTCTGGTTGTGAATGTGACCTGCACTGATTTTTGTACATTAATAAATTCGGATGCGCCATAATTTCATCCATTTTCCCAGTTTATTCAAGTGTAGCTGTAGGTTTCTTGAGGCTACGTTTGGATGATGGTGGGAAGCCATTATGGCAGTGTCGTCCGCAAACGTTGCTAGAATCGTGCTATTTTTGTTGTCAGTAGTAATATATCAAGAGCTTGTGATTTTGCTTACCAAATTCTCAATAATTGCGAAAGTTTGTTGCTTGGTAATAACTCGAAAAAAATAACGTTATCAAAATAACGAGCAAGCAGCTCAAAAGATTTGTCTTCAAATTGTCGAGATATGTAACACATAAACAATTGATCTTAAGTTCTTTAGCGAAAATATCACGCAAAATTATAAACACTTGGTATCATTTGGATAGACTATCTACTTCTACAGAATAAATTATACGATATAGCTTTTACATGTTGTCATTGAAATAAAATTATTATCTGCTGTCATATAGACTTTCAAATATTTATGTCAAATATTTAAAGATAATTTTTTTGAGCAAATGCTATCAAAATGTACTTTCATAATTACATTTGTTTTTAGTAGAGGGTTGATCTGAATAACAATTTTTTTACCATCTCCTATTTTTGGGTTATCTTCGAAGAATATTATTTTAATGATGTGTCAAAACTTCGTTACCTACTATAAAGATAATAATTTATACAAGGCGTAAACTTAGTAATTTTAATGGTAAAATTTTAAAAGTTGTATATTATCTCCCTAATTATTTTAGAAAAAAAGTGCAAATAGGTTTTTTGTAAAGAAACAAATTCTGTGTCTACAAATGTAATCAATATTAATTTTTAGTTTCCCAGTAACTGAAAATTGAGAAAATTACAAAACGCCGTTTTGACAAAAATCTGTAGTGCCTTGGAATTATGTTATGACAACTGTCCATTTTGAGCCGGTGTTGATGATGAATTTCGTCTTACGAAGTCAACAGCTTTTCGCACACTTTTGCCATTTCCAACACCGTATCTTTTTCAAACCGGAATTTCTGCAGAGGCTGCCTTAAAAACAAAATACAGATCTTAGCTAAATATAAAAAGCGAACCAAAGGTGCCAATCCCATGAAAAACTTTGCTCTGCAAAACAGGCACAAGGGAGCCATTAATTTTTTAATTCTCTTTAACTTTTAAATTTTAATTTAGTTGCCCGGTAATTTTGCAATATTTATAATATGTAACCATACCATAAACGTTACAAGTTTATGCAATGCAATGTATTTTATTTACAATTAAAGTAATAATTGATTTAAAATTTATTATTTTATTTTAAGAATGTATTTTTTTGTTTTTTTGTTGTTGTTCAATAAGTATTTTTGCTTGAATTTCCACTGTTCTTCCAGCCTCCCTTCAAATATTTCGCGCTTCCCTGGTGGGGCTTCCAGGTTGAGAATCACTGGCTCAAGTTATAAGTTAACATAAACAAATGTCTTTAATTCAATGCCGTTTTGCTACTAATGATAGAATGTATGTGCGTTTTTTTTTGTGAAGTTTTTGCAATTTACTCAAGTTCGGTGTTCTTCTTATAGAAATAACACGCCATAAATTTGTCACAATGACAAAAAGCGATAAAGTGTTAATTTAACACGAAATTTAAGATAAAATTGACACCAGATTGTCCAAGTACACCAAGCCCAATACACCGATCGATTTTTTACTGTGTAAATTCTGTGGTTAAAAGTCTTTGGTACGATGAACGACGACATTATATTCTAAACATGGGCTACTCTCTTGCTAATGATTATTATGTGGCGCTGGTCGCTGTGGCTATAATTAGAAATTCATATGTAATGTATCGTTTTTGCGCAAGATCAAATTCTTGAGAACCAAGTGTCTAAGTTCAGTAATTACACGGTCATTACCCGTTTACGGGTCGCGCCTAGGTCGTTGATTACAAACATATTTTAAAAATTATTTCTTGAAATTTACGTGCTCGGATCCATTAATCAAGCAGAATTAACTGCATATTCTTACGAGGATTAACTTCATTCAGCTGTTAAATAAGAGAAATGAGTATTACACTTCTTGGAAGCGGATGCATGCAGGGCCGTTTTTTCGCCTAAGAACATGAGGCAAATGTCGGGAGCTTGTCATTTAGGGGGCCCGAACAGGGTCGGCCCAAGGGCGGTGCGAACGGTGCGACTGTACAAGACCCCGCGGTTACCAAGGCCCCGCGCGATAATGTTGCTGATAATTTTTAAGATATTAGAAATTCAATCAGTCGAAAATAAACTTTCTTCGTTTGAATTTTTATTGAGTTTGGTTATTTGGTACGATTTATTAAAACAAGTAAATTTAGCAAGTAAGGTATTTCAAAGTTCTGGTTCTGATATTGATATTCGGACCGCGAATTCCCATTTAAAAGACAACTGTCGCGAATCTGGATTTAAAATTCCTGTAATTAATGCCAAGAAACTTGCTGCAGAATTAAAAATAGAACCAAAATTTAAAATACAAAGAACTGAACGAAAAACAAAACATCATCGAGAGAAAATTATTTTCGTTTTGAATACTTTTTGTATTATACTCCTAAGTTTGTTGATGTTAATCGATATTAATAACATTTCCTAGACAAAAGATCTAATTATAAAAAGGTTATTAATACGGAAGACTTTGACAAAAAATGCATCATTTTGTAAAATGTAGTTTTTAAGAATAATGTGAAAACTCCTCATAATTTCTATAAATTCATAATTAATAATCCTATTTCTTTAACTTTAACTATGTTGAGAACTTGCTTAACATTTTCAATTAGTAATGCGACTGGTAAACGTAGTTTTTATGATTTAAAACCATTTAAAAATTATCTTTACAGTATATTGTGACCTAAAATGCTCAACTCTTTTGAATAAGTAGACAATTTTAATTACTTACGAGTCACAATAAGCAACAATACGAAAGAAAAAAATGAAGTAAAAAAAATATATCTAAGGACTCGAGATGTGTTGGAGCATTTAGACTAGTGCTGGACTCGAAGAACATATTATCCAGAAATGCAAAAGTAAGAATAAATAAATCAGTAGTAAGTACGAGGGAGAGCAGTTAAAGAGACTAGGGCGATGACGACAGACAGGAAGAAATGGAAAGGATGAGTGGATAACCACCAAAAGCCGACGTCATAAGGCAAAAGGCGTTAGGTGGTGCGGAGGGAAACCGCAGGAGAGAAAGACCTAGTACTAAGTAGATGAAAGCGGTAGAGAGAGATCCGAAATGACTGGAAATTGGAGACGGAAAGCAAGTGATAGAGAGAAATGGAGGAGGATTTGTGGAGAAGCCATGGGCCAACTTGGCCTGGAGAGCTAATTTTATTTATTTACTTTACATTACCAATGAGTTAGGCGGCTGGTAAACATATTTTTTTTGTTTTAAAATGGATTCAAAACTATCCTCGCAGTACATTGTCGCATGAAAAACCCAATTCTTTACATCACTTTTATATACTGAGCAAAAAACATTTAAAAATATTGTGGATGAAGGTATTATCAATACACTTGCGAAGAAAAAGTGTTAAAAACGTATATACATGGGGGTCCACATAGAAGAACCACTATTGGGATCTCGTAGACGGTAAGAGCAACAAAGAAGTTTAATTTGATAAATTGTTCCCCTTCCTGACAAGGGAACCTCTTTGGTGGTACCTACTAAAGTCGGTGGATGGGACTAAAATTTCTGAAAGAAGATCGTGGTTGAAGAAGAGTACCATAACTTTTTTGACCCCGGAAACTTAAAATTTACCGTTGAAACTCAATTTTTATTATTGAAAAATTGCACGAAATCGGTTAAACTGTTAAAGGTATGAAGTTAACATAAACTCGTAAATGTTTTATCGACAATATAATTACACAAGTATTTTACGTTTAATAATTTTATGGTTAGGCTTATTACATGTTAATAGAGTTACTGAAATAAATTCAAGATAAACTAATTTCAAAAATTCTACTTCTTCCAATGACTTTACTCTATCTTATTTCACAATATACCTATACATCAATTTTTTATCACTTTGTTAAAGACGTTCTAAATTGGTCTAAGGACCCAGAAGCGGCTAAGACGACCCTGGATGCATGCTGCGAACTTCTATGAAGAGTTAGGAAATGCAAACCTCTTCTTCGAAAGCTTTCATTTGCCATCCTTGTGCTCGTTAAATAAAACGAAAACGAATAACGAATTCATTGTAATTGGATTTGCAACGTGCCGTCGTGTTGCCAACCCAATTAATTGTGTTGCAACCATTAATATAATGAAACGACGCAACGGGACTATCGTGTTTATAGACACAAGTAGCGTTGATGTTTCCATGAATCAATTAACAATCAAATGCAAACAGCATCAAAATGTAAATACATTTTGCAGGCTTTATTTGCTTTATGTAAATGTAAATTATACCAACACGAACTAAAATAACATCGCATCAAATAGGCATTTAATGATTGGTTTATCCGGTGAAAATGTGGTTTCGTTTTTGAACCGTTAATTTGACAAAAATCACTTTAAAAGTAACTATTTGAATAATTGAGCATACTTTTCAAATAAATAATAAATATTTGTCATTACTTTTCATGAAAGGATAACGAGGTCCAAATTCGCGGGTCGCGACCCCTAAGGGGGAGGAAAATATGTTAAGGAGGGCGGTAAGAAAAGTGTTCTAATAGTGATGGTAGAAATACTAAAATAATATATATTGGTGAATAACAAAAAGAAAGAAAAAAGAATATTTGACATACACGTGCATCGTAATTGAACTATGTGTTTTTTACTTTCCTGGTATTATCCTTGTCTAACAACTTAGAAAATTATTGCTTCATTATATAACATAGTTCCCTGAGGAAGTCAATAAAACCTATATTGACGAAACATGTCGGAATCAATGTAAATTGAAACAATATATTAAAAAACTTGTTTAAAACCAGCTAAAAAACTTTTGTTTTTTTAATAACACATCTGTCAATCATAAAATAACAGGACAACTTAAATTAATTATTCTTACATGTAAACATAGATAATATTATAATAATGATATTAAAGGTACATTGTAAAGATATATATAATACTAAAAATTAAATATGAAATATATATAAATATAAATGAAATTAAAAAAATGAAATCATTAAAAAACATTTATTTTGCTAGTGCGATATTTGTTTCTCCACTCTTTCACTTAGCTTTTTCAATCGATCTCAATTTGGGTATTTGCACATCGTAATTGGTGTTGCAGGTTAGCGTCCGTTATGTTTGAGCGTGTTTTGTGTTTGGTCAATTTCATTTTCGAAAAAAACGATTCGCAGGTGTAAGTTGAACCAAAAGCGCTAACAACTTTTTGTGCCAGATATCTCAAATTGGAAAATTTCTCTTTTGTGACGTAAGTGTTATAAAATTCTATTTTTGATTCTGATGTTTCAAAAATGTGTTTCAATTCAATATTGCACTTTAAGTCAACCAGTTCCATTTGGAGATATTCTAGGGCCGACTCGATTTCAACATGAAAGGGAGAGGAATATATTTCAAAAATTTTGTTGTATTTGTCTAATTCTAAATTACTGAATCGGCTTTCAAAAGCAGCTGTAAGTTTTCTTATTTCTTTTGCATATTTGATGTAATTGTTACATTTTGATTTCTTAAATTCTTTCAACAATGGAAAGTGGTGAGCGTTATTACTTTTCAATTGCGATTCAAATAACAATAATTTCTTAATATTTGAATATTTGGATGCACAAATAATGTATTTTTTTAATACGTTGGTTTTCACTACTTTGGCCATTATAAAATAAATAACTTTTGTAAAAGTGTGAAGAATCTCGCGGGCCGGAAAAATGTTCAAGGCGGGCCGCGGGTTGGCCACCCCTCTAGGAGCTTCAACACCTCGGTGTTGCCATGGAAGTGAAGTCTTCTCTCGTGCTTTTCTGCGAACTTTTTGATCTCTTCTCTGATTGTTGGAATCTTCAAACCTCTGTGTAGGTAGTTATTCCGATCGTACCATGGAGCATCGACAATACCTCGGAGCACTCTATTTTGAAAGACTCTGGTGCTTTTGGCTGCACATCCCCAGAGCTGAACCGTATACCTAAGTCCAGACTGGTTTTAGGATTTGTTTGTATAGTAGTAAGTATGTAGTAACTTATTATGCACAGACAATTGTGAATTTCTTCCAATCAGAGAGTTTTTTTTTTTTTTGTATTTAAGGTCAACTTCTTTTTTTTTTAAATTTGTTCTTTCCAACGAAGACGAATATCCAGATTCATTCCCAAGTATTTGGTTGTATCGCAATGTGGAATTTCGGCATGGTTTATTGGTATCGGAAATTGTTCACTTTGCTTGTAGTCAAAGTCAATATGCCCTGCTTTACTCTCGTTGATTCTTACACTCCACCTCTTAGTCCAATCGGTTACTCTGTTGCATGCTTCTTAAAGTTTGGCAGCTGTTTCTACATTGTCAGTCATTACCAATTGCCAAGATGGCTGTATCGTCAGCAAAAGTTGCAATTGTGACGTTTTGAATCTGTGGAATGTCGCAAGTGTACAACAAATATAAAATAGGTTCCAAAACATTGCCTTGGGGTACTCCTGCATTTATATTTCTCATCTTCAAGTACTCTCTCTCTTGATTGAGACGAAACATTCGATCGGATATGTAAGATTTTAATTTTTGCAACATTTATATAAATTCATCGTAAAACAAATAGTAGGTATTACATGTTGGATTTATTCTATCCCTTTGTTATTGATTAATCTATTGTTAGTTTTTAAATATTTGAATGGTAATCATGGGTAATAACTTATACTATGCGTTCTATGGATTGGTAAAGTCTAACAGCATAACTTAGGGTAATAAAATTAAATGGCGAAATAAAACAAATATTTAAACAGTGTAAACGGGAGCCATAAAGTTAAACTATGTATATAAGTTATAAATTGCGCTGTATTATATATGTTTTTTTTTTTCAAGGAAGCAGGCCATAAATAATGAGAATTATCTTGCTTACTACCGAACTATTACTTCGTGCTTTTAAAAATGTAATTAAAAAGCGATTAGCAAGAGAAACGAGCAATAAAAGACAAACTAACTTTGTGATATATGAAAATGTTAGTTAAATTACTTTAATCTGTTGTTTATAAAGAAAGGGTGGTTCAATATTTAACGTAAATCTATTATAGACAAATGTTTGGTTATTAAAAAAACACAACAAAAACTCATTATACAGCAAATTTTTAGGGCACTGTTTCGTAGATAAAATGAAACAAATGAATTAAATTCTTCAGTAGTACATGTTTGTTAAATACAGGGTGATCCACATAGAAGGGCCACTATTGGGATCTCGTAGACGGTAAGAGCTACAAAAATGTTTAAATTAGACAAATTTGCTTCATGGCACGCTATATAATAGATAATAGATAACAGAAAAGAATCGCCAAGAGAACTGGAATTATTAGGAATACCTGGGAAACTAATAACACTGCTAGAAATGACCCTAAATAACACAACTGCAAAAGTGAGTTTCCAAGGAATAACAACGGAATCCTTTAAGGTAAACACAGGTGTAAAACAAGGACTCACTATGCCCCACCATATTTAGCTTAATACTAGAAGGCGTAATACGAAGAGAAAAACATTATGATTAACCTAATACAAATAATAACGTAGGCTGACGATATAGCAATCATAGGGAATAAAAGAGAAGACATAATAAGAGCGATAGATCAGTTAGACATAAAATAGACTTAAAAATACAAGATTCTTCTCGTTCAACCCAGTTATTTTAACATCGACATTTAATAAACTGTTGATAGTAATCTGCAAACATTCCCCATGGTCGTTTGCATATGAAATGTACTGCTAATGTACCTACAATATTTTTTTACGATCTCATTTATAATTACGGTACAAGAAATTTATGAGCACGTTTAGTGATAACCAAAGACGTACCAATAATATTATCATTGAATTATTTACAAGGAAGTGATTACTGTGTTGAAAATATGCTGTGGCATAAACTAAAGTATTTCAGGCAAATTGGTTTCAGGAATCGATCTCAAATGCATACATGTGCATTGCGTTACACTAGAAACTAGTTCACGTCATGGTGCTTGCTGGATTTCATCTCTGTCCTAAAAAGAAACAGTTGGAGAAAGTAATGTACATAATTTTAAATATGATTATAACAAAACTTTGAATAACAGAACTGCAAAAGTTACTAGAACGTTTTAAGAATGATCCTAGGGGCTACAACTTTTCACACAATTAGATTTTTTTGTGATCGTTGTAATTTGTTTAGCAACTTTGCCAAATTTAAACCTATGCCTTTGCACGGATACGAAGCGGGATCCCCAAGCTACAATCGAAATGTTTTTGGTGTGATTGAAATGATTCCCTCCGTGGTTTATTGTAAAGTAAATATTATTGTGTACATACAAGTTAATGTTAATGCACATTATTCGTGTGCATGATGTAGAAAACGTCGTGAGAGAAAATGTAATGGACTAAGTCTACTTTCCTTCCTTCCAAGAATTTGTAATTAACCTTATGAAATATCTATTAGTTAAATTATGGTTTGTTAAACTAATAAAACAATCTTTCTCTTTACTGCAGTCGTGTGGTCGTGCGTTTTTAAGGTAATTGGGAGACGTTTAGATCATTTTAACGAGACTTGTTAAACGTAATAACAAAGTGTTATTTATAAATCCGTGCAAATAATTTATTTTGCTTTATGTACCTATAGTGGTTGCGGTACACATTTATAAATTATTTGCCTGTCAATTTACCGATATTTCTTAATAAAATATAATAAAAATATACAGCGAGTTTGGAATGTGTGTTTACGCATGGGGATCTCGCTTATCATAATAGCTAGAGTAAAGGTACGTTTAAATTTGGAAAGTAACGAGAGTTCACTATTAATCTAAAATGAAGGGTGTTGGGAGAAAACAAGGAATGCCAGTTTGTATTAGATCTCTACAATTCAATTTTAAAGATTTGAAAGTCTACAATTTTTTTGTTTATAGAGTTGTATCAACCAAACTTTATTTTACTATGGATCATATTATCATAAATAATGAGTATTCATCAATTAATGTAAAAATAATTTTTATTTAAACTATAATAATTACTTGTTCTAAGTGACCTGTTAAATTTATGGTTCAAAAAAAGGAATGCCAATGAAAAAATACCATGTGTCAACCATTTATTGTAACTTATTTAAAACAAAAATAAACATGTGACAATTCCATGCACCACATTCAGCCAACTTACAATATTGCAATAACATTGGATTCATGTCAATCTGATATTTTCTGCTAATAGGGTATGACATCAAAGTTTTGTTTAAAATAGTGGTTATTTCACCAAATTTGATTTTACTTAATAATTATCGCTATTGTTCTAAGAATTTACATTATTACTGCTACTATTATAATTAGTGATAGATAATATTTAATAGGGTAAAATATTTCCAAGTATTATTAGCAATGCTCCGTGTACGCTATTTAAGTTAATAGGTTTTTACTTTTTAAATGTTGATAAAATTTAATGAACAAGTTGTTGTATGCAGATAGGCAATAAAACGAAATACCTTTTTTCCGTCATACATTTAGTACCAGGAAGTATATGTTTTCTGGAAAAAAAATCAATGGTTTGATGATGTGCGCGATTTAAACCATTTACGATATAAAATTATAATAATACAATACAATTTGATTGTGATATCGACAATAGTATCCTAGACGTGTACCTGTTTCGACATTTTTGCACAGCACTGTATATAAATTTACAGTTTTTTAGTGTGATGATTTCCTTGTTATGTTAATGCAGGAAATCTGAATGACGTTCATTAATGGACATTAAAACTTACAAGCAAAATCGATTAGACAAACGTGAGCGAAGACATTAAATTTAGGCTGTAATGGTTTTGCAACAAATTAACTATTGTTGCAAAGTTGACAGATGTATATTTTAATTATTTTATTACATACATTTTGCTATAATAATTAAATTTTATCAATGTGTTCTGACTTTTTTTTTTATAAAATACTTTACATTGCGATGTTCATGAATTAATTTGTATGTGAGCAAGTCAATTTTGATTGAACAGCATTCTTACAACCAAGAGGCTCAAAAGTTCCCAAAAACTGACTTGTAACGTTAAGTCATTATAAAATCCATTAACCGTATCACATCAAGAAACGAAAGCTGGTCGCTTTAAAAACCAAATAATACCAATCTTGCAGTAGTCCATTCTCAAAAACGCATCCATTAATCACTTTTTAATTTAGTTTTTTACTAGTTCTGTGCTTTTATGGGGTTGTTCAACGGCTTGTATGTATTCAAGATTCTGCCTGTAATGCAGGTTAATGAACAAGTGATGTTCGTTTATCTGAATCCGGCGGTTTCGTTAGCTTTTTGTTGCAGATGAGCCCTTGTTGATTAATTTTGTGGCACCAGGTGTTTACCGATGTCTATATATTGATAATAATTAACTAATGTGAATGGATATAGCGGATAATATAAGACGCCAACTGCTCAGTTGACTTAATTTTATTATTTAATTTGGTCAGTGTATTCTGCCACGATTATTGTTAGCGAAAAATGTTATTACTAAATTGATTTAACTAACAACAATCTCGCTTGTATTAAGAAGTTTATAGTTGAGTTAGTAATGTATCATAGTTTTCTTTCAGTGCCCACACACAGTAAACATATTTCCAACAACTAAGGCTAAAGTCAACCGTTTTCGTTAAATTCACATTTTTATGAAAATTTTCAACACAAGAACTTTGAAATGCAAGTAAATTTTTTTTAAAATTTAGGTTGACAATAAACTAACTAACACTTTACATCGACTACATTTTAAAAATATTATACAGGGCCTTTTTTACGCTTGGTCAAACTTATACAACTTTAAACACAAAAAACACAAACTTCCAGAGAAACCATATGAACAACATGGTAAAGATTTAAACATGCCCTCCTTGAAATATCGTAGAACACTTAGTGATATAATATTTCTTTACAAAATTATTAATTACAAAATAGATTGTCCTAATATTTTATCATTAATAAATTTTAACGTACCGAGATTAGGTATACGACACCATTCTCTCTTTTATTTAACACCTTGTAGCACGAATGCCTCTTTTAACTCGCCAATCAACATAATTCTTTACTCTTATAATCAAACGTTCATAAATATTGATATATTTAGTTTATCATTTCATTCATTTAAACATTACTTTAAAACAGGGTTGAGCAGATTTAAATCAATTGATTTAAATCACGATTTAAATCATGATTTAAATCAAGTGATTTTTTTTTAAATCATTGATTTAAATCAAGTGATTTTTTTAAAAAAATTATCGATTTAAATCACAGATTATATGAGTACAATATAATATTAATTTATAATAAAACAAAATTGTATTACCATTAGTAATTAAATACACGAAATGGTGAATAAACCATCTCAATTTGCTCTTGTAAAGTAATATTCATTGTGGAAATGCAATAATTCAAAATATAAATGACAAGTTTTTGACGTTAGCGTAGTGAACAGTCAGTTTTTTCAATTTCCACGGCACTCTATTGCTTCAATAACGATTTGAAGAAAAATGTCGAATATCTCGAAAAGTATGAGTTTTGGGTGTAGGACATACTTAACAAAATATGAAGCTCTTTTAAAGACGAATTCGATGACATAAAAAAATACAGGGGTTCGCATTTGAAAAAATCGAGTTACGAGCTTTTGAAAATCATGGAAGTTGCCACCTATTTATAAACACCCCTGTTTGTGTGATTCAAATTTTTTCATATCGAGCGAACAGAGAAATTTTTTCTGCATGTCCATACCAAATTACAACAAATTTCAAAATAACTTCAGGAGAATTTTTTAAATAAAGACTTAAAACCTTGAATAATTTAGAAAATAATT
Source organism: Elmis aenea (assembly GCA_947652605.1). Lineage (NCBI taxonomy): Eukaryota > Metazoa > Arthropoda > Insecta > Coleoptera > Elmidae > Elmis > Elmis aenea. Next base: position 10,715,223 of record OX393582.1, on the reverse strand, counting down.
TTTTTTTACAACGCCGTATAAATACCTATAGTATTTTATATTGATACTAAGCTAAAATTAAGGCGGTCAAAAATATTCAATAAAAAATTGGGTGTTGTATTTGAAATATAAAAGTTGCTATTAGTTCCAGAAAAGTGACTCACCCTGTATATTTGAAAATATTTTTATTGTGTTGTTTAGAAAAAACTGTATAAAATAGCATTTGAATCAACTTCTTATCTCAAGCCGTTTAGCCACAATCGACCGATCCCGCACTAATGACTCACCCTGTATATAATTAATTAAACATCACCATTTATCACTGATTTTTTCAAAATTCTTAATCATTATATTTAATTTTTCATTTTGACAAAAATTCACCAATGAATTAAATATATTGATTATTAAATATATTAGCACAAAACAGAAATAGCATGTGAATATGTCACTAAATTCAATAATATGGTACATTTAATTTAAATTAAAAAAATCTGATTTAAATCAAAAAAATCTGATTTAAATCAAATAAATCGATTTTTTTGTTTTTTTTTTTTAAATCATGATTTTTATCCACCCTGCTTTAAAATAATACTATTTTAATTCAATCACTTACTTTGCCATCTATGTATACTATTATTTAAAAAAAAAGAGAGAACATAATTTGGGCTCGACCTGTTTTGTTCTGTTCTTTGTAAATAAATAAATAAATAAACTCATTTTTTTTTTAAACACAACACCCTAGATTTTTACGTATTCTTATAGAAAATTTAATTATCCTTCGAAAACATTAAGGCTGTTTTATACCTAAAATTGATATTTTCCGAGATATCGCGATTTTATTGTTAATTATTAGGACAACGTAATATATTCAAGTAGGCTATGAAGGAAGACTGTTAATTTAAACAATTGAAAGAAAAAAACAGAAAAGTTATAAATTTATCTTTTTCGTACAAGTTTTACCATTCTTATTTTTGAATTAATTTTTTTTTTAAATTATTTGTGCATTTATTTGTTGGACCAGTGTGATGACAAATACTAAATCCTATAAACTACTTTTTGTGGTTTAACCGGAAACGGACCAACCCTAACCTTTTTAAAATTTAAACATAAGACAGGCCACTTATTATTATTTTTTTAATCAGCGTTTTTTTCGCGTACTCTATCAATTGGTTTTATTATGACTTTGTAAACAAGTGACATCAACTGCAAAAGTTTAGATGTCTGTATTGTTATATTTTCTACGTTTCTACGTCCATGGATCCACTTGTAATTAAATTTGCAATTTATTTCAAATGCACAATAAGTTGTGAATATGAGTACATTAGAGAATTAAAAAAACTAAAATTATTGTAACATAATATAATTTTTGGATTCTAAATAACTTTTTGTCATTAATTTTTTTTTGTATCTCTTAAAATAAGGGCACTTTCCTATTGCGAATATCTCAAAAATCGCTAAAATCTAGTGTCCTATGACTTTTAATTGAACTCGTTTTCATCTTAAAATTAGTCTTAGACCATTCACTAACTTCTATCAAGAATACAATTTTCTGAGAGATCAATAATAATTTTTTTCCGTTTGTTGCACTTTTTAAATGTTAAAATTTCTTTGAAAAAATCCCGTTTCCATAGCAACCCGGTTGCTTGTTTGACTTGTTAACAGATGTTTGAGATTTGTAAAGTATATCGAAAATTACATTATTTAAATGATAAACAAAAATTGTAATTATTTTTGGTATCTTTTTTGGGAAACAGTCTAATCAAATATATTTCGGAACATTATTTTGCAGGAAAAATGTTAACTCAAGTTTGTTGCTTATAGGTAACATCCTTCGACAAAATGAATGACAAAATTCCTTGCCTTCGGCTCAGGATTTTGTTCATGTTTCCGGCAAAATAATGTCCCCTCAATATATTATAACTGAAAATTTTACATTTTATAGAGAAAATTATGACGTAATGATTTAAAAAAAAACATGTTTTTTTACCAAAAGCAAGTTATAAAATTTACCCTATTTTACCCATTCTAGATGCGTGTAGCCCGTTTAAGTTAAAAGGAAGTGAACGTTAGGGTCAATTTAACTAAAAATACTCTATTATTTTTTAGATGGTATATAATTGGAAAGTTGCCGTTACTTGTTGAGTACGAAGTTCCAAGAAGTCGCATGTCTGCGTTGAAAGCGATATCCCGGAAAGTAATTGTTAACAAGAGTCGAGGGGAACTGAGAAATCAGTAACACTAACATTGTCGCCTGAAAGCAATCATCATAATCGTCGATTTACTACAACTACTTATCTATACAAGGAAATCTTTTGTCTCCAGATGCTTTTCCTAGAATGTTTTAAATAGAAAGTCATTTATATATGTCTGAATGTATATTTATCATTACATATTTATGTTTGCAAGTCCCATATCGCCTGTTGAATTATGCTTTGTGTTACTATAACTTGTTTGGTGTTGTATAAAATTAGTTTGCACAATAAAAGTTGGAAGAGTACGTTCAGACGAGAAATGCAAATTAACTCCTCTTCTATTTTGCATGTTAAGTGATGCAGCATATGGCGGTCGATAACTGCAAATGCAGTTTGTAGTTTGTACAGCATTCCGTTCTAAATTGCACAAAAATTTACTAGTTTTTAAACTTGTGGCATATGAACATTTCAAGTAGGGTGAAAAGTCTGCTAAATTTACATCAAATAATCGTTATTGAGTTTATAAATTGTATATACCGCGTTAGGATAAAAAACGCTTGATTTAAAAAAAAGTAAAATTAATTGCACAAATTTGATAAATTTGTAGTTAATTAGAATTATATCTTTTAACCAGGGATGGAATAACGTTTTAAATCGTTACGTCATTGTATAACGTTATTTATTATTTGCTTTCGTTACATAACGTTATAAATAAAATTAAAAAAATGAATTGTTATGTTATATAACGTTATATAACGTTACATAAATTATGACATACAGGGTGTTATAGAAAATTAAGTGGGGTCTTTTATATAATTTTTTTTTATTAGACGTCTCCTTTCGGAGTTACACTCCCTACTAAAGGGGAGCGGTAAAATTAGGTTTTTATTTTATTTCTCAAATTTGGATAAATGTAGGAGAATGATAATTGGTAGATGTTTTATACTTATTAAAAGGTTTCCCATAGTAATATTTTCAATTATCTTCCACCTTCACAGAGGGCTGAAAAGTGCGACCCCCGTTGGTTTTTTATTCAGAACTTTTTGGTGAGTTAAAATTTTGCAATTTAATTTTTTTTTTTTTGTAAGTTTGATTTACTTAGAAGTAAAACCTTTTTTTATTCTTTTTTTTTGTAAATCCTACAGTTTTGAGTAAAAAATTAAATGAGTGAATATGATGTTTATGTTCATATTGGGTAGAATGGACGGGCGTTATAGCGTTGTCGCCGCGTAAACGTCAAAATGAATTACACCCGTCACTTCCTCCCAATATGAACATAAACAAACCATGGTAACCACCGAAATGAATCGTTTTATATTGAAATATTTGATGTTTCATGTTCATTCATATAATTCTTTACTCAAAAACTGTAGGTTTACCGAGAAAATTTAAAGAATTAAAAAACTTGTAAATAAATCAAGTTTAAAAAAAAATATTTAAATTGCTAGATTACAAACCCACCAAAAAGTTCTGATAAAAAAAAAACAACAGGTGTCGCACTTTTCAGCCCCCTGTGATCAAAAATATTACTATGGGAAACCTTTTAATAAGTATAAAACATCTACCTAATATCATTCTCCAACATTTATTCAAATTTGAAAAATAAAATAAAAACCCAATTTTACCGATCCCCTTTAGAGGGGTGTAGCTCCGAAAGAAGACCCTAAAGAAAACAATTTTATATGAAAGACCCCTCTTAATTTTCGATAAGGAATCACCTCCTGAATTTTTTCGCATTATTTAAGAAACATGCTGTATAAAAATAATTTTTATTTGAAACCATGAAATAATTTTTGGGATCTGTAACTGTAAATTTAAGAAATAGTACAAAATTACGTTGAGATATTTTATTTTCATTTTAATTTCTAAAATACAGACAAAATATTATATCTTCTGAAAATAAAAAGATCGCCAAATAAAAATACAATTTATAGAGAATAACGATACAAACTACCTTTTAATGAAACGTTATATAACGTTATAAAAATGTCGCTACGTTATTGTATAAAAAATTATAGTTGAATCGGTATTATAACGTTATCGGGTATCGTTACGTTACGTTTTCCATCCCTGCTTTTAACATTCATAAACACCAGTGTCCTCAAACGGTGTTCCGTAGAACTAGGAAATCCTTAGCAGCAGAGTAAGGGTACCCTTTTTTTATATACCAGGCATATAAGGACAGCAAGTACTGTTTGACTATTTATGGTCTATGGACCAATTTTGTGTTTTAATGGGACTTTTTAAAAATTTAATCACAGCTGCTTAGTCTGAGATAATTAAACGAATATTAAAAAGTATACAAAACTTCAAGCATTAATTTGCTAAAAAAATGTTATGTGACTCTCAGGTCAGCTTGGAACACACTGGTATATATTTTGGTCAAGATAGATTTTTTTCCATGAAGATATACAGGGTGTTTCACTTTTCCATGGGACATTATTGCTATCTCCGTAAATAACGAAACTACAAGGTTGGTTAAATGGGACAAAAGTTAGCTATTTAGGAGTGTATTTTAAGCAAGATCTTGTTTTGTTTAAAAATTCCATGGCTTGCGTGCTATAACGAAAAAACCGAAAGCGACCAAACGACCAGACCTTTTAATCTTAAATATCTCGGCTATTGTTGCTTGTTGCGAATACACAAAAACGCCAAAGGAAAAATGTTTTGCAGATTTTGTTTGCTATAAGGGTCGAAATAAAACAATTGAAGTCGGTTATTGTTTTTTTTTTCATGGCAACCTTGATTTTCATCTTCAAATTTTGCATTTATTTTTGAAAATAGACATGTTCTAAAATGAAATGATTAATTTTGGTGGTTGCTATGGTTTGTACATATTGAGTTAAAGTGGCAGGTGTTTTCCGGTTTATTAGGTGGTGCATGTTCACTTATTTTATTTTTTTACTCAAAAATGTAGGTTTTGCGGGAACAGTAAGGAAAAATGTTCTAAATAATTCAAGGTTTAAAATTTCAGCCCCTTGTAAAGATAGGAGATGATTAAAAATATTACTACGGGAAATATTTTAATAAGTAAAAAAACATTTACCAACTGCCATTCTCCTCCATTTCTACAAATTTGAGAAATAAAATGAATTCTTACTTATACCTTATACCGTTCCCTTTGGGGAGCGTGCAAGTAAATTCTAACAAAGGTTTTTCGCAACAACAAGGACTGGGCAGAGTTTACACAATTTCAGTTAATTTATTTATACCTACCTACTAAGGACGTACATCTACACTTATTTGCTAATTTAACCATCTTTTTATTTCTAACGGTTTCCCATGTCTCTATATTCGTCATAATTAATTATGCAACAACTGTAGTTCTAAAGATTATCATTATTATATCTACACATATGCATTATAAAAATATATATATACAATGTTATTTTTAATTGCTTTTGATTTTTAATTAATGTTGAACATAAATAATTGTTGTTGTGCAAGACAGTTACAAATGTTTAACGTCAATCATAATACAAATTACTAAGAACTGAGATGTAACACGCATCAGCATATTCATAAAGTTATAATCAATTGATTTTTTTAAATAGATTAATTTAATACCAAACATAGGTGGAGGTACTGGGTTCCTGTTTGGTTCCGCTGCATTTTGATTGAGTAAACTAGTTCTTTCCACTTTTTCGAATCTTTTGCTTCGTGGGTTATTTTGTAAAGCGGTTTCCTGCTAAGATATCTCATTTGATTTAAGAAGCTACATTATACATTTAGACACACAGAATAAAACATTTTTAACGGATATTTTACGCTTGCATGTGACACGGTATAAATTTCTGTATAGAAATCAATACAGAATATCTTGTATTGTTTTTCTTGTACAGATTTCAATACGGAATTCCAAGCGTTTGAAACGGAGACAATTTTATGTACAATGCGCCTAAACAGTATAAACACAGATATGCACTCCCTCTTAAAACAAGGTATTTATCCCTTGTAATTGCAATTTGAAACAATAACAACATCCTACTTCGGATTACCAACAATTAACTGTTAACAGGAATTTCTATTGTTTATATTTCCTTTAGCTGCAGATGTTCAAAATCAGATGTTGGCCGCCATTATTCACGAACTGAATGCGCATCTGTAGCACGCACTTTCTGTTTCAAAACTTACATGAAAATACTGCAAGTCCTATAGAATTTTCTGTATAAGAAACTGCATGGAACGCTTGTACATGCAAGAAACTATACAGAATTTTATACGAGAAACCTGTATGACACGATATAAGATTTTCTGTATAATATTTGGTACAGATTTCTATAGAGAAATTTACACCGTGTCACACGGGCTTTATACATATTATTAAAAAGAGGAAAAATAATGCTTTTTCATGAGGTCATAGCCAACTATAGTTTCCAGTTTAAAAAAAATGCAAGTTTGTAATTTATCTAAAAATTTAAGCAATATTGAAACAAATGAATGTTTTTATGTTACAGTGTGTTTAAAAATCTACAACTTTTTCTCCGAAAACATTTATGTACCACCAAGTATAATCGAGTTATTAACGATTTAAAAATTATAAAATATTGTTTTAATTATAACATTTCGTGTTTACTTTAAGAACGAATTCTTTAACAATGAAAAAAGGTGATTTATTTTTTTGACTAAAATATCACGTAAAAGATAATGGGCAACAAAAAAGATCGCATAAACATGATCGTAGTAATAATATTGTAGTGATAATTCCCATTTAAAGATTTTGTACTTAATGTCACCTAATATTTCTTATCGATACATTAAATTTGGGCGCATTTTATTGTTTTAAACTACTATTCTTGGAAGTAATTACATAAAATTCCGGTAAACGTCCTAACCTCTTTTATTATCATTTGTTTAACGAGCCTAGCCCACACCCTATTGAGTAATAAATACGAAGTAACCGGAATTATTAGATAAATCAGTATATTTAACGAAACTTATCAGTTCTAAGTAAGATGTATCGTTAATTCATAACTTGTTCTCAGTATAACGATACAACCACGTGTGTGGATCTGTGCGTATGAGTGGCCTGAGGTCCCCTTTAAACATATCATTCTTGGTATAGTTAATTCCAGTTATTGACCTTTTGTTAGTGTCAACATGAAAAATGAAATTGCGTTTTGGTGTAGATTGTAAACGCACATATTTGTTTCTAAGAATCGTAAATGTAATTGCATGTGGTTCTGAGATGAAATTTATTACTTAAATATTAATTTAAAATGTTTAAATATGAAATATGCAACATAAAGAATATGCAATTAGTAAAATAAAGAAATGTAAGAAAGCTGAAAAAACTCATTTAGGATTATTAACATGCAAATATTTAATTGTCCGTTGTTGCGGCTTTATCATAATGATTTTGATTTTGCCTAAATAGCTATTAGAATAAAAAAAGAACTGGAAGTATTTTATTAGGTTGATTCAAATGCTTACAACATTGTAAAAATTTTATTGTTTATTTAGCCATAAGTCCTTCTACTGTTAGGTGTAGGAGTCTATACTCTAATTCTGTTAGAAAAATATATGGACACAACAATTAAAAATGATTCTTGCAATCAATTATCTTGCAAAAATCATGTCAACACTGCACCTCTTTGTCAAATATGTAGTGCTGAAGAACTTAATATAGATAAATAAAAAGAATTTTGCAACTGTTATTTAGATTCGTGTGTTAAAGTATTAAAATATTTTTGGAAGTACATATGTAATAAATTGGAATATAACTTGTTTTATGAAAAAATATCATTGTAAGTGGTTTTTATAAAACATAGGGGACCATACTGATAAAAAATAAACCATTAATACTATCAAACACAATAATTATTTGTTTTAAAGATGCTATGGACAAAGTGCGCCGCGCGCCCGGTAGTGTAAAAATAAGGGACACGCCCGCTCGAATGTTAAAATAAAACATTTGTTACGATAGAAACACCAACTGTCAATATATAAAAGTAAACCAATGTTTCCCCGAGAAATATCATGAACAAATAAAAAAAAAATTTGAAATTAAATAATTTGTATTGTATTATTATTAGTATAAGATTTGGTTGAGTATTTTGAGCTCTATTAGCAGATTGACTAAAATATATTAGAAACTATGTAAGTGTTTTTAACTGTGTTAGTGTCTATAAATATTTTTTTAAATTAAGTAATTATGTGCGTAAAAACATCTGATACTCGGAAATGAGAATAATGTCATATGCAAGTGATAGACATGTGTTGTGCACAATATGTTGGAGTAAATTGCACGTGTTTCGTTTCCAGGAAAGTCTATCATATGATTGTCGATAAAAACTTTGTCATTTATTGAAGTAAAATATGAAAAATGTCTAATCCCTTCGTTGAATTTGTTTTTGTCGGTTCATTTTGCTGAATTTGAAACACGAATAAGTCAATTTCTTTAACTGGAACACCCTGTGTGTATTTATATTTTCTTGTAGATAATTTAATTGTATTTAAAAAACATTTGAGGTATTTAATGTCTAAATCTAATGTTTTTTGAGCTATTGCTGTGTCGGTCTCCATCTTTTGTTTTCTTTCTGTGATCCTGCTTCATAGGCTGTACTAGTTAACCTATATTCTTTTATTCTATAAGGGTGACCCAACCATTCCAGCTGTCTTTTTTGTATTTTTGCTTCAACTGACTTTATCTTCAATCGTTCTCTGTATGTTTCATTTCTGATTCTTTTTTTTTTTGTTTTCCCTTGGATTTTTCTCAGAAATCTCATTTCTGCTCACTACTCGGCTACTATTTTTATTTGTGAGTGTCCACGTTTCACTTCTGAATAAAAGTGCCGAAATTACTTTCTTTCATACCACTTCTACTTTTGTTCGTTTTGGGACTTCTCTATTTTCAAACAATGTTGTTTTTTAAACTGTTAAATTTTCTTCCCACATTTCATGTCCTTTCGCTTATTTCCTTGTCCATTCCTCCACTTTTCTCTATGACCAGTATGACCACTCCTCAATATTTAAAGCTTTCTACCTGTTCCAACCTAAGCTCATTTAAAGTGATGTTATGCACTTTGTTCTCTGTTGTAAGGATCATAGTTTTAGTTTTTTATGTATTTATTTTCATTTTTTTTTTCCAATTCCTGGTTTAGAGTTTTTAGATTATATTGCAGATTCTTTTCTCTTTCCGCGACTAAGACCATGTCGTCTGCGAACATTGGCTCAGTTATGTTTATTTTTTCCATTTTCCAGTTACCTAGGTGAAACGGTCTCATTTTTTGTTTTACTTCTTTAATTACCCCCATCTTTAACTACTGAGAATAATAATGGACTGAGCACGCATCCTTGTTTTAAGCCCTCTTTTGTTTCAAACTCTTCCGATTCTTCATTCTGGGTTCCAACAATATTTACCTTTTTTTAGTACATCGCTTTTATTCTTAGGTCCCTCCATCCATACGTATTTTCTTTTGATTTTATCGAATGCTTTTTCCAAGTCTATAAAACATAAATGTATTTGTTACAATCTTCGTTCCCGGGTTTGGAACCGCGTCTTCTTGATTTGTGTGACGTTTCGACCATTCTATGTTGGTCTTTATCAAACGACTGAATTGGTGGGTTTGTTGCAGGGTTTATATATCCGGCTGTGGAGGCGTGGTGTTCCGCCTGACGAGTTCGTTTCACCTTAGCGATTTCTTGATGACCGGTTTCCAAATGCTTGGTAGTTGCAGGCCTGTGTCTCTGTTAAAGTTGTTGGGGTTCTTGGCAATTTCCATAGATTCCCTAAATAGTCTAGGCCAGAAGTGGTTGGCGCGGGCCAGTAATTTTGTGTCGTCGAAAAGTATGGTATGCCCCATGTCCTGGGCATGTTCTGCTACGGCCGATTTTTCTATTTGTTTTCTTTTTGTTTGCCCTTCATGTTCTCTAAGGCGCGTTTGTATGCTTCTGCCAGTCTGTCCTATATACACTTTTCCACAGGAGCAGGGTATGCTATATATGCCCGGGTGATTCAATCCTGAGCCAGGCGTTCTTCTTAGTTTACTGGAGAGCGTCACTGGAGCGTTGAAGACTGTGTTGATGTTGTGTTTTTGGAGTATTTTCGATATTCTGTTGGTTACTCCTCCGATGTAGGGTAGATAAGTTGTAGCGATGTAGTCCTTCTTCGTTTTCTCCTTCGGCGTGGCACTTTTCTGTATGGCTCGAAGTATATGTCTTTGTTGATAACCGTTTTCCTGCAGAGCTCTTGTAAGCATGTTTAATTCTTCTTGGATGGTCTCTGGGGTACATATTTCTTTGGCTCTGTGGATTAACGTGTTGATCACTGATTGTTTTGAGCCGGGTGGTGGTGTGATGCTGTGTTTAGATACCGATTGGTGTGGGTTGATTTGCGGTATACACTGTGGCCTAGTCTTCCGTTGGCTTCTCTTTTCACCAGTACGTCCAGGAAAGGTAAACGTCAGGCGGAACACCACGCCTCCACAGCCGGATATATAAACCCTGCAACAAACCCACCAATTCAGTCGTTTGATAAAGATCAACATAGAATGGTCGAAACGTCACACAAATCAAGAAGACGCGGTTCCAAACCCGGGAACGAAGATTGTAACATGGACGATAGCCGCGAAAGCCTGAAGAATAAAATAAATGTATTTCCTTGTTTTTTGTTAAGCTCTTTTCTATTGTTTGTCTTAATATAAAGACTGGGTCTTGTATACTCCTTCCTCTTCAGAAACCGTATTAGGATTCTTCTAGTGTATTTTCTCTTTTTTCTTTTAGTTTGATTTCCATTACTCTTGCCAGTATTTTCCCTGGTACACTCATTAATGCTATTCCTCTATAGTTAGAACAATTCCTTTAGTGCTCTTTCTTGTATAGTGGTAGGATGAATAATATTCTATAGTTGAAAAAAAAAAACAGTTGTAATTTAAACAGTTATATGGGCAACTGACACTTAAATCTGTATGCTGTGTTGCTTACTGTGCGAATCGCGGTAGTTAATTTTACAAGTGGTTATTTTATGAAGGACGTAGTAAACTTAAACAATCCGTGTCACGAAACACGTTATATTTTATAAGTTACTGGAACTAAGTTACAACAGGAATTTAATTACTTCAAGACCAAGTTTCGCGGAAAATCGGTCGACGCGTAATAAACGTTCGAATACGCTTATGACAGATTGCATGTTTATGACGGTTGCATGCCGTTTATGGCACTTTCCAAATATAACCTACAGGTTCAAACAGCCTTTAACTTTACGTTCGTTTAACCTGGCGTTTGTTTAATACATAAATTTATTGTTATAGTCTTATTAAAAAAAGAAAATTTTAATACTTCGGTCTTGTATAAAGAAAATTAAGTGTATAAGCACACAAAGTGCTTCACCTCCAGCTTTATAACTTATTTAATGTGAGAGATAGAGCATTGGTGTTGATTATAAAATATTTGCAGGGTCGCGATGCCTTTTTGAATATTTACTTGGATTTTACATTATATCTAACAGTTTCTAAAATATTTAAGATTATTGTAAAGATTATTTCCTATTTTGTAAATAGCACTTTTAATTATTAAAAACCTATTTATAAACTTTAATATCAGGACCGGTCATATACATATAGGGCCCAGGTGCAACAATTTTGTGGAGACCCTTATAAAACATTTTTACGTTGAATTAATAACATTTTAATTATGTAAATTTATACGTAATTAATAAAATTGTAATAAATTTAGACAAATAAATTAAAGAGCTATTTCGATATTTAATACTTCGGGTTGATATTTACTACAGTATACAGGGTGAGGCATCACTTATGACACCACCATTTATTTTGTTATTGGAAAGAATTATCAAAAAAAGTTTCAAATAAAAGTTGTTTGATACAGTATTTCCCAAAATATTGTCATGTCAGTATTTGTTTTCTTTTGTTTTTTTGGGAGTTACGGCGCCATCTTTGTTTTTTTTTTAAATAGCACCATACATATTTTTTTATACGGTTTGAAAGACATTTTCTTTCTCTTTTAAACGCACTAAAACTTTTATACCTTTACATAACAAATTTTTTAAGAAAATCGCAAAAGAACAATTTTGTTTTAAAAGCGTACGGTATGAATTATTTTACATTAGTAGGCTTTGAAAATGATACAGAATGGTAAAAAATGTATTACAGTAGTTTTGTACATATAATGTGTGTATGCGAATATTGTTTATGTTGCCATAACTCTCCGCAATAGAACATTCAACAATATCATTATTGTTCTTTATTTATTTTACGTAATACGTTAACGGCCTTTCATATATAATCGATCATTATGCTTGTATCACTCCAATACCAGTAATTAGTAGGACATTGCTCGTCATAACTAGATAGCATATACCTACTAACAGCATGCAATTTACCGTTTATATACATCAAATGATAAGATCGCACAAAATAGGGTAAATTTTATTTTTTAGAATGTGTAAGTAATTTTGTTTACTTTTTTGCTAAAAATTGACGAAAATTGAAATTTCATCATTTTTGAATGTACAGTGTACAGTGACAATAAGTTTGATGAATTTCTTTTTAAGTAATGTATGCAATGTCAGGTTAAATAATTTTTATTGACATTATAGTTCATTTTGGCGTCATAAAAACCTCATTTTAACCTTTTTTGCGTTACATTTTATATTAATATTTATTTTTCTTAATTCCTTTACTTTTTATTGAGATAATTTAGAAACGTAGGTTGAATTAATTAACTAATACTATTTAAAACAACAAACAAAAACTTTAAACCATATACATTGCATTTAAAGTTGATTATTTAATTAAAACACGATAAGAAATGAATAAATGAATTAAGAGTTTAAAGTGGGCTTACATACAGTAAATTAGTAAATATTATTTAATTGTTTTCTCCACGCTACGAAAATTTATGACAAAATAGTATATTTAGCTCTGAAGCATTATTTAATAAAATTTTATGTATCAAAAATGTCTCAGTTATTTATTTATAAAGAATATCTCGTACAAAAACTGTACCAGTTTCAAGACTTTGTCTTTTTGTCAGTAGTAATCTTATCAATGTATATAAGATTGCTTAAAAATGGTCTAGCATTTACACATAACATTCTCTTATTCTCTATAAAACTCAATGAGTTTTAATAAAAGAAGGAATTACATAATAACGTAAACTGTTTAACCAAATTGTCTGTTATTATTTTTTAGTGAAAATGTTTACTTTTCATTATCTTTAATGCACAATTGTAAAAGATTGGTTGTAAATAATTAAAAACATATTTATTATTGTATCATAATGATTGAAATACAGTTTTTTGTTATACGTTTCAGTATTTTTGGCTGTAATAAATTGCGTCATGCATGTTTATATTGTGTTCCATAAGTGTCTTAAGGAATTTTAATACAAAGCAAGGTCAAATTAGAAGTTGGAAAAATTTCAAAAAGAAACATATTCGAATTTGTTACTTTCCTTCAAACCTTTTTTGTTGTTTTTTTTTTATAAGTTTGACAAAATCGAAATGTTTATGTTATGAAATGCGAGAAATCAAATGGTACAATTTGTTTATTAAAATCATTTCAAATGCCTTTAGTCAACTGACAACTTATTCATTCTTATGGTTGGTTTTATATGACCAAAAATACCATATACATTCAATTTTACTATACAGGGTGTGCCAGTTATCGTGAACAGCATCCCGGATCTCGTTAACTTTAAGAGATACAGAGTCGGTTAAATGAGTTAAAATAATCTGATTTAAGAGCAACTATTCTATAAAAAAAAAAATTAATCGTTTTTGCGCTGTTCATAAAAAACATGCAAATGACGTCTACGATGTTTGCCTATAACTTGCTTATTGAAATCATACTCAAAATATTTTTCGGCATTGTTGGGACATTTTTGTGTCTGTAATTAAATGTGTTTTAAACATGGGTTGTAGTTAGGGTTTGTAAATTTACCGACTTTTTGATTTACCGGTAATTCGGTAAAATTTTCAAGCAAAACCGGTTTACCGGTAATTTACCGGTAAATCATAATATTCTGTAAATAAAAATATACATATATATATTATTTTTTTTTTTTAGATTTGCGCGGTTACTAACATTTTTAATATAATTTTCGGAGTTTATCCGCGTATCCCTTGCTTGCTTGCTTGCCAAAACTTCGAGCCAATTTAAATATTAAGCGAATAAACTCCGAAAACCATATTAAAAATATATATATTTATTTATTATGGAACTTATTGGGATAGTTGAAGGCTAAACTATCCCAATAAATCGTACAACGTACAATATATCAGTTAACAAAACAGCCATCAAGGTAATATTTTTTTATGTAATAATAATATACATAACATAATATAAAACAAAAATATACAAAAAATGTAATCTAGCATTACAAAAAAACATGAAGATAAAGCTATTCTGAACATAAAATGATACAACGTACAATATAAAATATATTATCAAACTATTAATATTTTTTATTTTAAACTTTACTTAAAAAGTATGCCCGTAGAAAACACAATGAATCTAAATTGTCGTCTCCTAATTGGGACCTAATTTTTGTGGAAAATATTCCGCGGAAAAAGCTCTTTCTGATTCCACACTTGTTGGCCGGGTAGTAAGTAAAGAATCGTACGCCATTTGTAAATATTTTCCCCTTATCTTTTCTCCTTGATAATAGGCCAATTCTTTTTTGACTATTTGATTTAGATTTTTAGTACTCTTTTCGATGAGAGTTGATTCTTCATGGGATGCAGTTTTTGCCTTTATTAGGAAATGAAGTTTCTCTTTCATTGATAATGTATTTGTCGAAGTAGATGTCGAAGGAATTGAGCTTACGGAATCAGAAATATCAGAACTACTTACTATTTCCGATAATTCCGTTTCATTTGTATTATATATGCGTTCAATTAATTCAACAATGGTTTTAGTAATTGTAGTTTTGCCGGTTTTGTTGAAAATTCCGTAATCTTAGTCACTCGAATTTTTTCCATCATGATTAGAAAGACATTGTAAAATATCAGAATAAGACGTTCGTCTTTCTTTTATGCGATGTATCAGCGCAGTTTTAAGTTCATTACTTAAAAACATATTTTGATTTGTCAGTTCGTCCAGCATGAACTTCAGAGTAACATCGGCTATAAACAAATTAACGTTTTCACAACAAAGCGTTTCAACAGCAAGTTTTACCGGCTGCAACGCTAATATTGTTTCAGACAACAGTTGAAGTTCATTGCTCGTAATGTTAATATCTGATTTTAAATCTATGAGACTCTTTCTAACACAGTTTTTTAACATTGCGAAACGTTCCAGCATAGCCAGTAAACTATTCCAGCGAGTTTTACAATCTAGTATCAACGACAGTTCTTTGCCAAATTCTTCTTTTACGTATGTTTGTAGTATATCATCATTTTTTGTTGGTGATTTGCGGAATGTTTTGACCACTTTTCGTATCTTTGTCACCAGAGAATTCAGTTGTACGTTTTGCAAAGTATTTAAATGGGGATCAACAAAAACGTCTTGCACTACTTCCAAAACTTCACCATTATTTTCAACATCTTCGTCATCGTCAGAGTTATCACTATTATTTATAACGGGTAACTCCACGGGTTCCTGATTTTCGTCCTCAATTATGTCTAAACGATTTTCACTGTAAAGAACTTTAATTACAGCTAACTGAAGTCCATGTGCAAGACATAATTGATGATGTATATCGATCAATTTTATTGCTTTTTTCATTACAGAAGCTCCATCTTTAGTAACTGACACAATATTTTCTAAAGAAATGCCAAATTCTTCCAGTTTATTTGTAATGAGAGCTACACATCTTTCAGCGGGCATAGATCCATGAATACGGCATAATCCAAGGTTCCAAAATTTGCTGTCACTTTTATGGACATTGATGTTCATATATCGACGGTTCTTAATAAATGTCCACTCGTCTAATGTTAGGCTTAATGCTTTATTATCAAGTTTATGTTGTGACATTTCTTTGACTACTTCTTGCCTATCTGCATATTGCAATACAATTTTTTGAATTGTTTTTGGAGATTTGGGGATGTCTTTATAGCCCTTTGCATTTAACAACATTCGCAAATCTTGGGATGTGCAGAATTTAATAAACGGAATTCCATCCCTCGCTGTCATTCGCGCTACTACGGCAGGAAAAGATTCATCAATTGTTTTCTTAAAATATGAAGTAATTTTTGGTGGAGTAACGAAATGCAAGCAGCAAACGCATTCAGTATCGATACCCGCCAAATTGTTTTATGTAATTTATTGAATTACCGGTAAAAAATTATTTTTTCTCTTTGAAAACACGTCAATTTTTTTTTGATTTGATTTAGATTTTTTTGATGATTATTGTAAAATTACCGGAATTACCGGTAAAAAATTGGCAAATTACCGGTAAATTTTGAAGGGCTTTTTTTGCGATTTACCGGTAAACCGGTTTACCGGTTTACCGGTATTACAATCCCTAGTTGTAGTTGGCTGTGACAAAATTAATTAAAAATAATTATTTTCTCGTTTCATTGATGTATAGGTTTATCTTTAAGAATAAGTAAGTTATTACAATATTATTGTATTTATTGAGCAAAAAAATATATTTTTTTTTGACAAAATGGCGAATGAGTCGCCACAATTAACCTAAATTTGAGTTAATTGGGTAGGCTCTTAAACAGTGTTAGTCCAGGGACCCCAAAGTCGTCCGTTTCTGTTTGTAGATAATAATGTTTTCCTAAACATATATCCTTTTACTTGATGAACTGTACTTAAAATAGGTAATCTTAATTGTATTTAATTGTCTTTTTGTCGTTTATTCAGTCGTACATAAATAGCCTTCCTGGAACAAATCTTTAATGATTATGTTACAATTATTTTAGTGTTTAAAAAATATATAAATTTAAAAAAAATCAAGGGAAAAAGACGATTTTCAGTAGTAATATAACAAGTGCATTGGAAAGTGTCGATAATTTTTGGTAAAAATGTTCGATTGAAAGTTGAGTTGAAAAAAATACGAGTGCACGAAGTTCACGAGTGATTTTCTCTGATTCATCTTGCATGAGTGAAGATTTGTCAAAAATTATAGATTATTTGCAATGCACGAGTTATATTTTGTCAGAACATTTCCTTCACCTAACCTACCTGTAAGATTAAATACAAGTACTGTCAGAGTGGTGCGTCAGGGGTGTAGTTTTATCTATATTAAGGTAACGCTACTGGTCGTCGAAATTCGTCAAAAAATTATCAAGACCAAAATATTTAATTCCCTCTCCAAATTTATATGTTCGTCCAATCACAAACTTAGATTTCTTAGAAACGATCAATAAACGCATGAAAATCTGTTAATTGCGAAAAGAATATTATCAGTGTATGTATTATTATTGGTCGTTTCTTGGAAATCTGAGTTTGTTATTGGTCGAAAACGCAAATTTGACAGAAGGATCAAAATCTGACAGACAGGGAAATTTAAAATTATTACTTTGCAATAATGCTCCTCCTAGTAGTCTCTAGAAGATTTAAGATTAGTGATTGGTTGAAAACGCAAATTTGACAGGTGGAGGAAATTTCCTAAAGTATTTTTTGTTGTTTACACGCACACATAAAACAATGTTTTTTACAAATATAATAAAAGATTCTATGCAAGTTACTTATATCCCCGTAAACCGTGTTCTTATATTTGAAATAATGAGTTTTTAATACCATACTATTATCACTCTGTTGTTTTACAAATATTGTATTTTGTAAGGCTTAGCTTACCACTTATTTACCTATCCTTAGGCTCTATTTTTAGAATCATTTAAGCAGTTTGTTGTTAAATATTATTTAGATTTTAGAACATAAACAAACTGATAACTCGACCAAAATCCAGCTAACGAACCGTACTGTGCACATATTGGAATTTTCCCAACATTGTCAGTCATTAACGTAACGTTTCTAAAATTACTGGTCGTAAAAATATGTCCTACCTAAAAATTTACAGCTTTATGGCCGGTTTATGATTCTGTGACCACAATATTGTACTAAGAAATGTTATCTAAATACAGATACCTGTAAATTAAGTATCGGTCGACTGCAGCGTGACTCGATTCTTAGAAAAGACAACAGATTCGACGCGTGCATAAATGTCTTTATAATATACGGCTAGACGGCTAAATCATTTCGAAGGTTTAGTACTTAAAATAAAAAAGGATGTGTAATTTGCATCTTTTGTTTACATTTCGAGACTTTAATTGGACTTTCAGACACGTGAAATTCGAGTAAGCGCATGTTTCTTGTTATGAACGTTCTGTATAATTTATTTTCTATATTTATTAAATTCACATGTTGAGTAAAAACTATTGTGCTGTTAAGGTTTCTGACTTAACAAAGCGATTGATCAAAAAATAAGTAGTAGTGAAATAAAGATATTTTATTATTTATTTATCTAGTCATGAGTTCTTCTACTGTTAGGTGTAGGACTGTTGAGTTGTGTTGTGCTGACTTTTTCCAATGATTTCCTGAGTTGTGCTGTTAGCTTTTTTCTCTTTTCATTTGATGTTTCTATCCGTTGCTGCTTTTTTAGATTCGTCTTGCCAGTTTTTTCTTGGTCCACCTCTTCTGTTTTTTCCCTGTGATCTTGCTTCATAAACTTTTCTGGTTAACCTTTCTTCTTTCAGCCTATAAATGTGACCCAACCATCCCAGCTGTCTTTCTTGTATTTTTGTTTCAACTGATTTTATCTTTAATTGTTCCTTATATGTTTCGTTTCTGATTCTGTCTTTTTTGGTTTTTCCTTGGATTTTTCTTAGAAATCTTATTTCTGCTATAGGGCTACTATGTTTGTTTGTAAGCAGAGATGGAATAACGTTTTAAATCGTTACGTTATTGTATAACGTTATTTATTATTTGGTTTCGTTACATAACGTTATAAATAACATAAAAAAAATGAATTGTTATGTTATATAACGTTATATAACGTTACATAAATTATGATATACAGGGTGTTTCTTAAATAATGCGAAAAAATTCCTTATCGAAAATTAAGTGGGGCTTTTATATAAAATTTTTTTTTAGACGTCTCCTTTGGGAGTTATACCTCCCTATAGGGGATCGGTAAAATTAGGTTTTTATTTTATTTGTAAAATTTAGATAAATGTAGGAGAATGATATTTGGTAGATGCTTTATACTTATTAAAATGTTTCGCATAGTAATATTTCCACCTTCACAGGAGGCTGAAAAGTTCGACCCCTGTTGGTTTTTTAATCAGAACTTTTTGATGAGTTCACATTTTGCAATTTGTAATTTTTTTTTTTGAAGTTTAATTCAATTCAATCAAGTTTTCAAAAAAAAAATTAAATTGCTAGATTTCAACCCACCAAAAACTTTACAAAAAAAACAGCAGAGTCGCACTTTTCAGCCTCCTGGGAAGTCCTTACTATGAAAAACCTTTTAATAAGTATAAAACATCTACCAAATATCATTCTCCTACATTTATTCAAATTTGAGAAATAAAATAAAAAGCCAATTTTACCGATCCCCTTTAGGGGGTGTCCCTATGAAAGGAGACCTAAAGAAAAAAAAATTATATGAAAGACCCCTCTTAATTTTCGATAAGGAATCACCTCCCGAATTTTTCCGCATTATTTAAGAAACATGCTGTATAAACATAATTTTTATTTGAAACTCTGAAATTATTTTTGGGATCTGTAAATGTAAATTTAAAAAATAGTACAAAATTACGTTGAGATATTTTATTTTCATTTTAATTTCTAAAATACAAGCAAAATATTATATCTTCTGAAAATAAAAAGATCGCCCTATAAAAATTTAATTTATAGAGAATAACGATACAAAATAACGTTTAATGAAATGTTATCGGTTATTATAACGTTATATAACGTTATGAAAATATCGTTACGTTATTGTATAAAAAATTATAGTTGAATCGTTATTATAACGTTATCGGGTATCGTTACGTTACGTTTTCCATCCCTGTTTGTAAGTGTCCACGTTTCACTTCCGTATAAAAGTGTCGGAGCTACTACCTTTTTGACCACTTCCACTTTTGTTCGTTTTGGGACTTCTCTATTTCCAAAAAATTTTGTTTTTAAACTGTTAAATATTCTTCCCATATTTGCTGTCCTGATTTTTTACAATTCCTGGTTTAGACTTTCTAGATTATCTTGCAGATTCTTTTCTGTTTCCGCGACTAAGACCATTTTCCAGCTACCTAGGTAAAATGGTCGCATTTTTTGTTTTACTTCTTTAGTTACGCTATCGATAACAACTGCGAATAATTATGGGCTGAACACGCATCCTTGTTTTACGCCCTTTTTTCTTTCAAACTCTGCCTATTCTTCATTCTGAGTTCTTACAATATTAACCATTTTTCGTGCATCGCTTTTATTATGTGCATTGATCAGGGCCCGATCCAGGGGGGCGCGAGCAGGGCAACTGCCCAGAGCGGCAAATTTAGGGGCGGCAAAATTGGTAGAAAGAGAAAATTAAAATCAATAAAAACCAATAAAAAGTAGAGTATACACAAATACATCAGAGTTTTAGTGTACTTTAGAGTGGGTACAATAATAGTTCTCCGATGGTAAAGCGTTTAGGATTACTTTAAAGTTAATCATTCCACTTTGAAATTTATTTTCATTCTAATTCTCTTACTTAATGTTACTTACTATGTTTTACATACAAGGTTGACTGAGAGTATTGTACAAAAGGTCTTTACCATAAGGGCATAAGGTGATCATTCGTCCCCGAAACAAGACCCAAGTCCCGGATAATTCTTGTCCTGATTTACATAATTTTCTCATGAATTTTGAAAATAATTAATGGAAGCTATGGTACGGCATTGCTGCAAAATTATGCAAATCCTATAGTCTGGCAATATTGTAACAGTGTAATCGCTCATTGGAAACGAAAACTGGAATAGGAGGAAGTTTTGAAATGAGCAAAACTGTCCGAGTTTTAACTTTCCGCTCTTTAATTGAATTTTGCATGATTTCCGCGAAAATTCGTCGAGTTTTTTTTTCATAACCCTTGGTTAGTGTCCCCGAAACTTGTGAGAAAAAATTGGACACCTTACTGTAGCATGCAAAATTAATTAGTTGCAAGTGTTGGCTCTCCTGATCATTTTACGACGTAATTTTATGAAAGGTGAAAAATTTGCGTTTTAAATTATTTTTTAGGGGTAAAACTTGATCTTCCTTATTTATTATCATATTTCGGCGATTTTTTAAAATTATTCTCATCGATTGGCCAAATTGTACTGTGAAAAATTATTCTTTACCTGTCAAATAACTTTAAGGTGCGACCTCGGAAATTTTGGAAAGCGCGTGTAGCGTAAAATGACATATGAGAATTTTTTTAATTTTTTTTTTTTTTTTTGGGTTGTTTGGCATTGGACTGTAGTCCATCAGCCACAGATATTTTATATTATCGATACTTTAAATATTTAAATTAGCAAGTCGAGCAAAATTAACGAGAACGTCACAAATGTCCCTTGATATTACAGATAGAACCGATACTATGTTAACAGGGAGGTGCACCCCCAACGATATCAGATCTTTGTAGAGCTTTTCTGTTAAAATTGTATTATGACTACACGAAAAGAATAAATTATTTACGTCCCCGTAAGACTGCCCATCACATGGGCATGCTGGGGCTATCCTTTATGCCAATTTTATACAGATGGGAGGGGAAGTTGCCATGATTTAATTTTAAACGGGTGATAGTTGTTGAATATGATTTGCTGACATTAAAAGATGTTATGTGTGGAATTATTTGCGGTAAAGTGGAATGTATTAAAGTATATTGTGTAGGTAAAGTCTGTGTAAACCGATCCCAACTTTGTCTCCACAGAGTCCTGGCGTGAAATTTGAATTGATTATTGACATCGTCAAGTAAGGCAATATTCTTGTTGACTTTTTTAATTTATATAAATAGGTCACTACTATATCGAGACGAAATTATTACAAAATATTGCAACAAACAGAACTCAGATATCTTTGTCTTTGTAGCGTCCTGGCGTGTAGAGTTTTTTTAAACACTGTTATTTTCCGAATAATGATGCCAACTGCACTTTTAAAATTTAGATCACATTAAACTTACCTTCATGCAAAATATAATAGCGCCTATTTATTTCCCATTTTATATTTATTTAGTAAAAATTTCAAATAATTCTAGAAGTGAAAAATGCCTATAAAAATTTAAAAATTGTGCCATTTTGCTGATGTTAACGCATGGGAGCGAAAATGGTAACCAAATTGAAAATGCAAGTGAAGAATCTTAAGTAGTTTTTGATTATGAAAAACTTTTATGTTTACACTTTTGTCGTAAAATAATCATGGAAGCCAATATTTGCAAATATTTAATTTTGCATGGTATAGTCCTTTGTACGATATTTTCAGTCAACATCCTGTATATTGTGATATATGTAATACCAATCTGTCGTTGCATATAATAATAATATGAATATCCCTCGCGAAGCAGTAAAATATTTAATTTTTGTGTTGTTTCTTTTTTTTTTTAAAGAAAAAACATGTACCTATCTCCTACTTATATTTTTCATTTTATGTTACTGATTTTTATGGATTTAAATTTTTTTATGAAACAAAAAATTACACTCACTGCAAAAAATTATACTTAAAAAAAATAATTTATAATTAAACAAGATGATTTACCCGGCGTTGCACGGGCGATTACAATTTTAATTACTTTTTTAACTTGAATAAGCCCAATAATTCCAAATCATACACAAATGACATACTCTGATCAATCATCTTTCCATTTTCTTATAATTCATTAAAAAATAACTATTTATTGCTTAAAAATTGAATAATAACTCAAATTTATTTTCTTTCGTCTTGTTTCAATTAAAAATGTACTAATAAAAATAATACTTCATGTAGATTTATTACTAATTGTATACAAAACAATCTTTACTTGAGAAATACACCGCGCCGTATCGTGTTATGACCAGGTATTTGCCGACGTAAGATCGAATCCCGTCCAAGTAATTTTTTTTTTTAAAATTGGTAATATGTGCTTGTACTTAAAGTTTGGCGTTAGATCTGCAAGGTCCTAAATAGTAACTGTGCAAAATTTGGTCCCGATCGGTCAACGGACCTAGGATTCTATAGCGAACAAACAAACAAACACACAAACGAGCTCTTATATATATATAGATATAAAGGGCGTCACAAATCATTTTTGCCCAGGGCGGCGGAAAAGCTAGATCGGGCCCTGTGCATTGTTTTTATTTCCTATTCCCTTCCTTCGTAGGCCTCTCGATACGTGTTTTCTTTTGATTTTATCGAATGCGTTTTCCAAGTCTATAAAACAAAATTGTATTTCCTTGTTTTTTTGTTGAGCTTTTTTCGATTGTTTGTCTTAATATAAAGACGGGTCTTGTGTACTCCTTTCTTCCTCTTCTGAAACCGTATTGGAATTCTTCTAGTGTGTTTTCTATTTTATCTTTTAATCTGGCTTCCATTACTCTTGCCAGTATTTTCTCTGGTACACTAATTAATGTTATTGCTCTATAGTTAGAACTAGAACATTCCCTTTTGTTCCCTTTCTTGTATTAATGCTAGGATCATTCCAGTGTTCCAATCCTTTGGTACTTTTTTTGCTTCAATTTCTTTGTTCTTAGTGCTTCTTTTTCTAATTCTTCCATGTATTTAATCATTTCCGGTATAATACCATCTTTACCTGCGGCTTTTCCTATCTTTAATTTTGCTATTGATTTTTCTAATTATTCCCTTGTAATCTTTGTTATCTCCTTTTGTTTATTTCATCTTTTTCCGCTTGCTCTTTAAATCGATGTCTTCATATTTCCATTATTTTTCCTCATCCGTAATTATGTTCTAATTTTTATCCTTTATGTTTTTCATTCCATATTCTTTTTTTTTTCTTAGCTGCTTTAAGGTGTCATAGAACAACTTTTGATTCTCACGGAAATTCTCTTTCATGTTCTGCCCAAACTTTGTCCACGACTTTTCCTTTGCTTCCCTTACTACCAACTTGACTTCTATTCTTTTTTCTTTGTATTTATTGTAATCCTCTGCTTTCTTCGTGTTTAGATAGTTCCCTTGATGATTTTTTGTAGTTCTCTAGTCCACCAATTGTTTTTTTTTTTTGGTGGTTTTGTTCGCTATTTTTGATACTGTAACTTGCACATAAAATAGTGTAACAGTGATTAAGGGTTAAATTCGATGAATGACAATTTGTTTTGGAAGGAACTGATTAAAAATCATTGATACAAAATGTTGCCATGGAGTTATTAAAACATTAAGAAACGATGATTATTTCTAAAATAACACATGACAGTTGATTTATAAAAACAATTTTCTCCTAAAGTAAATGACGCGGAGGAAAAAACTTGTGGTTATAATTCTTAAAACTTTTAAATCGACGGTCGCAATATCACTTTCTTATTACAAAATTGTAATTAAATCCCTGAATAATGTGACTAACGATGCAGAACAGGTAAAACTGTTGAAAATAGAAAAGAAGCTTATCTACCTTAAGTATTAATAAAATTAGGGTTACTCAAGAAATGATTTACGATATGTAATAAGAAAAGATAAACGGGGCAATAAAACAATGGTCTCAACAGGTACCAACGCCCCAAAATTTTCATAGTGATTCTTTAAGATCCTAAAATTCTCTAGAGCAACATACCTGTCGAATTCTGTCTAATGAATCACTACCATTTTTAATTATTCTGAATCATCTTGTAAGCTTTTCGTAATTCAAAGCCTTTCCCCGGTTTTTGTACGTACTTAAGAACCTTTTCTTAGGACGACATGTTTGTAGATGACACAATTATTATCAATTTAAGGTTTAAAAGGCGAAACATTTGCATGTTTACAAGTTTACACAAAATAATTTTCTATTTATGTAAAACTGAATTTAAAAAAAGTCTTAACAAATCTTTTCAAAAAATTATTGCTTTTATTTTGTGTTATTGTATTTGCACAACAATAAAATAGTAAAAATATCCTTCGCGCTTGTCTTTTTTATTTGCTCGTAATAAATTTGTATTACATTTCTCCTTCTAAGATAAAAATTCATTTTATAGTATTATTACAATGGAACAATATTTTCACCAAAGTAAATGCGTACTATACAGGGGGTGTCCCAGTTATTGTAAACAGCATGGGGATCTCGTTAACTGTAAGATACAGAGTTGGTTAAATGAATTTAAATGATCTATGATTAAATTGCAACTATTCTATGAAAACAAATCTTTAAAAAAATTAATAGTTTTTGCGTTATTCATAAAAAACAATAAAATGACGTTCTAGATTTTTGCTTTTAACTTGCTTCTTTCCAAACATATCCAAAGTAATTTTCAACATTATGCGTATACTTTTTTTAACAAATGTTACCTATCTAACCTCACGAA
Organism: Elmis aenea; assembly: GCA_947652605.1. Classification (NCBI taxonomy): domain Eukaryota; kingdom Metazoa; phylum Arthropoda; class Insecta; order Coleoptera; family Elmidae; genus Elmis; species Elmis aenea. The sequence goes on along the minus strand of OX393582.1, from coordinate 10,689,702 downwards.
AACAACTGATGTCATCTCGAGTCGTAAATGCTATTTTTTCTACGAAATTAAAATTATATTATAGAACGAACGTTAATGTAAACGAACTAAATGACAATGATGATGTATGAAGTTTTAATTAATCATTTCATTTCCATAGCGACACCACCACACTGACACTGATATTGACATAAATAAAATTATAACCTGCAAACAAAATATATTTAATATTAATTTTTGTACCATTCTTATGCCCGGTTTCTCCGACACATCTCAAGATCGAACTTATATAAGACCGCCTTATATTTAGGATCGTCTCAAGATGACAATGCGTTGCACAGAAAACATATTCCGGAATCTGTTAGACATCTCAGCTAAGTTAGAACTCGGTTTGGCAACGTTGCAAGAAGTCGGCACATTATAACGGCAGATTTAAATGGCAAATTTTCATTGGCCATTCCCATCATAGCTGTTAAAACGGCTCCCTGTCGCATGCTGTTGTTGCTATCAGCTGATACAGTTCGGTGTTTATTATTTTATTTTGTGTTGAAATGGCGGACAAAAAAAGAATAAATTATACCATGGAGTAAAAACAATTATTAATTAGCTTGGTGGAAGAAAATAAGTGTGTTTTGGAAAACAAATCTACCAATGCTGTTCAGGGCCCGATCTAGCTTTTCCGCCGCTCTGGGCAAATATTATTTTTGCCGCCCTTTATATTTAATGATATATAATACTTATACATAAAATACATTTTTTAAATATAATTTTTGGCAGTGAGTGTAATTTTTGGGGGTATTTGTTGAATGACTAGTCTTTTGTTTTATAAAAAAAAGTTAATTCATAAGAAAACAGTAACATAACAAAATGAAATATATAAGTAGGAAGTACGTACATATATCTTTTTTCTCAAAAAAAAACACAACACAATTTTTAATTTTAAAAAAACGTAAACACCAAATATTTTACTGCTTTCGGAGGAACTGTTTTGCGAGGAAAATTTAAATTATTATATGCAACGACAAATTAAGGCGTTCTTTGCATAAACAACACTTGTAAATTTTTTTTCAAATCTGGGAACACACTTTCAATGGATAATTGGCGCTATATCCGACATCCCTTATGCAAAATAATTCCGTAATAACCCCAGTAATTCATAATATAAGCGCGGAAACTAATGATCTTCCTTCTTTCTACAAACAAAGCAAATACAAGATAATTTTACGTTAGGTAATCCAGCTCAAGTTCTAGTAAACAGCGACTCAAGATGTGAGCTCAGCTCAAGTCGAATATGTTCTTAAAATTGCTTGGTGCAACGCTTTATACCGTTAAGGCGAACCTAAGATTCAGCTAGATCTTAAGATGTGTCGGAGAAACCGGGCATTAGACTTTTATATAAAATACTACATTAAAATTAAATTATTTGAATAGAATTTTAAGGCAGTTTTAATTAATCATGAGATTAAACTTTAAAAAATTGTGAATTTTGCAATTTGATATTGACATTATTTTCGCCACTAGAGACGAAAGTAAAACTTCAATGTAGAGTTGGCAGTGAAAAAATGACTTTCATATAAGTACATGAGTAGAAAAATATTTTTTTACATTGAAGAACCCTAACTATACCTGGTGATTCAGTTTGACTGTCGCACCCCTATAACTTTTTAATTATTGAAAATAATCCCAAGAAATCTTATATTTTTGGAAACTGCGACAAATTCTCTATTAAATGATATGCATTTGTTATCTCTACGATGACGTATGTCAAATACACGATAGGCATTTTTTTTTTAAATTAACATATACTACATGTTTTTATTGACTCTAATTTTAGTCTATTTTTTTATGTCGACGTTTATTATTTGTTTTTATTTTATTTATTAATTAATTTTTAATTTATTTCCATTGATAGGAATACATTTTAAGATATGATCGTTTTTTGTTATGTTAAATAGACTGTTTGCTATAATTTGAATAAATTTTGAACTAATTTTCCTCAAAAATTTACTAATCTATGCATACTTTTTTAATGCATGGTCGGATTCAGAATTAAATTCTCTATCCGAATCAACAAAAACATGTATACTATGTAATTAAAAAAAAAAAACCAGTTGCCTATCGCGTATTTGACATTCGTCATCGTAGAGAACAAATGCACATCACTTAATATGGAATTTGTCGCCGTTTCGAAAAATACAAGGTTTGTTGGGGTTATTTTCAATAATTAAATAGTTATAGGGGTGCGACAGTCAAACCGAATCACCCGGTATAGCACGAATTTTGTAAAGCTATTCCATACAGCAATCAGATTTTTCTGTAGAACAAATATTAACGCAAAAAAAAAAAAAACTTCTCAAACTCTCAAATATTACGATGAAGTATGTATATTTAAATTATTATTATGCAGTATTGTGACATCAAAAACATATTTTTGAGCAAAATTCTTTCAGATTTTCATAAATATCTTTTTGAATAAAACAATATGTTTTTGCTGTTTTATCATTTGTAACTATTTTGTGTTAATTTTGAATTCATTTTTGACAATTTGTTTATTACCAACTATATCTGAAAGTAAATCCCACTTATATGTTATTTTAATTTGTATTTATTTACTGTTCTTAGGGAGACACTTCTGGTGACTCATATTATGACTAATATTTATATATGTACGTAAAACTGGTAGGTGGATATGCTGTTAAAGTTAATAACCAACCGGTCAAGCACCTATTAATAAAATTTGCAATGCATCAAGGGTATTCTCTAAAATCTCACAGATAACCACAAAGGAGATTCTGTCGTGATTCATTTTAATGTCGGAAGATATATAAATTGCAAATCGGTGGGAATAAAGGGAACTACTCTAAATAACCGAATGGCACATATCGATTACGTGACTTCACTCCCGAAGAATTTGTTCCAAAAGCCCAACCCATTTTTAAAGAGATTCGTCCGAAAGTTTATATATAACGCGAACTACGGTACATACCTCCTCCACATGTAACTTATTTTTTTATGTGAAAACTTCATTTACACCCGGTATTGAAGTTTGTTTGTAGAAGAAAAGTGAAAAATTATATGCAACATATTACTTTGTAAAACGTTTCTGTGCACGTAATAATTAAGTTGACAAATACACCATGGAATTTCAGTGTAATAAACAATGTTTTTCTTGATAAGCTGTTGACAGTTTTATTGACTATAAGCTTTTTAACTGAGTAACTGAGTAAAGTTTACTGTCAATAGTATAAACTGTGTGTATCGAATACGACGTTTTGTTGCTAATTGGGCGGTACAAAATTAATAAATATAGCTTCAATACCATTTCCAACTATCAAAATTCGAACCTTGAAAACTTTTTTGTCTGGATGCATTTTTAATTAACTGTCTACTATGTTTCTTGAAATAGATAACGAAAATAAAGAACTTGTGTATCAAAAGACAAAAAAAGTAATAGCATTCCTCGTTATTAAAGGTTTTGTAGATTAAATGTAAAAAAACCTGTACAACGATATATTCTCGAAACGCATTAGAACAAAATGATATAGTAAATTGCAGGGTTTTTATAAATACATATTTACGTTTTTCATAGAACTAAAATGACGCTACTATCGTAAACACTTTGTTTTATTAGCAAAAACTTCTAGCAAGAAAACTAAACGAATAAAAATATGTTCGTTTTTGCAGGCATAATTGCTTCGGGCAGCTGGTGATAACAGGTAGAAGGTACTAGTTAAACAATCAATTTTTAACTCGATGTTCTTATAATATTAGCAGTAGTTCTTTAAAACGTAAGTAAAAAAAAATAAAGGAAGGTACTACAGAGATATTTGGGGGAGAAATAGAGAGAACCATAGATAAGAAGAAGTAATGCGAAACTGGAGAAAATATAATAAAGTCAAGCAAGTATAACTAATGTAGTTAGAACAACAACGAATGAGGTAGCTGGGACTTATATCAAGATTGCCGAACAAAAGAATAACGAAACAAATACTTGAGGGAGGAAAAACAGAAAGACGGATGACGGAAAGACTTTTGACAAAATGGTTAGAGGTGGGGTGGAAACTGGAAAGGCACCTGCTTAGCAAGTTTATTAAGTCAAAATGGACAGTCCCTGAAATGTCCTAAAATGCCCTAAAACTTCGATTTAAATTTTAGGTACCTACCTATAGGTACTTTACTCAACCTCACCATTATAAACTCAAATAGTTATGACACCCCCACTTATTTTATTATTGGAAAGAATAATCAAAAAAAGTTTCGAATAAAAGTTGTTTGATACAGTATTTCCCAAAATATTTTCATGTCAAATTTTTGTTTTCTTTTGTTTTTTAGGAGTTACGACACCATATTTGTTTTTTTTTTTAAATGACACCACACATTAAGAGACTGTTAATCGCAGTAGACTGAACATAACTGCAACAAAACAAAGCATTCAAAACAAAACACCAAAGAGGCGACGGAAGATCGCTGTGGAAACAAACAAATGCTTGTTACGTGTTTGTATGTCTTGCGGTGGTAGAAAAATAATTACAGTCATTAAATTAAAACTTAATAAAACATTATTTGAGGTTATAAAAATTAACCAAAATAGTGCAATATTATCCAGAATCGCTTCCTCTTTCCAAAAATGTAAAAATATACTGGGTGTTCCATTTAAAATAACAAAGTTGGGGTCATTTCCGGCGAAACCGGAAGTGATACAATTGTGCGCATATACTTAAAAAATCCGGTGTTTTGCACATATCTTATGTCTAAAATTTCATCAATCTAAAATCTAAACTTAAGATAAAAAAGGGGATGTAACACACTTTGGTTACTCCCGGTATAAATAAAAAGGTACCTACTTAAATCAAATACTAATACAGTTAACAAAACCATATGACAGAAAATTTTAATACATCCATATGATGTTTTCTCGTTTACAAAATAAAACTTGATTATTTTATAGGTTTTATGGAATGAGTCTAATATATAAACTCAGTTTTATGTGTATTCGGTGCAGGTAAACAAATCAAGCAAATACATTTAGTTTGAAACATAAACCTAAAAGAAATTCTGCTATACCTCTGGAAACTTAAATCAATAAAGAGTCTGGCTAGATATTTTATATGTTCTTGCTAAGTAAAAATACCGTTCTGCAGGTGGGTGGCATTAAAAAATAAATAACTTTGTTAGATAATTTAAGTGATTTGTTTATTAATAAATAAGCTATCCTTTTTTTTTTGTAATAACAGTTCAAAGATAGGTACTCCTCGCGTAAGAAAACTTGTTACTGACAAAAATATTTGCCCAAACTTTCTTCTTAACAAAGATAAAATTTAAATAGGTAACACAAAATATGCATTTAACGTAATCTTTAAAAGTCAAACGTACAGATATTTTTTTATTTAGTGTTTATTTTTTAAATGTAAAATAGTCACACGAAATGCCTTTTATTAATTTATTAAGTAAAAGTATTTTTAAAGTGATGCTTGTGTCAGGGCTGTGGAGTCGGAGTCGGAGTCGGAGTCGGAGTCGGAGTCGGAGTTTAGGAGAAATTTCTGGTCAGTGGAGTCGGAGTCGGAAAAAATGTACCGACTCCGACTCCGACTCCGGGTACAACAAAAAATTGCGAGGTGGTCCTTTGCCGCAAAATTAAAACTCAAATTTTAAGTTATTTTTTTATACTTATTTATTTTTTTCTTATATTACACACCATAAAATGTCTTAGTATTTAATTTTTCCGGAGTCGGAGTCGGAGTCGACCTACTAAAATTATCAGGAGTCGGAGTCGGAGTCGGAGTCGACTTTTTTTTTCCCGACTCCGCAGCCCTGGCTTGTGTTCAAAATGACCTTTTTTAAATAGTAAATTTTTAGAAATGTGGAATAAGTATTAAAAAAGGATCTGACAATATTGTATGATAGGTATTTCTAGGATAATTGGCTATAACAAACAATAAATGTACTTCCAAGTAAAATAAACATTGATAAGGTTCACTGAATATTATGAGCTGTACTAAGAATTACTTAGGTAAGCAATTACTTTTTTTTCTAAATGAGGCTGATAACTGCAACGTTGATTAGCAGTTTATCATTTTACTTAACAACCTTTAGACGCCTAATCCAATTTTTTAAGTACTTAATAAATAGTCTTTTGTAAATTCCTTTTTTTTTGTGATAAAATAAAACCCTGTACCTTAATTTTTGTTCTGTTATCATCGATAATCATAACAAGCCATAATAAGTCTGTTTGCATTTCATAAAGCTTTTCAGTACAAAATAATTAAGATTCAAGGACAAACATTGAAATCTTGCCTAAAATTGTTAAAAGTCTGTTTAAATTAAGAAGAAATTATATATGATGACCCACAACAGGAATTTGGATCAAGTGTGAGACAACGGAACAGTTTCAATCCACTGCTTTTTTATTTCTTAACAACAAAATAATTAGAGAGTGCAAACAAAATACGAGTAAAGTCTACTGGGGATAGAGTAAATTGAAGCCAACATCCCTAACAAATCTGACTTTTGCAGATGACGTGGTGCTAGTAGCTAAATACCAATAGTATATTACATAAGAAGAGTTGTAAGAAGCATATTAGGCACGAGTGCGTAATTGCTTTACAACTCGTGTTATGTAGCTTACTTTTTCTACGGACACATAATACATACGATTTTAACAGCTTTTTGGCTAATATACACATGTAATTACGTTGTCTTGTCAATTTTGACGTAAGCCTACTTTGACATTCTTAGACAAATCACTTACTATGCATGCAGGGCAGTGTTTGACACGTAAGGCTACTTCGATGTTTCTAGACAAGTGAGCGTTTTGCTTACCGTGCGTTAGGACTCACTATGCATGCAGGCTGTACGGTAAGAATAATTTACATTGGCGGTCGTAGAAAAAAGATTTACAGCATAATATTAATGTATGGACAGCGACGTTAACGTTTGTATTTAAAAAGCATTGGCACTATTTATAATATTATGTAGGTATATCGTCATAATTTTCAATGGTTTCTATGAAGTCTGAAATTCTTTAGAAAACCACCCCTAATCATTTTCTTAAGGAGCTTACGATAAAATTTAACAATAATTTGTAAAATAGCAAATAAATAAGTTATGTAAATCTTTAAAAACCCCGCATCTTTTTAACGAAACGTTGTCGAGCAAAACCGATGCCGTTTGCGGATACGGCATAACAGACTACAATTTTGGTAAATATGTTGTTCAATAAAACCAAATCTATCATAAAAATGACAATAGTAAAAAAAGTGAAAAAAAAATATGCAAAACAGTGCAATTCCATCTTAACACAATAAAATTAACATGCAATCACAAAATTACTTCAATAAGTGTTCAAAATGACCATCATTTTCAATACATAATCGCACTCTCTAAAAGATTTTGTACAGTATTATGTATTAAGTCTGTTTTATACTACACTATTTTTTCGTTTAAGAAAATCGTATACGATTTTCTAGTACGGTGTCAATCAGAAATTAAAAATCTTGAACGAAAAATTCGTACGAAATTACTACCTGCGCTAAATCCGTCCAATTTTAGCATGCGCGCAGGCGTATTCTACTGTAACTGTATGACTGTATCTGACCGCATGTTATTTGTGGGTTAGGTTAACTGAAACAATCAAACTGTGTTAAATACTACTTATTACCGTTATCCTTCACAATTTATTTTGTAGGAATAAATATGTAGAATGGAACAAGCGTTAAATATACGTTAAATTTGAAAATGATTCGCTTTCTGTTCTGTGATCAAATTGAACATTTGACATGGTTACTCAAGGTGCCAACAAAACATTATAAAAGTTACTAAAAAGTAACCAAAGTATATTGGAGTTTTCGTACCAAAAAATAGTACAATGTAAATGGTTCATATTTTCCATGCTAAATTCTTGAACGAAATTTTTGTATCAAAAATCGTATACGATTTTCTTAAACGAAAAAATAGTATAGTATAAAACAGACTCTACGTTCCCTCTTTCGTTAACTTCTTGAACAGCAATTTTTATTTTCTCCATTAACTCCTCCCTCGTTGAAGGTTTTACTTCATAAAAAACCTTGAAACTGATGACGATATACATAATGTTATGAATAGTGCCGATGCTAAGGCATTTTTAAATACAAAACATTATTTCTCGGATTTTTTTTACACTTTGTTCCTTATTTTTAGCTTTTCCGAAAAATCAGTTTGATGTTTCGAAAACTTTTACTGGACCAAAGTTGTAGCCCATAAAATTTGCTATTCGGATTGGGCCGTCCGTTTTTTTTGTACAGCCTTTCGTTTTAAAGATACAGCGGTTGCAAAGTCTAAAAAACAATTACAGTTTTTAGATTTTTAACATTTATTTATGCAATATGCTTTATAACTTGTAAACCATTGCCTATAAACAAAAAATGATTCGAACCAATTTTGGCGGCAGGAGTATAAAAAATTCAAAGAAGTGTTGATATCTGCTCAGCATTTAATTTAAGGAAAACGTTTTTCTTGAAACTTGAAAGAAAAAGCGCCCTCTATCACCACTTAAAATATTTGCAGGAATAACGGGGACAACCTGTATATTTTACCCTTTTTTATAAAGAAATCTGGCGCCCCCATAACCTGGCGCCCATACAGTGTTTTCTTTTCATCATAATTAAAACGTAAGCAGTTCCTTTTGTTTGTATAATAAATTGGAATTGATTCTCGGAACTGAAATGCAGGAAACAAGCGGTACGTGTCGAAAACAATGGTCTGTCAAGTTTGATATTGCATCAGATCTTGTGCACAAGTGCTAATATATTGCAAAACTGTTCCCCTATCTTCAGCTTTTATAATATTTTCCTTATTTGTTGGCTGTGTCATAAGCAGATGCGGTTGTATATGAGTTCCCGGTAGGTATAATCGATAAGACAGTTAAATAAAAACGTTTATGACATTTCACTGCGCATTTTCCGTATAAATACCTCGCTTTTCATTGGCACGTTTTTATTGCTGATTTCTTACATTTGTAGAATTAAACTGAGAGATTCTTCGATTAAAAATCACGTTTGGGAACATTGCTTTCACAATAAAGAGCACATAAATATATCTGATTGAAATTTCAGTTGCCAATTGTGTTTATTTTAATATTTATTGTTACGGTTTAAAGAACATTGTACACTAAATAACTTCTGTCGTGTATTTTTTGAGATAAAAGTTATTTATTAATCTTTAGTCTTAAGTTCTTTTACTGTTAAATTGTGTTATGATGACTTTTTTCCACGTTTTTCTGTCTTGTGCTAGCTTTTTTATCTCTTATCAATTGATCTATCGGTTACTACCTTTTTAACCTCGTCTTGTCAGGTTTTTCTCGGTCTACCCCTGTTGTTTTTTCTTTGTGGCCTTGCTTCATAGGCTTTTCTTGGTAACCGTTCTTCTTTCATTCTATAAATGTGATCCAACCATCACAGCTGTTTTTCTTGAGTTTTTGTTTTAACTGATTTTATATTTAACTGTTCGCTATATGTTTAATTTCTGATTCTTTCTTTTTTTGTTTTTCCTTGGTTTTGTCTTAGAAATCCCACTTGTACTGCAATCACACGGTTACTGTTTTTGTGGGTAAGTTTTTTTTTTGTGACAGAAAGTGACAATAGGCTGGGCAGACTCCACGACCACACATGTTCTGTGGATACTACAGCATAAGTCCAAGGCAAAGGCACTACAGATTTTTGGGGTTTTGCTGTTTTTTCAATTTTTAGTTATTGGAAAACCAAATATTAATATTGATTACATTTATTGATACAGATTTTTTTCTCTACAAAAACCTAAATGCACTTTTTTTCTAAAATAATTAGGGAAGATATTATTTATTTATTTATTATTTAGTCATGAGTCCTTCTACTGTTAGGTGTAGGACTGTTGAGTTGTGTTGTGCTGATTTTTTTTCATGTTTTTCTGTCGTGTGCTAGCGTTTTCATGTCTTTCCATTTGATGTTTCTATCCGCTGCTGCTTTTTTAACTTCGTCGCCCCAGGTTTTTATTGGTCTACCTCGTTTGTTTTTTCCCTGTGTTCTTGCTTCATATTATGCTCTTCTGGTTAATCTTTCTTCTTTCATCCTATAAATGTGACCCAAGCATCCCAGCTGCCTTTCCTGTATTTTTGTTTCAACTGATTTTATCTTTAATTGTTCTCTATATGTTTCGTTTCTGATTCTGTCTTTTTTTGTTCTTTGGATTTTTCTTAGAAATCTCATTTCAGCTGCATTCACTCGGCTACTATTTTTATTTGTTAGTGCCCACGTTTCACTTCCGTATAAAAGTGCCGGCGTTACTACCTTTTTGACCACTTCCACTTTTGTTGTTTTTGGGACTTCTCTATTTCCAAAAAATGTTGTTCTTAAACTGTTAAATATTCTTCCCACATTTCCTGTCCTTTCGCTTATTTCCTTGTCCATTCCTCCATTATTCTCTATGATCACTCCTAAATATTTAAAGCTTTCTACCTGTTCTAACCTAAGCCCATTTAAAGTGATGCTATGCCCTTTGTTTTCTGTTGTAACGATCATAGTTTTAGTTTTTTTGGTATTTATTTTCATATTAATTTTTTCCAATTCCAGGTTTAGAGTTTCTAAATTATGTTGCAGGCTTTTTTCTGTTTTCGCGACTAACACCATGTCGTCTGCGAACATTAGCTCCGTTATGTTAATTTTTTCCATTTTCCAGTTGCCTAGGTGAAACGGTCTCATTTTTTGTTTTACTTCTTTAATTAGGTACCCCATCTATGACTACTGAGAATAATTATGGGCTGAGCACGCATCCTTGTTTTAGACCCTCCTTTGTTTCAAACTCTTCCGATTCTTCATTTTGCGTTCTTACAATATTTACTGTTTTTCCGTACATCGCTTTTATTATGTCAATTGTTTGTATTTCTATTCCCTTCTTTCTTAGGCCCATCCATACGTCTTTTCTTTTGATTTTATCGAATGCTTTTTCCAAGTCTATAAAACATAAATGTATTTCCTTGTTTTTTGTTAAGCTCTTTTCTATTGTTTGTCTTAATATAAAGACTGGGTCTTGGGTACTCCTTCCTCTTCTAAAACCATATTGGGATTCTTCTAGAGTGCTTTCTATTTTTTCTTTTAGTCTGCCTTCCATTACTCTTGCCAGTATTTTCCCTGGTACACTCATTAATGTTATTCCTCTATAATTAGAACACTCCCTTTTGTCCCCTTTCTTATATAATGGTAAGATTATTCCAATGTTCCAATCCCTTGGTACTTTCCTTGATTTTATTACTTCGTTCAATAGAGCCCTTAGTGCTTCTTTCCCTAATTCTTCCATGTATTTAATCATTTCTGGTGTAATCCCGTCTTTACCTGCGGCTTTTCCGATCTTTTACAAAAACCTAAATGCACTTTTTTTCTAAAATAATTAGGGATGATATTATACAACTTTTAAAACATTACATTGAAATAATTACTATGTTGCATGATTCAATTCTACACCCTGGATATATAATTTAAAGTGACTTTTTGCTAACAGAATGTTTACCTAATTTAATCTTTGTTTATTAGTCTCCAAAATGTTTAGGTACGGTTCTGAATATAAAAAGGAAACATACGCATCAAAAACCTGTGTCATTGGCACTGCGCGTTATGTGAAACAAAATATCTTAGCTTAATTAAAAGTTCTTTGGTCAATAATTCAAAGAAGTAACGTTTTCTGTGGTTAGAATGTTACCACAGTAACACGCATTGCATAAACAACACTTTTAAAAGGAACACTTCAGTTTTGGCAAAGTAATTTAACAAGAAAATGTTTGGCATAATATACAGAAATTTTTGTGCATAATAATATTTTTACAACGTAAAGTTATTATTCTTTTTTTAATCAAGCCCAATGTTGTTTTTGAAAATTATATTGAATGTTTTTGCTTTTAATATACCATTAACTTCTTGATTATACTGAAATGCGATGTTCAATATTTCTACCAAATCAGTGTGCAATAAAAAAATAAGCATAGATTTGTATTGGATGTATATGACACGTGTTGTTTTTTTAATATACATAACGATGCCTAAAATTATGCGCCATGTTGTAGGGTAAATAAACTTACATCATTTGTCGTTTCATATGATATTACTAAATTAATTTCAGTTTACAAACTATTTAAACTAATAGTTCTTTATTCTATTAGTTTTTTTTTAAATCGAAACTTTGTTTTTACTAATTTAATGGACCTAAATAAAGTTTAGCATATGTCTTAGCCCTTTAAAATACAAAATTTAATTTACTCTGACAACTTTTGCAAGCTCTAAAGAAACAATCAGTTTGAACATGTACAACTATTTCAAAAATTTGCTGCTTAACTCATAACAAAATTTAATAAAACGATTGTCAAAAATTCGTACAATGGCTAATAATAAGAAGAAACTATTCAAGTTTGCACATACCAGGAATCAAACGTGACTTTATGCCATGTAAAAAAAATCACAACAGGTTTTTGCTGACTTACGTTTTTCAAGAAATGTACAATTTGAAGGTTAAATTTACAAATGTACAAATTAGAACAACTTAGCATATTTTTACATTTTACACAGTAAATTCATCCACATTGACTTTGTTTAGTTAAAGCAAACATTCGTTAGTTTACATTTGACCACAGCTATTTGCTGAATTCGTTATTAAAACAGTAGCTCATGTTAATTTAAAAATATAATAATTTCATACAAACGGAAAACTATTTTTGGAGGTTTGTGTTAATTGTTATGTAAATACACTTAAAATTCTTATTTTACTTCTCACAAACTTTTGCAATGTGCAACTATAGTAAACAATTTTGGAACAAATTTTTTAAAGAATATAGTGGTGAAAAATTTTGGAAAAAGTTTCTGATAAATTATTTAATAATCTTTTAAGTTGTATTTATTTAATAAGAAATCTTTTTTTTCAACTTCTTCATCTTTTTCCTCCTCCCCCTTTTCCTCCTCTACCTCTTCTTTTTCCCCTTCTTTCTCCTCCTCCTCCTCTTTTTATTCCTACTTCTTTATCTTCCTACTCCTCCCCCTTTTCCTCTTCTTCTTCCCCTTCTTTCTCCTCCTCCTCCTCCTCCTCTTTTTTTTCTTCTTCTTGTTCTTCTTCTTCTTCTTCTTATTCTTACGCCTCTCTACCATTAGGTGTCTTCAGCTTGCCATCCTTACTTCACTCGATAGTGGCAGCATTTTTTATGGAGGAGAAGGAGGAGGAGGAGGAGGAGGAGGAGGAGGAGGAGGAGGAGGTAGAGGAGGAGGAGGAGGAGGAGGAGGAGGAGGAGGAGGAGGAGAACTAAAATAAAACCAAAACAGTTTTTCATAAAAGAAAAACATGACGACATTTCCATCAAAGAAGACCCGTGTTAATATCTCCAATACTGACGATACAAAAGTAACATTTTAAGTGCCAAAACTTGCAATACCAATTCATAATTCAAAAAAGACGACTGGCCAAAAAGACCAACAGTTTTCCCTCAGCCACAAGGTAGTGTCTTTGTTTGCTGTTTTTCCTTCTTTTGTTTTTACAAGCTTGCGATAAAGTTATGAGGAAAACTTATTATATTTGTTCTATCCAAGTATTAAGAGTTAGGAGGATTAAAAAATTCATGAAAACAATTGAAGACCAAGCAAACTGTCTTTCCCATTTCTAAAAAAAATTAGTTTTTTATAGACATTTTTAAGATTAATTGGTACTACATTCAGTTTTATAATTAAACAAATTGAAAAACCAAAACCAATAATTTTAACAGCAACATCAAACATTTATTCGCCTCTAGATACGTCCAGGATATATTATCATCGTCTATTAATAAATAATTTACGTCAAAAGAATTTTAATTGTGATTGTATAAATAAGCATTTCGTTGAACAAGTTATGACAACAAAATCACATGGGAATAAAAACATTTCGTAAAATAATATAAATGTAAGGGTCACGTCGAATTTAAACGCTTGTAACTGCCAAAGTATTGCGTACGCAAATTCATTCCATAGTATATTATATTCATAAACATTTACGACAGTGCAGGTGTTGCCAGAAAATTGTATTTCAAGCGAGTGTCATCTGTCTCGTACAGACGTCAAATCAACAACAGCTTTCGTTAAAAAACATATTCGTAACATGTGCGTTTCAGCTATTTCCAAAATGAAACTAAAATAACAAGTCTTTACAGCGAATTTTAACAATGTAAATGTACTTAAAAGGATATGGCAAGAACACACATTGCTTTTTCATTTATAAATATCTATATGAAATACGTTCTGATAGATAAAATATAATTAAAGTAACATATGTGATATTTCTTTTTATCCTAATACACAGTTATGTTATACACTACTCCTATTATACATATACTACACCGGGTGTCTTGTAGGAATATGGAGTGTTCCTATTAAGTTCGCTATTTGAAGTTATAGAGCTTTGGCATTTATTACATAATATTTAAAGTTTCACAAATACTTTTTAATTAAGTTCTTAGATATTTTGTTTGTTTTGTTTAACACTGTGGCACCTGGCACCTGGCATCAATTATTTTTATTTAACTTCAATGTTATTTTATTTACTTTTTAAATGAATAACATGAAACAAACTGACGCATCATTTACTAAAACTTGTAACACTTGTTTATGAAGATTTCATCTCTAGAAAAACAATTCTTTTTTTTAATAATTGGAAGACAATAAAAACATTAAAAACAGACGCAAGCGAACGAATGACGACTGATCCAATTGAAAAATGGAAATGGAAGCAATACTACGAAGATTTGCTCTTAAAGAACAGATTTGAATTCAAAAATGAACCAGAAGACATAAAAGACATAGACAGAGAAGATCAAAGTAAAAGCCTCGAATTGGAAGAAATTAATAAAAAATGCACCAACAGGCATGAAATATAAAAAACCACCTGGCCCAGGACTGTACGGAAGCGTGCTAAAAAATAGAATAAAGAGTCTAATGAAATAGTTGGAGGAACAAAGCGGTTTTAGATCAAGAAGATCATGTATCGATAATCTCTTTTGCTTAACCCTTCAACGGCGGAATAAAATTCTTTTAGGAAAAATTAAAAAAAGGTAATATCTGGTTAATGTTTGTATTACTAAATTAGAAACACATAAAATATTTAAAAAAAAAATCTCAATTACGCAAAAACCAACCGTTACCATATGGTAACACTAGCCGCTAACGGTATACAAAAATGTGTTTTATTTGTTGTGAAATATATAATTGCACTCTAAACATAACCCGACGTTGCATTTATTGCACATTGTGCGGATACTGGATATGCATCCTTTCCCAGCACAACGTTTTCTTATTTTGTCTTGGGTTGGTATAAGAAGATGGTCTCGTCCATCATACCGTATGTTATCAGATACTCTGATACGTGAATCGAATTCCCCTCTAGTTTTGCGTTCATAAATTTCACGAATGAATTGTTTACATGAATGTTTTCCAAAATATTTTACCATGGATTCATCAAAGTCCATGCATTCTTTAGGCATACAATTTTCCAAAAACTTATTCTTAAATTTGTTCATCAAAGGTCGCAATTTCCAAACTTTGTCGTTTATATTTGGCTTCGTATTTTCAGCACAACGTAAATATTTTGAAATTTGTCTGAAACTATCTCGTCTCATTGCTTCACTAACCATTGTGTTCTTCATATCGACTCCACCATCCCAATAAAAATCTTTTCCAGGGAGCTCGTTATATCCTGCGAGAATGAGGATTGCAATAGCACATTTCATTTCGTCAACAGAAATTTTTGGATTCGCTTCGTTTATAAACAAAGCATATTTTGTAGTTTCCTCTACCAAAAATAAAATGATGTTATCTACAAATTTTTCAAATATCTCTAAGCTGGTCAAGTTTTCATATTTTGAATAATCAAAATTTGGAAAAATTTTAGCAGATGGAATTAAATCTCCTTTTATCCACGTTGTTCCGTCATTTCCGGGTCTAGAAAAATCAAAGTTTGGTGGATTGCTAGGTTCTTCTTATTTGCTGTCCTGTTGAGGATCATCATCCACATCGTGCATATTAGCTGTTCTTATTTCAGCACCCGCCAGAAGTTGTGGTCCGCTGAGATTATCTAGCAAACCGGGGCCATCCTCATCACCAGAGTCCTCATCCGTCAAAACATTTGACTCTGGTGGCTCAATAAAAATTTGTTCTAAGTCAATTTTATAATTGTATGCAATTTCTAAAGCCTCCTGTGAGGTGAAACCTCGTCTAAAAAATTTATTAAATTATTGATATAAAAACCCTTATTTTTGCAGTTTTGTGTCATACAAATTGCTAGCGTTACCATATGGTAACGCATATGGTAAAGCATCTGGTAAAGATCAAAAAATTATTTTTTGACAAAAGGTCATGCCCACATTGATTTAACTGTTCTTTAAGATGCCAAAAGTGAACAATTAATTTAAAAAAATGCTAAACAACATTTAAAAAAAGTACTTACTCTAGATGAAAATCCATAATTTTTGATCACAAAATGCAGTCCGTTTTGGGGGTAGGTAAAAATTATCTTATTATCACTTAGCTATCTAACTTGTGGCAAGTATTAGTAAAACACGGTTTTGGCTTCTAATTAACATGACCTAAATAATAAACTGGTATAAAATAAAGTAGGTGGCACACTTTAACACAGCGATTGCAAGCGTTACCATGCGGTCGGTAACACTAGCCGTTGAAGGGTTTAAACAACTAATGGAAAAATGGATTGCGCACGTAAATGAATTACATTTAGTCTTTATAGATCAGAAAAAGGCATATGACAGCGTCTCCGTATGTAAACTATGGAGTGCGATGAAAGAAAATAAAATTCATAATAAATACATAAATGTTGTGAAGAAATTTTATGAAAACTATGTCAGCTGTGTTGTGATACTGTCATATTCACAAAAAAATTTGCTATCCAATGATACCCATCATGACCTATATTGCCATTAAAAAAAAGCAAAGATTACTAACATTTCGAAAATATCCTCAAATTATGGGCTAAGAGCTGTTATTGACAACCCTGCATTTTCGTTTCTTAAATCGCATTCGTTTTGACAATACATCAGTTGGTGCAAGATTTTAGGCGGACCCTGTATATCTAGACAACAACACAATATTATCAACATCGTTAGAGTTCTTTCATCGTAAAACATATTAAATTTTTACTTTGTGAGATTATTATTCAAACCAAAAAACTTATGTTTCATGGAACATAGTAACCAACGATTTTATTTGTTCTGTGTTGTGTATGAACGAACTCTTTGTTTTAATTACCTGTGCCATCGATCTCCATAAATCCAAAAAGTTATACACGTAGTCATAAATTCTTGGAATCTTTAATGGAAATTAACTGTAAACAAATAAAAAAATTGCAATTATATTGAATTTAAAAAAAGGATGTTAATTACCATAACAATTTCCTGGTAGCAATCGAGACTTAATTTAAATAAACAATCTTTTTTAAAGGTATATGCAAAGTAAAAATATTCAAGCACAGGAAATTACATTCAAAATTAAAAGACCTTGGACTTATTAAGCCACTTTTGTGCTCATAATACGATTAAGTTCATTCGACTTTATACGAAATGCTGCACATAGCGTGCAAATTTACACATGACCTTTGAAAGCATTTGTTTTATTGTTTCAAGGTAATAAAAATGTGCATCGTTATGCGGAGTTAATAAGCGGAACGATGTGCTTATGTTTCGTATTTTATAGTTATTATTTTACCGCTAATTTTTATTTAGACATTTGTACTAGGTTTATAGGTTGAGAAAAGTCATTTATTGGCAAAAAACATAACGAGAGATGTGAAATGTGTTATGCAAAATGTAATAAAATTAACTTTCTGAATTTAAATTATTTAATAACATTAAGTAATAATGGTCATCATCGTTGGATACTTTTACCCGTAGGTGTCGAGGTTTATTCCTTCGCATTACTTTCCCTCAACAAAGCTACCCCTTACCCCCCTTCCCCCTGGCCGGCACCCTTACTTCCTACCATGATTTTCTTGTACGGTTTAGTA
Source organism: Elmis aenea (assembly GCA_947652605.1). Taxonomy (NCBI): domain Eukaryota; kingdom Metazoa; phylum Arthropoda; class Insecta; order Coleoptera; family Elmidae; genus Elmis; species Elmis aenea. Next base: position 10,671,699 of record OX393582.1, on the reverse strand, counting down.
TCTCCACTACGCTGTTGTTCCAGGTTGTTCTAAGTCATCCCCTTCTGTTTTCACCTATTTTTCTGGCTTCCCATATTTTCTTGACTTGTCTTGTGTGGTCCATTCGTATTAAATGGTCTGTCCACTTCAATTTCTTCTGCTTTATTTTACTTTTCAGTGACTTCATTTTAGGTTTTTCTCTTAGATGTTCGTTTCTTATTTTATCTGCTCTTCTTACCCCTACCACCTTTCTTAAGTATCGCATTTCTGCAGCCTGTAATCTATTCTCTTGTCCTTTATTTAATACCCAATTCTCATCCCCATATATCATATGTTAATATTGGTATGTAAATTGTATTGTGTACTGTTATTTTTGTGTCTCTTGATATGTCGTTTTTATTCAGAACATTTTTTTATCGCGGTTTATATCCTTGTGGCTGTTTTTATCCAATTTTTTATGTCTTTTTGTTGTGTTTCTTTACTATTCATAGTTATTCCAAGATATTTAAATTCATCTACTTGCTCTAACATTTCTTCTCTGAGTGTGATGTTGATTTTTTTTTCTTTATTAGTTTTCTCCTTGTTGACCAATAAGTTGTAATCTTTCATTGTATCAGCCTACACATTAATATTCTTTTCAAGTTCTTTTTCGTTCTTAGCTACCAGCACCACATCATCTGCGAACACGCAAGCTTGTACTTTGACTTGTAGATTTGTGAAATTCTATTCTATACTTTGTCGTTTGATTCCAGGTTTGTTTTATAACTTCATCAATGAGACTTATAAACAGTAGCGGGCTTAATACTCCTCCTTGCCGTACTCCATGTTTATTTACTAAGTGTCCTGAGGTTTGGGGACATGTTCGATCAATATTATTTGTTGTCCTGTATGCATAAACTTTTGACTGTCTCCTACATATCAGCATTAACTCTTTTAATCTTTAAGGCGTACCATATTTTCTCTCTGTTCCCCATGTCTATAAATCCTAAATAGAGTAAACCCGGGCAAAAGTCCGCAACGGGGCAAAAGTCCGCAACGGGGTAAAAGTCCTATTAGGGATAGCAAGGACTGGAGAGTTAAGAGAGAATAGGTTTTATTATAGGTAGTTGAGATACAGTATCTGTGGTGGACACATATAGTTCTAGCTTGATCGGCAGTTAAACCGCTGCTTAAATGAGCTAAGTGTGAAAATGCTTGGCTTGTTATAGTTTTCGATGATCTTTTATTAGGCAGTGATATTTAAAAGTCTCTCACAACCGGCATGCAACTTTTTTCATATAAACACCCTCCATTTTAGCTACACAATCATGTCGCCAAACGTGTCCCAACTTAAACTAAAGATGCCGTCATATTGCTTCTATCGTAATTAGCACGCATGGGGGCAAAAAGCCGCAGTCGTGACTGGGGTAAAAGGCCGCACACGGGCTTTTGTCCCGTCTATTTAATTTGGAAAGATTCTAAGCCACATTTACGTCTGATCACGAAGCAAGTTTGGCTGATCACTGTAGATAGATAGATAGATGGACGTAAGGTTCTATGGAATTACTAGAAAAAAATTCGGCGGTTGGCTTTTGACTTTGCTTCGCAAAATAACATCGTAAACGATTTTAATAAGGAGTCACAAATGGCGGGAGACGACTGGACCAAAAGTTTTTTTTATCTCGACACAAATTTTCTTTTAACGCCCAAAAAGACAAGCGTCGGAAGGATTATAGGTTTCAATAAAGTCCAAATAGAAAGATTCTACGATAATTTAACGAACAGCCATGTCAGAGAAGAGGAAAACGAAAATGTTTGCCCAGGTTGTTAAGAAATATATGAAGATCCACCAGTCGAGGACTAGATTGTGCAGTAAATGCCACAACTAGTGGTACGATAGCTGCTCAAATTTTGAAACCGGCGAGTTCGCCTGTGATTTTTGTTGAATTCGTCAAATATTTTTTGTGTACTTTTAAATGTGATATTTTTTTAAATTTTGTTACAGGACTGAACTTTTATTTTGTATTTTTGAAGATAATTAACTTTCATTTTATAAAATAACACACCGTATATTAATGTGTCAAAGATATAAACATATTAATTAGACTAATGCGAGAACGGACTTTTGCCCCATCAATTTGGACTTTTGCCCCATAGGGTGGGGCAAAAGTACCAATCTACATCAAACCATAAAAAAATATTTTTATTTGAATTCGTTACTTTTGGTGGCAACCCATTTTATGATGCAATGAGAATTGTCTAATGTGTTCATAAAAAAATGTTGACCACTTAAACATAAAACTTACTTATTTAGGGAGTTGAGAACGTTAAGTGCGGACTTTTGTCCGGGTTTACTCTACACATTTTCTCCCTTTCTCAGAGTTTTTTCTATGATAAAAATAATAATATTAGTTATAATTTTACAGTTGGCTACCGTCTACCATAACCTAAACGCCATTCCTTTTTGGCCTTTCAGTCACTGGAGCCTATTTTTTTTTTTTTTTTAAATAAAAATAAACACAAAAAGATTTATCTCAATGAATATAATTTCCAAATAGTAGGTAGTTTTAAACCCTTTTGTAATACAGAATTCCCGCTTTTGGTTTAATTTAAAAAAAAAGTTTAGGTACAAGTCTTGTAACACTCTTTTGAGCAGGACATAAACCGGCTTTTAAACCGGTTAATCGTTATTTTTTGTCCGTAAAAGTGATTTTTAAGCTAAGCCGAAACCGTTATTTTTAATGGCAAAAAAAACGGTAACCCTTAACCAAAATAATTAAAAACCTAAACCGGTTTCATGCACTGGTTAAAACTGACGTAAAACTTTAACATGCTGCTAAAATTTAACATAACTAACTGAATAGGCCTATTCTGTTAGAGTTCAATTTTAACACGCAATCGTATTCTGTCGTTTAGGCCACTATTCTAATCATTTCAACATTTGATCACTTTCTTTCTTTATTATTCTTTATCTTTTTCGTGAATTGTTCTCATCGTCTATCCCCAACATAAATACGTGCCTCTTCAGTAATTGCTAAATCCGCTTGTAAAATAGAAAACTTTGCCAAACAAGAATATTGTAAATTCGCAGTATTTATTATATTTAACAACGTACCTATAAGTAATAAAAATCGGTTTCATTGGTTCAGCATTTATTTTATTTCAAAATTACGTTTCCCATTTTAATACAAACTTTGAAATATCGAACTGATACGTTAAATAACTTAGTTTTAAATTGTTATAATCGGCAAAATTATTAATTGAAGTTAGTAGAAGTTATTGTTATTTACGAGTTACGACAGATAAACCACGAAAACTAACACTTATGCATATAAAAAATAAATGCTATCAGCCATATGACATTACTATTCACTTACAATACGTTTGTGATCACATTTAAGTGAACAAACCTCGATTTTGCATATAAATACGGTTTTTATGTCAAGAAATTATCAGTCGATTCCTTAAGACTGTTGTAGCAGTCAGAGGATTGTTTCGAATTTGCTTGACATGTATCTTTCATCCATGCTTGAAATTCTGCTTTGTCTTTTTTCAGAACGAGGAACTGACCTAATACTTCGTTAGCCTAAAAAGATATACAATAAAGAGATACTGTTAAGTAGGGTGAACAAACTATATGGATTGGAATTGGATATATTTTACAGAAAATTAAGGCAAAAAAAGGTGAAGCAAGTGGTATTCAAAATGTAAAGTTAACTTACCTTATCAAAACCAGCAGAATTAAGTTTTTTGCCTATAGCTTCTCCAACACCAGGTAAATCGGTGACAGGCTTATTACCCATGGGTTCATTCACAAAACCTTGATGTTTCTTGGATGTGCTCGACATATTTGATAATGAAATGCAATATATTCGGGTAAAACACAGAAGTTTATGGTGGTGTGTCCCACTTTGTGCACTTTTATATGTTCGGGAGTGTTTATTTATCTATAAAACCTTTTCTTTTTAAATATAACGATAACAGCTGAGTAACTATTTTTTTAATCAGCGTCCTTATCGCGTACCTAATACATCAGCAATCGGTTTTAAGGACTTTGCAAACGATCAAACTCAATTGTTTGAAAAATATTGTGACCCTGGGAAGGACCGGGTTATTTTTGCGTCTGATACGAAACACTGAAACTTTCAAAACTTCGTTCCAAAATGAACCCATAATCATTTTAACTATATTTAAATACGGCTTACTTAAGGTAAAGAAAATGCAATGCTATAGAAATGACAGTCGGCGGAGAACGCACATACTAACTTGTATTCACCGACTATCAAATAATTTTGGCAGAAGACAAACATGAATGCTGAATTCATTATAAAAAAAATATATAGGAGAATTCGATTCGGTATCACCTCGACAGACGCCTAACTTGGTACAAGAGATTGCAATTGAGTCACACATTTAGAAAATATTACTGGTTACTTGGACGTAACTTAGGGTGACCATTCGTCCCCGATTTTCGGGGACAGTCCCCGAAACAAGACTCAAGTCCCGGATTATTCTTGTCCCCGATTTTCATAACTTTCCTATACGCATTTAAAATAACTGTTGCCCAATTATGCAAATGTGTTAGTCTGGCAACAATGTAACAGTGTAACCGCTTATTGGTCACGAAAACTGGAGTGGGGAGGAGTTTGTGTACCCCTGTTCTGTGGTGTACCCTAAATAAAGTGTCAAGCCCGATTAAGTTATGTTAGGTTAGGTTATTTAGGGTCACCATACGTTCTTTCTCCTGGACTCTTGCTCCTGGACGTATCACTCTTTTTGAAATGTGAAAAATGCGTGGGTTTTTAATCCCTATTTTTAATTTGATTTTTTTTGTAACCCCTGCTTAGTGTCCCCGATAAATCGGGGAAAAAAATGGTCACCTTACGTAACTCCCTGCTCTCCCTTGAGAACAAGCTAATCGTTTACAAGGCCATCATTATTTCAATGTGGAGCTACGGTATACAAATCTGGTGAGCAGCAAGCAACTCCAACCTGGCCAAAATACAACGATTCCAATCAAAGGTGCTAAGAATAATAGCAAACGCACCATAATACGTTATAAACCATGCTCCTCAAAAAGACCTTAAAGTAAATACGATTGAAAAAACCATCAAAGCATATAATCAAATACCGGGAAAGAATCAAGATACGATTCGACCCATTGGACCTATGTACCAAAAATATTCTAAACTTAACTTAATTCCTTTAATCTTACATTAAACATAAAAGCTTTTTTTCAGAGCATATTAATTTTACAGCCATTTTAATACATTATCTAATTAAACTACAACCAGAGAGTGGTTTCAGATGTTTAACTGAAATATTAAAAATTTCATAACTTGCTATTGCTATTGCTGTGGGGGGGTCTTGTTGTTTATACGCATTTTTGAATAAGTTTTGTTGTTCTGCTAAGTTTCCATTATTCTTTCTCTTTTTAAATCACATGTTAGTTTCTCAAATCTTTTTAGCTTTTTTTGACATGTAATGACACTTAATGTTAAACTCTTTAAAAACAGCAATGCTTGTAATCTGCAACTACTGGGCCGCGGGCCTCATAAAAATGTCAGAGGGGCAGCATGCAACCCTTGGGCCGCAAGTTGCATGTGGAAATCTATGTGCAGACATTCTGTTTCGATGACCGTATCAACTGAGTTGTTGTTCTATAATTAAATCGGTCAGTTAGTGTTGAATGTTGTTATGTATTATTATTTAACAGCTTTAATTAAGTTGAGAGTGAAATGCTTAGCAGGGTTGGGAAGTCGGCAGAAAAATAAGCGACTCCTAACTCTTGACTCCTGAGTCGGTATTTTTTAAAACAACTCTGACTCCCGACTTCTTTTATTAAAAAAAATAATAATAACGCTTATTAAAAGACTGAATGTCGAAACTTTGAGGACCTCTTGCAGACACAGCAAACATGGTACAACATTTTTGTATTAAGATTTTCGTCTTAGAATTTTACGAAGAACATCGCCACGTGTAGCGCTTCCGCCAATATATACACACCCTGTATAGTAATGTGAAGAAAAAGCTAATTATGGGTATAGAAACAATTAGCCCAGTTTTATCGGACATAACCTTTTATATAACAAAAAAAGATCAACCTATTTAATATAAATCTAGCAACATAAAGCAACTAAAAGCAAAAAAAAAATAAATTTTAATTTTCTTTAAAAATGAGTATATTTAGCAACTTTTCTTCTCCTTCTCCTCTACCTCCTCCACCTCTACCTCCTCCTCCTCGTCCTCCTCCTCTACCTCCTCCTCCTCGTCCTCCTCCTCCTCGTCCTCCTCCTTCTCCTCCTCTTCTTCTTCACTTCATGGTTTAGGAAAGTTTTCCTAAAGGCAGTTGCCTGTTCCACCTTCTCGATACATTTTTATAGTTGTTCCCACTCATGGATCTTCCACTTTCCCTTCATCCTCTAGGCTTATACTCTCCCATTATCTTTGGTAATATCTGTTGTTCCTTTTTTTTTTAGTGTTTATGGTGTTTCGACTGCCATGGTCATTAACACCGGATCAGTTCGTTAGATTTGCCTTCTCAGACCTATGTCACTAATGAACCCCAGTAGTTTCACCGTGTTGCTGTCGCTGCCATTTAGGGCGGCCTTTAGAGTCTTCGGTAAGGCGTGTTGTTCTCGTTTATTTGAGTGAAGGGGACATTGGATGATTATATGTTCAACTGTTTTTGGGATGTGCACCTCTCACATAGTTCCTTTCTGTTAATATGTTCTTTGTATTTCTCCCTGTTTTCTTTCCTTTTTTTTTGAGATTGTTAATGTCTAGTTCTTTTCTTATCACTTAGTTTCCTATTTGGCTTTTGATGGTACATACTTTTACTCTTCTTAGAAATCGCATATCCGCGGTTTGTATTTTATTCATACACAGGACGGATCAAATTAAGTAACTTTTTTATATGTCTATACAAAATGTACTGCTAATTCCTAATTTAAATCAAATTTGCAAGCCATATTTTTGTAAAAACCTACAAACCACTATTAAATGAAGTCGCAATATTTAATTAAATTTCTTATTTGAACATTAACAGTCAAGATTCAAATGTCCACTAAGAAGTGCACGAATATTAAGGACGCGTACAATCTACCACATAATTTTAATCTCCATACTGGTCAAATTTGTTTATCAAGTTGTTTATTATTTTTCTTTTAATTCCAGTTACGGTATAGTTGTATACATAAACCTATTAATCATCAGTATTTATGTGTATAGTAGGTATATTTAAAGAATATGTGGGTGTATGATTCACGTTTTTGCATGTCTTGTTGCTCTCGGTATAATTTCTCACAATAGTTTAGTTCGAGGTGAATAACTTTACAAGCAATCCTGAATTTAAAATTTGATACGCACCCACATATTTATTGTTTGTAGGTACAAACTGTTCTGAAAATTGTAACTAATTTTTTTTTAACGGCACTCAGTACCATAAGAATTAGAATGGTACATATCAAATAATAACTGATTAAATCACTTTATTTAATCATTTATTCATTGCAAATTTGAATGGATTTGAAAGTTATTGCTTGAAATATTGTTTTCGTTTAATAAAATGGTTGAATAAAAGAGAATTGTGTGAGAGTTGAGTGTATGAAAATTTCATTTATTTATTGCTAAATAATTTAGTTGAAATAATAATATTTTATATTAATAACTATTATTTTATTATTAACGAAATAACTTTAATAATACACATTAACTTAAAATGACTCGGTGAGTTGCTGAGCAATTTATTGGTGTTCCTAATTGTAATAATAAAATTTAATTATTTGTGGTAATGGAAGTAGAGTAAAGTGTCCTAATATGGAATAGTTACTTATTATGGAATACATCAGTTTTATGACAATGAATAAGCGATATCTGTTAAAAAGTATATGTACCTATTTGTACATTGATCACACATTCCCAAATGTAAAATAGTTAAAATATTCTCTAGATTACATAACAGTTTCAAATATATTTTTGACGTGCTACTGAGTTTTTAGGCTAAATCTCTCAGTGCAAAATATTATATGCTAGGGTAAATAACATAAAATATTTTATTGCATGTTTATTTACATGAGCCTTTACATTTCAATTAAATAGACCAAAATCTTAATTGGGGCCATTTCATCTGTTACATATACCGATTTTTGAAATGTCACATTAATGCTTAATATGGAATACATAGAGGCGCCTTATAATGAATCTGATTATGGTCACTAAGTACAGGAATATGGGTTCAGTGTCAAAAGTGTCAGAAATGGGGAGACGAAAAATGTGCAAAATACCCAAAAAAACAATTCTATTGTCCTACCTGTAAAAAATAAATAAATTATCAACATTTAGTTCGAATGACACTTGAATTATAATTTAATTTAAATAAATAACAGAGTTTTGGTTTGGTTTAAGTAATAATGCAAATCAGAAAGAAATAAAAGATTAATCTATGAGCAGTTGTTTATTTTAATGTATATTTCCTATATAATTCTATATTCCATATTAAGAACCCCTAGTATCCCATATTAGGTTCCCAGGGAGCTTAATATGGAATAGTAGTAACATTTAAAAAAAATAGCTATATAAGAAATATCAACAGTAATATCGTGCAAAATTTTGTTGGATAGTAAGTGAATATTTACCGAAAACAAAAAAGTGTTCCATATTAGGGCACTTTACTCTAATGTTTTTATACATGTTTATTTAAATTACTTTCAGTAACATTGTATCACTGTTTTAGTATGTTGTGTAGCTTTTTGTTTTGTTTAAGTGATTCACTACTGGTGTGTTTATTTCTGAACCCGTAACCAACAAGAGCTATCCAAAGATTGATTCTCCATTTATCTGGTGTCTTAATCCACGAACTATCTGAAGATTTTCATCAAGATATTTGTCTGTTTCCATACTTTTGCGCATCCCTGTATTATATTTAGTTCAAAAAATATAAATTTTACAAACCGATGTCTAAAATTTTTAGTTCAAAGTCTGACCAATGCTTTCATTGACGTGTCCTGTTGACTGCTATCTGCAATAAAAATAAACATTTCGTATACATGAATGGAAAAGCTCATTTAGTAAATTCTACAACGAGTGCGTCATTTGGACTGGGTCAGCACCCACGCAAAACGCAGTCGTTCAAAATTAACGCGCTCACGTTAGCATTTCTGAAAAACCTAGATAAAATTAACCACTACCGGTCTTCATTCATAATCTAATCAGTTTTTATACTTGCCGACAGAATTCGACGAGGTACTAAATTAGTCGGAACCGTGAATAATTCTCTTAACCAGCCGGCGCGGCGGTCACACATTACCTTTATCAAACTGTAATTTGTAGTATGCAGCACATGCGCTTAATGCAAACATTAAACACGATTAAACTGTTTAATAATAATAGCCCAAGATAAGCGATATTATTTAATATTCGGAGAATTGTATCAGTATGTTTGCAGAAATGTGATACGAACATGTGTGGTTAACAGTAAGTGCTGATAAACAGATAGTAAACTACGGTGGCTGTTTATTTCCAAAGTTGTGATAAGTCACAGAAGTTAAAGATTATTGCCCTTATATACGGGTTTGGCCAATTCTATCCTCAGCACGGGAGGCCTGATTGTCATCAAGAGTTGAGTAGTTGGTTAAATTATAATGGCGTTATGTGGCGCAGAATTAAAAATGAGATTATTGTAAAATTCCTAGTTCATAATTTGCTCAAGAAAAAACTATTTTTTTTCCAGACAGACTGAATTAAGTTGAGTTCTAGCATGATTATGAGATTTAGACTACTTTACATGATCACAAAGCTTTTGTAATTTACCAGTACCTAAAAAAATTATAAAAAGAACTGAAAATGACAATTGGAAATGATTTTTATAACAAAGTCTTACTTTTAAAAATTGTATGTGTTTTATAAAAAAAAGTATCAGGGATTGTCTCTCCCTGCATATAAAATAATAGTTAAGATTAATTTAAAGGTACCAAAGCTATCAGTGCATTCTAAATTAAGATTTTCATAACGCGTTGAAAAAAGTTTAACCACTTTTAAACACTTTGTACCTACAGTTAAGAGCCTAAAAAAGTTCCTTCAAAATTACATTTTAAAATTTTTCCCTGTTCTTTCGAATACCATTCAATACATAAAAAAAAATTCTGAGTTTCAAAATTTGATTGAATTTTTTTGAATTTATACAAAATACAAGATGTCCAGTTTAAAATGAAGTACATGGGTATCTCGGAAACCGTTAGAAATACAAAATCGGTTAAATGGGGAAAAAGTTGCGCAATTAGATGCGTAACAATAATCCAGTTTTACTTTTTCAATAATTCATCCTGTTACGTAGTACCACGATGAAAACAAAAAATGTACATTTTCTTAAAACCTCCATATTACCTTTAATTAAAAAGATTTGTGCGCCAAATTTTCAGGATCGGAGAAGTAACTAATAAGGATTTTAAAAATGACATTAAAAAGATTCTCAGCCTACTGTTTCGCGCTGTCATACCCAACTTTTGTTTTTATTACGGACGCCATATTGGATTTTTGCATTTTTCAAATCTCCATAACAAATGCTTTTCAACCATGTAAAGCATCCGTATGTTTAACCTAGGGAAAATATGAAAATTTGCAAAAATAAAGTTTCACCACAGTAGGCCTTGGTGTCATGATTAAACAATTGCAACGACTATTTCTAACTGTCAAATAATACATATTTATCTGCAGTGCAAACAAGTTAGTGATTCCAGAGTTTTCAATGAATCGTTTTTTAAATCTTGTGGTCGGACGAAAGCCGATTTCCTAATGAAAGCTAAAATAAAGGCGGTCAAAAATATTAAATAAAAAATGGGGTGTTGTATTTGAAATATAAAAGTTGCTATTGGTTCCAGAGAGGCGACTCACCCTGTACATTTGAAAATATTTTTATCGTGTTAGGAAGAAAAAACTGTATAAAATGGCGTTTGAATCAACTTTATATCTCAAACCGTTTAGCCACAATCGACCGATCCCGCACTAATGACACCCTGTAGGTATAATCAAAATCACGAAGAAAAAAATTACAATGTCATTAAAAAATAATTGGTTCCATAAGGTTTTGTAGGCTCTCGTTCCATACGTTGACAAACGTCATTAATAACTTCTTCTGTACGAAGGGTTGGTCTACATCTACAACAATATTTTTATAAGTCACAGAGCCAGTTTCACGAAACACACCAACACAACTTGCAAGACATGCATAAAAATCCTTTGGTTTTACTGCTAAGTCTGGGAAGTGCTCCCAACAATCGCAATCGTCCAAACATAAACGCTGACTGTATTCCCAAATTCCGTTAACTAGTACACCAGCTCGAAATACAGTTCAATCATATAAAAATTGTGGTCTGTGGTGGAAACCATAGTTAAAATGATTCAAAAACTGCTTAAGATTACAATACAAAGTAAACTTTATCAGAACTACTTTACAAATTGTTACAATCAAAAAATTATTGACATAAATGCACGCTACTATCTTCTACAATTATTTTAAAATCTATGAGCACCTATAACCAAGATAATTTTTGATATCACGGTACAATGGACCATTCTGTTTAATTTATTATCACTGCCTGATTAAAACAGTTCAAGTACAAAATATATTCAATAGATGTCGCATAGAACAGACATTTTAAAAAGTTTGTGAAGTATTTAAGTATTTCTTAATATGGGAGGTAAAAGTATTCTATTTTAAATTAAAATTTATCATAAAAAAGGTTTCTAAACGTATTAATGGTATATTTGTCTAGGAATATCGTGTAGGGGCTGAAATATTCTGCATAAAGCTTAATTTTCTTGTTTTCTTTATACCTTTGTTTTTATTTAAAAAAAAGAAGAAAGTTACAGCTAGAATAAAGACTTCAATTGCAGGGCGTTGTTAAGATTAACTCTGCTTGCTTAGTTTGGCATCTTAAAATTTTTTAAAGCGCAAACCTTATAACTATAATATTATCAAAACACAACCGTTATACTATAGCGGTGTAGGTAATTTTTTTTATAATAATTATGTAATTCAAGTAATTTACACAGTGTAATTGCAGTTTACTATATTTCGCCAGACTTTCTTGTTTTTTGCGCTTTTTTTTATGTTTGTATAATTAAGTCTTTGTTCTCTAGGAATTTTTCTATAGCTTCTCTCCATTTTGTCTTAGGTCTTCCTCTTCCTCTCTTATGTATCGTCCTTGCCTCCCAAATCTCCTGTACATCCTACTTACGTGACCAAACTATTTTAATTGGCTTTGCTCTATTACTTTTAGCACTGGTTCAACTTCTCATTCCTCTCTTATGTCTTGGTTCCCAATTTTGTCTCTTCTGGTTACACCCTTTACTCGCCTTAGGTATTTCATTTCTGTAGCCTGTATTCTGCTTTTTTGTTCCTTTGTTAGTACCCATATTTCGGAACCAAAGGTAAGTACAGGCCTGTATACCGCTTTAAAAACTTTGGTTTTTCTCTCTTTCGATATTTCTTGTTACCTAATGAAACTATTGTTTAGACTTCCGTATATTTTTGTTGCCGCTTTTATCCCTTCGTTAATTTCTATATCCTGCCACCCTTTTGCTTCAAATACACTTCCCAGATACTCAAAATTCTCTACTGGTTCTATTATTTGGAAGTTTATTGTTATTTGATATGTTTCTTTTCTCTTGATATTACCATTACCTTAGTCTTCTCTTCATTTATTTTCATGTTTTTTTTTTCAGAGCCGTGTTCTAACCTTCCAAGTGTTCTTGTGAATTCTGTTTAGATTTTGCGAAAATTGCCAGATCATCTGCGTACGCACATTCAGTAATTCCTACTTTCGATAAATATCTATATCCAACAGTTTATTTTACTGCCTAGCTTCTTTGATAACGTCGTCCATCATTAGATTGAATAAAGTAGGACTTGGAATACCGCCTTGTCTGAGCCCTTGTTGTGTTATAAACTCATCCGTTTCTATAGTCTTTGTCCGTACACTGTTTCCTCACTGTCTGTAGATACTTGATATGGCTTTAATCAAATACCTTCCGACTCTTCTTTCCTTTAATGCTCTCTTCACCTCTCCCCTTGGTATTCGGCCAAAGCCTCGTCTAAATCTACAAATGTAAAGCTCAATCTAATTAACGTAAAAAGTCAGTTTTGGCTTGGAAAACAATCTAAGAAAGTAATTTAACAATTTAAAACATTTTATTATACCTTAATATAGACACAAAACTATTTCTAACATATAGAACCTTGAGTTTTGTGTGTGTATTCCGCAAAATAATAAAATTAATAAGAAATTATTATGTACAAGTTTATGACATTGTCGGCGTGTGTTGCACGACAATAAGTTTTTAAGTTCGTAATAAAATATTAGACCCAATCGGCGTTATAAAAAAAATACCGCATTTTTTTCAAGAACGGCGACCGTTCAGTTAGAATAATTAGTTAGCAGAAGTTGTAAAAATAGCAGCGAGAATTAATACAGTAATTAACAGTGAGATAAAAAAAACTACAATGTTATAAAACTGGCTGTTATAAAACTAGTTATCATAAAACAGTATATCAGGTAATTACAAGTGTACAGTTAAATTACGACTATAAAAATTTGTCTTGTAATGATTTAATGTTAAATTTAATTTTTATTGTCAGTCGACAATGGTTTTTATGCGTTCAACGGGAAATGTGATATTTAAATAAAAATTTGGTCATAATATTAAGCTTTATAATGGGATTCACTTACAATTAGACAGATTAAAACTAAGCACGAAACTATGCATCTTTGTATCAATTAAGACCAACTCCTTACATAAGTAAGATTTTTATGTTGATCCTTAAATTTGTAACACTATGTATAAAATTGGTTATAATATTTTAATGATATTGATTAATTTACTGCCCTTTAAACTTTAAACTAAATATCAGAAAAGTTTAGCACAGTTTACAATTTAAAATTTTAGTATTTCTAAAACGTGTTATTCAATACAGAAAAAAAAAGAATTCTAAATAATTAATTACATTGGGACAAATTTGGTCACAAAAACAATTACCAACTATCATAATATGACGTATCACACATCTACTTTTGCTGGAAGAGGCGTTGGCTTAGAATAAAGTTAATTCTCAGTATTATACTTTAGGATTCCTTTCAAATCACTGACTATGTCGAATCCAGGAAATTGGCTCTAAAAAACTGCGCACAATTTGATTTTGCGTAGGGTTTGTTACACCCCACGTGTCAGAAGCAGGGTTATTGCTTTGTCATACTGGCTTATTGGATCGAAGAAGTGGAGAATTTTAAAAGATCGGTTTCTAGAATAATCTAACGTCATAAATAACAACTTTTCCGCGAACTATTTAGGTACAGTGATTGGACAATAATTTTGTGTCTTTCGCATTTCCTTTAAACGCTGATTAAAACTCTATAAATAAATTAATCATGAAAAACTTGGTCTCTCGTGAAACATAAAACATTTTAATATCATTAATAGTGTATATCAAATTGCCAATAATTTTTAATGTGCTTTATCCTTATTAGTTTATCGATCATGTATACATAGACAGATCTCCCAATGGAGTGTTAATACCTGGAAAAAGCTACACACGTGGCCAGATGTAATCTCGGCACAAATCCCCAAATAGCGGGGTGTCATTAAAACATTATCGTTAATCCTTATAGTAAACTGGGCACAAGTGATAGGGTAGAATGTTATTACCTATAGGTACTTGTTTTCCGATTGATAATTACATTTCGGAAGATGAAGAATTTCCTCCCGAGATATGGGCTGAAATGAATGCATCCTTAAATATGACGACCAATGCATGCGAATCATTTAATTCCCATCTAAACAATTCTTTCAACAGTAGCCACTAGGGTTTCTTTCCCGGGATCCCGGTCCATTTTAAGCTATTTTATATTTCCCGGGAAATGCTTTTTGTCCCGGGAATTCCCGGAATTTTAAAAAAGTGTTATTTTCGTTTTTTTGTGCTAAGATCTTTGTAACACTATCATAACTTATCAGAATTTTATACTTAAAATATCTTTACTAACAGTAAATTATGGAAAAACTTTATTTTTATTTCAAAATAATTTTTCTCTTTTAGTATGGCGCAAAGAAGCCCGGTCTACATGACAAAGTTAATATCTTCAAAATACTTTTACAGTTTTATTTTTGTGTACCCTGATAATTCAAAGCAAAATAGCTTATAAATGAAATTTTATTGATGAGAACGATGTTTCTTTGGTGCTAGATGATCTTAAGACAATTTCACCTACGTCAATAGAGACTGAGAGAGCATTTTATGCAGCAGGACTTTTTCTTATAAATCAAGAAAAATACTAATTGACTGAAGCACAGATCACCTTTGTTTTCTTAAATCACATTACAAAAATTCATTGTAAAAATTATATTATTGTATTCATAAATATGAAATTGCAATATAAAGGGTATAATTCCCAAATGTATGATTCTCTCACCAA
Organism: Elmis aenea; assembly: GCA_947652605.1. Lineage (NCBI taxonomy): Eukaryota > Metazoa > Arthropoda > Insecta > Coleoptera > Elmidae > Elmis > Elmis aenea. The sequence goes on along the minus strand of OX393582.1, from coordinate 10,656,277 downwards.
TATTATTGAATTATTTATAATAATCATGGAGCAAAATGTATTACACATATGACTTGGAGTTGTTTTTAAGTAATAAACCGTTCCTTAATTTTTTGGGTTATTTATTTAAAAATATATTGACATAATTTATTACATCCCGGGATCCCGGGAAATCCCGGGACAAAGGCCGATTTCTTCCCGGAATCCCGGGACAAGCAAAATGGTCAAATATGAGAAACCCTAGTAGCCACCCTTGCTTATTCATATTTGTAGAAGTATTATTAAAAATTCAAGAAGAAATATATATTAAAATTAAAGTAAACAGTATTCAAACCCCATATAAATACCAGAACGGAACCACATTTCAAATTATCAGAATGGTGGCATTAGCGATTTACAGTTTGTAAAATTAGTTTCGCATTATTATTCTAATATGTAATATGTACTGATAAATAAATTTTTTGCTCTGAAATAATAAAGTTTTTAATTAAATAATTTACTTTTATTACATTTAAATAAAAATAAAAACAAGCTAAAAACATTTTAGAAATCAATCTAAGCATTATTGTGTGTGGTTGTGCCGAGTTTACTATACCACCTTTTCAGCAAAATTTTATGGTGTGCCCAGATTACTATACGTTTAATCCTTCTACCCGACTTTGTGCCGAGTTTACAATCGCCCACACACTTGCCCTCATGTTGATTTGGTTTAATAAACTAAATATAAGGCGTCAACTTGCAAAACTCTTTACATCCAATTTAGTAAGAAAATTAGATAGTGGTGGCGCTGTTGACTTTAAACAGTCTGTCATATGGTTACTAAATCATAATGCAACAAAACTTATATTTTCCCAGCTCATTTTATCCATGAAAACTGTCTAACGTTGCAAAACTCTTTCAATCCACCATTACTACTACTTCAAAACTCTTTTTATCCATTCTAGAAGTGATTATTACAAAACTCTTTACATCCAGCGCCATTTTACCCTGTTAGTTATTTTACGGAATCAAAACATCATATATCCTTACCTAATATCTTTTATATTTTGCGCTTTTATTAGTGTTCTGTATTTGACATCCGAAATGCACGTGTTTTGTTTTTAAAGACAGTCTACTGTGTTTTTGTGTTTGGTTTAACTAATATTTTGATTATGGAAATTTCTCCAACATCTTCTTTGATTGAAAAAGGAAGAAAAAATTTTTGCTGAATATGCAACTGTTCTAGAACTGCTCAAGGATTTCACTGTTTTTGATTGGAAGAAAGCAGTTGAATCTTGCATAAAGCCTCCTGGTCAATGGCATTTTCAATTTTCCATGGCAAAGCGATTTTTTATTAAAAAACATAGGTCAGGAAGTATAACTATAAAAGGTGAAATCCATTATAAAAGCAACATTGGAGTATACAAATCTGTTCTGAAAAGAGGAAAGACTGTGGCCAATATCACTCCAGAGGAACTTCCTAACAACGTTCCAGTCAAACAGTTAAAGCTAATTGATGTTGACAACCTTTTAAAGAAACACTTTGGCGTTGATTGGAGAAACAATCCAGAAACTGATTTGTCATTTTATAGAAATTTGATCGATACTTTTCATGAAGAAAATATAAATGAAAATAAAAATCCTCATGAAGAAGAAATATTGTACCCTGAGGATGATGGTCTTAGAATTTAAATTCTTTCTCCTGTATTACAACTATTTTTTGTACCGTATTTTGAAATTTCAAAAAACTAAAAAAAAAATTTGTAAAATAATTCTAATTTCTTTTAAAAACGCGAACTATGTTCTTTAAATAATGTTTCAAAACTTTTTAAATCCACAGATAGTTTGCAAAACTATCTAAATCCAAAATATTTTCTAAAATAACTTTTTCCGCGATCATCTTTTTTTTTCAGTAATTGCCAAACAATTTTTTAATGCCTTCTGCAAACAACTGTACATTATGAACGTACATAGTCAATTATAAATCGACGTATAGGTTTTTCGCGTTTCCTGTGAAATTAGTTATGGCGGATATAGAAAGTTTTGCAAATTGGCGCCTCATATGGTGATTAGGTTATTAGTCAATTACTCTGTAACAGGGTTGGGCAAACATTTATTTTTAATAAAAAAATCAAAAGTTATTGTTTTTTTTTAAATTACGAATTTTGGATTTTTTTTTTTTAAAGAAACGACTATTTTTCCTTTTTACAACTAATTTATTCATTATTCACACTACATTATATCTTCTATACAGCGTCATTCAAAAGGTATCAATAAATGAAATAGTTTTTTAATAAAAATTTCTCAGAAACTTTTATTCTTGATAAAAGTTGGTGGATGACCCAAAACTAATTTTAAGATGGAAAAAATTTCATAAAAATTCAAATGATACTAGATTATAGCAATTTGAGAAATATTCACAACAGTAAAGTGGCCTTAGTTTAAGAGTTACAAAAAAACTACATATTGAAAGATTGTTTAGAATTTAAAAATACGACCAAAGGTGAAATTTGTCGTTTTTATAGTAATTTTAACATACATAATGTCTGCAACAAATGGAAAGTTTTTGATTATTGGATTCTCAAATAATTTTATTCTTGAAAAAAGTTGATACATGATCTAAAACTAATTTTAAGTGCAAAATATTCAATATAAATCCACATAACAATATATTTTAACGATTTTAGAAATATTCGGAATAGTAAAAATTATAAATAAGTTTAAGAAAGGTTGTTTACAATTTAAAAATAATATTAAATAAATTATCATTTTCCCTTGATTTTTTTGCAAACTCCTTAAATAAGGGCACTTTAATCTTGCGAATTGTTCTAAAATCGCTAAAAGCTAGTGTTGTATGAACTTTTATCGAGCTTTTTTAAACTTAAATTAAGTTGTAGACCATGCACCACCTTTTCTCAAGAAGAAAAATTTTCGATTAATCGATACTAAAAAACTTATCTATTAAGTTGCAAACTTTTTGAATGTTTAAACTACTAGAAAATTCGAAAATGAAATTATAACGTCAAATTTCGTATTTAAATCGTGTGTCATATGACTTTTTTACATCTTAAAATTAGTTTTAGGTCATACATTAACTTTTATCAAGAATAAAATTTTCTTAGAAATTGATAATAAAAAACCTTTCCAATTGTGTTGCAGATTTTTTGAATAAGGCTGTAGATCTTTGGACTCTAAAATTAATTATTATTATGAACATTTACAAAGTAAATCTACCGGAATGCGTCTCTAACAAGAAAATTCCTGTAGACACTTTATTCTACCTAACCTAGAAGCCAATAGGCAATATTTCCGGCGGTTGTTTAAGCGGGTGGAAGTAAAACTTGCATTTAATTTATGTGACGTCTGACGATGAATCGTGAAAATAAATAAAGTTTGATTTAAATTATGATTTTAATTTAAATAATCAGCTGATTTAAATCAGGCCAATTCTGCTCTATGAACATAATACGGAAGATAGACTTAACATGATGAAAATAAGAGCACACAATTGAATAGGATGGTCATTTATTATACCGACAAACTTTGAACTTTGGGTGGCTTCATCTAAAGATACATTTTAAAACCATCGACCATTTTTCTATTCCCGGGACTCAAGAATTTAAAAAAACAAAAATTACGAAAAATTCTGGTACTTCAAAATAGGTAATGAAAAATCTTAATTTGAATTTGGTTTTTGTATAATTAAAATAGCATTAAAATCTTGAGTTTTGGATTGTTTTGACCGGGATTCGAAACTATAAAAAATTGAGCAATTCCTGGGACGTTTATCCTATAACAGTACCGGTACTACATAACTTCTGCGCAACTTTACCTTAATTGAATCGACTTCGGAGCTTTTTAGATAAGCGAGATCGCCAAGTTAAGCCTCAGAATTTGACACACCCTGTAAAAAATGTGAATAGTAATAAGGTTTCTCCAAAACTGAAAATGTTTGGGATCTGCCCGTTTACATGTAGGAACCATTTAAAAAATTCCAAGGCACGAATAAAAAAAAAGTCATGGTTAAGGTTCTTCTTTTGTACAAATATTTTAATAGTGGTGAAATTAATTTTTTTAATTTAATATTAAGAAAATGTTTATAGCTGGAAAACATGCATTCAACGACACTTATTTACAACTGTATTTTGAACATAATAAATTAAGATATAAAGAATTTAAGATGTTCCCAGAAAACAATTTTGATTCTACCTAAACAGTTCTTGGAAGCCATCAGGTGAGATAAATATATTAATAGGAAAGATGTCATAAACACCAAAGTGGTCTGTTATACGGGTACAACGGTTAACTATTGTAACACAGAGGAACTGAAATGTCATATCGTCTTTTTAGTTTAATAGACCAATAAATGTCTAAAATTGTATATACAGGGTGGTCCACATAGAAAGGCCACTATTGGGATCTCATAAACGGTAAGAGCTTCAAAGAAGTTTAAATTAGACAAATCGTTCCATTTTTGTAGACCTTTTCAATGATGCCTTAATGTTTTTAAAAATTTCCATGACACGTTAGATCAGTGGTTTCCAACCTTTTTGTACCTCCGCCCCCCTTTTTCATAAAAAACATTTTGCGCCCCCCTCATTTCTCGTAATAATCTAATTTCATAAATACTGTCCAGATATAATAATTATTTAATGGGCTACAAAACAAATATACCATATTCTGTGTAAATAAAGTTCTTTTTGTTATTATGATAACAGCTGTGCGCCCCCCTTGCAACAATCTCGCGCCCCCCTAGGGGGGCGCGCCCCACAGGTTGGAAACCACTGCGTTAGATAATAAACAAAATTTAAAATGGGCATATTTTTAAATCGTTTATAACTCGGTTATACTTGATGGTACAAAAATATTTTTGGGGAAAAAGTTGAAGATTTTTTACGCACTATGAAATAATGACGTTCGTTTATTTCAATATTGTTTAAATTCTTACATAAATTACAAACTTGCATTTTTTTAAATTGAAACCATAGTTGGCTATAACCTCATAAAAAATCATTTTTTTCGTTTTTTCAATACTATAAGGTTTAATATATTTATTTTGATATTTAGGCTTAAAACAAACAAAATTCATCAAAAAGTCCCTACAAAGCTAAAGACTGCCATGAAACAAAAGACCATTTAGTTCTGTCATTTAACGCAAATTTTAACTAATATTTTAGTAAAACATTTAATCAAAAATAAACCAAAATTAATTAATTTTTAAAAAGCAGCTTTTCGTCTAATGATTATGGTACAGCTTTTTTATTTACTAGGCCAGTGGTCTCAAACTCAAATTGAATGCGGGCCGAATGCACGATCTAAAAGTACGGGCCGGATTTTTTTTTAACAAAATGATAGTGAATATACAAGCTATTGTCCTTCTTTATTTACAAAATTCTTCTTCGACACATACAGAAAATAGACATATGTTTTTATGTAAATAATTATAAACTTCGTTATTTCTTACTACAACTAAATTTACTGATTGTACGGACGTAGGAAGTTCTCCCAAAGTACTCCAGTCACGTGGCCTGTGTAAGTCGATTTGTCACAAATATAACAATGAAAATTTCTTTCGCCTGTCAAATTTGCGTTTTCAACCAATCATTAATCTTAAATCTTGTAGAGTAGAGACTACCAATAGGAGCATTATTACACGGTATTAATATTCTGTCAGATGTTGATCCTCCTGTCAAATTTGCGTTTTCGGCCAATAAGAAACTCAGATTTCCTAGAAAAGACCAATAAACATAATCATACACCGCTGATATTCTTTTCGCAATTAACAGATTTTCATGAGTTTATTGGTAGGTAGTTTCTAAGAAATCAGAGTTTGCGATTGGTCGAAAATGTAAATTTGGAGATAAAATTAAATATGTTGGTCTTGATAATTTTTTGACGAATTTCGGCGACCAGTAGCGTTACTTTAATATAGATTAAACCACACCCCTGACGCACCACTCTGACAGTACTTGTAAAATTTGAAAAAACATACATTTAATTTGACAGGTAGGTTAGGTGAAGGAAATTTTCTAATATAACTCGTGCATTGCAAATAATCTATAATTTTTGACACATCGTCACTTATGCAAATTGAATCAGAAAAAATCACTCGTGCACTTCGTGCACTCGCGTTTTTCTCGGGCATGTTTACCAAAAATTATCGATAATTTTCAATGCACTTGTTATATTACTACTGATAATAAATATTTATAATCCCTCTGATTTGTCTAAAGGAAAAAATATAAATTACCCTAATTAAGTACTGTTTTAGGTATTTCATTTCTTAAAATACCATCGTGGTTTAACAATTTTACAGTATGCTAAACGGAAAACAATCCCTAAGAAAAATAAGACAAGACTTTCGCACAAAAACTCGCATAATACCAATATTAAAATAACGAGTTTAAAGGCCCAGCATTCAATTGTTTTGGGCCATACCGAGATACTGTTAAATAACAGGAATTATAATTTATTAATTATAATTACCAATTTTTAACGGTAACAACGAGTTTTTAGGCGGTTCCTATAAATTCGGCGACAATTATAATTCGAAAATTTCTAGGAACAATGGTGTAGCAAAAATTAAAATGTACTAAAAATCGACCAATTAGATAATTATACGAAAGTACGGCTGAGTTAATTATTATACTATGCCATGTCGTTAATATATTAATAGCCTCCATTACTAAATTTCTTCGAAAATGATAAACGTGTTATCTGTAACGAATAACATCTGTTATCATCATTAGTTGTTCGGTAATAATGACTATTATTCTATGAAATATACTAATCAGTATTAAAATATTAAGTCTTTATGCTGAATTGATTTGTATATTAAACATAAATTATCGTAATAGATTTTCCAATAACCATGATCATTACTTACATAATATTTAGCATCCTAGTTAAGTTCTGATGCTCTTTATTAGATTTCACTTCAGTTTGTTTTCCATCTGAATATTTTTCGAGTCAATTTCAGGGGCGGCGAAAGAGTATTTAACGTCCCTAAGCAAAGAAAATTTAGGCGTCCCTATACTTAATCGTGTAATATGATTTTGAGGATTTGCCCAAACGTCGAGCTGCAAATAAACAAATTTTAACATAGGTTAATCCGCAGAAACATATTTATGTTTATAAAAATAACATCATGATGAACTTTTAAATATTTTTTTATTAATTAACACTAATACATTTGTATAGGAAAGACATTTTTACATCTGAGATACAAGCATTATGAAAACATGCCTGACATAATACGACCTACTCTTTAACACCGTTTAAGATAATTATTCTTAAAAATGAAATGTGATAACTTTTATCAAACAGTTAAAAATAGACATTTGAGTCGTAACTAAATGCTTCAGAAAATGTTATTTAACTCCAAAGAAACTCCTTAACCCACTTGATGTCACGACAACTCGAAAAAAAAAAACAAACATTTTATGATAATTTTAGACTGGTTGTTTTCAGTTTAACTTTATAAATATTCTGTGTATTCGATTACTGCATTTTAAGTTATGTTAGTATCGGCTAAGAATATAAACCAAGTTTATTTTTAAATATTGATATATTAACAACTTAAATAAACCATAACTTATTAAAGAAGAACTTAACATTGCTGTAATCAGTGTATTGTTAATTAGTTTAATATTTTTTTGTTTCATGCAACCATGTTTAATGGTTTTAAATAATATATTGCTGTTTTATCGATAATAACAATACAATTTTAAATGATAAATGCAACTCCATTTTCATATTTTGACTGTATTTTGAATTGTCTGTAATTAATTTTAAAAAATTGGATACCAATTATTTTATTTTGGCTTCAAAAACTATGAAAAATAACAAATAAAAATACATAATAGAGAAAAGACTACAATAAATGTTCGAAATGTCTTCTATTTTCATCCAGACACAAATCTATTCGCCAATAAGCAATTTCTATCAGTCTCCTCTAGTACAAAAGTCATATCGACTAGTTCGTCTTTTTCGAAATTCATTTTGATAATTTTCCGTCTTCTTTTACCACGAAATAGAGAAAAGTACTCTTGCAGCAAGTATTAAGCTGGAAGACTTTTGAACTACAGTAAAATATCACTTTCAGGTTTGTTGTGCGTACGGTGTTAGTTTTTTAAGTTTTTATAAATTCTGAATAAAAACCGTTTTACGTTTCGATGAAAGAAAATTTATTCGTGTCAAGTTGACAGTTGCTTACATTTTGGCATTTGTTTTGCATCGGCGCGGCCTACTTCGGTGCATAAAAATGCAATTAAATTGCTACTTATGTGAAAAGTATTGAATATCTCAACAACTACGGGGTTTAGACATAGGACAACCCCTATAAAAATTGAAGAGGAGAAAAAAGCTATCGAATAGCGAAATAAAATAAGGTTGGATACATTTGAAAAAAAAATGAGTTATGTCACTTTGAAATTTGTAAAGTTTGGCATTTTTTTGTGAACATCCTGCGTCACGATATTTAATTTTTTTTAAATTAAAATGTTGCTCCCCAACCGGACTAACATTATCGCTAAAACTTATTTCTTAATTTCAAGAAGCGAGGTCGCTACGATTTTTTGGAAAAAAAATTATAAGTTGGCAACACTGACACAAAATCAAAAAGTGAACATACATTCATGTAAAGGTTAAAAAATGACATCCGAAGACCTAAAAATATACAGGGTGTTCCATTTAAAAAATCTTTGTTTTTGTTATAGCGCAAAAATGGGACACCCTGTATAGATGAAAATAATTTTACGACGTAGATCTTTTCAAACCAATAGTTTTACGTATTTAAGTTTTTTTCTATCTCCTACGGACGGGGCGCTATGAAAGCCCGACGCACTAATGAAGGACCCTGTATAAAGAAAACACACATTAAGTAGACAACCTGTATACAGATAAAATGTTCTGGTAATTCACAAGAATTAAAACACATTTTCTGTTTTTTTTTTAAATATTTCTGCGACTCCAAATATTTACGCAGCCTCTTGAGGGTCTTGATTTTAGTTTTGATCTCATAATTAAAACTTTGATCGAATTGAACTCATACAACAATTATTAGCAATAGGTAAAAGCTTCTAATTGTTTATTGAAGTTTAAGGAGCTATTGGTTAAAACCTATTTATTATTAACTTACCAGCCTATTGTCTCATCATTTCTTTGAACTTAATAATAAATAAACTTCCTCTTAAAATCAATAAGGAGGTAAGGGTTACAAATCACGTTCTATTAAATACCGAAGTCCTTGCACGCCATTACGAATTGTTTTTACGAGCGCAGATGTGTTGTCGTCAAAAGCCGGAAGTTTTGGTAAGATAACTGCAATAAGTGGTGCACGCGTTTGTACTGATTGCGTGAATTATCGTGATTCACTCGACATTGTCGTTTTAAAATAATATTGTTATTGACACGGTTTGTTATCTATCTTAAGATAGATTCGTGATAAAAATACTGTTTGTCTTGAAGCATTTACGCTTGTTATTAAGATCGTTGTGATGGTAATACGCATAAAAAAATTGACCAGTTTCGTTGTAACTTTGTTATCTTGATATTGTAACATATTTTGAAATTTTCAATGCTTTACTTAACAAAGTACGGTATTAAACGGATTGTGAAGCGAGTTTTCACTTGTTATCAAGATAAGAGACAAGAAAATGAATATTGTATTCAATTTTTTTTTTGACGTACATTAGGTACATATAACTTGGCTTAAATACTTTTAAATATTTAAGTTTTTTTTAAAACGCTCATTGATTTAATGATAATCTAGATAGCCTTGCAATCTGGTCAAAACGGTGATAAAATGATGTACAGGGTGGTTCAAATTCGATGGGTTTACATGGGTTTCTCGCTTAATAGTCAAGATAGAGAAACGGTTAAATTACCAAAAATGTGCAGTTTTTTTGAGACAAACTGAGAACAGTTCTCAAATATATTCTATCATTTCCGGTTTCTCTTGTTTTGTTTTTGTTTTCACAGTCTACTTTTTGTTTTTCATCTTTAAAAAAAAATTAAAAAACCTTTGTAACTTGCGTATCATTGAAAATAAATACATCAACCCTCATATGTTTGGAATGGGAAAAAAATAAGGAATTTAAATAGGTCATGGCCAAGTATAGCTTCTATTTAAAAAAGCATAAGTTTGTGTCATAATTTTTTAACAGCGAGCGTAAAAAAAATTGTTTGGTACTTTTAAAATCTACATAAAAATATCTAAACATAAACTTCTTCGATATTTACAACAATAAGGGAGATACGACACATAAATATAACAAATAAAAACAGTTTTTCCCTAATAACTCAAAAACCGGAAATGATAAAATATTTTTGAAAACGGTTCTGAGTTTGTCCCAAAAAACTGCACATTTTTGATAATTTAAGAGTTTCTCTATCTTAACTATTAAGCGAGATACCCATGTATCTCATAGAATTTGGACCACCCTGTACAAGGTGGTCCACAGACAACAATCAAGCTGGATTTTTACTATTTTGACTCATTTTGAACCCGTCGATTTCAGTTTCAACTTTCAAAATAACTCTTTCATTAATTTGTTTCTTTCGTGGCGTAAAACGTACCCTTTAAAATTTACAGGGACATATTTTTTTTGGATAAAATTGCGTGTTTTTGCGTACTTCACAATAAAGTCAATTTAAAAGCACTTTTTATTTGTGATATAATTTTAACATAACAATTGTAACATAAATCTTATAGGGTAAGGAAATAAGCATAAGAAAATTGTATTCAGGGAGTTATTTAAAAGCCAATTGTTGTGGTCAATTTATATCAAAGTCTTAGTTAAACTTTAGGTAAAAGAATTTTGAAACCTGGTTCAACACAGCCCAACCTAGCCTTGTCTAACCTAACCCAACCTACCATAACCTAAACTAGCCTAGCATAGCCTAAGTTAGTCTAACGTTGCCTAATCTTGACTAACCTAGCCAAATTTAGCCTGGCTCAGCCTTATCTAGCCTAACGTAGTCTAACCTAACAACCTAACAAAACCTAAGCTAGCCTAGCCTAGCATAGCCTAGCCTAGCCTAGCATAGCCTAGCATAGCCTAGCATAGCCTAGCATAGCCTAGCCTAGCATAGCCTAGCCTAGCCTAGCCTAGCCTAGCCTAGCATAGCCTAGCCTAGCATAGCCCAGCATAGCCTAAGCTAGCCTAATGCCTAATTTACATTGGTATAGTAGCTTATGCAAGTAACTAAAGCAAGTAGCTAAAGCAAGTTACTAAATCAAGTAGCTAAATTATGCGTCTACACACAATTTAGTGAAGTTGTTTAGTAAACTGACAGAAATGGACTATCGTGCGATAGTCCGCTTATCAGTCAAAACATGTATTGAAAATTTGAGCGAAGAATTATTGGAAATGGTACGGGGTGATAAGAAAAATTTAATTGTGGTATCTTCTTCACCCCAACGTACTAGTGCCATATTTTTTCTTTTTACACTTTTTACACACGTTAAGCGCACTTGACAGTGACGTTTAAAAAGGAAGCGCAGGTCAGGTCACTTGCGCAAGTAAATAGAAATTACTAATCACTAAATTGTTTACTTGAGCAAGTACTAAACAAAAGTGTCTACACGTTGCAAGTAGCTAAATTTAGCTACTTGATTTAGTAACTTGCTTTAGCTACTATACCAATGTAAATTCGGTATAACCTTGCCCAATATTGACTAACCTAGCCAAACTAGCATAGCCCAGCCTTATCTAGCCTTTCTTCGCCTAACCTCGTCTAGTAGCCCAACGTAGCCTGATCTAGCCTAGCATAGCCTAACTTAAATTATGAAGCATTAACTTGAACTAATTTGGCCCAACCTCACTTAACCAAACCTTACCTACGCATCCTTTAGCGGTCTCAACGATAGTCGTAAATGTAAAGCTCTTTTCAAAACAATTGAAACTTTGGAACGAAATTAAGATCGTTTTCACAATTTCTCAACGCATACTTATAAAGCTAATTGTTAAAATTACAGAATTTATTTCTAAATATTTTTTAGAAATGTTACTGATATAAGTTAAAAAAACCTTTAAACAAAATTGGTAATACAATTTTTTTTTGCAATTACTTTTTCATTGACCATCGTCATCAATACGCTTAACATTATTAAAATAGTTCGTTTAATTCTAAGAAACACTCAAGCGCCGGAAAAGGTCAAAATACTAATAGTTTATACATACATAAAGAAAACAAATTATTGCATCTCATGTGTATCAATAATATTGTGAAATTAGGATTATGATAAAACGCTGCTGTAGGTTAAATTATTTGCGGACTAAACATACCGCAATTTTAACTTAAATATTTATTATAAAGTTCAAATAACAGAGTAACATGCAATTATATAACAAACTTATCGTGCCACGTTAATTAGCTGCTGTTTTCTCAACGTTATCACGCGTTTTGGCTAAATGAAACAAAACAATCTGATAGTAAATGTATTAAGTGCACAATTTGTTAAGGATTTGAATATGACAGTGTGTTATTTAAACACTTTTTAGTTAAAAACTTTTTTGATTATCATGATCCCCAGTAGCACAAAATATTGGGCCAACATTGGCTAAAAATTGACATACAATACTGGGAAAAAATATAGATATGTTAACATTTGGTGAAATATTTTAAATTAATATTAATCCTATAACATTTTTTTACAAAGGATCTATATTATTAAATAATATTAGATTATTATACCGTATCGATATTGGTGAAGTGTATACTATACACAATTAAAAATATATTCACCTAATATTATTCATCCTGCTTGGTACAATGTTATAAAGGGTGTTTGAAATTCGAGTTTAAGCATGGGGATCTTGCTTATCATAATAGCTAGAGTATAGGTTTAAATTTGGCAAAGTCTAAATTTGGTGCTCACTAATAATCCAAAGAGAAATTGGAAATATCTCAAACGGTATCCGAGAAAATTAGGAAAAACCGGAAAATACGATTTCTGAAAATCGTCTATAACTCCTTTGGAGTATGAGATATTTTAAATGTGTAAAGACATTGCCCAAGCAACTTTTCAAGCCGAATCGAATGGTGGTCACAAATTTTTCTAGATTGATTCGTTTTTGTTTTATGAAAACCAACTTTATTTTTTCTTATGGGCGCAATTTTTGCTATTTACATAATCAAATAGCATTTATTTTTTTTAAACCATTGATGTATCACACATGGTATTTTACTTTTTCTTTCATTGTCAAATTTCAAAAAATACGTTTTAAACAATAACCGTTATAAATCAGGTTGGCCGGTCATTGTAGTTTATGTTGTTTCCATGACAACCGATCAACAAACTAAAAGTTTTGAAGGCCTGTTAGTCCTAAAAATGAACTTTAATAACGAAGAAAAACGCGATATGCTGCCCATAAGAAAAAACAAAGTTGGTTGTCTAAAACAAAAACGAATCGACCTAGGAAAAATGTGTGTCCACCATCCGATTCGGCTTAAAAAGTTGCTTGGGCAATGTCTTTACACATTTAAAATATTTCAAACTCCAAAGGAGTTATAAACGATTTTCAAAAATGGACTTTCCAGTTTTTCCTAATTTTCTCGGATACCGTTTGAGATATTTCCAATTTCTCTTTGGATTATTAATAAGCATCGAATTTAGCAACTTTGCCAAATTTAAACCTATACTCTAGCTATTATAATAAGCGAGATACCCATGCTTAAACTCGAATTTCAAACACCCTGTATATGCACAAATCTCCATATATTTTTATGGTTTAGAAATGTTAATATCCAATAATAGTCCAATAAGGCTGTATAAATATGGTTTATTTAAACTAAAAATATTAAAAAAATACAGAAAACCAAGCATAATTTTCTTACAAGTCTGTATTTGGCCGACAATTTCATGCCATAACTGTAATACTTCAAGACTAATCTGAAAGTTTTCCAACAACAAGTAGGAGCATGGTAATATCTTCCTTCCACTTGATAAGTGTTTTTCAGTATTGATATCCGACTAAACCACATATCAATGTCCGACTCAGGACTTCCATCGAAATTTGGTATAAAAGCCGCCACTGTTTTTGATTTCATTCTAGCATTCTCACTAACTATCATAGCTTTTACTGCATTGGCGATTATATCATCAACCGACATGCTAATGCTCCGAAGAATTTTCACGCGAAACCCCGAGGGGTCGTGATCTCTAGTGTAAGAACGTTTGACTTATTTCATTTAAATATTTAGTTATCTGAATTACGATTTTACATCTTGGTGATTTTATTTCATTTAAAATCGTAAAATGGGGTTGTGCCACATAAAAAGATCTTGTCAAAATATGTTTCCCTGGAAATGCTAAGCTGATGGGAAAGTCTAATAATTACTTACGAAGATAACCGGACAACAACACACAAAGTTGGTAAACCAACAAGAAAAATTATTTGTGAGTCACTTATCGTTTCACCGTAAACACATCTATTGTTGTCGTTTTCTTAAAAGTGTATGCATACGACATGATTCACATAAAATCACATTACAGGAGAATACATAACGCCATAATGTTTTCTAGGATTTAATTGTTTCCTGATAAGTTGCGTTTATAGCACAAGAGTCGTACGATTTGTAGGTGTGCGTCACAAGGGTACATTCATGAATCTGTACGTAATTTAAATTTATTTAAATTGCATTAAGCAATTTCGTTAGCGATTAATTTACAATGTGCATTTTACAGGTTTTATTATACAAGCTTATCAAAAAATTAAAAAGGTTTATTATGAATGAATGAAGGAACGTAGAACAGCATGGATAAAGTATTTAGAAAAATGCTTAACACTCGTATTAAGAAGAAAATATACCAAAATAGACGCTTAGAAATAAAACGTAGACAGAACGAGGAATATATGGAAAGAACAGGAAAATGGCTGTTGATCATGGTTTGCCATAATGTTAACAAGTTTACCAATTTCAGTCTTAATCCTGTGATGTTAACGTAATTCCAAATCGCTGCATGAAGGTCATAACGGTGAAAAATTATGCGTTTATAGATAACACCCCAAGAAGATTAAATTGTTATTCTGCCAATTTTTTTTGCCACTTTATCACTTTACATTGCTGCAGTTATAATCTACCGCTAGTCGTGTTTTTTTTTGCACGGAGGGTTAATTGTCTGGGGGTTATTTGCACGAGGGGTTGTTGTCCGGTGGTCATTGTCCGGAGGTTAATGTCGAAGGGGTAATTGTTTTGTTACCGAAGAAACCTAACAAAGGGGACGTGTGAAGATAGAAAGAAATGTCACCTGGGGTGCGAGAAACGGCCGAAGAAGCTGTAAAGAACTCACTAGATATACACGTTAATTTTAAATTCTTGTCACTATGCAATTTTGTTATTTTAATTTTTCTTACAGTCTTAACTTTTTGAAACTCTGGCACAGATAAAGATTGGGATGAAAAAGACAAATTTAATTTTTAATTCGTTTATAACACGGAGCACCAAAATTTACTTCCTTTTCAAAACAGGTCAGTAAAAAGTTCCAAATGTTTAATTAGGACCTTAGATCAGGACTAGCCCGAAAAGATTTTTTTTCTTCTTCTCCTTAATCGGTTCCTCTTGTACCTTTCGGTGTCGGAGTTATTGGAAAATGATAACACAAGGAATGCCGAGGAAGAAGAGCAAGGACAGGAGGAATACGAAACAATTGAACAAGAATATGAACAAGAAATAACCAAAGATGAGTTGGATAGAGCGATTCATAAAATGAAAATTGAAAAAGCAGCAGGGCATGATGGCGTTTTACCTGAAATGATTAAGTACATGGGAGTAGAGAGAAAGAAAATGCTGCTAAGAATAGTAAATAAAGCTTGGCAGGAAAAAGATATTCCAAAGGACTGGGAGGTAGCTGTTATATTACCGATATTCAAGACTGGCGACAGCAAAAAATGCGAAAACTATAGAGGCATATCTCTACTTAGTGTAGTGGAAAAATTATATGAAAGAATTTTGGAGGAGGCGCAATATGGATTTAGACCGGGTAGAAGCACGCAGGATCTAATTTTTACGTTAAGACAGTTAAGTGAAAAAACAATGGAACATTCAAAGATGGTGTATTTGTTCTTTATCGATCTTTCTAAAGCCTTCGATAGAGTGCCAAGGGAAAAGATCTTAAAGATATTGAAATGAAGTAGAGTACGAGAAGGATTATTAAACGCCATCAAGAGTTTATATAAGAACAGTAGAAATTATGTGCGAACCCATAACAGCAGTTCCCAGGAATTTATAACAACAGTTGTAGTAAGACAAGGAGGCACATTAAGTCCACTGCTCTTTATAATTCTTATGGATAAAATAATTAAAGAATGTCAGCAAAGCACAAAGAAAGCCTACTGGGGTTGGAATAAACTAAAACCAATTTCCTTAACAGAATTAGCCTTTGCAGATGATGTGGTGCTATTAGCTAAAAGCGAAAAGGACTTGCAATTCAATCTAGACGTATGGGCAGATACATTTTATGTAGATATAATATGAATATTAATATAACAAAGACAAAGGGTATGGTTATAGCGAAAAAAAGTTTTTTTTTTTTATAGACCAATAAAACGAGCGCTGAAGATAAAAAATGTGATTTATGATTAGTGCCACAGATAACCCAACATAAAAATTACAATTTAGCAATAACTTGTTACATGGGTCAATACATTGTGATAATTATTTATTAATAAATATTTGTTAATCGTCGTAAGACAATAGCAGTACGTAACTAATACGTAAGCAATATTCTTGGTAAGTATAAAGTCATACAACAAAAATAATGTAATTTACCAGTTTATAAAAAAATCAATGTTGAAAATTCATGGTAGTACGCGCAACATCTTAGATCATGATTTATTAATAGCAACAGATAAGTTTCGTCCTTTTACTCTCCGATTTAAAACCGCTTGAATAATGTTATTTGTCACTCTAATTACAGTTTTCTAGTAGCAATTCCATAAATTACCTTCTGTGGTTGTATTTCACATATTCTTCACAACGAATTCCAATAAGATCCACCCACATAACCCACTCCTCCGTACCTTATGCTAATGAAATGCATGTCTCGTCTCCCAGACGGCATAGTGAATTCGCTCTAGTTGAAAGTACTCTCCGAATATACAGAAATATTTGGACACTCCGATTACACATCGCTAAATTTTAATACCAATAAAAGTTCTATTGCGAGTTGAACATATAGATTGCAAAGTCGTCTCTTTGGCTCTGCAATAGCTACATATATAACCTTAACCAGTTTTAGCACATGCGATTCAGGGAAAAGCATTTATTTATTGTGACATTTTTGTTTATTACAAAATTATTTTTAACGGGTTACAAAACTCATAAAATTTAAAATATGGTTGTACACATAAAGCAGCAAGAAGTGTTTTCGGAATCTGTTAAGCCAAAATGTAAAAAGTTGATGTATGAATGTTCCAGTTTCCAGTATAAAATAATTTACTACAATTTTAGTTTTTGAATAGATATCACATCAATAGAGTATAGTTAAATGGCCAAGAAGTGTTACTAGTGTTTTGTAGGAATATAAACCAAATAAAGCGTTTTGGGTTTGGTTCTTAAAAAACGGAAATTTCAGTATTTATATTTATATCCCTGGATAATTAAAAAAAAAAAACTCTGGACAAACGATGTATTTCAACACTGAACTCAGTAGCATCAAGGAGGAAAGAAAAAGAATAGATACTTTCCTTATCCGTGAACACACTTTGTGAAGTAGTTTGTAAATTGCGAAAAAAAATTTAATTTAATTTTAAATATATTTATTTGTTTTGGAGAACTGTAATTTTTTTTCCATTTTTTCTCAAATATTATACATTTAAAGGTCGTAAAAGTTCCTAATACATATTATATCTGATTTATCGTTTGCTAAAAGCATTTTGTGTGACTAGCAAATATTAGATCATGCAAAGTAGTTTATGAAAGATCAATAAAACGATAACATTGTCGTAAAATGATATTGGAAATCTTCAGTAAACTTTTATTGGTGAAAATAATACAAAGATTAAAAGCTAAATACAAATTAATAATATCAAATTAAAATTAAACTAGTAAACTGAAATTACTTTAATAATTTTTTTTTTTTTGTGAATTATGTTCGTGATAATACCGGAATTTCTTAACATTTTATCGAGGTTTCTTTTGTTGAATTTTTTCAGGATACTTTGGTGTAGGTCTGTAGGGTAATGACCAGTGTTGGACATGTACCCAATTTTGGACACTTGAGATTTCAAATTGCAAAAATAAGAATTTGAGACATTCTATCTCTCTTATTGATACCATTACAATACTGTACATCTGTACAACATTATTTGTTATCATGTAACTTACTTAGAACATTTGGTTTGCAAAAAAAAATCGCAACAATGATACTCGCACCCGACTAAAAGTGTGTTTTGTAGTGATTTTTGTTAAGCCAGGTAAGTCTAGTTGATAGGGTTTTATTTTGTTACTAAGTGCATTACATACTTTTTATTTAGTTTTCTGTTATTTAGACAGTGTTAGACTACTACTATGGCGTTCCTATTTAAAATTTTCTAAATTTAAGTTTTTTAAGATCGGTGTTCAATACTGGATTACAAAATTTTGTTAAGTTCCAGTGTTAGACACTCTGTCCAAACTAGGCAATTTTGAAGTAAACGAAGATTTCTCTGATGTATTACTAGTACTCCCATGACAAATTGATAGCTACTAGTTTCTATGTTCAAAGCTGCATATAACCAATTTTGGACACTGGTGTCCATTATTGGCTGTACCTGGTGTCCATTATTGGTATATGTAAATATACAGCGATGACAATGTAGATTACCCTAAATGCATTGGTCAATGAACACGCGCAAATCTATTTTTTAACGAATCAGCCAGATTACAAATAAATGCAACCGCAGCAACATTAAAGAATAAGCAATTTCTTGAAAGAGTTGAAAGCTTAATACCACAAGACAGTCTGCGTCTAGCGTATGTACCTATTAATAAGAAATATATTTTAAAAATTAACATTAATAAATCTGGTGAGGAATATTTGTATGAGAATTGTAACGAAACAAATGAAAGGAATGTTTCGCAACTTGTTACCGAAGCCTTAAAATATTTTGTATTTTCTAGGGATTCATTTCAATGGACTGTTTGTCTAAGTTAATTTATTTTCACTGTAAACAAATAAAAATGGTTGATTGTGGGTGATAATTTGGGTCAAGGTATAAACTGCTGGAACTTTGCCAGTTTCACAGTTGACAATTGTGTTTATGAATGTCGTTGTACTGTCTTAAATGCCATATAAATCGACAAAAAAATTAAAACAGGTGGCCCTTGTTAACAAAGAATTGCTATTTTTAAGAAAACCAGCAAACCTTGTCGACTTTAAAATTTTGTAAACTTAAATTAAAGTAAGTCGCATATTTTAGGTCTTTTTTTGCACACTGCAATGTTTTATCCTTAGTCTCTTTTCATCATTTATATACGAGACTTATTTGTAAGTAAGAACCAATTGGCTATGAAAAATCACCCGAATTTATTTTGAATTTTTTTATAATTTTAATTATGTTACGATCTAGACTTGGACTAATAAGTAATTTAGTTTTATTTAGTATGCTAAAGGAGTTAAAATCTAGGAGTCACCCATTGACGTATCCTAGCTGTTGTAACATTAGGCGCTCTATCTTGTGCACCAATAAATACTGACTCTGCTTTTTTAAATATACTCTTGATGTCACATTACACCAACTCAGAGGGTTTTTTCTCTTAAGTCTTCGTACTATGTTCGTGTTATCGAGAAGCTGGATAACCTGGTACTCATATGCTGCAGGTTGCCTTTGTACCCTAGCAAATTTCTGGATTTCGCTGCCCACAAATTCCACTTCAAGATTTATTATACCATTGTATGTCCACTGTTCCTCAATACTGTGTTTTACAAGTTTGGATTATTTTAATGTTGCGTTTTTGGTACAATTACAATTTTTAAAAACTAATTTATTTTAGCCATGTCTTAAACTAGTTCTCTGCATAGTTTTTCCCATTCATAATACGGAAACACCAGCTTTTGTATACCGTCTTCATAAAACAGGAGTGCCTCTTAAAATATCCACTGCTTTTTTGATGTCATCATTGCTTTCCGTGCAATTTTGCAAATTTTAAGAACTGTTTTCTACGAAATTGTTGCAGATCATGTGAACTTTAGGAAATTGTGCTTATGCTGGGTGCTGACGATGTTCTCCGAGAAGCACAAACTGCTTCTCAAACTCAAGCTTTCATCACGTAATTTGCTTAGGAACAACTTGATGACCATCCCCACAGCCTAGACTTAGCGCCGCGTGACTTTCGCCTGTTTCTGCCTTTGAAGAGTTCCTTACTGGCCAATGTTTCTTTAACGATGATGACGTCAAAAAAACAATGCAGGAGTGTCTACCACAGACAGCACTTTTCTATGAAGAGGGTATACAGAAGCTGTTACCCCGTTATAACAAATGTCTTAATAATAGTGGAAGCCATACAGAGAAAAAGTTTAACCCTGCTGTGTCCCTCCGTTACACTACACACTTGTAGTCTTTCGGGGCATAATGACCCGATGCTGTATTATACAAAAAACCAATGGCATTTAATGAGTTACTATTTTATTAAACATAAAAAAGTATAAACTTTCTCTTCGAATATGCCTTGTAGCACTAATAACTAAAAAGTAATTTACAGCGTCATTCAAAAAGTCTGCAACAAATGGAAAAAAAAATTATCGATTTCCCAAAAAAAAATATTCCTGGTAAAAGTTGGTGCATGGTCTAATACTATTTTTAAGATGACTAAAAGTTCAATAAAAAACCATAGGACACTAGATTTTAGCGATTTTTGAAATATTCGCATGAGTAAAGTGCACTTTTTAAGAGATACAACAAAATTGTATAAGAAAAATTTACTTAGAATCCAAAATAAGGCTCGATTTTAATTTTGAAGGTGAAATTCAAACTTTTATTGCAACAAATGAAAAAGTTTTTTATTATCGATTTCTCAGAAAATTTTATTCTTGATAAAAGTTAGTGCATGGTTTAAAACCAATTTTAAGATGAAAAAAGTCATATGATAGATTTTAGTGGCTTTTTGATTTTTTGAACGTTAAAATTTCTTAAAAAATAAAACTTGCAATTTGACCGTCATAATTAAAATCTAGCCTTATTTTTATAGTATAAATAGGTGTTTCCAATAAAAATGTTTTGTACCTTTTTAAAAAAAGGGCACTTTACTCAAGCGAATATTTCAAAAATTGCTAAAATCTAGTGTTTTATGACCTTTTATTAAATTTTTTTCATCTTAAAAACAGTCTTAGACCATGCACCAACTTTTATCTAGCATAAAATTTTCGGAGAAATTGATAATAAAAACGTTTTCATTTGTTGCATACTTTTTGAATGTTAAAATTTCTTAAAAAATAAAAGTTGGAATTTCACCGTCTAAATTAAAATCGATCGTTATTATTGAGATATAAATATATTTCTGATTTAAAAAAATGTATCTCTTACAATAGGGCACTCCACTCTTGCGAACTTTTCACAAATCGCTAAAATCTATTACAAAGTAATCAAATTCGAGAATTAAACCATAGTTTTTAAATAAAATTGTCTTTCAAAGTGCTTGATTCTTCTTCCTATAAATTAATACAACTTTCATTTCTCATTTCTTGAGAAATGAAAATGCCAAGAAATTATAAGCTGCTGTCTGTCGCTCGTTCAAACCACATTAATCAACATTGAGGGATGAATTAATTAAATGCATGCTCGATGATAAATCTCTTAAAAATAATAATAATAATAAAATTATAACTTTTTTACCTGCTGCTATAAGAACAAATTTCCGTTTACACGATATTATAACAATTAATCGTTTTTTATCTTTGTTTTGGTCTTGCTCTAAAGCATTCTTCAAAACCTTTGTTTTAGTGTAACTTATTTTTTTCACTGCGCGTAACTACTAGAAAAATATAGGGTAATCCCACAATTGCTTTCTAACCACAAACGTCATTTAAGTAGCTTGTACAACAACGCATTGTATGATTATTTGTCATTATCAGTGTTTGAAAGGCAATTGACGATTAAAGACAATCATTTTATCTTTTTTTATATAAAAATTCAATGCACGCTTATATGTATAAAATCTGACATTGACACGCTAGATACGTGCCATTAAGATTACTCGGAATTAGCTCTCTCGAACTATAAAACGAGACGTCAGCAATAGTTATTATACAGGAACTGTATTTCTATTGTATTATAAGATAATAACATATTGTACGACCTACCGTAACTAGATAATTTGATTGAAATTAAACAATGGCATCTTTGAAATCCTTTTAATTATTTCTAAGTAAAATTATAGGAACAAAAGTCAGTTCATCATCTACATAAAATATACGTCTGTATTAACACATTTCCCTTTAATTTATTTTGAATTAGTTGCTCATTCATATTTTTTTCAACAACTTTGGCCGTTTCTTGTTTCAGAGCGTTAAGCCGGATCCACATCAATAAAAATGTGCGTTGTGCGTTGTATTTGACACAAATTTGCTCGTGTTCGTCGAAATTTTTGTTGGTGTGGACTGTGCGCCGCATAGAAATGCACACAAATAACTTCGTGACGAACAACGCACGCTATCCATCGTGTTGTCGGTTTTTAGGCAACTTCAAAGAGATTTGCGTCGCATAGTAATGTCAATGTGGACTTGATTCTAAGTGCATCTGTAGTTTTGTTTCATTTTACTACCTAAACACCTATATTTGGGTGATTAATCATGTCTCATTTTTTAATTTACCTGTTCCTAGTTGCTCGAATAACAATATCTCTAAAAAAAAATTTCTCGAAATAATGAAATAAGATGCTTTAAAAAAATATTTAAATTTATATAAATACAAACTTGCACACGTGGATTCGGCCGTACAACACACAAGATTAAAATTTACGTGGTAAAATACTTAACCAGAGTGAAATTTGTGCCGCAAAAATTTTTTGCTGAATTTCAAAATACAACATACAACATACATTTTTATTGATGTGGATCCGGCTTTAAATTTTGTTTGCCATAGATCACCAAATGTTTTTTAAAATTTATTTAAAGACCGAAAATAACAAAATGACAACAATGCGACACAAACAAAGGACATGTTAATTAATAAAATTAATAAGGTGTATTAGTCATATATGTACAATCTATTTAGAAAGTTCAGTTGCATTCAGAAAACCATTTAATTTGTTTTTTGTTGTTGTTTAAATCAGGGTCTGAGAACGAACCGAAAACGAAAACATTAAACGAAATTAACCGAATATTTTTTAAGAATGAAAACGAAAACGAAATTGTTATTTTTTGTTCAAGAACGAAACCGAAATAAATAATTACTAAAACCGATTTTAACCGGTTTTAAGCCTATTTAACGCGAATTTACCGTCTATGCTAGGAAGACTCCAAAAAGCAGTAAAATAGCTCACTTGAAATAAGTGAGCTTCACTTTTCTCCATGTATGTATGGGATTACGTGGGTATCTCGCTAAATATTTAAGATAGAGAAACTGTTAAATTATGTGCAGTTTTTTGAGACAAAAACAGTTTTTAAAAACTTTTTTATTCTTTAACTTTTCCTGCAAAACCTACAGTTTTTGAGTAAAAAATTAAATGAGTGAACATGCACCATTAAATAATATTCTAAAAGAAAACGATTCATTTTGGTGTTTATCTTGGTTTGTTAACGATCATATTGGGTAGAATTGAAGGGTGTAATTCATTTTGAAGTTTAAGAGGTGACAACATGATATCACCTTTCAATTCTACTCAAAAAGAACATTAACAAACCACGGTTACCACCAAAATGAATCGTTTTATTTTAGAATATTTAATGGTTCATGTTCGCTCATCTAATTTTTTACTCAAAAACTGTAGGTTTTGAAGGAAAAGTTAAGAAATAAAAAAAGTTTGTTAATAAATCAAGCTTCCAAATAAAATTTTTTAAATTGCAAAATTTCAAGCCTCGAAAAGTGCTGATAAAAATCCAACAGGAGTCGCACTTTTCAGCCCCTTGAGAAGGTGGGAGATGATTAAAAATATAACTATGAGAAACCTTTTAATAAGTACAAAACATCTACCAAATATAATTTTCTTACATAAATCCAAATTTGAGAAATAAAATAAAAACCTTATTTTACCGCTCCTCGTTAGGGGGTTGTAACTCCGAAAGGAGACGTCTAAGGAAAAAAGTAATATAAAATTCCCCTCTTAATTTTTGACAAGAAATTTCTTCCCGAATTCTTTTGCAATATTTAAGAAACACCCTGTGTAAGGGTTGATGTAGTTATTTTCAATAATACGCATATTACGAGGGTTTTTACGTTTTTATTAAAAAAAAACAGTAGGCTGTGAATACGAAAAAAAAACAAGGTGTAAAACCTTTTAAAACTCTTGTGGTACAAGTTACGAAGGTTTTTTAATTTGTTGTTGAAATAAACATTATAAAGCTTTATTAAAAATATTTTGTAGTATAGTTTTAATACAAATTTCTATACCTACTATTATAATTTAAAATTAGTTAAAGATGTTCCAAGTTCCAATTTTGCCTTTAATAAATCTACTGTAACATTTAAACAAAAATCATACCAGCAATAAGTCTGTCAGTCTATGTACTTTTAATTTGCACTTCGTTTACTTGAAATGTTTTGTTTTGCTAATTTTAAAACGTAAAATGAATATTCACCTTGCATTTTAGGTTTAAGTAATAGAGCCAACAGAATTAACATCACAATCGTTTTTTTCTTTTTGGGTGTAAGATACGCAGAAGGTCTAATTAGTATTCATGGCATAATACCAAGAAAGCTGTGAAATGGTGCTTTTGTAACGCAAATGTTATGTCTAGGAAAACGCTCTTTACGATAGTGATTTAACAGTCACCCTAAAGAATTGCTTGTCAAAGGTTAAACAGTAAACTGTTTAAAAATTATTTAAACTTATTTAGCTAATTATTACTCTTATTTACATCTTGCTTCTAAGTATCAAACGTTTGTACTATAAGCTTGTTCGTTTTTCTATGACTGAAAAATATACTGCACGACATAATGCGATAATTCTGTGCAGATGTTAATGACTTATTTGGTTAATGGTACATTTATTTGTAAAGTCTGTTTTATACTATACTATTTTTTCGTTTTAGAAAATCGTATACGATTTTCTAGTACGGTGTCAATCAGAAATTAAAAATCTTGAACGGAAAATTCGTATGAAATTTCTACCGCCCTAAATGCGTCCAATTTTAGCATGGGCGCATGCGTATTCTACTGTAACTGTATCTGTCCGCATGTCATTTGTGGGTTAGGTTAACTGAAACAATCAAACGATGTTAAATACTACTTATACCGGATCCCTCACAATTTATTTTGTAGGAATAAATATGTAGAATGGAACAAGCGTTAAATATACGTTAAATTTGAAAATGATTCGCTTTCTGTTCTGTGATCAAATTGAACATTTGACATGGTTACTCAAGGTGCCAACAAAATATGATAAAAGTTACTAAAAAGTTACCAAAATATATGGAGTTTTCGTACCAAAAAATAGTACCTACAATGTAAATGGTTCATATTTTCCATGCCAAATTCTTGAACGAAATTTTTGAATTAAAAATCATATACGATTTTCTTAAACGAAAAAAAAAGTATAGTATAGAACAGCCTTAACATTTAGTTACGTGTTATAATATAATTGACATAACATGCGATGGATGAAAAATATACACATAGTGATATATTAGGTGTGAATAAACTTTTTTTTTCATTATTATTTTTAATACTTCTATATGCGATGAATTAAAATTAATACACAAATGGCTACTGTCTTTTTCAATCAGGATTAACCATTTATTCTTTAAAAAACTTTTTCTTTATGGCATTAACTAGTTCTGAGTAAACCTAATAAATTCAATGGCATTCAATAGAATGGGATGCAAATTGTGCAGTTTAATCCACTTAAATCGCCTTAGTGAGATTAGCCGAGCAATGCAAATGGAATTTACAGTCAGTGTCGTACAAATAACAGCATAAGAGAGGTTCATTCAAATAAAGCAAAATTATCCATATACTTGTATATTCATATACAGGGTGTGTATAAATTGGAGGAAGCGCTACACGTGGCGATGTTCTTCGTAAAATTCTAAGTCGAAAATCTTGATACAAAAATGTTTTACCATGCTTCTTATGGCCTCAGGAACCATTTATAGAAAAAAAAAATTGGCAACATTGCGTCTTATTGACGTTTAAGGTTAAATTGTTTATTGTGAACCAATGTTGGAGTTGGCCTAAGCAGTCAGAGAGTTTTTGTCCAGAAATTTTGGAATCCGAGTCACTAATAATAGCAGATGTGTCATCGGCAAATTGTATAAGAGAAGCTTTGGCAAAATCTGGAAGATCATTAGTGTACAGTATGTATAAGATTGATCCTTGCGTTGCGGGACTCCTTTTTTGATTTTCTTTTTGTTACATTTTAGAAATATATCTGACCAGTCCTTTTCGGCAACATATTGATTTCTTTCCGAGAGATAAGATTTTATAAGGTTATGGGCGGTCCCTTGTATACCATAGTGTTCTAATTTCGTTAGCAGTATCTCGTGGTCAACACTATCGAAAGCTTTTGAGAGATCAACACACATGATCATGGTGTCTTTAATGAGGGATTGAATTACATTTCGGATTGCCATGTAAATAGCGCGGGTAGTTGTTTTACCTTTCCTGAATCATTTTGAGCGTTGTTTATTAAGCCAAAGTGTTCTACGTAATTTTCAATTCTGTTGTAGATTATTTTTTCATGTCATGAAAGTTGCTAAATGTCTTAGGGCAGCTCGCACAAAATAGATGCTATAAAAAAATATCTTGCTAATATTTGTGAGTATGGCTATGGGTCTATAGTTTCCTATATCACTTACATCCCTTTTTTGTGAATTGGTTGCTTTTTTGACCATCAACCTTTATATTATAGGTATATATATCCCTATGTTCTACTAGCTTATTTCATTTCTAATAAATTCAGCTTTTTCCTTTTAATATTTTGTACAAGCTTAACATATATAGGAAGCTTGCCGGGATTGGACCGGTTCCTCAATTGGACCACGTCAATTTTGGCAGTTTATTGACGGAAACAAGTACCTTGGTGTACGAGTTGACGTATGAAATTGCATATGCCTAACTTGAGCCGTGCACGTGTTCTTTTTAATAAAGTAAAATTCTACGATAAACGTCAATAAACTGCCAAAATTGACGTGGTCGGTCCAATTGCGGAACCGGTCCAATCCCGACAACCTTCCAAAAATTCATTATAAAAGTTCCGTTTGACAGTTATGCCGAATTTACATTGGTATAGTAGCTAATGCAAGTAACTAAATCAAGTAGCTAAATTTAGCTACTTGCAACGTGTAGACACTTTTGTTTAGTACTTGCGCAAGTAAACAATTTAGTGATTAGTAATTTCTATTTACTTGCGCAAGTGACCTGACCTGCGCTTCCTTTTTAAACGTCACTGTCAAGTGCGCTTAACGTGTGTAAAAAGTGTAAAAAGAAAAAATATGGCACTAGTACGTTGGGGTGAAGATACCACAATTAAATTTTTCTTATCACCCCGTACCATTTCCAATAATTCTTCGCTCAAATTTTCAATACATGTTTTGACTGATAAGCGGACTATCGCACGATAGTCCATTTCTGTCAGTTTACTAAACAACTTCACTAAATTGTGTGTAGACGCATAATTTAGCTACTTGATTTAGTAACTTGCTTTAGCTACTTGCTTTAGTTACTTGCATAAGCTACTATACCAATGTAAATTAGGCATTAGGTTAGGTTTTTTAATTCGAATTTTCTCATGTTAGGATGGCTAAATTGTCTGTGTAAAGTGTACAAATATGATTATAAGGCATACATGTATACTAAGGCCTACCCTGTATTAAAGTTTAATCAAACTAAGCTTAACAAGTTTAATATCGGATAAAATCAAATTTACCCACGGGTAATTAATCTAATCACATCTCACAGATATCGATTGCCTAACTCAGGCTCCAGAAATAGCTCGATTACATACGTAACTCGATTACTCATTCGTGGTGAAAATGTGTGGTTGAATTTCGTCTTCATGCTGTCTAGCGTTTACCACGATATATGTCTGCCTAGATAAACACACCATAAGAACTTATATCCACTATGAGGCAGGTATTAAGTTCTTTCTGAGAACCTGACCTCCTACAGTTTCTATCGAATTGACCTACTAAACTAAAAAAGTATATTTTGCAACATTGCGTGCCTTAAAAGCATTCAAATGCAAAGAGAAAGTTTAAGAGGAGGAAATACACGTAAGTTATGTCAGTAAGTTCGAAAAGTTACCAGGAATTTTGTCACACCTCCTAATTCCGATTTGAATTTGAATACAAAGCGGAGTAAATTTTATAGGTCGTTCTAATGGTGTGAGCTAAGGCAAGCAATACGTCTAAATAGCTATATTTAGAATTCCTAAAATCAGAAATGCGCAAATCAACAAGAAATGAGTTTTTTATGCGGCTTGAACATAGAACTGCTATGTTTCTCCGTAATTGTTGATATCATTGTAAAATATTTATCATTTTTAAGGTAATCATTCCACTTAAATAATAACAAGTGATTAGTTTACACAATTTTTCATTGGTTTTAAAAGATTTACTGCTTCTTTAAATTAAGATTTTTGCCTTTTTTCCTATGTCATAGTTGTAAATATTGTGATCAATCGAACATTTTTACAAAGGGCCTAGCAGGATAAGATGGGCCAGCGGCCCTTGAAACAGAATTTCAAATGAGTTATTTTCCTATGTAGGTAATTAGGTATCATAAAATAAAAAATATTTACAATAAATGTAGCAGCCCCTTCGACATCCTTCTCCTGGTAATCGAAAAAAGCTGTTTTTTCGCTTTCATTTTTTTTCTTTGCCCTCAATCATCGAAAAATGTTAAAAAAATTCATGAAAGCGCAGAATAATAGGAATATCTTATTTAAAAAAAAAACAAAATTTGAGTTTGGCTTAAAATTCGAATTTTTAAAAAAGAATTAAAATTTAAAATGCGTTTTTAACTTATTTGTTGATGTTGGTGTGAGACGTGTGAAAAATTTTTTTTCGAAGACCTTGGATAAAATTGATAGTAGACTTAAAGGCCGTTTACACACACGGTTTTGCACATGGTTTTGCTGCTTAGGTTTTGCATATGTGCAAAACCGTGTGTGAACGCTTGGTTTTGCACAAGTGAATCTAGCAGAGGTAGATTCATACACGCGTTTACACACACGGTTTTATCCATGTGCAAAACCATGTGCAAAACCGTGTGTGTATCCGGCCTCTTACAGCCGTTACAGGTCTTTAGGATGTCACTTCGTGTAACGGTTTCCCATGTTTAGGCAAGAGAATATTCTGGGCCACTTTCCATTAATTTGGAAAGTATCCGATCCTGAGAACTGCATTAAAGATTTGAGTAATACATTTTAAGCAATTATCTGTGACTTCTTTCCCGGTTATTAAGCCAAATTTGTTTGCAAAAAATAACCGAGATATGGCTAATTTTGTAAACATTTTACTATCAAAGTTTGCCATGATTTCGTAAACAAGTGATGTTTTCAATTCAACTTAAAAACTGGGTAAATTCACATACTAATACATACGAAGTATTTATAATCTGAATTATTGAATATTCGAATAATTGGAGCTGTATCGTAATAATGTTAATGTAGTTATAACTTGTATTAACAGTTATTTAATTTTGGTTTATGAAAACGAAAAAGAAATTTTTTATTCGTTCCCATCAGAAACGAACGAAATATTTTTCGTTTTTAGTCCCTGGTTACAATTTTCCAGCTTCATAATATTATGTACTGTGCTAGGCTGTACAATCTAAAAGGGTTTCGTACTATTTAAAAAACTATGAAAGGGTTCTATGGCTGAAATAAACTGGGAAACTATAATCTATGCAAAAAGTAAATCATATTTAATTTTTTTTATAAGATACATTGAATTTATGTTTGTCGTAAATATCAGTAATCTAAAAATAAAAAACCAATATTTTCCTGTATTTTATCTGAGAACTAAAAATACAGAATTTCCTGTTGCGATTTGCTTTTAAAGTTTCCTTAAAGGCAACAATCATATCTAACATCTAAAAATATTCGTCATGCAGACAAAAGTGTTATTTAAATTATTAAAATCATGCCATCATTTTAACTCTTACAGGCACATAAAAAGCAGACATATTTTTGCCCGTGCTGCACACAAAATTAAAAATTATTTATTAACAACGAAACTAAATGCATTTGAAAGAGGATGCAAAATAAAAAAGAAAAATATATGTTTTAGCATCCTCGTCGGGTTCAGCAACTCCTGGTGAGGTGGTACACCCTATGTACCACTATGCCTGTAATGCGAAATTTTGAGTAGCTTGATTTATCACAAATTGTAATATTTTCTTTTATTTTACTTCTTTGTGCGTACAGATTTGTTTGAAAAACTATATTTTCAATAATTTTTTTCGGTTAACAGTAAACTAAATATTTTATAAGGTGTAGGATCAGTAACTTGATAAACAATATCTGTAATTCCAGCATAATATTCAAACTGGCCAGAACAGCAGCTAGTCAAAGATTCGTCCATCTGGGTGCCTCCTGAATGTTATTACTTGTATTTTTGTAAAATGACAGTGGCATATTGTTATCAGAATCTGACTAATCAGAATAATTTTGATAAGTTTCTAAAGTATCCATTTCTAAATTAACTTCCCTTTCCTTATTTACCTGCTCTGTATCATCTAGTTCACCAATTATAGATTCTTCGTCAGTCGGAATATCTTCAATTTTCGCAAGAAATTAATCCTTTCAATTTAAATGGCAAGTCTTCTAAATTGTATAATGATTTTAATAGTGATTATTTGTTTGAATGTTCACAGTGGTACAAATAACGTACCACCAAATTATTGTCAAATAAACACAAGAAAAACTTATTTTAAATATGAAAACAATGTCAAGTGTAAACCATACCACAAGCAGACATATTTAACATAAACACAATTATTTTATGTTAAAATTACACTAATTACAACAAATTATTTTTGTACACTTTACTGGGGTACAAAATACAACTAAAATGAGTTGACAGACAATCAATGCAAGCAATTTCTAACGGGTTCTGACCTGCAGCGTAAAGTTATGTTATGTCAGTACATATTGGGATAGGTGGTACAGTTTTTAAGCGATCGTGCAGAACAGCAGAAATATTAAATTAGGTGGTACAATTTCAATACCACCATGCAGCATTGGTAACAAAAATGGTGGTACATAACGTGTACCACCATGCCTGTAAGAGTTAAGTATTACTAAAAAGACAAACATGTTGTTTTCAGCTTTCATTTAAACGTTGTGACATAGAGTTTACCAAATACATTTTAAATTAGATATACCACTGTGTTGCAATTTTGTTTAAGCATGTGTTTTTTTTAATAATGAGAACTTGAGAACTATGATTTTATTTAAATTAGATTAATTATTATAAATTTATTACTATCAGTCGTAATAACTTGGAAGTTATAAATTTCGCAACATTTTGGGTAGATTTTGTTTTATATGTTGAATTTAAGTAAACATAATCTCGTTAGGATGAACCAGCGTAAATATTAAGAGATTCACAAACTAAAGGTATTTAGCTTCTGATTCCATTAATCTCAAAATCCGAATTATTAGCAAAATTAGTTTCTCCTAAATATGTAACTTACTTGATATGCAAAATTGATTATTGATGCTTTAAATACAACTTAATTTGTCTTAGCACGACGCATTTAATTTAAGTTCTAATCGATTACCTAACAAGCTAAGCTAATAGTATAGAACCAATAACAAAAGACAAAATCAATTAAATTTTAATTTTCCTCGTCTGTCTAATTTATTGCAATTGCTTTAACTCCAGACAGTTATTAGATTTGAGAGTGATTCAAACAGCATTAGATTTATATGTAACAAAGGATAGTGTTGCCACAATGTATACAACAATATAGTAAAACTGCAATTAAAAACAAATTTTTAACTGCCGAAGGTAGTTGCAGCTCACAATACAATATAAGTGGGTGATTTCTAACAGATGAACTGAATATTATATACAGGGTGTTCGAAACGTAACACCTGCGAACAATGTAATACATTGTGTTTTATTCTATTTTTATAAGCAGTATGTTCAGTTGAAAACGTATTCGACGAGCATTCATTCATGCCTATACTCCTTTAATCTTATTAGGTTTGTTCTAGCAAGTCATTTAAAACCAATCCATGGATCAGTGCATGAACTGGTTTATTCGCATGCGTGAACTATGTACTAATAAATGTATTGGCCAGTATTAGCCGTTGTTGGAACGCTTTTACGACTGGCCTAACTGTAAATGACATTTGCGTCTATTGGGTTCATAGAAATGAGCGCATCGCAAGGGTACACACCTTAAGAATCCAGTACTAAATGGGATTGGGAGTGCGATGCTACCAGAGCTCACGTTAGTTATGAATAGCGCATGCGTGTAAAAACCCAAGCGCTAGTACATGCCCTAATTCACGTACTGTTTTGACCGTACTCTGATTAGTTCATGTATTAATTTTGTTACAGTTGGAGCAACCAACTAACCGTCCGGTGAACTATCAGAGACTGTGATGGAACGCGATATCGATACTGCGCAGAATCTTGATAGTATACTGAATCCATAGCCTTGTTGGTACAAACCTATTGTCAAACACATTTTTTAATTCTTCACTTATTATGCATGCAATGTACTCTGTGATTGCAGCGTTTAGTTCTATAATAGATGCGGGGTGTCTTCATACACCTTGACTTTCGCAGCTTCCCAAAGATAATAATCTGGCGGACTCAGATCAAGTGATCTGGGAGGTCACAAGTCTCTAAAAATTAAACGGTCACCAAAACTCTCCGACAGGAGAATCATCGATTGGACAGCAGTATGTGCTGTGGCGCTATCTTGCTGGAACCAAGCATGATTTATTTCGTTCTCGCTAAGTTCACCGATGAATGGGTACAGAATATCCTTATAGTAAAGATCAATTAATTCATTTACTTATACAAGTAGTAAGTGTATAACTACATTTCTAACACACTGTATTAAACAAATTATTTTACGAATTAAATATGATTTGGATTGCTCATGAAATTTTTCGGTTTTCAATAAAAAGAAAAGACGCAATAATGGAAAGAAGCCAACTAAATTTTGCGGAAAAGCACTACCTAGAAATATAGGGTTTCCTACAATTTACCTGAAATGCTGTGGTTTCATTTATCTAATGGCGTTGGCTGGCGTTAATTAAAGAACACCATAAAAGTAAATTAAATTTACCAGTTACTCTTATCGCCACTGCAGCATTTTACAGTACTTTGCTGGTATTTTTGTTTCAAGAAATAATATTTAAATATATACTTATTGGCTTATACGGATTATTTAATGGATTCGCTATGTATCACAAAGATAACATAAAATAATTACTTTGATAGCAAGAACCTTACGTTGAAAGTGGTCGTTTATTAAAATGTGACGGTAGAGTTGGAGTTATCAACTGTTTTAATTAAGATATGGATACTACGAAATAGAACTTTATAACTGTAGTAAAAGATTTGTTGGTCATGATTTTGCGCTATATTTTAAACTGTACATGGTGGACAAATTTCGTTGTTTTCATAGGGAATCTCGGTAACTATAAAAGTTATAGAAAAACGAACCTCCCTTCTCAATCTCTTTTTTTCAAGAAAAAGTTAATGGTGAAAACTAACGTTGGTTGTCGTCTTTTGTTTTCGATTTTTCGACTTTCCTTTTATGACTATATTTCGCTTGTTTATGAAAATAAACAAAAATAATTTAGACGTTCTACAGTCATTTTTTGATAAGAATGCAATGGCGTAGCGTAGACAATTAAAAAAAATATATTAGAAATTCGAGTTGTGACATAAAGTTGTATTTTTTTAAATAGAACCCATAGTTGGCTGTGGCATCACGAGATTTTTTCCCCATTCCAATAATATTTATGTTATATATATCATGTGGGGTTGATTAATTCATTTTCGTTACATTATAGCAAAAATCTACAATTTTCAAAGTAATTTTTAATATTTCCTTGTTTTCTTGTAATTGTGGATGGTTTGATTGTTGCACACCCTGTACATCAAATTTGGATGGGATTACATAGGTATCTCGCTTTAGTCAAGATAGAGAAGCAGTTAAAACGCCAAAAATGTTAAGTTTTTTATGACAAACTCAGAACTGTTTTCAAAATTATTCTGTTATTTTCGGTTTTTGAGTTATTGAAGAAAAACTGTTTTACCTTCATATATGTATATGATGTGTCATATCTCTCTTATTGTTGTAAATACCAAATATATTTATAAAGATTATTTTTAGATATTTTTATGTAGAATTTAATAATAATAAATACAATAAATTTTTTACGCTCGCCGTTAAAAAGTTATGGAACTTTTTTAAATGTTAACTATAGTTGGCTATGAGCCATTTAAATTCCTTATTTTTTCCCCATTCCAAATAAGTAAGGGTTAATGTGTTTATTTCCAATAATACGCAAGTTACAAAGGTTTTAAATTTTTTTAAAAGAAAAACAGGTTCCAAAATATTTTTATGCAGTTCGAGTGTAAGATTAAGGCATGGTCGCAAAAGTTGGTAATGATGGGATTAGAATTTCTGCAGTTCGTGAGCACTCGAACTGCAGAAATTTTAATCACTTGTACTTAAGTACCATTCGAACTGCAGAAAGTAATTAAGCATGAGAGCTATGCCGATATTGCAGTAAAAGTAAAAGTTGGTTATGATGGAATTAGAATTTCTGCAGTTCTACAAATTACCTAAAGTTTGCAAGCTCTTTTGTTATATCTAATAAGTATAGTAATTACGTAATGGCTAATTGTTTAAACTTTTAATGATGTTCACCAAATTTCAGGAACAATGACTGTGTTTTTTTGTTACCGGCAACACATCAAGGTCTCGCGTTTTATTACACTCAGTATGCTAATTCTATTTGGCTTCTTCATTTTGCATCGAGCATGTGCATACACTAAATTTGCAGACGATGTTTGCGTTCATTTTGTGCGAAATATTTAATTATATTCCTAGAAATGTTTAAATCTGTTTGTTATTTACCTAAACCATCCTTATTAAACTTTTACGAAAACATGTCATATAATTTGCGGCAATAAAAAATTGAAGAGCGCATTCTGCTTAATACATTTTTCTGTAAAAATTTTATTGCAAGCGCAAAGGTTAAATGTAATTTCACATCTTCTAGGAAACACTTTATTGCGCCCTGCCATTATCAGCAATCAGAGATAAGCGTAATACCTTAAGTATAGTAAACAGTCAAGTAATTCACGGCACGAATATCCATCTGCATGCGCCATCACCATTACGTTAGGTCGAAGACGGCGTGGCAAGGACGTCACAAAATCAATGACGCAATCTACGTCACACGTTCGAAATCAATTATTTAGGGTAGCGGAAGGTAAGCAAAAATAGGGGAGACGGCAGACGGTTTTCTCGCTAATGCAGTTCACGGAACAGGGGAAATTTGACCTACGAAAATAAATCGGTGCGCTAAAAATAATCGGGAACTCAGCACGCAACGATTTTAAACAAAATTATATAAATAACTTGCACATATTTTGATCGTTTCAGGGTAAAGTTAATCAATATATGTAAAGAAAACTATTTTATACGAATTCTCGGTACTGGAGTTGGGAACAGCAATTTTAGGTGGTTAGTGCGCCTGTAAACTGGTATTATAAAGCTTTTATATAGAACCGGTTTCGTGTAGACACGCCACTATATAAAATATTGGAAGTAAATTCTAATTTTCTGCTTACTTCGTCTGCATAATTTCTAGGAATTCTAAATGTAGCCCTAAAAAAGGCTTTAAAGTATTTGTTGTTCGCATCAAAGAAACTTCATATAAGACGAAGACGTACCAAATTGAATTCAAGAGCGCACGTGTTTACATTATCGAAGAATTATGTGTTTTCCAAGCATTTGACACCGACTTCTGTCGAATTATTTTATTTACAAACACAATTTTTGCAAGTAATCCGAGAAATTCTGTTCCAAAATATGTGCATACGTAAGACCTGCAGTAACATTATTCTCGAGTATGTGTATTTTTTTATGAATCATAAGCAATATCCAAAAGATTTTGACACACTGTAAAATACCAACCTTCTGGAAAACTAGAACAATCGTACTTCATACCAGGGTTGGGCAAAATTGGATTTTTATTAGAAAAATCAAAAATCATTGATTTATATTAAAAAATCAAAAAATCACTAATTTTTGATTTGTTTGATTGTTTTATAAGAAACTTGATTATTTTTCCTTTTTACAAATTATTTATTTGTTTTTCACACCACATTTTATCTTCAATACAGCGTCATTCAAAAAGTATGCAACAAATGAAAAAGTTTTTTATTATTGATTTTTCAGAACATTTTATTCTAGATATAAGTTGATGGACAACCTGAATAATTTTAAGATCGAAAACAATTTATATGACACTAGATTTTAATGATTTTTAAAATATTCGCAAAAGTAAACAGCCCTTATTTAAGACTTACAAAATATTCATGGGAAAAAATTGTTGAGAGAAAATATGACTTAATTCGAAATTTGAAATTAAAATTAAACTGGCCTTATTTTAAGAGTTACAAAAAAGCAGAATTCAAAAATACCATCAAAGGTGAAATTTGTCGATAAAATTTCTATTTTTATTTTTGAAGTAATTTAGACCATGCACCAACTTTTCACAAGAATAAAATTTTCCGAGAAACGACAATAAAAAACTTTTCTATTAGTTGCAAACTTTTTGAATGTTAAAACAAGGTACCTATTATGAAAATCGAAAATAAAATTTTAATTTCAAATTTCGTATTAAGTCATATTGTTGATCTCTGAACAATTTTTTTCCATGAATATTTTGTCTTAAAATTTGGGCTCTTTACTTTTGCGAATATTTTTAAAATCGTTAAAATCTAGTGTCACATGAATTGTTTTCCATCTTAAAATTAGTTTCAGATTAGCCATCAACTTTTATCAAGAATAAACTGTTCTGAAAAATCGATAATAAAAAACTTTTCCAATTGTTACAGACTTTTTGAATGACGCTGCTAGTTATCCATATCGGATGGTTGTAAATAATTCTGGGATGTTAAAAAAATATTATTTTCTTGATCTTCTTTAAAATATACTAGTGACAATTCAACGCTGTGCTATTCGACTATTTCGAAATTAAATTGAGGAACAACCTCATAGCTAAGATAGACACTTAAATCTACATGTAACGCTAATAATTTAAATTAATCAAATATTTACAAATAAATGAATAAATGTCGTTTCGCTTTATTGTACCGATAATCTTCGTTTATCGTGTAGAATATTCTGGAAGCATTATGTTTAAACTATAGATTATATTTAAAAGCTTATATTTCCAAGAAGTTTGGAAATTAGCTATTATTAAGATGATGGCACCGAGGTTAAAATAATATAATCAATTTGTTGCGACGAGTTCGACAAACTTCCGAGTAACGCAATATAAAATAAATAGTAAATTAAACCAATTTCGCCATCACATAAATACAGACAGTTGCTAATTTTAGACCAGTTTTACTGTTTCCTGTAATTTTTTATATCATTCATAATACGTGATCTTAACATTCGAATCGTTCTGGGTAATTTCATTGTGGGCTTTTTATGGTTTTATATGTTTTATTGGTTTTGTGGTTTAAGTCAACAATTTTTTCTCAATTTAGCTTATTAAAACCGTTGAAACACAAGCACTTAAAGTAATTTATTCCTTGAAACTTAACGGCAGAGGTGTACTGACATTTTTTTACGAAATGTTAGTCTATTTTACTTACATTCAGTTCAATTTGAGAAACAGCATTTGACTCCAAACTTTTTCAACTTCTATGAAGCTTCTTCCTTTTAATGAAACTAGCGAACAAAACATTAATCGAAGTAGTGTGTGAATGAATTATCAAACGACAAAAAGTACCTACCAAAAGATTAATAGATATAATAATTTGCGTCAGGTCTTTTGTGAGTGTATCAGCTACCAAAGAATTTAAAATTTTGTTTGTTTCTGACAGAGCAAACCGCGATAGGTTAATGTAGTTCTTTATAGTTTTTCTTTGCTTTCAAATATCTCGAAGCCCCACTGTCATATCATCAGGATATAGATATACACACAAAAATTTGCAAAACAGCTAAATAAATGTTACAATATATGGAACATATATAAGAAACAAATTACGAGAGATACATTACCTAAGTTCTCCGAAACAACGACAATACGCTGTGGAATATAATGGCAGTGAGAACTTGACAGTTTCCAAGATAAATGAGAAAACAACAGAAACATCTTAAATGAAATTCTGGAGAAGAATAGCTTACTAAACACAAACAGATAGGAAAAGAAATGTAGACATCAGAGTAAAACTGAAAAAACGCAGCATTATTGTAATAATACATTTTATTAGTTTGTTCCATGAGCTCATAGCGCGTTCATTAAATTTAGCTTGGTTTTTTTATTTAAAAAAATACCTAAACTAATCAATAATAAATATTTTCCTGCATTGTTAACGATTCGCTTCCAACATTCTGGCGGTTTTTCGATTCCACGCCTGACAAAATTTGGTGGTTTGGTGGTGAAGAAGTCGTCAAACCACTTTTGAAGAACAGCGTCGTTGTTAAAGGATATTCATCAGAGATAGTTGGATAGAAACTCGAAAGGATGAAATTCTAGTGTAGCATGATCAGGATGAAAGGGCGGATGTGGAATAACTTTCCAACCGAACTCTTGAATAGCAGCTCTTGTAATGTTCGGAGTATACGGGCGGGCATTATCATGTTAAAGGCTTCGTTACCGGGTTAGGAACCGCGTCTTCTTATTGAAAAAGACCAAGACAATATAATCGAAACGTCAACACGAAACCGAAAAAAACGCGGGAACGAAGACTGTAACATGGACAACGGCCGCGAAAGCTTGCAAAATGATAAAGGGCATTGTCATGTTGCAAAATCAATTGATGCCATCTTTCCGGTTGTTTTTCTGTAATTGCTGTAGCAAGTGACAGAGTTGTTAGAAAAAAACCTCAGAAGTAATTGTTACATTGCTCGGAAATTATTCATAGTACATGAAGTCTTCTTTGTCCCATCAGATGCAGAACATTACCTTACGTGGATGGAAACCAGTTCTTACACAAGGAGTTGCTTGTTCTTTAGGGCTAAGCATTTCTTTCTTTCTTCGATGTTGACATAAAACCTCGATTTTTCGTCACCACTAACAATTTGGAACACAAACAGTCGATGTTATTGATGAACTAAACGATGACAAGCAAGCGAAGAATTACAAATGATAACACTCTGATTTTTGTTGTTGTCACTCAAAGCGTATAGTCCCCAAACACTTTGCATTCGAGTCCCAGTTTTTTGTTGTCGGAGATCTGTATTCCCTTCGTATCAGTTTTTGATCTAATCTACCCCATATCTGTAGATTTTCATCAAAATATAGTTCTGATATCCTAGCTCCCATTTTATGTCTATATTTACCAACTATTGTAATTTCCTATGTTTTTTTTTTTGAATTTTCTTTTACATACATACCTTGACACTGAAAGGTACAAAAGGGTCCTATAAAATATACAGGGTGTGTATAAATTGGCGGAAGCGCTACACGTGACGATGTTCTTCGTAAAATTCTAAGTCGAAAATCTTGATACAAAAATGTTGTACCATGGTTCCTATGACCTCAGGAACCATTTAAAGAAAAAAAAAATTGGTAACATTGCATACATTGATTTGCGTTTGGACATTTTTTTATCAGCATGTTTTACTTAGGTATTTACAATTTTTGTTCGAACTGAAAGCCTTCAGTTCGTAAACATAGCTGCAAACTTTTGGGTATCGTAAAACACAAACTAGAAATAATTACGAGAAAAACAGGGATGACAGCTAATGACAATGTTGCCATGTGTATTATTTTCATTCAAGTCAGTGATTTACATATTTTTAACACTAATTTTTGAAAGGAAGAACACAATATCTAGGAAAAAATACTATTCGAAATTTATTTTTATTCCAAATTGCATCTTTTTCATATGCAAGTATTAAATAATAACGCTTATTAAAGGACTAAATGTCGAAACTCTGAGGACCTCTTGCAGACACAGCAAGCATGGTACAACATTTTTGTATCAAGATTTTCGACTTAGAATTTTACGAAGAACATCGCCACGTGTAGCGCTTCTGCCAATGTTTACACACCCTGTATACAAAAAGAAAAAGTTAATTGCGTTTAATAGGGAGAGAAAGAGAAAAAGTATTTGGTAGAGTTCAGCACTTAATCTAAACAGTTCCACAATAAGAACTCTATTCCTCTGTCTAGCAACTCTTAGTAAAACATGTTTGGAGCTTTAGCCACCATAACTTGTCTCTGAATCACGGTAATCAGAATAATTTTAACTACGATATTCTTACAGTATTATATTTTTGGCAAGTTTGCTTAAATATAGAATATTAAAAATAAAAATACTTACTGGTAGACTATTCAAAATAACTTGACAGTCATGGAATAACTATAACACACGGTCAAATGGAAAAAAGTTTATGTCAAGTTGAAAGAAGTATAATGGATTATTTAAGTTAATGGCTTATAGATAAAAAAAAAGAAAAGAAAAAACAATTGAACTTCAATTTCAAACATCGAGTTATTAGCAAAAAGGGATGGAAAAATTTGAAGGTACTTTATTTATGTGATGGCCAATTTTCACAAATTCTTATAGTTTGATTTAATAAAAAGAGTTGCCTATGACCCCTACGGTTTGTTTAATTGAGGTAAGGTTTGCTTACGTAAAGCATAATAATAATATGTGAACGGTATTACTGGATAACTACAACCGTTTCTCATTTGTTTCATCTGTGATAGCGTATTATTAAGAATTAAATAAATGTTAAGATTTCAAGTTTATGTCTTGATCTTCATTGAAATATAAATATTACATTAAACCAGGGTGGATAAAAATCATGATTTTTTAAAAAAAATCAAAAAAATCGATTTATTTGATTTAAATCAGATTTTTTTGATTTAAATCAAATGTACCATTTTATCGAATTTAGTGACATATTCACATGCTATTTCTGTTTTGTGCTAATAGATATATTTAATATCCAGTATATTTAATTCATTGGTGAATTTTTGTCAAAATGAAAAATTAAATATACTTAATGATTAAGAATTTTGAAAAAATCAGTGCTAAATGATGATGTTTAATTAATTATACACAGGGTGAGTCATTAGTGCGGGATCGGTCGATTGTGGCTTAACGGCTTGAGATATGAAGTTGATTCAAATGCTATTTTGTACAGTTTTTTTCTAAACAACACAATAAAAATATTTTCAAATATACAGGGTGAATCACCTTTCTGGAACTAATAACAACTTTTATATTTCAAATACAACACCCAATTTTTTATTTAATATTTTTGACTGCCTTAATTTTAGCTTTGCATCAATATAAAATACTACAGGTTTTTATACGGCGTTGTAAAAAAAAATTAATTTTCTAAATTATTCAAGGTTGTAAGTCTTTATTTAAAAAATTCTCCTGAAGTTATTTTGAAGTAGAGTTTTAATTTGGTATGGACATGCAGAAAAAATTTCTCTGTTCGCTCGATATGAAAAATTTGAATCACACATACAGGAGTGTTTATAAATAGGTGGCAACTTCCATGATTTTCAAAAGTTCGTAACTCGATTTTTTCAAATGCGAACCCCTGTGTTTTTTTATGTCATCGAATTCGTCTTTAAAAGAGCTTCATATTTTGTTAAGTGTGTCCTATACTATACCCAACACTCATACTTTTCGAGATATTCGACATTTTTCTTCAAATCGTTATTGAAGCAAGAGTGCCGTGGAAATTGAAAAAACTGACTGTTCACTTCGCTAATGTCAAAAACTTGTCATTTATTTTTTGAATTATTGCATTTCCACAATGAATATTACTTTACAAGAGCAAATTGATATGGTTTATTCACCATTTCGTGTATTTAATTACTAATAGTAATACAATTTTGTTTTATTATAAATATTATACTGTATCTACTCATATAATCTGTGATTTAAATTGATATTTTTTTTTTAAAAATCACTTGATTTAAATCAATGATTTTTTAAAAAAATCACTTGATTTAAATCATGATTTAAATCGTGATTTAAATCAATTGATTTAAATCTGCTCAACCCTGCATTAAACTATACTTTACTGTATTTAATTGCATTAACTGGTCGTCCATAAATCTCAGTTTCTAATATTTTCAGTAGGTCGAATCTAGAAGTCCAATTTCATAAAATTCACACACAAATATTGAAATACATATTTAAGATTTTAGAGGAGAAAATACTGAAAATTACATGTAATTTAGAAACATTGTGAAATGTGATGTAAAAAGAGAAACTACAATAAATACGTAGTATATTTATGTTTATTTATAACAAGAAATACAGTCAGGTATAATTTCATTAAAATGTTTTTCAGTTTTAATTCGATTATTGTTTCGATAGTAAAACGGTTTTCTTTAAGAAAAGAGATATTGTTTCTTTAAAGAGCGAGGTTTTTACATATTTGGCGTACGTCACTTAATAATTCAAGAAACTAATTGTAAAACAATGCATAAAAACAAAACGGCTTGCTAATTTTTAGTTTTTATCGTTATTGTTTTACTACATAAATTTATGTTTAAAACATCAGACGATCAATTAGTGTATGTAAAGTTTTGTTAATGGATAAAATCAATAATAGTTTCAGAAGTCAAATGAAATAAAGGTGAATTAGCTACGGG
Source organism: Elmis aenea (assembly GCA_947652605.1). Lineage (NCBI taxonomy): Eukaryota > Metazoa > Arthropoda > Insecta > Coleoptera > Elmidae > Elmis > Elmis aenea. Next base: position 10,613,377 of record OX393582.1, on the reverse strand, counting down.
CAGTATAATAAAACACTGTAGTAGCAACAGGTTATATCAGCATTTCCCAAACTTTGATCGCTCGCCCTATTTCGACACGCGGTTGTTTTTGTGTGTATATTTTGTAAAGTGCCATCTGTTGCTCATGACGTTAACATTTAACAAATACGTCAATAAGTAGCTAACAGCTAAGCGATACATTTTTAATAATATTTATTTGTTATGAATTAAATGAAACAAAGAATACAGGCACAGGAAATGAGATTTTTGAGAAGAATAGAGGGATGTAGATTGAACGATAATTCAGTAACGCAAAAATTCGAAAAAACCTAGGAGTAACAGATATTAAGAAAAAGATGGAGAATTAATTAAGATGGCTTGGACATCTACTACGCATGCCAGAAAGTAGATACGCGAAAATAAGATGAAAAATGAAGATGGAGGGAAAAAGAAATAGAGGAAGGCCAAGAATAAAATGGGAAAAAGAAGTGAGGCACGACTAGAAGAAAAAGAGTAAGCTGGAGAGATGTGTCACAATTGGCTAACGATAGGCAGGAGTGAAGACACTTAATACAGAAATAAAAAAGAATACCTCGACACCGAAGGTACAAGAGGAACCGATTAAGAAGAAGAAGGTCTATATCCAATAATATGCGAGATTTCAATGGTTTACTTGAATTTAAATCAATGTGTGTGTAGAATGTTTAGTATAATGTGTGAAGTTTAAACATAATTTCTGTTTGGGAATATATTCTATGGTATTGTTTCCTTTCAGTGTCCAAAATAATAAGTAACATTTGTCTTGCATAATGGGCTGGATCCTTTTGCAAAATTTTAGATAATTTTCAACGAGAATAGATTAGTTTTCTATATTGTATTCAGTGCCGTGTTTAGGGGGGGGGCGAAGGGGGCGCTCGCCCCGGGCGCCGAAATCAGGGGGCGCCAAAATCGCCATTGACGTCTTATTTTTTTTTTGGAGTTATCTACGTTACGCAGTACCAGCGCGAAATTATTTTGTGTCCTAGGCAAAGTTTATTGGCGCGTCCCTTCTTCCTTAAGTCCTTTTATCTAAATTGTAGAGTGTTATTAACAAGTAAATAACGTACGGCGTATGAGGTATAGACAGCTGACGTAGCGTGATAATGAACCCAAGAGCGCGTCAAGTAATAGTGATAGTGTAAGTAAGCACATTAAACTAATAACTGTGTAGTGAATTAAATTTTAAAATATAATCGTATAAATAAAGTTAAATAAAATAAAATATTATCCATGGAGAAATTTTTTAAAGCGAGTGGTAGTAGTTATAAAAGAAAAAGAGACAAGGAAGAGAAAAACAAAGAAGAAGGCGGAATATCCAGAACGTACAAACTAGTAATCAGATCACCAGATCAAGCAAAAACCAAAGGTTCAACGGAAGAAAAACAAATGGAGGCATTAGTAAAAGTAATTAACCAATTGGTGGAAGAAGTTAAAAAGATAAGGGAAGAACAAAAAGCATTTAGGGAGGAATTTAGTGCAACAAAAAAAGAAAACGAAGAGCTTAGAAAAAAGATGCTTAGCTTAGAAAACAGAATAGAAGAACCAGAAAAAAAAAGAAAAGAAATATAAAATTGTGATAAAGGGGGCAAAATTTAATGAAAGTAACGGTACAGCAGGTATCGAAGAATTTCTAGATCAAAATTTAGGAGTCAAAGTAAATATCAAACAGATGTATGTGGTGGGTCGAAAATATGGCAAAAGTATAACAATAGCAATGACAAGTAAATAGGAGTAAAATAAAATAAAGATGATGCAGTATAAGAAAAATCAGAGAAGAGGCAGAAAAAGAAAGAAAAAAGGGCAAAAAAGTCAGAGTAGCTTATCAAAAACTCATTGTAGATAATAACATCTGGCTATGGAATAAAGAGAAAGAGGAGCTACAGTAAAAAGCAGACCCAAAAAACTAAGGACGGAAAACAAGTTACGGAAAAAATGGCACGATCACTACACGAAAACGGAACTGAATAAGGAAACACAGATAGCAATCAAAGCATGAGATACTAAAAATGAAAAAAATAGAGATAAGAAAGACAAAATGAGAATAGGTACTTGGAATACCAGAAGCATAAAAAGAAAAGAAGAAGAAGCGATCATGGAAAAAAGTCAGCACAACACAATTCAACAGTCCTACAAACAGTAGAAAGACTCACGACTAAAAAAAATAATGTTCCTTAAGTTAAATGTTTAACTATTGAAGTATTTATTTATTTATTATTAAAAATATGATATGTGCATACATATGTGTGTTTTATAAAGTGTTTTTTAAAACGAGCCCCATTTTCCAAGCCCGAACAAAGTAGGCCCGGAGAAACTTTTTTTTTTTTTTAGAAATGGGGCGCAATTTTTCGTTCTTGCCCCGGGCGCCAAAACACCTAGACACGGCCCTGATTGTATTACTCTAGCTAGAGTGTCTAGGTCTAGAGTAAGGAAATCCTAATGAATACATGTTAACTTTTGAGTGTAATCTACAAAGCTTCCCAAAATATTTAAACCCTAGTCGATACTTTTCATGTGTATAATAATAGAATTTGGACAATGTGTCACAACCGCAACTGTCATTAACCCTAGGGACCGATTTCGATCACAACGAAGTTAACGACGGAAATTTTCGTGCGACGATAATTTATTTATTTCCGTACTAAGTTGTTTCTGGGAAATGGATTTTACCTGCTTTTTCAGTCAGGTGTTGGTAATGGGTACATTATAAACGTATTTCCAAATCCAAGTACCGGATATAATTATATTGCCGCAGTTCCGAGAAATAACTTATTTAAAGCTAAATATACAACGCCGCCTTTTGTCGATAAAACGTGAATATAACTTCAACAGGTGCTACAGTAAAAATACACTAGTATCAAATTCAGGTTCATGCAGTCTGCAAACAACCGTGAATAATCAACGATTGTGCGTATGTGATTATTATGCAGGGACGGACTGTCAAAGTCGTTGTTCCAGTAACGGCTTTAAATACATTTACATATAGACGTAGAAATAAACTATTAAGTATAAAAGTCAAACCACATTAAGTTCATTGATTTTTAATTACAACCAAAAAGCAGTGATGATTTTGCAATAGCATTTTATTGTTGCTGCGAAAACGCGTTGCTTGGTAACAGCCCAATGTCGCAGTTTAACCTTTCCGTACCCACGTGGGGTAACTTAGGTACCCCAGAGCAGTTTTTTTGCATTTTTTTCTAAAATACTCAATTCGGAAAAGTATCCTTCCAGCTAATCCTCAAAAACATATCTACGAGTTATATGCTATAGCTGGTTTTTGTTATCGTTTGCTAATTTTCACAAAAAAGTGAAATTTGTGCCTGGGGTACCTAAGTTGCCCCACATGGTTGTTTATGTTACGAAATACAGAACAGAGCGCAGCCATTGAATATACTGCGCTTTCGTGAAGTACATATTTTGCACAGTTCTACTTCGGATTTACGATTCATTCATTTAGTCTAGCTGTAAAAATGGCGAAAACGTATTTGACGGATGACCAATTACAAAAAATTTTAGACGATGATAGTGATGAAAGTGACATTAACCTTCCCGTTCCCACGTGGGGTAACTTAGGTACCCCAGAGCAGTTTTTTTTGCATTTTTTTTTAAAATACTCAATTCGGAAAAGTATCCTTCCAGCTACTCCTCAAGAACGGATGACGAATTACAAAAAATTTTAGACGATGATAGTGATGAAAGTGACATTGATATACAAATGGGTGACGTTGATCGAATTAATAAGCCTTCCCGTTCCCACGTGGGGTAACTTATGTACCCCAAGCGGTTTTTCCATAATTTTTTCTAAAATACTCAATTCTGAAAAGTGTTCTTTCAGCTAATCCTCGAAAATGTATCTACGAGTTATATTCTATAGCTGGTTTTTGTTATCTTTTGTATATTTTTGCAAAAAAGTGAAATTTCTGCCTGGGTTACAAAAGTTAAAATCCTAACCTAAGTTTAGTGTTATTCTTTATTATTTCTTATTGTGTTTCAATATAAACGTTTAATTCCAGTCATTTACATTTTATTGTTTATTAAAAACATATATTTCACTAAAAAATACCAAAAACGTCAATTTTATTAAAGAACTTTGTGGGGTATTTTAGTTACCCCACATGGTCGATGGCGTTGTTCAAATAGCGTGGGTACGGGAAGGTTAAGAACTATTAATTTAAAACAAATTATTCAAGAAATTTAAAACAACTTAAGTATTCATCAGTGTATATTAGGGCTATTTGGATTTTTTTAAATGTATTTTTAATGGCATTTGTAAACAAATTAGAGTCGAAACAAACCTATCTTCAGTTTTTGTTTATTTTCCATACATATTATGTAACAATAAAAATTCTTTTGTTTTTATTTCCTCTGATAAAACAAATTTTTATTGTCACTTCTTTAATGTCTGTTTAAAAATATAGAAAAATTACATGACTTTTTGGTTGGAATGTTATTTCGGCTATTACAACATGTCAAGTGTTTTTTTTTTAAATTTATTTATACACAATGACCTTTGTATCATTGTTGGTGGGTGCTGCGGTTGCACAATAGAAATATAACACTACCGGACAAGAATATGCCGTTGTCATAAAAATCGGCCAACATCTGCTTGCTCAGCGGTTATTTGCTTTTTTTAAACAGTTTAAGTACTACACGAAATATTGTGCTCTCAGCTAATTATTGCAATAGACAGTATTGAGAAATACATTTCAATGTAATTAACCTTAATACACTACGCGGAACTAAAGATCATTAAACAATTTTTAATCTTCTTACGATTATGGTTTAAAGTAGCTGCTAATAATCAGTTCGTTATTTCTTTTCAGAAGTTTGTTAATAATGATGGAGTTTTTTCATGTATCTGCCTGATGTTGTTGAACGTTGGTTGCATGCATTAACTTTTGTGTTCATTATAGAGGCAAAAAATTTTTTTTTCGCACGCCGTTAAAAGGTTATAACAAAGTTACCTACCCTTTATTAAATGGAAGCTATGACTTATTTAAATTCCTAAATTTTATCTCATTCCAAATATATGAAGGTTGATGTAGTTATTTTTAATAATACGTAAGTTACGAAGATTTTTAAGATTTTTTTTAAAGAAATATATATGTATTAGACTGTGAAAACAAAAACAAAACAAGGTGTAAAATCTTTTAAAACTCATGTAGTTCAAGTTACGAAGGTTTTTGAGTTTGTTGTTGAGATAAATATTATAAATAAGTCATAGCCAACTAAAGCTTCCATTAAAAAAAAAACGTAAGTTTGTGTCATAACTTTTCAAGAGCGAGCGAATAATTTTTTTTTGTGTAATCGAATTTTACATAAAAACATCTAAAAATAATCTTGATAAAGTTTTCGGTATTTACAACAACAACGGAGATATGACACATTATTAATATGACAAACAAAAAAGCTTTTTTTCTAAAAATATATATAATGTAACAAACTGACACGACTACGTGTTTGATTGATATAATTGTGATCGAATTGTCTGCCCAAGTCTAATTACGTAATACCCAAACGATTAAACGTTTCAAGGGCATAAGTCGCTTCGGAATTCGGGCTTACAAGTACTAGGAATATTTAATTTAAGTTGGCATTCAGATGAATGCTAAGCACCAAAAACAGCTGGTGTACAGAAATACATTCCTCCTCAGCGTGTGGTATCCACAAAACATCTAGTATCGCAATTTTAGAAGATCTTAACGTTACAACAAAACTAATGAGAAATTTCTTAGTCAAAACTCTCCATCTTGAATTTTCACCTATCTTGACGCAAATTTTCATTGTTAATTCCTCTGACAACAAATGCTACATGGCGCTTCATCGTAACTCTTAAAATAAGGGCAATTTACTTTAGCGAATATTTCTAAAGTCGTTAAAATCTAGTGCCATATGAATATTATTGAACTTTTTAAATCTTGAAGGCCATGCATCAACATTTTTCAGGAATAAAACTTTCCGAGATTTCGATAATAAAAAAACTTTTCCATTTATTGCATACTTTTTGAATGGCCCTGTAGACTTGGATTATAAAAATTCAGTAATAATACACCTAAACCTATGAAAGCTTTACTTTAAATCAGGGTTGAGCAGATTTAAATCAATTGATTTAAATCACGATTTAAATCATGATTTAAATCAAGCGATTTTTTAAAAAAAATCATCGATTTAAATCAAATGATTTTTTTAAAAAAATTATCAATTTAAATCACAGATTATATGAGTACAATATAATATTTATAATAAAACAAAATTTTATTACTATGTATTAGTAATTAAATACAGGAAATGGTGAATAAACCATTTCAATTTGCTCTTGTAAAGTAATATTCATTGTGGAAATGCAATAATTCAAAAAATAAATGACAAGTTTTTGACGTTAGCGAAGTGAACAGTCAGTTTTTTCGATTTCTACGGCACTCTAATTGCTTCAATAACGATTAGAAGAAAAATGTCGAATATCTCGAAAAGTACGAGTTTTGGGTATAGGACATACTTAACAAAATATGAAGCTCTCTTAATAAATAAATACAGGGGTTTGCATTTGAAAAAATTGAGTTACGTGCTTTTGAAAATCATGGAAGTTGCCACCTATTTATAAACACCCCTGTGTGTGTCATTCAAATTTTTTCATATCGAGCGAACAGAGAATTTTTTTCTGCATGTTCATACCAAATTACAACTCTGTACTTCAAAATAACTTCAGGAGAATTTTTTAAATAAAGACTTAAAACCTTGAAAAATTTAGAAAATTATTTTTTTTACGACGCCCTATAAAAACCTGTAGTATTTTATATTGATGCAAAGCTAAAATTAAGGCGGTCAAAAATATTAAATAAAAAATTGGGTGTTGTATTTGAAATATAAAAGTTGCTATTAGTTCCAGATAGATGACTCACCCTGTATATTTGAAAATATTTTTATCGTGTTCGGAAGAAAAAACTGTATGAAATAGCGTTTTAATCAACTTCATATCTCAAGCCGTTTAGCCAAAATCGACCGATCCCGTACTAATGACTCACCCTGTATATAATTAATTAAACATCACTATTTAGCACTGATTTTTTCAAAATTCCTAATCATTATATTTAATTTTTCATTTTGACAAAAATTCACCACTGAATTAAATTTATTGGTTATTAAATATATTAGCACAAAACAGAAATAGCATGTGAATATGTCACTAAATTCGATAAAATAGTACATTTGATTTAAATCAAAAAAATCTGATTTAAATCAAATAAATCGATTTTTTTGATTTTTTTAAAAAAATCATGATTTTTATCAACCCTGCTTAAATATATGTAATGTACTATTAACTTTTAACATTCATATTTTTTTTTAAATAAAATGCCAACAAAGAATTTTAATCAATGTCCATATTCAGTAACACAGTTTTAATCCGTTTTGTATTCTAGGAAGACACGAATTGACATGGCACTGACCATACATGAAAAATACGTTGTATTCGCCCACAAATCCAACTGTTTGTCAATGGGTTTTGACACTGAACGAACCAGTACGAAATTCTGATTAATTCATACCGGTTTAAACTCCTCACACCATATCACATACTAATTTACATGCGCTGCTTTCTATGTATATGTTGTCAATTCCTAAAAACACTTTCAATGCATCTGACCTCATCCCGACTTTAATGATCTAAATAAGTTGTTCTGTTATCTTCGATTTATAAATAACTTCGTAGTACAATAACATTAACATTCAATGTCAATTTACTCTTTCTCTATAACTATTACCGCTTTTACTTGGAAATATTTGTAGATCTTCAGTGTTTTTTAATATTTTGTACACGGAACTAGCGATTTCAACTTAAGCGTTAAGCAGTTCAGTACTCGTTATACAGGGTGGCAAAATTCTAAAGCCCTTGTTGTACTTTTTCTTCTTTTCTCTCCTATTTTCTATTTTCTCGTTTGACAACATTACTTCTTGCCTTAATCCATCAATTTCCTTCATGGCCTTTTCGTTGATTTCTTTCAGCTGTCTTATCTCTTCCTTGAATTCTTTTTGCTCGTCTCTTAGAATTCTTATTTTTTTCTGTAGATTTTTGTCTCTTCGTTGTTAGTGTGCTGGACTCTTTTTATTTCTTTTATATCGCCTGCTAAATTTCTCATTAGGTTCATCATTTCCTTCATCTGATTTTCTGCGCTATCCTTCGAATCCTCCCCTTTTTTGTCGGGTTTTGTGCGTCTTTCTAGCTTTTTTGAACAAATCATCAATATCTTCATTTTTTCTTTTCCCTTCGTCAGTCAGGTACTCGTCTGAGTCCATCCTCTTCTGGTGTAATGTATGTTCTTCCGAATTTGTGTCTGTTTACCGATGTTGTACTCTTCAAAGCCTACTAATGTAAACTAATTAATACCGTACGCTCTTAAAACAGAATTGTTCTTTTGCGATTTTCTTAAAAATTTTGTCATGTAAGGGTATAAAAGTTTGAGTGCGTTGAAAAGAGAAAGAAAATGTCTTTCAAACCGTATAGAAAAATATGTATGGTGCCATTGAAAAAAAACAAATATGGTGCCGTAACTCCTAAAAAAACAAAAGAAAACAAAATTTGACATGACAATATTTTGGGAGATACTGTATCAAAATACTTTTATTTGAAACTTTTTTTTGATAATTCTTTCCAATAACAAAATAAGTGGGGGTGTCATAATTGATGCCTCACTCTGTATATATTTGTTTTTTTCCCCTTAAATTTTTAACTTCATCTTAAATTTATATCTACAACTGGATAATTTTTTTCTTGCTATATCTGTTTGTGACAAAAATGCAAGAATTTAAAATTTTGGAGAAAAAAAAACTAAAGAATAAACTCTGAGCTCCGAGCACAAATATGTTCGTTTATTGATTTGTTGTTTATGATATATTACTGAACACAGATACAATTTTTTTATACTTAATTGTACATGACATGCTACAATTATCCAATCATATTAAATGGTTGCATGATAATTAAAAGATTCATTATAGTAAAAACTGCAGAACTAAGCAATTCAAAACGTTGAGGTATAGAATGGCTCATGGTTCACCACCACTAATCAACTACACCGCGAATCCATACAATTCAGGATTTCATTAAAAGATTCCATTGATACAACGATAAAGATCCACGCTAAGCTGCCAAAGTAACGTCGTCTATAAGTTACAAAAAAAACAAACTTAGATTAAGGCGACAAGTTCCACGATATAAGTAGTTAACGTTCAACAACAGTAATTAAAACTTAACATCCAGTAATTTATCTAATAACACACATGTTACCCGCATATGTCTTTAAATACTGTTTTGCATTATTCATTGTTATTTATTGCAGCATTAAGATCCACTAGAACTGTTATAGTCAAACTAATATCGATTGATACTAAAAAAAAAAGTGAGAGGATAGATTTCTTTTGTTAATTTAAACCCTAATAGGGTTTATAACCAGGGCTCGAAACCGAAAAAAATTTTGGTTAACGTTTAACCGAAATCGAGAACTTTATTTTTATAACGGTTTTTGTTGAAAAACCGGTTTTATTCGTAAAAAACCGGTTTAGAAAAAACCGGTTAAATTAACCGGTTTTTAAAATTATTTAGATCAGGAATGCAAAGTATGAAAAGATATTATTTATTTATAATTTTATAATAAATGTGCAATCAAGAGTTCAGTAATGACTTTTGGTAAACTAATCGCATTTACTACAGATTTTGTATTTTTCATCGTAATTTTTATTTAAAAAAAAGACGTTAAAAAAACGGTTTTTTATTATTTTGGTTAAAGGTTACCGTTTTTTGTGCCTTTAAAAATAACGGTTTCGGTTTCGGTTAAAAATCACTTTTTCTGACAAAAAATAACGGTTAACCGGTTTTTTAAACCGGTTTAAAAAACCGTAAAACCGGTTTCATGCCCTGTTTATAACAATGCAATCTGGTCTTTGAGACCAATGAGCAGTTTAATTCTAGCTTAAATTAATAATGTTCAAACTTAGTCTAAGGTTTACCCAATAGTAAATAGTCCTTGGTTTGCTAATATATGTATAAGTACACTAATTATTAACGAGCAAACTACCGCACAGTTTCTGCTTTTAAACTCTTGCTTAAACTAACTCAAAAGGTTTAACCCTTTTAAATCTTCTTGCTGACCCTGTAGTGTCCAGAAGCTAGATCGCCTCGACGTTTGCATGTCGATGGAGCCTTCTTCGTGGCTTTTGGCAAACTTCTTAATTGTGTCGGTTACAGTGTCTATGTTGAGGTCCCGATGTATGTCACTATTTCTGCAGTACCAAGGTGCATCGGCGATGTTCCTTAGTGTTTTGTTCTGGAATCTCTGGATGATCTGAATGTTACTCTGTTTGGTGCATCCCCATAGCTGTATCCCATATGTGCATACAGGCTTTAAAATTTGCTTGTAAAGCAAAAGTTTATTATGTAGGGACAAAGAGGAATTCCTCCCGATTAGCCAGTACATTTTTTATATTTGTTATCTATTTCTTCCTATTTTTTCTTGACATGAGTTTTCCCGCGTAGTTTAGCGTCCAATGTAATACCTAAGTATTTTGCTGTGTTGGAGTATGCAATTTTTTTATTATTTAAGTTGATTGGTGCATGTTTCATTTAACTTTATAAGCCATGTTGTTGTCCAGTTGTTGATCTGATTGGCAGATGCTTGTAATTTCTCAGATGATTCTATATTGTTTCTTCCTACTGCTAAAATAGCCGTGTCGTCGGCAAATGTCGTTATAGTATTATTTTCTAACTTTGGAATATCACAAGTATACAATAGATATAGGAACGGACCTAGTACGCTTCCTTGTGAAACTCCTGCTTTAATTTCTTTGAGTTCTGAATAAGATTCTTCATGCTTTATTCTGAAGTGTCTCTCTGAGACGTAGGACTGAAGAATTTGGGAATATGGTTTTGGGAGGAGCGATATTAGTTTATAATTTAAACCATGCCACTCTTTGTCAAAAGCCTGCGCTACGGCTAGAAAGATAGTAGAACAACCTTTTTTTCTTCTAGGGCTTTTTCTATGACATTCGTAATTCTATGTACATACTTGGTCTATAGTAGTTGAATGTTTATTTCTAAATCCAAATTGATGAGAGGGAATTAGCTCTTTTTCTTCTATTATCGGTTTCATTTTTTTGAGCAACAGTTTCGATATAGCAGGCAATAATGAGATTGACCGGAAAAATGAAACTTCATGGGGAGGTTTCCTTAATTTAGGGATCATAATCACCTCTGCAACTTTTCACAGCCTAGGTAGGTACCTACATACTTAAGCCTAAAAACAACATTTATTAGGATGGTCAGTTTTACTTTGGCTTTCCTTGGGAGATGTCTTAGCACCATCAGTAATTAAATCAAACCCAGGGATTTTTTCGGGTTAATATTTTCTTTAATTTCAGTAATTACTTCATTAGGAATTGTAAGTCCGATTTCATTGTTTCTTGTAGGATTTCTTCCCAATCAGGAGCTTCCTCGTTTTTTCTATGTAATTGGAATGTTTTTTCTTAATGATCTGCGAATGTTTTAGCTTTTTGTTCACTTATTTCGGGTCCATTTTCCATCCTGCTGTCTTATTGGCGGGATCTGTACCTACTATTGGTCTTTTTAGTTGTTTGGTCGCTTTCCATAAAGATAGTCAGTCATCTAAGCATTTATGGAATCATTTCTGATTTTCTTAATTTGCTGTTTAAGTTGTTGACTGCAGTTATTCAATTTTGTTTAATCTTGATGGGATCTAGTTTTATGAATACTAAAATATAGTAAGGTTTTTTGCCAAATATTTGTTAACTTAACCTACCTAAACGTTAAAACTATCAAAGGTGATAAAAATACCACGAAAAAACTTGACGTATTTTTTAACAATATTTCTGTTAATTAAAAGTTGTTGGAATACAATTATCAAGTAGGTAGCTGAGTAGAACTTTTTTTAATTACTTTAATTAGCAAGCCACATGTAAAACCTTCTATTAACACTTAACAACTTCTATTGCTAACTGTTGATAGTCCTGTCAGTATATGTTGACGAACTTGTGGTAATTGGATGTCAGAGTCTAACAACGAGTTGCTATTTAATAGTTGAATGTATATGGTGTTAAATAATGAAACTTGCATATTGTAGTCGGTTTTGTTGTATTATTTTGTGTTGATCGAACTTTCTGAATGCTGAATGATTATTGTGTGATATTGACATACACACAAAACGTTACAAACACGTTATGCGATGCGTAATTTTTACACAAATAATTTACTGCTTAACTTACATTTTCTATGTTACATTGTATATTAAATACAGAGTAATTGCAAAAACTGTATAACGGTTTATACTCTGATATTCAACCATGTGGTCTAGGATTTTACTATACAGGGTGATTGATTGAGACCGGGCATTAAAAATATACGAAGAATGAAAAAGGGTTTGGATCTGAAATTTTGGTTATGACCATAATGGCATCTGAACTGTTTAATGAAAATATTTTCAAGATGGCGACACTTCCGGAAATACCGGAAGTTGACGTCTACTTTCTTGTTTCAAATACAATGGTCTATTTTTTATTGCGTATTTGGATTCAAAATGTTATTTTAGAGGGACTTTTATTAGCATTTCCTATTCCTAAGTGCAGCCATTCTTTAGATTTTTGGACTTTTTTGAAAATTTTTTGATTTTCATCGTGATGCTTAATATTATCTACCGCCGCCATTTTTGAAGAAAAAACGCTTAAATTTAGACCATGCCTAGAAGAAACCTTGGACTACATCCTGGATATTTTGCAATCGATGCATTACTTACAGGGTGTCCAAAATTTAATTTTCTTTTAATACAACTTCAGACCACCAAAACTCGTTTTTTTCAAATACAATGCCCAAACTTTTTTTTCATTTTCTAATGCAAAATTACATTCTGTATCAATCTGTATTAGCGTTTTCTATACCTATCTGCAACAATTTTCGAGTTATTAAGAATTTTTGATAAAGTTAAGAGAAATTGCAACATTTTTAAATAGTAGGCCTTGGAAATGACAACAAATGCCAATACTTAATAACCGTCAACCACTTTTATCGCGTTTGTCTGAAGTATCCATGAAAAATGACTATCAAGAGTATTCAAACATGGATATTTTAAATTTATTTTACATTCTTGGACAAATTCAGAAGATTATTGAAAGTGCGAACGAATAGTTGTGTATTTTTAATGTAGCTTGTACAGCATAGTATGTTAAACCCGAGTCTTGCGCTACCAATCAAATTGATCGCTGAGGATGGTCATTAAAATATCTCAGGATGTTAACTTTGTTAGTTTCATCATTTGTCACACGCTTAGGTCGAATACAAGCAGATTCACTCTTCTAAATTGAAAAAAAATTGATTCTATTCATTAAAATTTCTGTCTGGTCATTACAGTCAAATAAGGATAACTCTCACTGAACATGCGCCAAGTTCTTTCAATAATCTTGTCACATTCTTCATGAATGTAAAATAAGTTCAAAATACTCATGTTTGAATACTCTTGATTATACATTTTCATGGATGCTTCAGACAAACGCAATAAAAGTGGTTTGCAGTTATTAATATTGGCATTTGCTGTCATTTCCAAGGCTTACTATTTAAAAATGTTGCAATTTCTCTTAACTTTATCGAAAATTCTTAATAACTCGAAAACTGTTGCAGATAGGTATAGGAAACGCTAATACAGGTTGATGCAGAATGTAATTTTGCATTTGAAAATGAAAAAAAAGTTGGGGCATTGTATTTGAAAAAAACGAGTTTTAGTGGTCTGAAGTTGTATTAAAAGAAAATTAAATTTTGGACACCCTGTAAGTAATGCATCGATTGCAAAAATTCCAGAATGTACTCCAAGGTTTCTTCTAGGCATGGTCTAAATTTAAGCATTTTTTCTTTAAAAATGGTCATGTTAGATAATATTAAGCATCACGTTGAAAATCAAAACATTTTCAAAAAAGTCCAAAAATCTAAAAAATGACTGCACTTAGGTATAGGGAATGCTAATAAAAGTCCCTCTAAAATAACGTTTTGAATCCAAATACGCAATAAAAAATAGACCATTGTATTTGAAATAAGAAAGTAGACGTCAACTTCCGGTATTTACGGAAGTGTCGCCATCTTGAAAATATTTTCATTAAACAGATCAGATGCCATTATGGTCATACCCAAAATTTCAGATCCATACCCTTTTTCATTCTTCATGTATTTTTAATGCCCGGTCTCAATCAATCACCCTGTATAATATACTAAATGATCTAAATACATTGTGATGTTGGAAAAAAATTGATAGTTTAGTCTCATTTCAAAAATAACTTTTGACAAAGCTATATTACATACACATACGCTAAACACAAATAAGCATCTGAAATTGGTTGTTATGATATGAATCCTTCAGAATCTCAGTTTTTGTTAATATAAGAAGTATGCTAAGGAAAAGTTTGTAGACAATTTTAGTCAGTATAAAATAACTGTAATAAATACACTAAGAAGAAGAGCAGGAAATACATCAATACTTGAAAACCCCTGACCAGATGGAATTATCAATTAAGAAGTTCAAGATAAAATAAGTTCAAGACATTAAGGACAATGATCTTGATGCCAAAAAAGCTCCAGGGTAGGACTTGATAACCGGTCGATTACTAAAGGAACTTCCAGCAAATGTAATGTAATAAGAATAATAACTATACTATTTAACACTGCTATAAGGTTTGAGTATTTCCCTCTGCAGTGGAAAGTTGCTCAAATAATTCTGCTCCTAAAACTTGGAAAAGATCCAAAATTGGTGGAATCCTATCGCCCAATAAGTCTGTTGCCTATTTTATCTAAGGTTCTGAAGGAACTATTACTGAAGAGGATTAAACCCATAATGCACAAACGACTACTAATAACAAAACATCAGTTTGGGTTTAGGGAGCGGCACGCGACTATTGAACATACACAAAAACTACACTGAATCTGACAGATGTGGATATGGAACAAAAGCAGAAAAAAAATGAGAAGAAAATATAGTGAGATATCACCAGAAAAGTCAAAAAAGTGGTACACGTAACTCGAATTGGTGCAAAAGTAGACAAACAGGCAATGAAAAAAAAAGAGTTAAAAAAGAAATGAAAGTAAAAATACAAAGGGGAAAATCGAAGAGGAAACCCGAGGAAAACATGGTGGGTATCAAAAAGTGGCTGAACGTTTGAAGGACTTAGGAGTAGGGGAAGTTGGGGTAAGATGACTAGGTTAACAAGAAAATTAAGTTTTGGCCAAGAGAAAAATTATATAATTAAATAAAAATGACGAATACATACATTGGTGAATTACCTTTGAATTCCCTATGATTTTAAACTAAACAGCGCTTCCAATATTACAATAAAAAAACATAAACAAAAAATGTCATTTTAGTCATCTTACCCCATAGTGCGGGTAAGATGACGAACATAATGGGGTAAGATGGCGCCTACATACATAAAACACAAATAAATTGTCCTTGGCCATCATAAGTGGTGCAGTCTTCATGGCACCACTCTTGACATATGCAACACTGAATCCAGTCTGTCGCTGGTGGTTCTGTATAAGGTTTGTGGCAGATTAGACAATACTAGGATAAAGATTCAGTTGTTTTTTCATTAGGCCCATTTCCTCCCTTCTGTTTTGCTAACCTGTCTTTCTCCTCTAATTGATTTTTTATGGGAGTGCCAGTAATTACGCTCGCTGAAAGTTTTTTTATTATTTTGAACAGGACGATTAATAGTTGGCAAGGGTCTGATTTTCCACAGTGAGGTGTCAGATTTCGACTTTGAGCAGCTAGGGCTTGTTCTTTTAGAGGTAAATAGTTTGCCCTTTACAATACTTGATGATGAAGAAGGTTCAGGTTCTCCATCATTTTTTACAGGCGTAAACAAAGCATAGCTTTTCATTTGCTTCAACGGAATATTGCCATCTGAAGAAAAGTCTGAATCATCTGAGTTTTCATCAGGAATCTCCCTACCAATGTTACCATTAGTATCTCCACCAATGTTACCATTGATATGGTCAGAAACATTCAGCAGCAGCAGCTGCATTGCAGGATGTAGTTCCTTCTTCAATGTCGTGCTATCATTGCGCCTTGAGACCACTGACCACGATTAGTCTTTTTTTTTTTGTAGGTTCTTGGCATTGATGTTCTGGATGTAATAAAATTTTATTACCAAAAACAGTGCTTACTGGTTGCTGGGGTAAGATGACGAATCGTTATCTTACCCCTGTCATCTTACCCCACTACATATTAAAAATGTTTTTCTAATTTACATAAAAAACTACAAAAAGATTTATAAAATTTAAACAGAATACCAATACTATCACAGGTAATGTACAACATACAGCAAAATTCAATTTGTTTTTACCCGAGTTTTCCAAAAAAACACTAAACACCGGCAATAAATATTGTAACCGAACATGTGATGACAAACAATTGCTTTTAACGGAAGAAATTTGAACTATATTAAAATCTTATCAGCTAATATTAACTTCGTCTACTAACCTCCAGATGGTAGTGAAAATTTTGAATTTGAGTTTTTGATGGATTGCCTGTAAAAATCGTTCGTCATCTTACCCCGTTCGTCATCTTACCCCAACTTCCCCTACCTGAAATGAGGGGATGAAGATGGCAAAGAACAGGAAAGAATGGGCAGTATTTATTGATTTATTCATGTAATTAGTTTGAAATATATGCTTCACAGTGTTAATATACTACTCATGAAAAAATTATCTGTTTCTAATTTGAGGGATTGCATGTGGTGTTTACGATTTCAATGTTTTTTTTTTACCTTGCTATGCAAAAAGTTTACTACATGTTTATGTACTACAAGTGGCAGGTGTACCTTTAAAATGTAATTTGTTCCTGTGGTTATAATTAAAATCACATTATGCACCTGCAAAACACGTCGTTAAATCAATCACAAGCTGTCGGTTACTTATTTTTAGCTGGTAAATACATCAAAACAATTGACGCCCTGCGTTTCATGATAGTCAGTTATCCGCCTCTTTGGATACATACAATTCTGGATCTGGATAGTGATAAACTGCTTGTGTAATTAATATTCATTGCTTGGAAGATGACGGGACAAATTCAATGCACGGGATTGTTAAGCAGCTGTCAGTACTGCTTTGTTAAGTGTCTGCATATCTGAAGAATGATCTACTTCTTTGTAAGGTTCAATTAATTTTCCTTGGTTTCAACGAAATTTCATCTCATGTTATAATATCGGATTCATTATCGGCTTCCAAGGCAAACTAGTATCTCTTGTCTTGTATGCAATAATTACCTACACGCATTCTACGCTAACAACCTTTTCATTTTTATTATTTTATGTAACAATCTACATTTTTAATTTAGTTAATTGAGAATATTTTGTTATACTTTGTAGGTACATGTTTAAATAAAAAAATAAAGCCTTGCTTACGTTTTGTGTACAAAAATGTTGAATTCAACCTGTTTGATATCAAGTCAAGAAGGTAATTTACTCATTTGAAAGATGTACAACACAACACCTTATTAGCAGTAATACAATAAGAACCATTTTGTGTGATTTAGTAGTCAATCGATTTTTATTTTTTAAGGTTTTGTAGTTACTGAAATGAAGACAAAACTTACATTTTTAAATAAGAAGCAGCTTGGCGCTAAACTTTACCAACTCAACTGGATTATAGGACGAAAATCTCAATTGTCTATAGAAAGCAAGCTCCTCATATACAAAGCCATATTAAAACCTATTTGGACCTATGGCATCCAGCTATGGGGAAGTGCTAGTACGTCAAATATTGAAATCATCCAGAGATTCCAAAATAAAGTTTTGCGAATCATTGGTTTTGTTTTAGTTTAAAGTAAAAGGAGAATACTCAATGGAGAATTTTCTACATGTCATTTCTCATCTTTCTTTTACCTTTTAAAAAACATTTACTTATTGTTCATTTTAAAAACAGATTGTAAATTACATAGAATTATAAAAAAAAAAAATACTTTCATTCATGCTGGGCTCTTTTCAATTTTGTTCCATATAGAATCAACTTTGAACCAACCCTGTATAATGTTATTATTAATTCTGACCCTTCTAGTTACATCTGCAGCCGATTTTTAGATATTTCATTTCACTTGCTTGTAACCTGCTTTCAGTTCCGTCATGTAACATCCACGTTCACCTACTGAGAGTTAGAGTAGGAGCAAATACACTGCTAAATACTCTGACTTTCGTATCCATACTTTTTTTTCTAATGAGGTTTTATTTGGAGGCTGAAAAAGCCCATTTGCTGTTTTTATTATTGCATTGATTTCTGGTTCTATCTTGTATAAATATTTTTATTTTACAGTACGTAAACAAATCTACAATTTTTTCCCCGAAAATATTTTTGTACCATCAAGTAGTATAACCGAGTTTTTACCGATTTAAAAAAATTGCCCATTTTGATATTTGTTTATTTTCAAGCGTGCCATGAAACTTTTTTTAAAACATTAAAACATCACTGAATAGGTCTCAAAAAGAGGAACAATTTGTCTAATTTAAACTTCTTTCTAGCTCTTACCGTTTACGAGATCCCAATAGTGGGCCTTCTAGCCGGACCATCCTATACAGTATACAGGGTGTTTCTGAACGATGTAGCATAATTTTTACTGATGAATCTACATTGAAAAATAGGATAATTTAGCCCATCATGCCTTATAGAAAATTGCATCGTTGCTAAGTTACAGCCCCACAACAAAATCTAGTTTACTGTGAATTAACAAACAAAACAAATGTAGTCAGATGTCATATTTTCGTTTATTGTAACATTCATTTTCAGTTGAGTTTGTTATTTTTATGTTTTTATTAGTTATTTATTATGTTCTGTTTTATTTGTATAAAACATGATTTTGTTAAATACTTTCAATAAATCTCAAGAGTTATATTTTAATAATATCGAGTTTCTCTCCAAAACGATGGTCACTTCAAAAAACTTTAAGTTACTTAAAATGTACAATTGTGACTTACCTATCTGACTGTTACAATAAAAAATTAAAATTACAATCGACAAAAAAAAAAACAGCAGGTAATTTCTCTGCTATTATCGATTGTAGCGCCCCCTAAGATGGGATTTCACTCAAACTAATGCATAAGAACACGCTTGCCTATTGTAGAATACGGGCCAAATATAAATGTTGTAGGTCAAAGTGTTCTTGATTTATCAATAAAACAACAATTTTTCATTTCCTCTTCGTGGGGCTGTAACTTAGCAACGATGCAACTTTCTATAAGGCGATGGGCTAAATCGTCCTATTTTTCAATGTAGATTCACCAGTAGAAATTATGCTACATCGTTCAGAAACACCCTGTATACTCCTAATGGCTTTAATTAAAGTTATGTTGACTTGTTTTATTTCTAAGACTCCCTCGACGGCTTATATAATTTTGCCCAGTCTAAACGTATAATTCTGTACTGCTTTTATTTATTAAGTGAACTTCCGAACAATATAAAACTGCAGTTTCGAACTAAATCGAGTTTTATCTTAGCAGGAATATAACTTACACGTATCAGGAAAATAAACACAAAACGAATGCGGATGTTTTCCAAGAAAATCAGTTTATAGTATGCAAAACGTTGCGACATAAGAAATAAGATGCACACGATAGCATCGCAGCAACCGGTGCATTATTTATTTTATTGCCGGACATTTATCTTTAAATCTTCATCCGTTATAGTTGCACGTAAAATTATGGTAAACAAATACTACCTGTTACAAAATAAATTGCTTATATATGATAGTTAGTTTAGTAATTATGAGTTTTTATGATTTTTTTTGTGCTTTCGCGTTGAGTCGATTTGAAAATTAAGTCGATTAGTTTTTTATGTAAGTATATTAAAACACATGAAAAATATTTTTAGTGTTCAGGTAATTTTCGAAAAATATTTGTCTGCTAAATAAGTATTTCGAAGGTTTGACATATTTAATTTGAGGTCATTCTCTATTATTTTTCTAAAAAGATTTTTTAGTTCGCACTGACGTAGAAGATTTACAATTTCTAATGCTAATATTGACTTTGTATACAACTATAAATAATAAATAAAATAACACGTCTTTCTAGTAAGCAAATTTCTGTGAAAAATAGTAGTTCAAACGATTATGCAATATTTGTTAAATTTTCTTTATTATGTCAATAAAAATAATAAAATTAAATAAATGTACATTCAACAGAATTTATTTTGCATTTGCAATCATTTACTTGGAGCAAATTTGCGGAAAAATACTGCAAGTATATAAGTAGTGATCATAAATTACTTTTCAAACATACACTATGATAGTTACATTGAAATTAGTAATTACTCATTTCTCGATAAACTGATATAGGTAATTGATTCGCAGATGAGTTCATCCTAAATGCAAACTAATGATAACAATATTTCATTTCAATTACTTTCTAATTTCTAATCACCTCTGTGATTAATGCGATTGGCAAAGGACTATTTTCATATCATACAGAGTGTACCAGCTAATCATCCCCAGGTTTGTAAATTCTAAAATTCGAAAGATCGGACTTAATAATGTTTCTATATATAAAAAAATGAGATATTCAATTTTAAAACCTAATTTTTTTTTAAGTGACTGTATGTTTTTAAACATGCAACGATCTTAAGATTATAAACTATATCGAAGCATTTTAGATTTTAAAGACTGCAATAACACCACATTCTTTAATTTCCCAAAGCAGTAAGAATAATTTAAGCGCAATATTTTAAATAATTTTTGATGATATACCAAGCACAATTTCCTTAGACGACAAGCGTACAGTTAATGGGAAAATTATTATTAGTTTACTTATCCGTAATGACTTAAGTATTAAATTAAACGCCGGGTCTTTAATAGTACAACATTTAAATTAAAATATACACTCGGACGGTAAGCCACTCATATCTGGAACATTCAAATATGGAATGTTCAAATCTGGAAAATGCACCGGTAGAATCATTTAAATCTTGAATCGTTCAACATGGAATCACTCAACGCAGGAATCATGCAACGATGGAACCATGCAACACGGGAATCGTTCATCGCTGGAAAGCTCAAATCTGGAATCCAGAAATTATGAATTTTTGCTGCCCTCTATATTAAAACAGTCAAATTATAATATAATTGCAAAATATTTCGTTTAATATTTTGCCTTAGTTATTGCACAGTGGAAAATAAAAAATACGTGCGGAAGTTTTTTTTTATTCGAGTATTAGTAGGTACAGAAAGTTATTGTCATATTGCGTAAATTCTAAAAATTTATTTTGATTACAGTATTCCTCATTACATGAAATTTTATTTTGCAAGAAATTGATTAAAGTGAACTTTAAATTGCATCATTCAATGACAAAGTTTTTATCGAACTAACCGGTAGTGTTCGGCTAATACAGGAATAGCAATGACTGATAAAAAAAACTACCGTAGAAAAACAAATAACGTTTTAATTACTAACAGCGCTGCAAGGAAATTACATAACTTTAGCTTGATCTTGACTGCAAATAAACTGCTTACATCCCTAAATAATGTTTTAGAAACAGTATTAGCGCATCATCTTTTCGTTGAACGACTAAATTCATAATTATTGGTTTAAAACCAATTATTTTTTACTCATCAAAATTTCGAGGGCCAATTTCCAAACTTTTGTATTATCTTACGCGTTTAATACATTAATACACCAGTTAAAACGAATATTAACCAATTAGAGGAAGTAATATATAACCATTACACCATCCATCACATGTTCCAGAAATTCCTAAAACCATGACAGCACATTACGAGATTGTGGTTCCCGGACTTGTTAATAATTGTCAATCCTTGTGGTGTAATCTTTAAATTGATTCTAGTAAAAAATTGTGATCAATGTACTATATCGTTAAAAGATAACGTCACTATTTACCTCATAGATTGATAATGGAATACTATAAATTGAACAAATATTACGCATACACTATTAACAAATTTTTCTTGTTAAAAAAATTATAGCTTGGTTATAAAGGTTCACAACCGTTGCAGCATACTGAACTGTAAATTGCATTTGTTGACAAGTAATTCAGATAAATCTGGAAATAAAATACGTTTATACACAATCTTGTCTTTGTATGTTTCAAAACATATGGGCACAATACATGTAAATAAAATACTGTTCATGCTTCAAAATTAGGTTTAGGTGAATTTAAAGTTCTTTATGGAATATAAAGGTATACCGGGTGATTCAGTTTGACTGTCTCACCCCTATAACTTTTTAATTATTGAAAATAACCCCAACAAACCTTATATTTTTGGAAACGGCGATAAATTCTCTATTAAATGATGTGCATTTGTTATCTCTACGATGACGTATGTCAAATCCGCGATAGGCAACTGTTTTTGTTTTTAAATTACATAGTATACATTTTTTTGTTGATTCGGATAGAAAATTTAATTCTGAATCCGACCATGCATTAAAAAAGTATGCATACATAAGATAATTTTCGAGAAAAATCAGTTCAAAGTTTATTCAAATTATAGCAAACAATCTATTTAACATAACAAAAAACGATCAAATCTTAAAAAGGTTACTATAAATATCAATGGAAATGTAATAAAAATTAATTTTTAATAAAAATAAAAACAAATCTCCTAATAAACGTTGACATAAAAAAATTAGACTTCCAAACACAGTTGTCCTCTATGTGTAACTGCTTTTTTTAAAGTCTGATTTTTTATATCAACGTTTATTATGTGTTTTTATTTTTATTAAAAATTAATTTTTAATGCATTTCCATTGATAGTCATAGTAAAATTTTTAAGATTTGATAGTTTTTTGTTATGTTAAATAGATTGTTTGCTATAATTTGAATAAACTTTGAACAGATTTTTCTCGAAAATTATCTTATGTATGCATACTTTTTTAATACATGGTCGGATTCAGAATTAAATTTTCTATCCGAATCAACCAAAAAATGTATACCATGTAATTTAAAAAAAAAAAGAGTTCCCTATCGCGGATTTGACATACGTCATCGTAGAGATAACAAATGCACATCATTTAATAGAGAATTTGTCGCCGTTTCCAAAATATAAGGTTTGTTGGGGTTATTTTCAATAATTAAAAAGTTATGGGGTGCGACAGTCAAACTGAATCACCCAGTATACAGGGTGTTTCTTAAGTATTGCAAAAACATTCGGGAGGTGATTCCTTATCGAAAATTAAGGGGGGTCTTTCATATAATTTTTTTCCCTTAGACGTCTCCTTTCAGAGTTACACCCCCCTAAAGGGAAGCGGTAAAATTAGATTTTTATTTTATTTCTCAAATTTGGATATAGGCCTATGTAGAAAAATGATATTTGGTAAATGTTTTATACTTATTAAAAGGTTTTCCATGGTAATGCGTTTAATCATCTCCCACGTTTACAGGGGGTTGAAAAGTGCGACCTCTGTTGGTTTTGTTTTTATCAGAACTCTTTAATAGGTTGAAATTTTGCTATTAAATCTTTTTTTTTTGTTGAAAGCTTCGTTTGTTTAGACGTTTTTTTTAATTTTTTAGTTTTTCTCGTTAAACCTACAGTTTTTGAGTAAAAAATAAAATAAGTAAACGTGAACCATCAAATATTCAGAAATAAAACGATTCATTTGGGTGGTTGCCATGGTTTGTTTATGTTTTATTTGTGTTCCATTGAAGGATCCTTAGATCACAGGTCATTGCTGTTTTCTATCGGTATTTGTTACTGTTTTCTAGCCTGTCTAGTCTTTCCAGAACTTTTTTATGAAATTCCTCTTGTTTATCCATTTGTGTTATTAATTTCTGCAGCATTAATGTTATAGAATCAGTATTACCAGCTGTCTCTATTTGTTCTTCGTTTCTCGTTACTTGAGCATATGTTGCCTCAGCAGTAACTTGTTTTTGTTGCTTGTTTTCGACTCTCTCCACGTTTATTTTTCGTTTTTTTATTTCTTTCTTGTTTGTACTTTTGTTTCTCAAATCTTGTAGAGCAATGGCCGTGTATGCTATGCACTTATGTGCAGAAACACTATTAGAAAGAGATTTTGATAATGAAAGAATCTTCATAGTGTCCGACAGCCAAGCAGCGTTAAAAGCTCTTGGCTCATCGGAAGTAAACTCAGGACTTGTTCTGAACTGCATACAAGCACTCAACGTGCTGGGAAGCAGGAATAATGTTAAACTGGTATGGTGTCCAGGGCACACTAATATACCAGGGAACGAGAAGGCAGATCGCCTAGCCAAAATTGGCAGCGAGACACCTTTCTTCGGACCAGAACCCGCAGTTGGTACATCATATGGAACAGCCAAGCGGTGTCTTACTGACATATTAATACAAGGGCATAATGCTCACTGGAAAAAATTTGCAGGACAAGCCCATTCCAAGGCTATCCTGTCAATGGTCTTTAAAGAAAAGACAGAAGAAATGTTCAGGATGAGCAGAGCAGACATCAGAGCAGCCACAGGACTTGTCACAGGACACTGTGGGCTAAACAAACACTTCTACATAATAGGGCTCTCAGAGACCGATATATGCAGATTATGTGGTGAAGAAGAAGAAACTCCTTTTCACGTAATATGCCAGTGTGAAGGATTTACACCCTACCGGCGCAGACTTCTAGGGATAGAAAAAGCCAACCAAGATGAGCTAAGAAAAACACCCTTAAAGAAAATCCTGGAGTGTTTCAAAAACACAGGACTTCTTTAAGGTGCAATCACCAGAGGGTACAATAGACCAATAGGTCGCAGTACAGGAACCCGAAAGGGGACCACCTCCGCGGAAATAATAATAATATTGCCGTGTTGCACCCTCTATAGTTGGCCGGATGTGCTTCTCCACAGTGAATGCACTTGGGATCTGTAGTTTTTGGTTTTTGGCAATCTCGTGTTTTGTGTTTTCCTGCACATTTGACACATCTTGGCTCTCTCTTACAGTAATTTTGGGTGTGCGTATTCCTGACATCTTTTACATTGTGGTCTAAGTTTAGGTTTTTTGAAAGCTTCTATTTGCACTTTCATATGTAATATTTCTGTAATAGCATTTTTTTTTATATCTTTATCTTTGCTGAAGGACAGTGTGAAAAGTGGGAGTAGTTTTTTATCTTTTTTACTAATTATCTGATTGAACGATGATACAGAAAACACCTGAAGATATGTTTATGTTTAAATATGTCTAATTTTTCTAAAAAAAAATATTTCATAGATATTAATATAAGTGATTAATTTAAACTGATTTATATAAATATCAGATAAAGCAATTTGTAGGTATTTGATATACTTGTTGACTTAATACATTAGAGAGGCAAAACACTGATTTATGCTCATATTGAGTAACAATTTAATATGTACACAGAACTTATAAGTACTCAGTAATATCTAGTGCAAGGACAGGCTACAGTAGTTTTTTGTTTTCTTTACATTCTTTTGTTTTTCTATATTTTGTAATAGGTAAAATTCCTTCGCGAGTATTAGTGAGTAACCTTAAACTGACCTACAATTTTTTAATGTTTATCTCTCAGCGTATTTTCCTAATCGCCTCCAGTTTTATATAACAATTGATCTTAATTTATGTCAGACAAATTCCCCTTTTTTGTAACTTGATAATTACGAAGTTTCCTGATCCACTGAAGCGTAAAAGCTACTTAAAGTATTAAGTGTACACGGAATAGCTTCAACGTTTCGTAATCGCTAAAAACAACAGATTGGGACTCGACCTATATTTTTTTATAGTTCTTGTGCAATACTTTAGAACAAACTGTGTATTTGAACAAAAATTGTGCACGAGTTTTATAAAATAGTAGTAATTAACATTAGTGTCGTTCTGGTGAATATTCTCTAAGACTATATTTGAAACCATTGCTGGTGTGGTATATTTTCAGTACCTAACAATGATTTCGTTGTATAAATTTGAGATTCGATAACCTAGTAGGCAAAACATGGACGAGACAAGCAGAGGATAGGGACAAAGGGAAAATGCACGGGGAGGCTTTAGCCCAACAATGGGAGTAATATTTGCACAAGACAATAACTTTAAAAATTATGAAATGTAAAACTCAAAAACTCAAAAGCACTCAATTTATTAGGATCATTAACAATATACGATTGTAAATAAAGGCTTTTATTATAATCCTATTGACGATGGAAAATATCAGGCCAGTGTTTTGTGTAAAATTGACAAATTTTGGAAATGGCCAAAAGTTGAGGATGAGCTGTGGTACCCAAAATAACACATAATTAAGAAAATTTAGGCTCCAAAAAAAATTGGGACAAAAAATTTCCTCATTGACATGAAAGGGTGACTTTAAAGATGTTTCTTTATTTGTTCCCTATTCTTCTTTATATTCTTTTATATTTAAATAAAATGTTTATAAAACCGAGCTTGTTTTGTTATTACAATGCTTAATTTTGATTAAAAAACTGAGCTTCTAGACCGAATTTTTGATGAGTTAGCAATTCTAAAATGCTTAACCCAATAGTAGGTGAGGCGAAATTGTTGCAGGAGCAGTTCCATAGCCAGAATAATCAATTTTATGCAATTTCTTTCATCAATTATTAACATGGAGTTATTTTTTTTAAACAAAAGTGGTGTTTGTGCAAACACTAAAGTTTTAAAATGCTACATTTACTGTGGTTATTATTGGATTTTTAATCAATTGTCTTTATTAAATGCTCATAACCTACAAAGAACACATACAATAATATAAAAACATAATTAGGTTTACCCAAATTAATGGTTTAATTATTTATACATTAACAACCTGATTTAAAAATTCAAACAACAAACAACTGTAAGTTTTTGTAAAACGTGAAGATAGTTAGGTACCTCAATATTTTTATTCCCTAGGGCTGTGTTTCCCAAACTATTGTCTGCAGCCCAGTGCCAGTCCGCAGGAAAAAAATACCGGTCCTCAGAAAATATTAGAATAATCGTCCTATAAAGCATGAAAATATGAAAAATCTTGTAGATGTCAATGGCCTACTCATGCGACATATTTTGTGTCGTAGACAAATAAAATTGAAATTTGCTGGGCACAAACAAAATATTTTCATAGTTGACAAAAAAGTGGAAGCAACAATTAAATTGTAAAACAACGGGTTTCAAATAGAAATTTTGATAATCTTTGGAACAAATCTAAATTTTTAGAAAATCACTCTTAAATCAACTTATAATTATACACACTTTCTGTATTCAACACCTCTAAGGGTTATTTAAAAATCTTTTTTTTTAAAATTTAAACTCTGGTAGAGTTTATGACAATGCAATCTGGTTTTTGAGAACAATAAGCAGTTTAATTCTAGCCGAAATAATAATGCTCAAACTTAGTCTAAGGTTTGCCCAATGGTAGTCCTTAGTTTGCTATTATACAGGGTGCGCCAATAGTGCGATAAAGTCCATTATTGCCCTTAATGTCAACTTAATAAAAAAAAGTTTTTAATGAAACTTATAGTATTTCTACACGTGCATGTTTTAAAATTAGTTTCAAGTATACAGGGGGTTTCATAAAAGTGGGGCGTCACTAAAGGTATCTTTTTTAAATTGAACACCCAGTATATTTTTGCATAATCGAATTCAGCAAAAAAATCTCCATATGACAGTATTTTGTTTTTTTCATTTTTTTGCGACGTTGCCAATTTATCTTAAAAAATCTTTGAATTTCCAGAAAAACAGGGTACAATACTTGTCAAGAGCACAACCTTATGAATAATAATTGGCATATGATATTTTGTACATACAAAGTCAAAAGGTGTAGTCACAGTCTAAATACATCAAAATTAATTTATATTATACAGGGTGTTTCTTATAGATGTGCCAACTTCCCAATTTTCAAACATCAATAACTTTATTTTTTCAAATGGAACACCCTGTATATTATTAGGTCATTTTGTTGCATTTTGGTTTTTCTTCAACTTTTCTTAATACTTACCTATACCTAAAATGAATATTTTCTGAGATATTTACATTTTACTTATTCTTACAAGCGTTGTGTAGGAATTTCCTAGTTTTCTCGGAGTAGGCCCCGACTTTGACAATAGAAACAATAATTTCTGTAGTAACAAATGTCAGAGTTAATTGCTGTCAATTGTTAAAACATAAACAAATTAGTATAACATATTCAATATGAATTTTCCAAAAGGAGAATTGATTGATACTGTCTAAGATTAAGGTGACCTATTTTCGATGCCCATACAGGGTATCTCGGTCATTATCAGAGATAGAAAAAAACTAAGTACGTAGTCTCGATTTCTTTTTTCGAGAGGAATTTATTGTCGTAAACAGATTTTTGATCTTTTTTAATTTTCGAAATATGGTTTTTTTTTTAATCTCTGATAATTACCGAAATACCCCCCCTGTATGGGCATCGAAAGTACGCCACCCTGAACATGGACCGTATCAATGAATTTTTTTTGGAAAATTCATATTGCATATGTTATACTCATTTATTTATGTTTTAACAATTGACAGCAATTAACTCTGACATTTGTTACTACAGAAATTATTGTTTTTATTGTTAAAGTCGGGGCCTACTCCGAGAAAACTAGGAAATTCCTACACAACGCTTATAAGAATAAGTAAAATGTAAATATCTCAGAATATATTCATTTTAGGTATAGGTAAGTATTAAGAAAAGTTGAAGAAAAACCAAAATGCAACAAAATGACGTAATAATATACAGGGTGATCCATTTGAAAAAATAAAGTTATTGATGTTTGAACATTGGGAAGTTGGCACATCTATAAGAAACCCCCTGTATAATATAAATTAATTTTGATGTATTTAGATTTAGACTATGACTACACCTTTTGACTTTGTATGTGCAAAATATCATTTGCCAATTATTATTCATAACGTTGTGCTCTTGACAAGTATTGTACCCTGTTTTTCTGGAAATTCAAAGATTTTTTAAGATAAATTGGCAACGTCGCAAAAAAATGAAAAAAACAAAATACTGTCATATGGAGATTTTCTTGCTGAATTCGATTATGCAAAAATATACTGGGTGTTCAATTTAAAAAAAATACCTTTAGTGACGCCCCACTTTTATGAAACCCCCTGTATACTTGAAACTAATTTTAAAACATGCACGTGTAGAAATACTATAAGTTTCATTGAAAACTTTTTTTATTAAGTTGACATTAAGGGCAATAATGGACTTTATCGCACTAATGGCGCACCCTGTATATGTATAAGTACTCTAATTATTAACGTGCACACTACCGCACAGTCTCTGCTTTTAAACTTTTGCTTAAATTAACTCAAAAGGTTTGACCCTTTTGAGTCTTCTTATAATCCCGTAGTGTCCAGGAGCTGGATCGCCTCGACGTTTACATGTTGATGGAGCCTCTCCTCGTGGCTCTTGGCAAACATCTTAATTGTGTCGGTTACAGTGTCCATGTTGAGGTCCCGATGTATTTCACTATTTCTGCAATACCAAGGTGCATCAGGTATGTTCCTTAGTGTTTTGTTCTGAAATATCTGGATGATCTGAATATTACTCTGTTGGTGCATCCCCATAGCTGTGTCCCATATGTCCATACAGGCTTTGAAATTTGCTTTTATAGTAAAAGTTTATTATGTAGGGACAGAGAGGACGTCCTCCCGATTAACCAGTACATTTTTTTTATATCTGATACCTATTTCTTACCTTTTTTTCTTGACATGAGCCTTCCAGCGTAGCTTAGCGTCTAATGTAATACCTAAGTATTTTGCTGTGTTGGAGTATGTTATTTGTTTGTTATTTAAGTTGACTGGTACATGTTTAATTCTCTTGTTGGTAAAATTGAGATGTACTGGACTTAGTTTCATTTACTTTATACGCCATGTTTTTGTCCAGTTGTTGATCTGATTGGCAGCTGCTTGTAATTTCTCGGATTATTGTATATTGTTTCTTCCTACTGCTAAAATAGCCGTGTCGTCGGCAAAAGTCGCCATGGTATTGTTTTCTAACTCTGAAATATCACAAGTATACAATAGGCATAGGACCGGACCTAGTACGCTTCCTTGTGGAACTCCTGCTTTAATTTAAGTTCGGAATAAGATTCTTCTTGCTTTATTCTGAGATGTAGGACTGAAAAATTTGGAAATATGGTTTTGGGAGGAGCGATCTTAGTTTATAGTTTAAAAATCTAAATGAATATTTTTCGCCAAATAATGTTGGTGAGATCCATTCAATTTCAAAAAATAAGAAGATATATTTTAGTTTAAAGGACTAGATGTAAATAGTTATTTTAACTTTCATGCGATACCTACTGCTCTGAAACAATAATTTGAGTACCTACCTACGTCTTACTAATGAATATTTGGTGAAGTTATCAAGAAGAGTATCCAAATTTATGTGAGAAATTATAAATGCGAAACTGGATTCGCTACTTTCATTTTCTTAAAAAAAAAAAAAACTGTAGGACCCCGAGGCAGATTTGAGGATTAAATTAATTTTTTTTTCCTCCGGATTCGCAGTTGTTATGTGATAGCAAACAACAACATAGTATTATACATGAACATGTAAAATTGTCTTTTCTTTTAATTCTTTATTTTATTCACTTTTTTTCTTCTAAGTAAATAACTTTGGAGCTATTTTTATTTAATCTCCTTTTGGGTGCACGATTTTTGTTTTTAACAGAGGGTAATTATTATTATTACTTGTATCAAAAATCATTTGTTGAATGAAGAGTGGGCCGCATAAAAATGTTTCGCAAAATACCTGTCCGCTGTCAAGAACAGTTTGGAAAACGCTTCTTTAGGGAACAATAACGCATAGCTTCGATGAAAAAACTCTGAGAAGTTAAATAGAAGTGCCTATGTATAATAAAGGTATTTGAATTTTACATGCAAAACAATAGAGCCTTATCTCCTCTTTAAACAAAATAATGGTCTTCCAAGAACGCTTCAAAAAGGCAGTGTTATATATTTAGATCAAGTTTATTTGTCAAACAAGCCAGGGACTGTACCGATTTCAATTAACTTCAACGATTTATGACCTTATATATAACTAATTATCGTAAATATACTTCAACTTATCTGATATACTGTGCTTGTTCAATAAGATAAAAAAAATTAGGAATGTTTCTAGCTACGAAATTTCTCGCTAATCGTAATCAAGTCACTGATCATTGATGACTGGAAAACGATTAATAAACTGGGTAAGTAATCTTATAATTATCATTATTTTGATTACTTAAAAGATAATCAACTGCTTTGGAAAATAAAAATAATACGTTTTGGAATAATTCAATGTACTGTCGTTTTAAATAAAACTATGCTAAATATTAAGTATTTCCGCTGAGAATGGTTAACGTTACTTGATTGTGGCAATGCCATTTTTGTACATTTTGTTTTTAGGAGTCTGAAATATAACAAACACTCTTTAAAAACTCTTATTTGGTTGTTAAAAAGACTGAGCGGAGATTTTGTTTTCTAATGTTGACAGGAACTAAATTTGATTTTGTTTTTTAAATATTTTACAGCTTAACAGTGCCAGTGAAAAAT
Organism: Elmis aenea; assembly: GCA_947652605.1. NCBI lineage: Eukaryota > Metazoa > Arthropoda > Insecta > Coleoptera > Elmidae > Elmis > Elmis aenea. The sequence continues at coordinate 10,581,878 of OX393582.1, read as the reverse complement.
AATTTTAAAGTTTTATTATCAACACTCTTTTAAATACATAATTCTAATTACTTAATTTTTAACGATAATACAGTAGTAGGTGTTTGTTTTGCTCTATCCAATTTTCTAAGCTTTCAACAGAAAAAAAAAACAAGTTTATTTAATACAACATCCAATATTTTTACATTTTTCAAAAGATTACTGCATAAAAAATATTTTGTGCCTTAATTTGACATTTCTGGAGTTATTAATTTATTTACAAGTGCACTGATTTAGACCAAACACATATAGTTTTTAATACATTTGGGAAACAGTGATTAAAGTATAGTCTAAAGTAAAAAATTGTTTTTGGAAAGATATTGAAATTTTTCAAAGCCTTCTCTTTAATTCTATTAAACTTAACATGTTTACTCATAAATTTAACACCTGTCAGTATGTTAAAAAAATATATAAATAGCTCAAAAACTGCTAATTTTAGGTGCAGTAAATCTCAAGCTCTTTTAAATCAGAGTTTAATCTAAAATTTAAGAAAAGCTTAAATATATAGGGTTATTCTTTTTAGTTAAAAGTAATACGTATATTCTTATGCTAATGTAGTTAAAATAAATTTCAGATTATGTAAATATTAATTTTGATTAAAACTTAAAACTATTATTTGTCAGCCACAATTTTTTATCAGCTTTATACTATACATGCACCCGTTGGTTCTGAAAATTGACGATGTCTACCCCTAGTTTACGTATTAATAACCAACAAGAGCGAAGAAAATTACAAACCTGTGTTTCAAGACTTGATTGATTTCGGTGAAGAAATTGAAATAGAACTAAAACCATACTAACTGATCTGGAACTGGCTGCAATTAACGCTTCTAAAAGCGAATTTCCGGAATGTCGAATAAAGTTTGTTTCTTCTACCTGGGACAGTGTATTTGTATATAGTATGCATCTCTCGTTTGTTCTTCTAATGAAAAAATCCATAAAATTAAGCTGATTTGTTTTTTGGGGTCAAAATAATACATTTAATTTTTTCGGGACGTTGGCTGTCGGGAAGTTGGTTTCGGGAAGTTTGACTGTCGGCAAATTAGTCTGTCGGGAAGTTGGCGTTCGGGAAGTTGACTTTCGGGAATATGGCCCACACCCGTTTAGAACGTGCATATACATAAATGAATAACAGTTTATACAACGACGTTTTGAAAAAGACCAAGACACAATGGTCGAAACGTCAACTACTTCTAAATATAGAAGACGCGGTTCCAAACCCGGAAACCAAGATTGTATTATGGATAACGGCCGCGAAAGCCTCAAGAATAAAATGTTGTTTCTATAATTACTGTCAATTTTTAGACTAACAAATCTTTATTCTTCCGCCATGATCGTATTATGTCTAACTGATAAAAAATCTGTTTGGATTTTACTTCTTGTATGTTACTTTTTATTCTAGTGATATATTTCATTTACTGACACACATCAATATCTGAAAATTACAGAAAATCGATAGTTTTCTCACATTTTCTGCCTTTTTACACAGTACCATTTCTTCTATGTTCCCAAATTTTTGACCACGTATTTGGACCGAAACAAAAAGTCTTGTAACTACACCTCAACTGAACTACAGTATACATTTAAATTTCTATTACATGAGCTCGTGAAAATTTTGTTAAGACGAATAAGAACCATTAAAGTGCTACTGTATTTTAGTTCACAAGTACACCAAAATGCGTCTTGGCTTTTCGCAGTAAAAACGTTTTACGACTTGATTATTATTAGGGGTGTTAACATGGGCTAGGGGACACTATAATGACTCACTCTGTGGGCACACATAATTGTGCGTATTGTATTTTATGGTGTTTGATTAGTTCTTTATGGCTCATACATTTCTTGCTATTTAAGGTATTTATTCAACAAAATTCGACAATGAGCTCGTTCCACATGACATTACAAAAATATTTCGCATACTCAGAGTATATTTACAATAATGATACCTAGATATGTTATAAAAGATTCAAAATAGTTTTTAAAAAAGTCGTTATTACCTACTATTTTCAATTTTGTGTGACATAAGTTTCATTATCAAGTTTAGTTGGAGGTGGGTTTATTAGAGAATACATCTAAAACTCTCATACATTATCATGCTTATGTCAATCCTATTGGTTAGAAAATTATAAGAAATTCGAATTTACTTTAAACATGATTCAAAAAGTAATTTAAAAAACTTTTTCTATTTCACCACAAAGTTCTGCAGCAATAATATCAGACACTTTTTTTTTAATTATAAGTTAATTTAATTTGCAAATCAGCACAATATTCCAATATAATGGTAGAATGTTTCTACCTGAAGTTTGCAATGAAAAAATATCCTTCAAAAACTAAAAAGAATCATTATGCTCTCTTAAAAAATCATAAGGTTTTGTAATTTTTAATATTGCCACGTCTAGAATAACAAAATAATATTAATTTTAAACAATTTTCATATAAACATATTCTTTTTTTACGAGGCCCAACTAATCTTGTCATGGGAAATTCTTTTTAGCAAGTAGTTTCTTCAACAATTGTTTCGTGTCAATATGTATAGTTATTGCAAATTATTACTGCTTAGAATTTTTTTTCTCTGCATTCGATTTGATTTGAAAAAGGCCAGTAAAGAAAACATGAAATAATTTTCTAAGAATGTTAAATATGCTTTTTATGAATTACTCTATATTCCTAAAAATTTGCCGCCCGGGTGCAGTGCACCCCTTGCACACCCCGGGTTGCGGCGGCCCTGTAATTACTATAGTACTACAAGCTACTCCTATTGGTCCATGTCCAACAATAGTACTATTGTACTTAAAATCATATTATCTCTAATAAGGATGCTAAAAATTATTCAAACATTACATTGCAGTGCCAGACAGCTAAACTAATTTAAACAAACCAGTTCTAAAAATGTAGACGCTAATGGAGATTTTGTCATAATAAAACAAACAGTTTAATTAGCAATAACTGTCTAAAAAAAAATTTCAAGAAGTTTTATGAAGATGTAAGTTAATTTATTACAAGTTTGACAAATTATCCTAGCTTGTAGAAAACAAGTTTTATAACCAATTAAAATGACTAAAATATTTTATAAAATTCCTGTAATTTTATTTTGTTTGAAGGTCGTCCTTTTTGTACAATACGTCTTTATCACACATTACTTAACAAGAGGTTAAAATTAAACTTACTTTGGAGTAGGGAAAATGCCCCATACTGAGAAGCAAAGAGAAAACCATTTCGAATAAGTAGAAAGGTTGCGAGCGCATTCAAAAACGTTGACCATTTTTAGCGACCACTCAGTGGCTCTCAAACTGGTCAACAGTTGGGTGCTCTTTACGCAAGTTAACAGGTGGTTAACAGTAAATAACAAAGAATTTGTCGAATAGTCGCGATGTCTTGAATTTTATTGAGGACACCTGCGCGAAATAAATAATTTCAGTCCAAATACACTTAACGTAGAAGCCGCACTAAAAACACGGTTGTCTGCAACAATAAATGGAGTACAAGTTTAATATCCCCAGACAGATACTTGTAAAGAAGCCAATGAAAAACACAAGAAATATTTCACACGCTTGCCAAAGTGATATTTCTTGAATACAGCCCGTTTGATAAGGTTTAACAGCTTCTGAATTTAAAATTATTATCAAATATGAATAAATAAATTATGCTAAAGTTATTTCTGGTAAGCATTAACAAGTCAAAATAAACGACAGTGACTGTACATAAATTTACATTTTTACTGCATAAATTTAAATTATTACGTCTATCAGTGAATAAGTTAACAATACATGCAAATTCCTGGAACGTTCATAAATGGGACTTTTTTCGTTTATAAATAACTTTTAAGTGATTTATTTTACTGTTAATCTGAACATAAATTAACGATTTGTTTCATGAGGTAATTTATGAAGTTAAATATTGATCCTATCGTTTCATTCTGAATTATTACCAGTATAAACTTATGAATTGTTTGAGGATAATTATTATTTAAAACACATAGTTCACATCGTTGTGTATATTTTTAACACGATTTACATTTGCCATGTGATATACAGGGTGACAATAATTTACCTGTGCACACGAACTGCAGAAATTCTAATCCCATCATCACCGACTTTTATGACCATGCCTTAATCCAGTGGTTTCCAACCTTTTTGGACCTCCGCCCCCTTTTTTATAAAAAACATTTCGCGCCCCCTTCACTTTTCGTAACAATCCAATTTCATAAACACTGTCCTGATATAATAATTATTTAGGTAATGGGCTACAAAACAATATACCATATTCTGTATAAAAAAGTTCGTTTTGTTTGTTTATGTTAAAAAATGATATTTTGGTAACAGCTCCGCGCCCCACAGGTTGGAAACCACTGCCTTAATCCTACACTTGAACTGCACAAAAATATTTTCGAACCCTTGATTATATGGGTACACCCTAATTTAAGGTTCCAAGAAATATTTCTAGAAATTGCCCAATTTTGTTAAATATTGTTCTTATATTTTCCGACTGTAGAAATTTTATATTTAATAATTGCTATGTACATATTATTGACAAATAAAATAATTTTTAAAAAATTTCATTCGTTTCAAATGGTGAATATTTGGGAATACTCCAACCATTTCTGACCGCTTACCTGAATACGAAATACCAGGAAAGGTGTAATTAAAGAATTTCTGCAGTTCGTGTATCGGCTTAGCTCTCATGCTTAATTACTTTCTGCAGTTCGAGTTGTACTTAAGTACAAGTGATTAAAATTTCTGCAGTTCGAGTGCGCCCTAATCTACATGTCTTGTATGGGTAACTTTGTTATTATAAGAGTTACATGATCGGTTAAATTAGCAAAGTTGGGCAGAATTTCAAGACGAAATCAATGCCTTTTGAAATTTGACCTACACCTTCAGGTTTTTCAAATATTGAAAAAAAAAACTATAAACAGACGACTATTTTAATGGTAAATAATTCCATAGCCACCTAGGTTAAAATCAAAATATAAAATGATTCCTGTAGATATTATAACGAAGAATTAAAAAATATATACATATATCTAACAAATCATGGCACCTTTGATTTTTGAGATATAAACCAAATTTGACTTTCTTTAAATGCCAATCATAGTTAGCAATGGGTTCATTAAGAAGATAATTTTTTTCTCGTTTTATTGGTGCATGGTTTGTTAGATTTATCTTTAAAAATAAGCAAGTTATAACCATATTATTGTATTTATTAAGTTTAATCTAGGTGGCCATTGTAAAAAAAAGCATCACGTAAATAAGTTCGCTGTACTTAATTTATACTAAAACCTTAAATAATTTAAGATATTTTTTACATTTCATAAGAAAAAGTCATGGCACACTTTATTTATTAGGTTTAATCCAGGTGATTGTTTAATTAAACATCACATAATAAGCTAGCTTTACGTAATTAAACACAAAAAAACTAAAAACTTAAATAATTTCAGGTATTTTTTACATTTCATAAAAATTTATGATTTTTCAGTTACTATTACTATTAAATCTTAATTATTCCATGTGTTGAAGGTGTAGCTCTCTCTCCATAATAAAAAAAATACCTAGGAAAACATTGTTATTTACATAAGCTACAGATCTCTAATTTGTATTGCCCATAGAGATAGGGCTACACCTTCAACACAACATGTTATGTTTTAGATTTAATAGTAATAGCAAGTAAAAAGTCATAAATTATTATGAAAAATATCTTAAATTATCTAAGTTTTCAGTTTTTTGAGTTTAATTAAGTACAGCTAGCTTATTATGTGATGTTTATTTTTACAATGGCCATTTGATTAAACTTAATAAATATAATAATGTTGTAATAACATACTTATTTTTAAAGATAAACCTTATAACGGGTGGGCTTAAAGTAAGTGGAATTATTTTATTGTCGTATATAGATAATATAACAAAACTGTAATGAAAAATTCCGTTTACAGTCAAAAATAAACAGTTACACTATTATTTCATTTAATTTATAAAATGGCAAATGGACCTCCCTCTTCAATTTTTCTTAACTTAGATTTAACCTTCGCCATCATGTTCTGGACAACATTTAGGCGAACGTTTTTGATTTGCTTTTTGATTTTAGTTTGCAGTTGTGTCACCAATTTAGCCTCCCAGCCTTCACTCTAAACAAGTCTTGACAGTATTGACCAAATATCCTCAATAAGTCATGCTTTGGGTATATTTGGAGGGTTAGCTTCTTTGGCTACAAAATTGATGTTTTTTTCTTTTAACCAATTTTGAGTTGTAGCAGCATAATGACTGCTAGCTAGGTCAGGCCAAAAGACATATTCCTCATCCTTATGGTATGTTCTTACAAATTTCTCAACAATAGGTAAACACTCACGCTGATACGCCTGAGCGTTAATAGCAGGACCAGTCGAAGGTCTGATGACTGGTTGAGAAATGCTTTTATCCGAGATGACCACCCAGACCAAGAACTTTTTTTCAAATTTCGCTTTTGGTTTATATTTGACGTCGTTTGGAACATTTTCTTTATTGCTAGTGTAATACCCATCGTTTCCTGGCAGATTGTTGTTTGTGAAAGAAAAATATTTTTCATCGTCCATAACGATGGAAATTTTTCCTGTTAAAAACTCTCTTCGTAATTTTCTACATTTCTTGGGTATTTCTTCTAATTGCTTTGCCGTGTATTTAGGAGTCTGCTTCCGTTTGTAATATCTTAGGTTGTTTTTTCTTAAAATATTTCGTATGCAGCCCCTAGAAACGCCTCATTTCACCGCCAACTTGCGTTGTGATGCTCCAACTTTATTTTCAGTTCTTGATGTTACACCTCTTTGTTGTCTATTATTCAAACGGGGTGGTCTACCACTTTTTGGCTTTTCCTTAATAGGAAATCCCATTTCCCATCGTTTGATGATTTTATATAAAGTGGATCTTGCAACATTTTCTGTTTTAAAATGGTTTATTACCTCTTTTTTTGATAGTTGTCCAAGAAGTTTGTACATACGACGACGAAAATCAACTCGCTTTTCCATTGGACATACAAACACAATAATCAACTGCACCAAAATACACACACTGACATTCGGTGTCTCCGTTACACTTGTCAAACATCACATGCAATTGTTTTAGAAACAGTGCACTTGATATTTTAAAAATCCACTTACTTTAAGCCCACCCGTTAACCCATACATCAATGAAACGAGAAAAAATATCTTTTTAATGAATTCATAGCCAACTATGGTTGCCATTTAAAAAGAAGTCATGGTTGGCTTATATCTCAAAAATTAAGTGTGTTATAAGTTTTTAAATATGTTTTTCTAATTCTTCGTAATAGTTATTTATGTACCAAGGCAGTAAAGTTCGACATTTTATCACGAGTGTCATAAAAAGAAACTTTACTGTCGAGGTGCATCTTAAAGTTTTTCTGCAATCGTCAAAGAAATAGCGAAAAATCAAGCAAATACATAAAGTTTTACTTCATCTGTCAGATTGTCATTCTCCTGTCAAATATGTATTGAACAAAACCCCGCCCACTTTTACTAAATTCAACCAATGAGCGCAGCGCATTTTACTTTTTTACTGCCTGGGCAGCAAAAATGATTATTACAGACGCTTTTGGATACTTACTGAGCTAGTTTAGTGACAATTGCAGAAAAAACTATTTATAGAAATCATTTCACATTGAAACATTAACATAGATGGCTATGGGATTATTTAACATTGAAAAATCATCTGTTAAAAGTTTTTTTTTTAATTTAAAAAATTTAAGGTTTAGATGTAGGTCAAATGTCAAAATGGCATTTAATTCGTCTTGAAACTCTACCTAACTTTGCTTAGTTAACCGTTAATGTAACTCTTATAACAACAAAGTAACCCATACAACACCCTGTATATTTATACACATTTTTCTACTAGATTAAGTAAATTTAATGTTTGAACCTTTAAAAATTCTGTATAATTCTTTGTTGTTTATCTTTCAAAAACATATATAACCTGTTCTAGAAATATCCATATATTAACGCTCATTTTTTATTCACACATTTTGTGTTTACAATTGCATTTTAACTTATTTAAAAAAAAATATTTTCTCTTACTTATCTGCTATCATACAAGTACATAAAAATATTTCACTTTACTAGTCATTTTTAAATGCGTTATATTACCTTATTAAGGCAATAAATTATTCAAAACAATTTCAAAAATGGTAATGCGTGTTTACATAACAATTGATTGCTGCCAAACATATTTCATTTCTTCTATCTCATGACTCATAAATGCTTTGCAAAAAAAAACTTCAATAACTTTGCAGCTTACAAAAGGTAAAGTATTGATAGTAAGCAATTACGAGAATATAAATAGCACGTACAATACATAGGAGTACATAATACTTTATTAAAATTACACACTCACTGTCAGTATTAAATATATCGCTAATATTTCATCTCTTCGTAGCAAATTTATGTATACATTTTGCTTATCTTGAAAACTAAGAAATCAGTTAAACTAATAACAACTGAGTAATTTAGAGTTGAATAAAAATTGTTTAAAGAAAGTATCACATCCCTTTTAGTTCAGAAGTTACAATATTCTGAAAAAAAAATGTATTTATTTCCTTTATCTTAAGATATATGAATAAATAGATACAATGTCTTAGAGCCATTTTTTTATGATAAAATTTGATTTTATACCAGACATTTCGGCTATTTTGGATCACCATCAACTTTGTTTTGTTTCAAATGAATCAGATTGGTTGTTTCCATTAAAACGTAGGACCAAAAATTTTGCATAACACGATACAACAAGTTTGATTTTAAAGGTAACCACAAATCTTTTGTAATTGAGATAGCCCTGGGTTTTAAAGCTCTTTTGGCAAGTTTTTTTTTTTTTAAATACACAATAAAGACCTTACAAAGGAGGGTCGCGATATGTTGCCTCTAGCATCTGATCAAGGCTGTGTTTATTTCATCAAGAACATCAAAACTAAATGTTTTGCAGAGTTGTACGTGCCACTGGCCATTTTCTACGGAAAAATAGGAGAAAAACTAAAAAATTGAATAATAAAGGTAATTTTCGCGATCGCGTTGGCCATGAAACGGTGAGAGATAAAAAATTCAAAAGCGCTATGATTTTAAGAAGTTGTGGTATATCTGTTATAACTAAATCTATGCGACTTGCATAGACGTTTAACATGGGAAAACCGTTTTTACAAAGGCCTAGTTTTTCGCGTTTTTCTCCGGAACCGTTATAGATTTTTTCAAAAACTTTGAACCGTTTTACTTGCTAAGGATGCGCGCATTAGTAAATAGAAGAATTTTGATTTTATCTCTGACGGTCTCATGGCCCAACGCGATCGCAAAAATTAGTTTTATAATTCAACTATTCAACTTCTTTCCTATTTTTCCGAAGGAAATGGCCAGTGGCACGTATAACTCTGCAAAGCAGTTTTGATGTTCTTGATGCAATAAACACAGCCTTCATCAGATTTTAGCCACAACATATCGTGACCTTCCCTTGTTAGTAAAGTTAAAATTCTTTAATTTACAAGCGAGAATAAATTAACGTTTCGTGTTATATAAACTCAATTTTTAAATATAAAGATACTATCAAGCATTGTGAACATTCATCTAAAGCAAGTGTCAAAATTTTTATCTCAACGACCCCTTTGATGATGCCATAACATCCCAGAGATTCCCAATGAAAGGTTTGATATTACTGTATAAAACAATAATAGCTCCTCATTTTGAGTTTTGCGCTTCATTACTTATTAATTTAAACAAAAATGAGCTTCAACAATTACAGAAATTAAAAAATCGTGCCATGCGCACTATTTTAAAGTGTTCAATTCTTTCCCCTATCAAGGTTATGTTAAATACACTTCAATTTATGAGTACCTATTAATCAGAGAATAATATTTAGAACATTAGAGCTAATTTTAAAAATTAAACTACAAAAAACACCAAAATATCTGTATGAAAATGTAAAATTAGTCCATGAGATCCACAGTTATAAAACTAGAAATAGGCTTGATTTCGTTATAGAGAAATGTACTAAAAGTCAAACTGCTCGTTCGTTATTTTATCAAGGTTTTAAAATATTTAATAATATGCCGCATCAAGTCAAAATATGTAATAATTATAAGAAAGGTATTAAATTAATTAAGGAGTACGTATTAGAACGCTATTAAACTGTTATTTTAGATATATAGAATTTAGAAGATTTTTAGATTTTTTATTTATTTCATTCTATTTTTATTTTTATTATATTTACTATTACCTATGTAAATTATGTTACAATGTAATAGCAATAATAATAATAATAATAATAATAGGCTTTATTTAGTTATAAAAGAAACTATTTATACATCAATCTTTACAACTAATACTTCAAATTAAAATTGCAGTTTTACATGGGTCTTACAACCTTCTTTAAACGCATGCAGATTAACAGAATATTTTAATTCGTTTGGTAATTGATTAAATAATTTTAGCCCTTTGTAATAGAGCGAGTTCTGTGTACTACTTTTTTTACATTTAGGCAGTCTAAAATGTTCTCTTTGTCTTGTTTCATAATCATGCTGTTCTTTGTTGTATATCAGATATTTACTCATATATCCTGGCATCATATTGTTTATACATTTATATATTAGAACCAAAACGTTATACACTGTATTTTGCCATATATTAAGGAACCCCAACTTATTATGCATATATTCAATTTTAGTTAATTTAGAACACTGTAATATGATACGCAAAGCTCTGTTTTGCTGCTTTTGTAATTTTTTCAGATCCCCCTCATTACTTAGAAATATTATGCTACTGTAATAATTAAAGTATGGTTCTATTATTGTATGATAGACCAATATCCTAGCTTCAAAGTTTAATTTATTCGATATTCTCCCAAAATAACTAATTTTTGAACCAACTTTTTTTACAATATAATCTATGTTCTTTTTAAATTTTAGATGATTATCTATAATTACCCCTAGGTATTTAAACTCTTCAACTATCTCTACTTTATTATTATCTATAAATACGTTAACATTTAACATATTGCTGAATTGTGTACTACCTATTACCATGCATTTTATTTTAGATACATTCAACTCCAGTTTATTAGCTTTAAACCAATCTGTTACTTCAATTAAATCTTCGTTTATGACATTAACTGTTGTTTGTAAATCTTCACCTGATACCGAAATTAACGTATCATCTGCAAATAAATGCATGTCACACGATTTAACTGTCTGCGTAATGTCATTTATGTAAATATTGAATAAAACTGGACCTAAAACTGATCCTTGTGGTACACCTAACTCGTTAATAATTGCCTTTGATTCTACTTTTCCCACCCTGGTTTTTTGAAATCTGTTTGATAAATAACTTTCAAACCATTTTAGTTCATTCCCTTGGATTCCGTACATTTGTAATTTTTGCAAAAGTCTTTTTCTACAGATGGTTTCAAATGCTCGTTTCAGATCGACAAGAACTGCCAAAATTATTTTATCGTTTTCAATTTCATCTCTCCAATTTGTTAAAACTAAATTCAATGCTGTTTCGCATGAATGCTTATGTCTAAATCCTGATTGAGAATCTGAAATAGTTTTGTTACTGTTAAGAAATTCTACGAGTTGTTGTTTAACTATAATTTCTAATATTTGTTCTATTTTAGGTAACATATTTATAGGTCTAAACTCACCGCATTTTTTAGTGTTAATAATTTTTGGAATAGGAATAACCGTATTAATTTTCCAAATTTCTGGTACTACCCCGTACTGTAATGATTCATTTATAATGTTTGCCCGATTACTGGTAAGGCATCCCTTATTGTACTAAGTGAAATATTATCTGTACTACTTGAATTTTTGATAGTATTCACTATTTTGTATACTTGGTCTAAGGTAAATAAAGCTAACTTACTTACTTACTTACTTACTTACTTACTTACTTACTTACTTACTTACTTAAATATAAAGCAAAAAAAATGTACTTTATCAATCAATTTATTGCCAAATTGTTTCTCACCAACCCCTAAACCTAAACAAACCTTCAACTTTCATCGACCCCCTGCGAATCGGTACCATCACTTTGGCAATCCTTCTGATCTAAAGTATATTGATTTAGTTAACTATTTTCGTTTTTTTATTCTTCCAGTTTTTGTCCAAACAATAACCTCCTTGTCTATTAAAACATTTTGATAGTTTTATTTTTGTTTATTAGTATTATTAAATCATTTCTGTTGTACGATTGTGCTACGAAAGCTGCTTTGTTTCATTGGCATAATTTAGTTTATCTATTACGTTCTCTCACATGATTTTAATTTTTCGTTTGGTTTACCCTAAAAATTCAATTTTGTAAATTCTTTCAAATTAATATATATATATAAAATCAAATTCCCTTCTACCCGTAGGTGTAGGGAGGTGTGCATATCTATGTATTGTACATGAATTTTCGCCATTGTTTTTTGTTCTGTGCCATTTCTTTCGCTTCGCACCACGATTTTCCCTTCTTCTCCAAGGTTTTTGCTACTGCCCTTTCCCATGTTTCTCTCGGTCTTCCTCTTTTCCTCCTTGTTTGTATTCTTGCTTCCCACACTCTCTTTACCTGTCTTCTTGTGTCCATTCTTTGTAGATGCCCCCACCAGCTCAGTTGCCTAGTCTCTATGAATTCCAGAATAGATTCTACTTCCAGTTCATTTCTAATCTGTTCATTTCGTATTTTGTCTTTTCTTGTTACGCCTCTTACTCTTCTTAAAAATGTCATTTCAGTCGCTTGTATTTTACTTTTTTGGCTCGATGTTAATGCCCATGACTCGCACCCAAATGTCAAAATTGGTCTATATATCGCACGGTACACGCTCATTTTTGTTTTTTTGGTGACTTCTTGTTTATTAATAAAGGTTTTGTCTATGGCGTAAAAGGTTTTTATTGCCTTTTCGATCCTCTTATTTATTTCTAATTCTTGTTGTCCTGAATTTTCAATCGTTACACCGAGGTAGTCAAAATATTGTAAGGTTTCTATTTTTTCTCCTTCAATTTCTATGCTTATATTCTCATTTTCTTCGTTTATCGTCATCACTTTTGTTTTCTTGTGATTAATTTCCATTCCATTTTCTTCCAGTACGTCTTTCCAAATATTTATATTGGTTTTTAGGTTCCTTTCATTCTTAGCCATAATCACTATATCGTCTGCGAACGCACATTCTGATACTTCGACTTTCTGTAAATTTTTGTTTCCTACTAATAAACTCTTAACATTTCGTTTGCATTTTTTAATTATACTGTCCATAAAAATCGTAAACAATATGGGGCTCATACCTCCTCCTTGTCTTAATCCATCTTCTGTCTTGAAAGAATCCGATTTCATGTTTTTTGTTGCCACATAATTTATTGTTGTCTTATACAAGCAGCTAATATTTTTTCTTAGTTTGGTATCTATCTTTCTTTCTTCAAGGATCTCCCACACTTTTTGTCTAGATACTTTATCGAATGCTTTTTGCAAGTCTATAAATGCGAAGTATGCTTTTTCTCTTTTTAGTTGTGTTTTAGTTATAATCTGTTTAATTGTGAATATATGATCTTGCACACTCCTACCTTTTCTAAATCCACTTTGTGATTCTGTTAATGTCTCATCTAATATTTTTGTTAGCTTCTGTGCTAGTATTTGTTCGTACAATTTTAGTGCTGTGCTGAGAAGCATTATGCCTCTGTAATTATTGCAATCTTTGTTGTCCCCCTTCTTAAATATAGGCAGTATCATCCCAATCTCCCAGTCTTTCGGTATTATTTCTTCTGACCATGCCTTGTTCATGACTTCTAATAGTAAAAGTGTTCCTTTGAGTCCCATATTTTTTATCATTTCGCTTGTTATTCTGTCATGTCCTGGCGTTTTCCCGTTTTTTAATTTCTTTAATCCTTGTTGTAGTTCCTCTAATGTTATGCCGTCTTCTTGTTCTTCTTTATTGATTTTTGTCTGCTCTTTTCTTTCATTGTGTGGTGTCAAATCTTTATTGTTTGTATTCAATAATTCTTCAAAGTATTCTTTCCATCTTTCCATTATTTCTTTTTCGTCTGTTAGGGTATTTCCTGCTTTATCATTAATAGTTATTATTTGGGGTTTACGGTCTGATCTTAGATTTTTCAGTATTTTATAAAATAGTTTCTGATTTCCCTTACTGTCTGTCTCTAGTTTTTCTCCAAATTCTTTCCATGAATTCTGTTTTGCTTCTTTCAAATTAATAACAAGTTTTATCCTAAACACTTTTAGTTGTGTGCTTAGGTACTTTTTTATCTTATATTTTCTTTCGTTTACATTCGATGTGAGATAAACTGGTTAACAATATCTTTGATTGTATCTGTATGTGTTATCAATAACAAAAACAGTAAATTACCGAATCTGCCGTAAAGGAAGAATTCTGAAATAGTTCCAGTGTACAAATTTGTTTATTATTGCCAAACGGATACAGTCCTATTATTATTTTTAAATGTGGTATATTATTCATGTTTTTGTTAATTACTTATTCAATTTAAAATTAAAAATCGCCCATTTTTGTTCTTATTTATCGCTAATATTTTACTACATTCGCGCTGCTTCAACAGCAGATTTTTAGCAATAAAATAAGTGACTTATTTGACACTTAAAGACATAAATGTACCCCATTTGATTTATTTGTCATATATCACAATCATAAACTAATGCGCAATTCGAAATATGCATAAGTGACTGTACATGTTCAAATACTTCATAAATTATAAATATTGTTATTGATAACAGCACAATAAGAATACAGAGTACTGTATTATCTTTAAAATTTCTTCCCACACTTCGATTAATATTATTTACATCGAATTCTATGCACGTTTCGCATCTTTGTAAACTAATGGTTAAATTATTTTCTAGTATTTATGTAGTTGGATGAATTTTTTAACACAACGCTTTGTCAAGTTAATTGAGTTTTCTTGTAAATATAAAATTTGTAATATGACACTATTCTTAGCAGAATAGTAATATTGATTGAATATTTATGCTTGTTTCCGGGAATTTTAATGGAGTGTTGAATAAAAACGCCTTTTTATCAGCATCGCTAAACTACATATGTACAGTTTTTGCATCTTAAACTTTGTACATAAAATAAAAATTAATTTTGATTGCATAATATTGTAAAGTTTTAGACAAGACGCCTGAAGGTTTATTCTGTAAATCGTGACACAAAAATTTGTAGGAGAAGGAAGAGACTTGAAAAGTTTATTAATTTAGTTTCTAAGCATTTACTTCTATCCACCTTCTCAAAAATTAAATACCTATTCTTCTTCGGTTTCATCTTCTGCCTATTCTTTTTATTATTATTTTTTTCTTCTACTAGGACTTGGAGTATCGTCCGCTCCGATATTAGAGTAGAACCTATATGTCTTTATTCCTACTGGTCTTTCCAGCGTTTTCTCTTGCTCTGTAGGGGAGACCGGGGATAAAAGTAACACGGGTAGGTTGTAACAGTGCCTATAGTTTCTTTAATTTTTGATTTATATCGCCCTAAACGCTTTTGCAATGTTAAGTTACATCCAGCTCCCTACCTACATTGCTAGTTTTCATCTGTCATAGAGGTTAACTTTTTGCCAGCCAGAGTCACTATTTTCCGCCTAAAAGTTACTGCGTTGTCTCATCCGTCGAGTAACTTTTAGGCGATCTCTAAAATAGGAACAAAAAAGTACCTATATTATTTTGTTCTAAATTTAGTTGGCTATTGGTGGATGCAATACAATTTGACGTTGGAATCGTAGTTAATTGTGGATTCCCTGAATTTTTTTTGGTGTACACTTGGGGTCAAAAGTAACAAAGTGTTACAACCAACCCCAATTAATGTTTTCACTTGCAAATGTTCACTCTTAGCACATAATTGGTAGCTTTCTTCGTAGATGAGAATATACAAGAGTTGTCGGAATAATTTTCCAGTTTGTTGTATCTTTTTGATTCACATTTTTAAATATGTAGCTAGGTACTTATAATCTTGGCAAACCTGGTAACTGCAGTACCAAATTATTAAATTATAAAACTCAGTATATAATATCGGTTTAATGATGGAAATGTATGTAAAGCTAAATCATTTCTTAAAAAGCATTTTAAATTATAAAACCTATGTAAATTGGTAAGATCTGGTACTTTTGGTTTTCCTACCAGCCGCCATTGTTTTTATTCTATTACCTTAATATTTATAACTTAATATAAACAAAGCTTTAACCAACCCAACTTAACCTGACCCTCTTTTACTGATTTAATGAATGACGGTCAGTTTAAGGGCGGTTAGATTTTTTTAAAAATAAAACAAACAGTTATTATGATCCAGTATAAATTTAATAATTTGGGACCGACATTAATTCACCCCGAAAATCTATATCAATTTTGCTTTGTGTTGAGCAAACTACTGTTTGCTAATGTTGATACATTGACTGTGTGCTCATCTTCTAGAATAATTGTAACAATATGTTTTCTTTCTTGGAAACATTTAGACACTTTCATAGAATTAGGTTTTTTTTATTGGTAAAACCCACTAAGCGATTCACTTTCCTTTTACGGGGTCAAACTATAAATCCACGATTCGTCACCTTTAACATTGTTACATCCGAATTTGATGCACCACGGTATAATCTAATTGTTTCTCTGCACAATTTGACACGGAGTTTTTTTTGGGTATTTGTCAATTTATCCAACGACAACATAATTTCCTAGCACTTAAATGATCAAGCAAAAATTTTAGCATTCGATTCAGCTCGATGCGGAGCTTTGCAGTATTAGTTGAAAGCTTAAAATAATAAAGCAATGACTTATTTTAATTTTGATTTGTATACAGGGTGGTCCACATGGAAGGGATATTGGGATCTCGTAAACGGTAAGAGATACAAGGAAGTTTAAATTAGACAAATTGTTGTCCTTTCTGGGACCTATTCAGTGATGCTTTAATGTTTTAAAAAAGTTTCATGGCCCGCTAGATAATAAACAAAAATCAAAATGGGCAATTTTTTTAAATCGATAATATTTCGGTTTACTTGATGATGCAAAAATATTTTCGGGGAAAAAGTTGTAGATTTTTTTACACACTAAAATTACCATTCATTTGTTTCAATATTGCTTAAATTCTTAGATAAATTACACACTTTTTTAAATGGAAACCATCATTGGCTATTGCCTAATTAAAAAGCATATTTTCCCTCTCTTTAATAACATAAGTTTTAATGTACCTATTCATTATGATATTTAGCCTCAAAACAAATAAAATTTATCAAAAAGTCCCTATGAAGCTATAAAGTATCATGAATTTAAAACCATATTGAAACAAATGAATGTTTTCATTTTAGAGTTCGTTCAAAACTTTACAACATTTTCCCCAAAATTATTTTTGTACCATCAAGTTTAACCGAGTCATCAACGATTTAAAAAAAAATGGCCATTTTGATTTTTGTTTATTATCTATCTAGCGTGCCATGGAACTTTATCAAATCATTAAAGCATCCCTGAATAGGCCCCAGAAAATGAAACAATTTGTCTGATTTAAAAACTTCTTTGTAGCTCTTACCGTTTACTAGATCCCAATAGTGGCCTTTCTATGTGGACCATCCTGTATATGTATTTGAATAACTTGATTTCGAATTTAAGTATACTCAAAAACTCTACAGAAGCATAAAATACTTCTTGATGAATTACTTCTGTATTGAGGATCGAATCAGAAAAAAAATACAAAATAGGCAAAATTTACACACAAAAAAATAAATACGAATCGAAGCAAACTGCTTAAGAATTCGGGGTAGATCTCACAACAACAGAAAAATAGTGCGCAAAAACTGCGTGTACTTTGAATAAAATTCTAACAACTAGTTGGCTCTGGAAAATGCCGCATAATTTGTGATAAAAACTAAATAAGATAAGCTTGAAGCTACCGATTATTAAAAAAATTCATGCCACACAACTTGAGTACGATTATGTGTTAAATGCAATTAGAAGTAGACAAATTATTTCCATTTTAATTGGTTGAAAATTATATTTTTAATCGATTGTTTTTCAAGGCGAATAATTATCTTTTAGACGGCCTTGGGTAAAATACAAAAAATCACGTTCATATTAGTTGGTGTGTTTAAGATTCGCAAAATTCATCCCGTTTTACCAGAAAATCGTGTGCCAAGTGAAATCGCCATTCGGAACCTAATCAAAAAATTCAAAGAGACCAGTTCACTACAAGATCTGCAGACACCAAAGCGCACTCGGGTTTGCCGTTGTATCGAAATATTGTCGCAGCGAGTAAAAGTGTTGAAGAAGACCCAAACACCTCAATTCGTTGTCGTTCATAAAAATTGAACCTTTCCAGCGCCTCTACATCGAATTTTGACAAGAGATCTTGACCTGCATGCGTATAAAGTTCAATTGAAACAAAAAGTCAAGCCTACTGACCATCCCCTGCGATGAGCATTCGCGGACTGGGTCTTAAAAAACCATAGGAGCAATGCTGATTTTTGCAAAAAATCATGTTTAGCCACGAAGTGCATTTTCATTTAAAAAGTCGTTAATAACCAAAATTGTGGCATCTGGGGGAAAATCCCTGTGATTCAAGAAACGGCGTTATAACAGGAACGTGTGACACTTTGGTGCTGATTTTGGTCGGGTAGTATTATTGGGCCGTACTTCTTTGAAAACGATGCTAAAAGGGCTGTTTTGGTCAATAGAGTGCGCTACAGCAACATGTTGACTAACTTTTTGTGACGAGGTGGAGAATACAAACATAGTGGACCTCTACTACCAACAAGAAGGTGCCACATACCATGCAAGTGGCAAAACCATCTTTTTATTGCGCTCCAAGTTCCCTGGTCGTTTAATTTGCCTAGGTGGCCATCTACGAAAGTGGTTCAAATTTGACCTGGAGTTTTTTTTTGTAACGCTTCTTACTCTATACATTTTTGCCTTCTTCTAAGAAGCTTTATAAAAGGTTTTTGGTAACGTGCTTAGCCATTTTTGCACGAAGTTTTTCACCACATCATTATCTTTAAATCTTCTGCCGCCTAGCCTAGAGCTTCTTTAAGAGGTCCAAAGAGATGAAAGTCGCAAGACGACAAGTTAGGACTGTTTCTCAATGCAATTTAGCCAATGTGTTTTGGATCAACTGAGCGCTATGGGGACGAGCATTATCGCGAAGAATCACGCTTCTGATCGATCGGTTTCGCCTTTTTGATCGAAAAGTGGGTTTAACTCGCTCGGATAACAGTTGAGAGGAATAATTGGCATTCATTGTTCGGCGTTCTAGATGGTCTACAAAATTACTGGAAAAAATTAATTTTCAATTGATCAATTCTCTGGGGTTTAGGAACAACATTCCGGTTTAAATTTGAACAATCCTCGTATGTCTACTCCACTCTTTACTGGAATAAGAAATTCTTGATTATCGGAATTCTTTGTAATTAAAATAAAAACAAATTCCACATCTCTTGTTGAAACACCCTAATACAACGAAAAGGAGCGATTCTGTCATAAGGATCGTCTTGGGAAACGCCTAATTTATAATGGCCTCTTTATTGATTTGATGGGCACTTGAATCGAAAAGTGCAAGTGGAAGATGGTTGAATAATTTAACAGTTCATTCAGAAACAGGTGCAGGATATATTTCAGAACCCCAAATTATCATATAATTGGAAAATATAAGAAAACCAACTATTGCGAACATTTTGTGTAGTTTGAAGGGTAAAGACACCTCAGATGTTCTTCAGTTTCTTATGAGGATTGGGCATAAGGGACCTTGTGGTCTTGACAACGTAGAAAAAACATTGAGTATAGTATAAGGGTGTGTGTTGATGACGTTTACTTTTTATTGAGTGACATTGTTTTGGAAGCACTGATCTACTAGAGGTTGAGGGTCTAGCCTGCAGCTATATATACGTACCTTCTGCGAACTGGAGATTCCCTGAAATACGCTACGTCCCGAGTCCCCACCACAGCCTGCTTAACGTGAAGTGGAAACACGTTTCTATCGTTTCTCAGAAGACCCCCAGTCTATCATCACTCTCATACACAAAACCGTCGAGCTGTCGTTTTGCTCTCGCTCTAACACACCGAGCGAGTATCGTAGACGCCCGATGCTCAACGTTCATTCGTTATGTAGCTGCAGTTGAGTACAGACGTGCACAAATCAATATGTTGTGATATAACCTCAAATTAGTGTGTTTTAACACTGTAGATACCATCTGCGAGATAAAACATGTGCATAAATAGTGAATTTAGACGGACTAGTGTTTAGTTAGTTAAAATTCAACGGTGCTGTGTTTAGTTTACCTACTTGGATTTACAAGTACCAAATATTTCATAGGACCTAGCATACCAACTATGATTGGACGTTTTCCTCGCTGCAGAACAATAAGGCTTCATTAGGTAGGTTGAGCAGATGTTATATAACCAAGGAAATGAAATTATGCAGCGGAGGAAGGACCCCCAAATTATTTTATTAAGAACGTACGCGAGAGGCTTAAGACGCGACATACGTGATTGCTCTAATCGCGGCCGCCTATGAACTTTTATTTTTAGAAACGTTATGAATGGAATCGAGGTTACTTCTATGGAAATGAGAAATTTACATTGTAATTCGGATGAAATTGCTACGTTTTCATGTGTTTGTTTATGTGAAAACTGTATGTCAGCGAAATATAATTTTTTTAGCGCAGAAATCGTTCGCGTTCAGTAAATACGCGAGACATATGGGCCTTATCCGTTTGCTATAATTATTTTTGCGTTACTATTAATAAAGCTATGCATTGTAATGTCAGGTTCATTTCAAAACCCATTGTTCACCGCGCTATTTACAGTCTTTTTTTGTCGCGTTTATTTAACGTCATTTTTCATAATATTTTCCATTCTTATCGTACAGCAAAAAATGCGTTTTGTTTGTTTTTCTTCTTACTGGTTGCGTATTCATGGCCTAACATTTTCCTAGCAAGCGAACTGAGTAATAAGTGTTTGCCTTTTCTGTTGAAGTAAATGACCCTGACTTATTCTTGTTACCATCTTTATTAGAAATTCATTATCTTAACAGTTCCAGGTAAACCTACACACCGAATTTTTAGAACCATTAATCGAATTGTTGACACTCTTTATCAGTTTACAATAGATTTATTCTTTAATAATGTCACAACGCCTAATTCTGTATTACGCGTGTAGAAACATTGCAAGAATTCTGATAAAACACAAAAGCTCTACATTAACAAAGTCGAGATAACAAAACTAGTTTCTTGTTAAAAGTTTTAAACATGTCGATGTCGCGTTTAGTTTTTTCGAAGTTATTGACCACAGTACCGTTTTAGAAAGTGTTGGACAAGCTAACAATACAATAGCACTTAGAATCGGAAGCGGAAGCCGCGTTTTAAAAGGTGTGCTGTCGTTTTTCTTTATCGATTTTATACCTACATGCGTCTGTATCTAGACACAGTAAATAGCTACATACATTCTGTTTAGTAACTTTTGTATAGTGATTATTTAGTCAAACTTTAATTATTTCTCCAGTAGATGACATTTTTCTTCGTTGGTCTTTGCAAGTTTGGTGCTAGTTATCTTTAATAGTATATTACATAACAAGATAAGGGTTGTAAGCATATTACTCGCGCGTAGCGGCGAGTGCGTAATTGCTTTACAACTCGTGTTATGTACTATACTTTTTCTACGATCACATAATAACTACGATTTTAACGGCTTTTTGGTCAATATACACGTTGTCTTGTCAATTTTGACGTAAGCCTGCTTTGACATTTCTAGACAAGTGTGCGTTTTGCTTACCGTGCGTTAGGACTCACTTTCTATGCATGCTGTATGGTAAGAGTCATTTACATTAGTGGTAGTAGAAAAAGTTATATTTCAGCAGTTCAACATCAGGAAACATTAATGTAATAAAACTTAATTGTTTAAAATGCTGTTTCATCCAATCACTGTTAGTTTATGTGCATAGAATCCTCAGTAAAACCGCTTGATCGTTTCTACGGATTTCATAAAACGTCAACATCGGCGAAATATACAAACTTCTTTACGCATATTTCAGGGTTTCTTTGAAAGCAGAACTATGCGAGTGTTGTTCTACACTAAAAATAAAATTCGCGTGTTTAATAATTCGCCTATTTTTAAGCACACTAGAAATGCGTGGGAGCAGGAGAGTTATAGAAACAATTTTTTAACCAGAACATGCGCCAGGTTATTTGTAATCATTTGGCAAGGCCAGAAACAATTAGACGTCATATTTAGCAGAAAGATGCCAAGTGCATATCTCATGCTCCGCGATTTAAATTTAATTTACTTCTTAATACTTGCGAGAAATTGTAGGAGCTTAAGCGTTCTTAAAGATAATTAAATTAGTGCATGTATCCTAAGCTTGCTTAGAATTGTAAATACAGGGGCAATTTTCAGCAACAGTGTATTTATACACCGTGCAGTTAAGAATGTAACTTATTGCACCAGCCATACAGTTTCAAAGAAATAAATTATAATCGGAATGCGTTTTTGTTGTACGAAGAAGCTGACGTTGGCCGTTAAGAATGTGTAAATTTGCTAATATAACGTACATACATCAAATTTGTTATTAATGAAAGTTGTCGAGTGGCTTCTTTATCTTTCTAGTACCAATATCGATATAATTAGATCTTTTACGTATGAGATTATATGGATTTTTGATGTAGTAAACTTGTAATGATGAAACTAATCTAAAAGTTTGTTTATAATTAAACAGAGAAGCTTCGCTTCTAGATTTTACTGATCAACGTCACGGTCTCTCAGAAATGATGTCGAAATAAAAAAACAAAACAAGACAGTAGCACGGATGTTCTTAGTTGAAACATTGTATAAATTAACAAAGTTATGAGGATGCCAATGTTGCTTTATTATTTCAGTCAAAACATTCATGTGTTAGATTTGCATGTGACAAATTCAAAGAAACCTCTTGTTAAAAAGTATTTAGATTCGCCGTTTCAGCTTAATCAATTCAGAGTCTTTTAAAATTAAGTTTTGTGGAAACTTTTGTGTACCATGTGCTTGTTTGCTTTCCAAAAAATCAGGTTGAAGTTGAATTTTAACGGGAAAAAGCATTTCCTTGGACTTCTACTTGGATAAAAACGTGGGTTTTGCGGAATACCGAAATTAATTAGTGTTCGTCTATCGGTTACTTCCCGAATCAAAATTTTAATTGTACAAAGCAGGTTTTACTACAATTTTGTTTTATAAACGTTCTTTTATACTTTACCTGGTAACCACGGTTTTTGCCTCACAGTTATTTGCACGATCCACTAATTGCATTTTGTCTTGAAAATTAGTGGTTTTAATGATAAAAGAAATATCTTTGCTTTTTGCTAATCTGTCTGCTTGTCCCAATAATGTGATAGTATGTTTGATGTCAGCCTAAATTAACGATGTTCGCTTTTTCCTCCCGTTTGTTTTTTGTTTCAAGAAAGAGTGAGTTTGCAGTAAATTATACAAGAGAGAGTATTGTGTTGACGTCTCATGCAGTCAGTTGCACTTATGGGTCAAGTATTAGTGTCGTCTTAGGTACGTTATGCTTTTATTGATTCGGTACCGTTCATTTAAATCAACGGTATACGACTACAATAGTTTGAATCGACTTTATAACGAATGCTACCGCGCAAGTAAAACCACCTGTTGTTGCCCGACTTGACCTCGGCGTTCAAGAAAACACGGAAGGATTTATATATAGCCTCCATGGATCCCTACAGTGCAATATTTTTCCAGATACACACGGTTAATATTTTAGCAAGTTTGAGTAACCTCCATTCATGTTTGCATTTATCGAACAGGATTTTTTAACACTTTGCTAAAAATATCTGGCCAAAAAAGACCAATAAAGGCACGGAATCAAAGACAGTATCACTTCTGTAGATTTGTTGGTTCGCTGACACATTTTCTAATCCGCATCTTCCTCATAAAGTTTTCACAAGGCAAACTTGATTAATTCTAATGACCCATTTGCATAGCAAGCTGCCTTTTAACGTTTTTCTAAAATTCTCTAACTGTACTTATGTAAAAATCGGTAGTCATTGTATAATTAGTGTGTCATATTCAGTTTTTTGTTTAGCCTTGGTTTTATTGGCAATTTTTCTCTAATGCTTCCAATGAAATTTAATTTATTAAAGTGTAAATGCGTTCTTTAATTAATTTTATATAGAGTTAAGTTCTTAGGTAAATGTTTGTACAGCTTCTGACACGTGGTTTTGTGCTGGATTTTAAAAATATGTGAAGGTTTTACGATACTCTTTTTCGATTGCTGATTTATCAGTAGGAAAAAGGCCGTTAAGGAACAGCAAAAGCTTGCGCTTACTAGAACAGTGTTCTGAATCTTTCTGCAGGGGTCCCCAGAGCCTTTATAATGTTCGAAAATATTGTCAGTAGAAGAAAATTTCCGTCACCTGACCTACCTGTCAAATTAAATGTATGTTATGTCAAATTTTACTGTTAGAGTGGTGCGTCAGGAGTGCGGTTTAATCTATATTAAAGTAACGCTACTGGTCGCCGAAATTCGTTAAAACATTATCAAGACCAAAATATTTAATTCCCTTAGAAACGACCAATAAACACATGAAAATCTGTTAATTGCGAAAAGTAAATTATCAGTGTATTATTATGTTTATTGGTCGTTTCTAGGAAATCTGAGTTTGATATTGGTCGAAAACGGAAATTTTACAGGAGGATCAACGTCTGACAGGGGAATGTAAAATTATTAGCGTGTAATAATGCTCCTATTGGTGGTCTCTAGAATATTTAAGAATAGTGATTGGTTGAAAACACAAATTTGACAGGTGAAGAAAATTTTCTACAAAACAGTTTTTGGGGTCCTCTGTGACTTTTTAATTTTGAAAGGAGTCCTCCGATTAAAGAGTTTGAGAAACACTGCACTAACCAATGTTGTGTACTTACCATAATTCAATAACTGTAACGTTACTTCTTTTTATCTTCCAATTTGTATTAGCTAAACGGTTTTATTTATGCCTTTTTTACTTAACAACAAAACGCTTTTATTTTGGGAAAAAGCCTTGAATTGCAAAGTCTAACGAGAATTAATAAAATACTAAACATGTCTCTCAGATAGATTCCCTGTTGCTGGATGCTAAATGTATTTTTTATTACATAGAGCGTAGTTGAAAATTATGTAAGCGCCTACGTGATGGCATATTACTTTAATAATTACTGGAAAATCACTGTTGAAATAGCACCTTGGGATGTTGTCATACCTAGCAAGACTAAAAAAGAAAATGAGCTTAATTATACGAAACTCTATTCCGAGGAATCGTAATCTAGCCATGTTTAGTTATACATCACAGTGTTTTTTTTTTCATTAACAGCCAATCATAGCAGCTCCCATTATTTAACTTAACGATTCTCAGAAATAAAATCATTTTAATGTAATGTAAACATCGATGAAACATTTGCTAGATCTATAAATAGCTACGCCCGAGGAATTATTGCGCAATTTGGTTATTGAACGAGATTTGTATTAAATTCTTCTGGGTACTATAATGTAATTATTAGCGCGTGTAATGCACTTTAACTTTATTCTGGCGACGAACCAGTTGCATAAACCGTGTTATCGATAAGATAATGAAAAATGAACAAATTTGATGTGTAGAAGTAGTTTAGCTACACAAACTTTGGTTGCACTTTTTTTTTTGATAAAGGGCGAGTTTTGATTGATGATATGGATGATATTTAACTATTTAGATAATAATTCAGCCTGATTATATTTGTTTTTTGTTTAACCGGCGAAGGTTTTATTACCGTTACGAATTACGAGCTCACGTACCTGCATTATTGATAACAGTAATAGTTTAAAGAGGAGTTAACAGGTGCGATATACATAAACATATTTTTGATATAGTGAACTTTTACGATAGGTAAATAATTGCGAACTTCATTAACCCACTTCGCGCGTATATTCGAGTTGATTTGTGCGTTAAAATCGCTTGTTGTAATCAGTTTATGTTTGAAACGAATACGTAATGTTGTTTTGTTGAAATATCTTTGGATTTGCTTGATTAAAGCGAACCACAATTTTCTAGTTGCAAAAACTTTGTTGCTTATTAGTAATTGTACGTGGTTTGATCAAATAAAACCAGTATACTAGCGCCGTAAAACTTTATTTGTAAAACATTATTTTAAATCGAAATGACCACCTTTAAGATAGGCCCCTGCAGAAGCTATACACTGCTGCCAGCGTCTTTTTGGCTTCTAGAAGCACTTCTTGTAAGCAGTTTTAGTTTGAAAACGATATCACTTTGTACGAGCTCTTTAGTTTTGGAAACAAAAAGAAGTCAAAAGGGGCCAAGTCAGGTGAAAATGGATGGTGAGGAATAAGAATGAATTTTTGCCGAATACCACCTAAACAGAAGGGAAGTGTTGGACTCTTTCTGGTCTTATGCCAGGAGACGAGGAACTAACCTTTTCAGCAACACACAACACACGCCTAGAAAATTGGCAAAAAAAACTGTATGATAACTATCAGTTCAAGAACTTTCCGGCAGTAGAGGTTTCAAAACTTTGATCGATGTTTTTCCTTCTTTTAAGCGTTTATTAAGCTAAGCTATCACTCCTAAACGAAATAATTTTTTAGGTGGCAAAACGGTTATAAACTCACTACTAAATAATTTTCCCCCTTCACTTACTAAACATGGAACGACATGTGCAACCGGGTATTGTTTGAAAATACCACGTCTTGCTATGGTATAGCAAAAGCGTCTGTCTGTTTAGAATATTTACATATGTTAATTCTGTTGGTGAACTTTATAACTCTTTAAGTGTATGGTAATAGCAGTTTTTTTTTAATTGTTAATAATAAATATTTTACCAGATCATCAGTGCATTACCAGTTGTTGTAGCCAATTAAATTTCTGTTTATGACGGCGAATAAGACTCATTTCGGAGGCGCCATTGGCAGTTTGCCCTAAAAACAAAACAGTTACGCCAGTTCTCAATTATTTCAACAACAAAATTCGTAACAGTTTATACTGATCGCTCCTTATTAGCTGTGATTTTATAACTTTGTACTAGCTAGCAGCTGTATACATTTTTATGTTATAGTACCTCCCACTCTCTTCTCAGATTAAGGCTTTAACGTTACTTTAGTTAATTAACAACAAATAGTTGTAGGGAGCCGTAGTGTCGCATTTGTTTTAATTTTAATTGCTGTTTTAGTATCAATCATAAAAACGGAACGCTATTGTAATTGTTGTTTGATTTAGTTAAGTCCCAGTTGGTACCATAAAATTAATTTTCGTTTGCATTGTGAATTGTAGTACACAAAGTAAACCTCGTTTCCAGTAAACAGAAGATCAAATATAAAATCCTTTTAATTAATTTCTAGGAATTTTTATGAGGTAAATAAGTTCAAGGAAATGTTTTTTGTAGATTTAATTATGTTTTTTTAGTATTAGCAGAGAATTACTAAATTAATACCAAGAGGTATTTTCGTAAGCTATTTATAAAATGCGATGCCCTCGTCGAGGACATACTTAAAGGCTTTTTTTTTTGTAAATTAACCGTCGGATTATATGATTCGGACAAAATCCGTATTTCTCATGGTCTTTTATAATACAAAGCCAGCCAATTGTGTTTCCCGGAGACGTCTTAAAAGTGCTTTTAAGCTGGGACGTTATTAAGTCCGGTCAAAGCAGGCTATGCATTGTATTCCGCGAAAACGCGCCGATCAGACTTCTAGGAACCGAATCAAATATGTCTGTCTTGTTCCCGTCTTTGTTTTGGACGTTTTTGCTTGGCGGGCGACGAGGATGGAGAAACTTGTTGGAGCGCACCTGCAAGTGCCATGTTCTTATACCGGGAAGTACGAAATCCAGGTATAACTCTGGGTACGGTTTTCTAACACCGGTTAGGGCTTAGGTAAAACCGAAAGAATATTTTATAAAAAAATGACAGTGCGCATTTGTTAAACAGGAAATAAAAAAAATATGAATGTTAAACCAAAGCTAAGCCAACTTCTCTCCAGGCGCCATGGTGTGAATTTTAAATACATATTATATGCAGTGTGATACAAAACTGTTTTAAAAGGTACAATATCGGTGAGCAATATTTGTTACTCGTCAGTTTTTTCGTGTTAGGAAAAGTTTCCAAACAGTTAAGAGACAAACGCCCTCAAAAAACGATGAAAAAGATACACAAGGGATCAACAAATGCATTTAGTGGTTGAAGTCCCTTTAAACGTATTTTAAAATTCATTTCGTGTTTTAAGTTTTGTTGCGTTCGTTACCTGTGTTTGACAATAAGCTTTTGTTTCTTTATCAATTGTTGCATCTAAGGAACTACGGCACCCTTTGATATTTCTATTTAAGTAAATATCCTCTCACGTTTAAGCATGAAGCGATTAACTTGTATATAGTTGAGGATGTAAAAAAAAACGACGATTCGGCTATGTTAAACTGACTTTAATTTAGCTTTACAGAGTAATTGTTGTAGAGCAAAATAAGCCTAAACTATTTTTTCCATTAAAGGTCCCATTACTTAAGGCAACAGCTAATTTTAACATACATGGTAACTTCTAATCACAGCCAATAACAGCGTCAATATTGCTGGGATTTTGCCATATTTTGGGGGTTGACATATTAAGTAATATTAACCACTGCTTTGTACAATCAAGCCTAAGCTTTAGTATGCCATTTCTTCTGGTGATTTTTCCATTTCCACAAAGACTTCACAAATATAAATTTGTCTTACTACATTAAGCACACAATACACAAAACTTATTGTGTGTTTTAAATGTTATAATTATGCAGAAGAGAGTCGTGAAACTAGCTTTAACAAGAACTTCGAAAAAAGATAAATAATATTTAATAAGGCTTATTTACTCTTTATTTTTCTACTTACAATTTTACTGGGTTTATACTCGGAAGCCCATCTTATTGAGGCAGTAGCTTCATCCTTATTTTAGTTTCTTTGTGAATTTGACCTTCTCTTTTCGAATTTTATTGGCATTTATCATTCATTGCACGGTGCCATTATGTGCTGTGTTATAATGTGCTTTACATTTAATCTTTTGGGGGTATCTTTACGTTAAAAATTGACGGCAATGTTAGACGAATGGACTTATACAGTCACAAGCAAAGAAAGTGTTAATTACAGCCGTGTATTACAGCTTATTGTGTAAATTCAACGGTGCATTTCGTTCTCAACGGAAATGTAAAGTAGCCTTTCACGGTTCTCGGAGCTGGATACATTCTAAAATAATAAATGTAGGATTCGGGTAGAGAAATCTTAGTTGAAAAATACACGAAACTTTCTGCTTTGTGTTGATTCTGTTGCTGGAAATGTTTTGTGTGATTTTGAAGTTCCAAATCTGCTTTTGTTTCGTTTGTTGTTCTTGGAGAAATGATCTTGTTCTGGATCCTTTCTAAATCGAGCTAGTTTTTAAACGGAAACGGTAATTTTTTGTATTATTAGCCTAATTTTTACGTATTTCGTGAAGGTATTGTGCTAGATTAATCCTTTTCGATGTTTTAAATTTTAAAATCTGCAGCAGGCTTGCAGAATGGTGATTAAATTTGGTGATGTCAAACTGGTCGTTTGCACAAGATGACCTAACGAATGGGTTATGCCAAATTATCGTAATTCTAATGACTATGGAGGAACCAGTTCTCTGTCTTTTTCTTCTGCGCGTTTCATTTCCAACCCATAATTACCAACTAAATTGGAATTTAACAAAAAAAAGTTTCTTGTCGTGTTCGCGTTTAATTATTTTTTCTCGTTATCATCAACATGGCTTGTTTGAACAGCTGCTGCAAGTGCATGAGTAAATTAATGTCTTATCATAGCAATTTGCAGTGTTTTTTAAAGCTTTTGTTTTTTAATCCGTTCTTGACATCACAGCTACTGTTTTTTTTTAATACTGTGCAGGGAGGAAGCGCGTAGTAGGAGTTTGGGAAAGTCGAGATTTAACATTTATTTCCAGTGGTCAGATTATCATGATCAAGCCGTAATTTCCGTGCATGACTAAGTGACAAAAGGAATTTTAAACGCAAGAAAGTGGAAGTGAATTATACGGGTAAAATCCTCATCAAAAAACCGATATTGCATCGTAATGGTTATTTGTTTTGCTAAAGGACTGTAAACCGGATCCACATCAATAAAAATGTGCGTTGTGCGTTGTATTTGATACAAATTTGCTCGTGTTCGTCGAAATTATTGTTGGTGTGGACTGTGCGCCGCATAGAAATGCACACAAATAACTTCGTGACGAACAACGCACGCTATCCATCGTGCTGTCGGTTTTTAGCAAACTTCAAAGAAATTTGCGTCGCACAGTAGAGTCAATGTGGACTTGATTCTGAGTGCATCTGTAGTTTTGTTTCATTTTACTACGTAAATACCTATGTTTGGGTGATTGATCATGTCCGATTTAAAAAATAAATAAATGTGCATTGTTCATAATTACATCGGATTATTTACACCGCACAAAGAAAGTGAAAACTCCACTCCATTTTATAACAACAGGCTCTATAGCAGCAAACTGTTGCGCTCTGCATAAACAAACCTGCACAAGCGGATTCGGCCGTACAACACACAAGATAACTATTTACGTGGTAAAATACTTAACCAGATTTAAATTTGCGTCGCAAATATTTTTGCTGAATTTCAAAATACAAAATACAACATACATTTTTATTGATGTGGATCCGGCTTTATTAGGCTGCAAATTCTGGCGCAAAATATAATGAGTTCGACTTAAAGTTGAACAGTTTTTCCGTTACCGCTACAGTTTAACCGTCGCGTTTGTCCTTGATTAACCTACTTTTTAATTAAATCCGTATCGATGTGCCTATAGCCCATAAGTTAACTTATTTTTCTGTAGTTGAATCGATTCTATATTTGTAGAGGTTAAGTGTTAGCCCGCTTGTTATGGAATGAAAGCGGGAAGAAAGCCATAGCTGTTGGATATATAAAAGAAAGCTTTAATTATCCTAGAAGAAAGTTTACAATCGTCATTTTCGAGATAGCTTCCAATATTTCTAGATATTTGTACCTACTTAAATAACGTGAGCTGACGACATAGAAGAAGCATTTGGTGTCCAAATAATTTAGTACGCGTGGGGTTTGAATCGTAGGATTTCACGCTTTATGCTATATTCGCGTTTAATGATGTTATTTTGGAGGGGTTATTTAAAATATTGGGCAGAATTTTTTCTGTTCTTTAACGGTGTTTTATGTTTGTTTTAATTGCTTCTATATTATATTTACAATGGACCCTCGGAATTCGAACGGTTTGATCTTTGTACAACTTGAAACTCGATCGAAAATATCGTGGATAATCCGTTTTCAAAATCGACCAAAAACTCAATTTTTGAACAAAGAATCTGTTTTATTTCTTTGGGTTATTTTTATATTATCTTTAATAATACCTATTCAGTAATATCCCCTCTTCCTACAACTATTGATTGATTATTATACCATGTTTTTTTTATGTGTGCACTACTGTATAAACCTTAAAATGTTGCAATTAAATATACTTGTTTTATCATTAATTAGGCCTGCATGATCTTTTGAAATAGCCACTTAAAATGTTCTATATTGGGCAAATTTTGGGGGTCTAGAATGGATTAATTCAGTTTACTTCTGATGGGGAAACTTAACTCGAAAGTCGAACTGTCTCTTGAGACAAATTGTGTTCGTAGTTAGTTCCAATTGTAATTAATAGTATATTACATAAAAAGATCTGTGAGAAGCATTTTTTTTTTAACTTCCGCGGAGGTGGTCCCCTTTCGGGTTCCTGTACCTATTGGTCTATTATACCCTCTGGTGAGCCCCTTAAAGAAGTTCTGTGTTTTTAAAAAACTCCAGGATTTTCTTTAAGGGTGTTTTTCTTAGCTCATCTTGGTTGGCTTTTTCCATCCCTAGAAGTCTGCGCCGATAGGGTGTGAATCCTTCACAATGGCATATAACGTGAAGAGGAGTTTCTTCTTCTTCACCACATCCTCTACATATGTCGGTCTCTGAGAGCCCTATTATGTAGAAGTGTTTGTTTAGCCCACAGTGCCCTGTGACAAGTCCTGTGGCTGCTCTGATGTCTGCTCTGCTCATCCTGAGCATTTCTTCTGTCTTCTCTTTGGAGACCATTGACAGGATAGCCTTGGAATGGGCTTGTCCTGCAACTTTTTTCTTATGAGCATTATGCCCTTGTATTAGTATGTCATTAAGACACAGCTTGGCTGTTCCATAGGATGTACCAACTGCGGGTTCTGGTCAAGAAGCATATTATTCACGAGTGGAAAAGTTGCGCACAGAGCCGCGTAGCGGCGATTGCGTATTTCCACGAGTGCGTAATTGCTTTACAACTCGTGTTGCGTAGCATACTTTTTCTACGATCACATAATAACTCACTTACTAGGCATGCAGGAAGTGTTTGACGTGAGTCGACTTTGATAATTTCTTTAAAAGCTGTGCTTTTTGCTTACCGGGCGTAAGGACCCACTTACTATACATGCAGGCCCTACGATAATAGTCATTTACATTAGTGGTCGTCGAAAAATGTCTTTATAAACATTGTAAAATATACAATACGGTACAAGCAAAGAAAGAGGCGGTACAGGCAATTTAAGATGGTTGCATAAACACACTTTATTTTACCTAAAGGAAACTTCTGGATAAAATCACTGTAGGTACCTCGCTTTATCGTCATTATTTTTTTTATTTTTGTAAATATATAAATACATTACAAATTAGCGATAGTCAACTGTTATTAGCGTTCAGTGTTTTGTTTTCTTCGTTAGTGCGGTTATTGTTGCGGCAGAAGTCCGCCGTGGTAGCAGTTGGTGATTACGATTCCAATTAAATTCCTTGTGGTTTCTGAATTTCTGTGCAGTCCCGCTTTGTTCACAGATCATTTTCCTGTAGTTGGCTTAGAGCAACCACTCGCTATGCCTTCTATGTTAATTTTATCTGTTCACAGAACATTTAAATAATGGTTTTTAAATAAACCATTATCATAATTGCACAAACCGTTAAATTGCCCGCATAACAATGACGTAATGTGGAGCAACGTACAGAGAGAATAGGATAGACACGTGACCTTAGAAATGTTAAAAAAAAAAATACAAATTCTTCGTCGATAATTATGATCTTAGATAGACAAACGACCGGCAGAAAGTCCAAATATACATCGGCTAGTGCATAGTTCCACCTTAAATTTCCTACAGTCGTCACGCCTGCTAGCTAAAAGCATATAATTATAGCATATTGATTGTTCATTTTACCTCGCTGTAGCCTTGCGTATGTATTTCTTGGAAATCTTTTGTAATGGAGTACATTCAGTTAAATTATAACCAGATAGCAGCAGCGTGTATTTTTATCGTAATACGAAATTCCTGTACTCGAATGAAACTTATCGCGCTAATTGGCTTCGATACGTGTTCTTAAAACTTTTGTCAATTATCTCTCACCGAATCGTGCCATCACGATATGAAATTTCGCTTATTGTTAGATTAAACGCAGAGGCGCAACAGCGTGAAGTAAGTTTTCGGCGAAGTTACGCAACGAAATGCGCCTTGGAGCCTAATTAATGTACAAGAATTGCACCGGTGCAAGTAATTAAACTGATTTTGGTACGCGTGTTCCGTTAACATTGGGATCAGTTGTACTATTCACGAGTTTGTGTAAACATAGGTGGTGATAATGAACAAATAACACGATTTGCGGAAAACCCTTTTGAAGTGCGATTCCAGTTAATGTTTTTATTTGACTTTACACAGCTAACAAAAGTTCCTAGATGTGCCTAAGCTAATAAAACTGCTGATAACGTCGGCATTCGATTAACGCGAGCCAGCTTGTTCGTAATTTCTTTTAATTACACACAAAGGTTTGTTAATTTGAACATGCAATAATTGAATCTGACGAATTTTGTTCGGAAATTGCAACTCTAATGAAGCCAGATCACATTTTTTGGGTTTTTAAAACTAACGCATGGGTTTTAGGTAGTAAACCATTAATAACTCCACTAAACAATTTGATTCTGTTCATTATATTACAGCATACAGCGATCAGTTTATTAATTAACACTAGATTTGCCTTTGTGCGTATTTGCCCCTAAACAAAAGGTAAAAAAATCGTGTTCCACTGTTTGTATTTTGTTTCGTAAAATATAAGGGTCGTTCAAATGAAAACCGCAAATGAATTTTTAGAAGTGTATAATACATCAAAGTCAGGGCCGGCGCAAGGGTATGGCGCCCCTAGGCAAAGATAAAATTAAATTCTTTCAGAGGACCCCAATGGAATGTAATATTTTTGTTTTCTTCTGGCCTGGCAAATAAATTTGAATAATAAAAGGCTCAGGCGACCCCTTTTAAAGGATTTAGGAACCCCCGGGGGTCCGCGGACCACACTTTGAGAAACACTGGTCTAAATGTACGCATGTGTCTATTCTATACGCAGGGTGATTCATAAATATTGCGAACATCTTAGAGAGGTAATTCCTTATCAAAAATTAAGTGAAAACTTGTATATAATTTTTTTCCCTAAAGCATCTTTCGTAGTTACACCCCCATGAAGGGAAGCGATGAGAGTAGGTTTTCATTGTATTTCTCAAATTTGAAGAAATGTAGAAAAGTGACTTTTGGTTGATGTTTTTTATAAAAAGGTTTTCCACAGTAATATTTTTAATAAACTCCCACTTTAACAAGGGGCTGAAAAGTGCGACCCCTGTTGTTTTTTTTTACCAGAGCTATTGGAGGTAGAAGTTTTACAGTTTTATAATTTTTTTTTAAGGCTTAATTTATTTAGTAGAGACCTTTTTAATTCTTTAAATTTCACAGCAAAACCTACAATTTCTGAGTAAAAAATAAAATAAGTGCACCATCAATTCATTTTGGTGGTCACCATGGTTTGTACATATTGGGTAAAAGTGATGTGTTTTCGTGTTTATTTGGTTATGCATGTTCACATATTTTTTTTTTACTCAAAAGCTAGGTTTTGTGGGAACAATAGAGGAATAAATAAAGTTTCTAAATAAACTAACGTGTAAAAATAAATAAAATTGCAAAATTTTAACCCTCCAAAAAGTTCTGATTAAAAAAAACCATCAGGAGTTTCAATTTTAGCCCCTTGTTAAGGTAGGAGATGATTGAAAATATTACTGTGGGAAATCTTTTAATAAGTAAAAAGCATTTACCATATATCATTATTCTACATTTCTCCAAATTTGAAAAATAAAATGAAAACTTACAATTAATGTCCCCTTTGGGGGGTGTAACTCCGAAGGAAGACGTTTTTAGAAAAGATGAAGACTTAAATATTTCATATGATAGGACTTACCTCCCGAAGTTTTTTGCAATAATGATGAAGCACGGGCATATTTATAAAAATATTACACCATTATGAACATTTACATTTTTAAAAAATCAAATAACGTTATACATTATATATATATCATATACATTTTACACTTTTTAATGATGATTTCTGGCGCCTTCATGATCTGGCGCCCCTAGGAAATTGGTTATACGTACTCGCCTAATAGTAAAACTATGCTTTTGTTTCAATGGCGCATCAAAGCTTGAGAAGTCTGTAAAAAAGAAGTCTTTCGGACGTGTGCTCAACCAATCATGAACCGATTTCTTGACTTTATCGTCGTTTCGAAAGTATGTACCACCATATGTTGAGAGAGACATGCATGTTGAGCTACACTGCTTTGTCATCTGACGGTAAATTTCCAACGGTTACACATCCTCAGTGGTCAAAAATCTGATTACAGAAAGTTACTCTCGGACACACTTTAAAACGTGCGGCCATCTTTAACAGTTCTTTGGAGCTGATTCGGTGCAGCATTGCTATGTCCATTAGCTGCTGTAGCATCTCCACACTTCAGACACCACCGTATCACATAACCATACCGATCTGCTAAGCTTACGATGTTTAATAACTAGACACAAACGATCCTAATGTATTGAAATATTAAATCCTTTTTATATTATCACCGCTGTATTAAATTTCATCATCGCATAAGATTATATTGACTATATTTTCAGCAGTTTTTAAAAAAACATGGTTAATCGACTAGCAGCAATTTTAATGAGAGATTAGTTATATTTTTAAGTTTCTGTGTATAAAAAAAATCGTCTTAAGTTTCTTATCATAAAAAAAACTATTGTTCATTCGCATTTAAACTTTTCGGTTTTTCCTCTTTTATCTCATGTAAATAGCTCTTAAAGGTTTCAAGGACTCTCGTTTATTTTAAACAAGTTGTACCATGATGTTCTATTTATAAAGAAGACATATTATTGTGCCGATTTGTTAATAGTTTGTTTTTATTAATCTGGACAGATATTAAACTGCCCTTTAGTCGTATGAACACCAAGAAATGTGTGTTTTCAAAAGTAATTTGTGTGGTTTTTGTCAAATATTAACCACCAGTTTTTAATCCATTTATATCTGTCGGGTAACAAAAATGAGCAACATCCAGTGATATTTTTCTCTTTGGATTAACCATTGTCGCTGTATTAAACACGGCCACAAATCAAACTCACTAGTAAATCCCAGTTAAATTCATCGCTACAGGCGTATTGGTTGCATAATTATTTTTATTTATTAAATTACCGCACGTTTGAAGATAATTTGTAATTTATGCAATAATTATTTTTACGCGTTGACAGAATCAGGAAGAAAATAATGCAATAAAATCTCAACTTTATCGGCTGTTACGTAGAATAAACATATTGACGTTACAAATTAGTTGTGACGTTATGCGAAATTAATTGTAATATAAATAACTTATGCGAAACGGTTGTTTTTAATAATTATGTACTGACCGTCAAATATCTGTTTTGTAATGATTGACTCCTTTATCTCGTAAAGTTCAAAATATTCGTAGTGTGCCTGAACACTGCTGTTAATAAAATTTGGGACTCTAAAGTGCTCCAAAATTCATCCAACTTGATACCTGACAACTCTAAGTAAGAGCAGATGACAATTAAAATCGTGCAAAGATTATATAGTAGCAGTGTGTCATGGAGTGTATCTATCATATAAACCTAAAAAGTAAATCAATTTGGTGTACATTATTCAGTAAAGTTAGACTTTTGTCCTTAGTTTATACCTCTCACATCGGTAAACGAAGTTCATTTTACAATTATTAACAACACTGTCTTTTTTTAAAATTTATAATTGTCTCCATTTGTCAATGAAAAAATATGCATAAAAAATGCACAGTGTTTTAACTTTGGTCCGATGGACACGCCAGACAAAGTCCAACCAATTCTCTACCGTTTATGAATACTAATTTCATTTAAACAATTATTGATCAGGGATGTACCACCGTGACTCCCCAGGTGCACATAAAACGTAATTAAATATCTAACACAACGCGCATTTTATTAAGTAATGCTAATTTTTTTGACACGTGTGCCAATATTTTTCACGGAAACCATTTAACAGGATTTTCTTTGTATTATACAATGTAGCCAGTTGCTGTTCTATGTAAATAAGTTATTGTACAATATGAACTTTTTTATTGATGAATACAGAAGTTACATGAATAATTATTAATTACAGGCGTTAAATGACGCAGAAAAACTGTAATTAAATTATGTATGCTTCGTGCAGCAATTATTTCTAGTTAATTTTATAAATAAACAACTGACCTGTAATAATGATGGGTTTAAGGTCAGTTTGATTCAGGGTAGATAAAAATCATGATTTTTTTTAAAAAAATCAAAAAAATCGATTTATTTGATTTAAATCAGATTTTTTTGATTTAAATCAGATTTTTTTGGTTTAAATCAAATGTACCATATTATCGAATATAGTGACATATTCAGATGCTATTTCTGTTTTGTGCTAATGTATTTAATAACCAATATATTTAATTCATTGGTGAATTTTTGTCAAAATGAAAAATTAAATATAATGATTAAGAATTTTGAAAAATCAGTGCTAAATGGTGATCTTTAATTAATTATATACAGGGTGAGTCATTAGTGCGGGATCGGTCGATTGTGGCTAAACGGCTTGAGATATGAAGTTGAATCAAATACTATTTTATACAGGTTTTTCTAAACAACACAATAAAAATATTTTCAAATATACAGGGTGAGTCACCTTTCTGGAACTAATAGTAACTTTTATATTTCAAATACAACACCCAATTTTTTATTTAATGTTTTTGACCGCCTTAATTTTAAATTTGCATCAATATAAAATACTAAAGGTTTTTATAAGGCGTTGTAAAAAAAAATGAATTTTCTAAATTATTCAAGGTTTTAAGTCTTTATTTAAAAATTCTTTTGAAGTTATTTTGAAGTACAGAGTTTTAATTTGGTATGGACATGCAGCAAAAATTTCTCTGTTCGCTCGATATGAAAAAATTTGAATCACACATACAGGAGTGTTTATAAATAGGTGGCAACTTTCATGATTTTCAAAAGCTCGTAACTCGATTTTTTCAAATGCGAACCCCTGTATTTTTTATGTCATCGAATTCGTCTTTAAAAGAGCTTCATATTTAGTTTAGTATGTCCTATACCCAAAACTCATACTTTTCGAGATATTCGACATTTTTCTTCAAATCGTTATTGAAGCAATAAAGTGCCGTGGAAATTGAAAAAACTGACTGTTCACTTCTCTAACGTCAAAAACGTTTTAATTTTTTTTTTAATTATTGCATTTCCACAATGAATATTACTTTACAAGAGCAAATTGATATGGTTTATTCACCATTTCGTGTATTTAATTACTAATAGTAATACAATTTTGTTTTATTATACTCCCTCTGTCCCAAAATAAGTGTCCGATTTGATAAAAATTTTTGTCTGCACAAATGGAACAAAAAATTTCAATTTCTCAAAAAATTTTATTCTTGATAAAAGTTGGTGCATGGTCTAAAACAAATTTTAAAATTAAAAAAAGTTTAATAAACAGTCATAGGACACTAGATTTTAAGCGATTTTTGAAATATTCATGAGTGATGCTTAAAATTTCTCATGCTCCAACTTTCTTATAGCAGGTAATGGTACACACTTTGACGCTTTTCTGTGACAGATTAGGCTTTTTTCTTTGTGGTGCAACTACAGGAACTTCTTCACTGTTCATGATGTGTCTACACCGGTATTGTTTAAAATGGCAAGATAAAGTATGTTTTTAAAATAACGATCCAAAAGCCGAGCTAACGTGTTTAAATTTTCTGACTATGCACAAATGTCATTTTTGACATATTTTACTTGACGTTATAAACAATTACAATTTACGTTTTAAAATACAATTAAGATCCAGCAAATATAGTAATCGGACACATATTTCGGGACAGAGGAAGTAATTATTATATCGTATCTACTCATATAATCTGTGATTTAAATTGATAATTTTTTTTTTAAATCACTTCATTTAAATCAATGATTTTTTTTTTAAATCACTTGATTTAAATCATGATTTAAATCTTGATTTAAATCAATTGATTTAAATCTGCTCAACCCTGGTTTGATTCATAGTTGTATCCTCAAGAAGTCTGCGATATAACAAAGTTTACAAAAAAAAGAGTATTTGGTTATTTAAATTCATGATCAGAATTAATTATCTTTGATAAAGCTAATGATGTAAATAAGGGTTAGGTGGACTTAAAATTGCTTTAAGCATGTAAAAAAATGAAATATCAAATTGCTTTTCAGAACTTACTTCTGCTATTAAAATTAAGCATTATTTAGTGTTTATAATTTTTCAATAGTTATCATTTCTCAAGAATTCTCATATAATAATTATAATATACAGGGCGTTTCGTAAAAAATGCGAAAAAAATTGGGAAAAATTTTCCTTAAACCTCTCCACGTGTTAAAATATGAGTTAATCCCCAAAACTAGGCAACATCAGTGCCTACTATGCTACGATTTTGCTTTATTCTAGGGCTAACATGGTTTAACCCTGGAGTTAATCCCAGGTTCAATTTTTATGCCATAGACGCGATTGCATAAATCGCATGTTAGCCTGAAGGTTAACATTGAAATTTCAATGTGAAGTGCTTTATGCAACTGGTCTATAAATGGGTGTGTTTTATAAGTTAATACAGTTTTTATACACAGTTACTTATTTGTTTTTTTCTTATTGTTACAGAGTGAAGAGTCCGGGCATGGCAGATGCCTGCAATGTTAGGCTGTAGCACTGTATGTCCCAAGTGCCAGCACCAGTTTGCGTGCTGTCCTCCGACACCATGTTGCAACGCGCGACGGTCATTGCACGCCCTCAGTGGCGGAGGGCTTATCACCACCCTGACTCCATCAAGCGGCTGTTCGTCTCCCCAAGTATCACCGAGTGCTCCTTTAGCGTTTGTGATGCCCCCGTTTGCCCCCCTTCAACCGGCAATACCACCAGCGGAAGCGCGGCCAGAAACCGAGCTTCAACGCCTCGCAGATACCGTACGGGCTCTGCGCCTATCCGGCTGGTACTACGAGGGAATCACCTATCAACAGTGCCACGATCTGTTAAAGGACAAGCCCTTGGGCACGTTTTTAGTGCGCGAGTCGTCAGATCCGCGATTCCTGTTTTCGTTGAGTATAAAAACGGAACGGGGCCCTACCTCTGTGAGGATACATTACATAAACGGTTATTTTCGATTGGATGCCCAACCACACCTGCAGGGAGCTATGCCTCTGTTTCCTAGTGTAGTTGAATTGTTGCAGCATTATGTGACTCAAAGCCGAAACTCTAAGAACGGTGCGCTCGTTTGGGTTGATCCCAAAGGGAAGTGGTATAGTGCTATCTTGTTGGACAGTCCTCTGCGTAAAGACGACACTGCACCCAGTTTAAAACATTTAGCGCGTTTGGCTGTACATAAAGCTCTTCAGTCATCTGCTAGACCTCGCCTGACGCTACTGCCACCACCGCATACTCAGCTGGAGCTACCACCTTCCTTAACGGCATATTTATCTGAATATCCGTATTCGCTCTAGCGGAACCAAAGACTGCCAGTACCTATACATACTGGCCTTCAGGGAACACCGCAGAAGTATTCTGTTTATGTCGATATTCGACTGTTAGTTAGATAGTATAACAAATTTTACCAAGTTTAATTCTGTTTGTTAATTACAAAAAGGTTATTTATTCGAAAAAGTTGTTACTATTTAAAAAGATAAACAATAAATTGTTGTAATATGAAAATTCGACAAAGAACTTGGAAATGTCCAAAAGAAAAATGTTGGTGTTACAAAAATTAAAGTATAAAAATTTTTATATGGAAAAATGGCAGAAATATGCAATATTTATACATATTTAAAGTTTTTTTTTTAATAGCAGTTATTCTTTCCAGGTCCTTTTAATTACTATATAGCCGTACTGAATTTTAAAAATACGTCTGTTGTTTGTTAAAATGCATTTATATATTATTATTGGTGTAAAAATTATAATAAACTTTAATTTAAGATTTTTTTTTGAAAATTAATTTTTTTCATTATGTACTTGCAATTTTTTCAAAAACATTTTGTTTGGTTTTAGAATGTTTTGTTTTGTTACAAGAATTATTCGAAGTGGTTTTTTTTTGTGTTTGTTGGGTTAATAGTAATATCCAGTTTTTCTTTATTGTTTTTTTTTTTTGAGATTAACAAACAGAAATTGTAACATTCTATAATAATCTGAGTGTCTATTTATGCTGTATTAAAAGTTGAATGGAGGAAAGAATGCGTCAAGAGTGTAGCAGTATGTATGCCAATACTGTGAACTGTATTTATTACACTAGCAAAATTTAAATATATTAAATTATTTATTATTATTTACAATCATTTTATTGTTTCCTTTACTTACCAGTGTTAGGTAAAACTAATAAAATACATCTGTATTGTTACCAAGTGCAGGAACCAGTACAATTTTGGTAGTTACTTAAAAAAAATGACTTGTGTTGCATAGAACTTTTCCTTGTAACATAATTATTATTACTAAAAAAAACATACATTTGGTAGTATTATTAATGAAAACCCAAAACTGTTATCTTTTTCTTTAAATTCAAAATAATTCTCCATACTTAGTGGGTGCTTTTTATATCGCAAGGAAGGGTCACAATATGTTGTCCATAGAATCTGATCGAGGCTGTGTTTATTGCATCAAGAAAAATATTTGTTTTGCAGAGTTAGTTGATGATATACAGAGGAAAATAGGGTAAAAATTGAAAAATAAAGGTCATTATTGCGATCGCGTTGGTCGTGAATCCGCCAGAGATAAAATCGAAATTCCTCTTTTTACCAATGCGCGCATCTTTTGCAAGTCAAATGGTGCAAAGTTTTTAAAAACATCTTAAACGGTTCCGGAGAAAAACGTGTAAAAGCGGTTTCTCATATTTTAAACGCCTGTACAAACCGCAAAAGATTTATTTTTAACACATACCACAATTATTGAAATCATGGTGCTTTTACAGGGGACTCGTTTTTTACGTTTTTCTCTGGTACCGTTTAAGATGTTTCCAAAAAACTTTGCTCTATTTTGTTTGCAAAAGATGCGCGCATTGGTAAATAGAGGAAATTCGAGTTTATTTTTGACGGTTTCGTGGTCAACGCGATCGCAAAATGACTTATTTTTCAAATTTTCAGTTTTTGCCTCTGTAAATCATCAATGGCACGTACAACTCTGCAAAAAGTTTATTTTTGATGTTCTTGATGCAATAAACACAGCCTTGATCAGATTTTGGCGTCAACATAACGTTACCCTCCCTTGCAGTACTGCAACCTGTCTTAATGCAAAATTCAAAATGAAGTCTAACCAAATTCGTTTGTGAAAGTGTCTATAATGATTTGATAGCAGAGAAGAAAGAAGTTACAATTAAATTATTTATTTTCAGTTTCGTTTTTTCAATAAAAACACTTAAGAAAATCGATTTACAAAAATACGTTCCAAAAAATTATTAAATCCATGTATTGGTATATGAGGATGTGTGCTTACCGTCATAATATAGCACTATAGCGCAT
Source organism: Elmis aenea (assembly GCA_947652605.1). Taxonomy (NCBI): domain Eukaryota; kingdom Metazoa; phylum Arthropoda; class Insecta; order Coleoptera; family Elmidae; genus Elmis; species Elmis aenea. Next base: position 10,538,970 of record OX393582.1, on the reverse strand, counting down.
TTCCAATGAATTTAAAAAATATTAATTGAGCTACAATCAGTGATTTTGTTACATTCATTTGCTACATCTATGAAACTTAATAAGTTAATTTTTAAATAAGTTTCTAAACCAGACCTGCGGCCCCTCTGACATTTTTATGCGGCCCAGTAGTTGTATATTACAAGCATTGCTGTAAAGAGTATAACATTAAGTGTCATTACATGTCAAAAAGTGCTAAAAAAAATATGAGAAATTAACAGATGATTTAAGAAGAGAAATAATGGAAATAGACAACAAAACTTATTCAAAAATGCGTATAAACAACAAGACCCCACAACAATAGCAAGTTATAAAACTTATATTGAGTCGTTTAGTTTCAAAACAAGCCACATCACTTTTTAGCCACTTTTCAGATTATAACTGCAGAACGATAAGATTCAAATCAGACTTATATCATTGCTGTATAAGTGGCTAAATAAAGGCTTTATTTTCAAAACAAGCTACATCAAAATGTGTTGATTTCAAAACAAGCTACATCATTACAAAAAGGTTAGATAAGGTATTTTATTATAGTATCAAAAGAAGCTATATCATTCAGCATAATTTCAAAAAAAAGCAACATCACTTATAGTTTCAAAAAGAGCTAGACAAGCAATATTATAATCAAAACGGTCTACATCCAAATTTAAAAATTCTAAGCTTAATCAGTATGCAAACTTCAAAACTTGTATACAAATGTATATACCCTTTTAACATCTAGCAAAAAAAAATGTTTTCTTTGCAACATTTTAGGATTTATTCGGTTTTTTGGGTTTCCTGAAAAATGTAGTCTAAGCTAAGTGATTTGGCTTGTTTTGAAACTAAACGGCTCAATTTCAGCTAAACATCTGAAACCATTCTCTGATTGCAGATTAATAAAAGAATGTATTAAAATGGCTGTGAAATTTATTTCCCTGAAAGATAGCTTTTTTCTAATATTATTTTATTTAGTTTCCTGTGGCAAGATAAAATGATGAAATGGCAAAAACGTAATATTAACTCTAAAATATACTGCTAATAATTTTATATCTTATTCTCTTTGTCTTGATGAATCAACGGATGTATCTACTACTGCTCAACTTGTAATTTTTTTTTTCGTGAAGTAGATATAAAGTTAAATGTTACTAAAGAATGATTAGATTTGGTAAGGATGAAAAATCCTACAACAGCTGAGGATCTCTATTTTATATTAAAAACTGATTTAGAAATGAAATATGACGAAAAGGCTTCGAATTAACTAGCTATGCTTGTGATGAAGAAATTTAAAGGTGAATTTTTTAGGGAATTCTTTGTATGTCACTGCGTTCTCATATTGAAAATTTATGCGCGAAAAAAATTAGTTTCAAAATTTCTCCGGACCCTTCACACTTAGAAGAATCTCCATATCCACTAGAAAGTTGTGCGCCTCGTTGCGATTTCATAAAATTTGCAATTGGCCCTTTAGTTTAAAAGGTTGCACGGACCTGTTCTAAACTGTATATTTTGGGAGGTGAATTGTTGCACATGAGTCGTCAATCAATTCATTAAAAGAATTGTAGTAATAACATTTAAGAAAAAAAAGTACTCATGATTTTAGCCTATCGTTAATATAGCACTACAACAAAATAAAGTAATTCTAACATCTAAACGCCGAATAAAAAGCAAATGATTTAAACACACATAACTGTATTTTAATGAGCAAAAGACTTAAAACAGAAGAAATCTATTATTAAAAAGAATAAAATAGTCCCTCGTGTATGTTCAGCTACACGCGTACCTCGAAGGAGGTCTGTTAATGTCGTCAAACTAAGAACTAAGCGGTCGTCAATGTGCACACAGAGCCAAGTGGGACGTCCAATTCGAGGAAGAATGTACAAATTAAATAACGAAGACGTCATTATTTTAATATTCCTCCACATACCGAGGCAATATGAATTATAATTAATTCCTGAACATTTCTCAGAATATGTTATTGTCAAATACTTTATTAATTGCAAAACAAGTATCGCAAATTGACGCAATATATGAGCCGTGTATTTTAAAAGATGCATAAGTCTCTTTTTGCGAAAAACGAGTTATAGCTGTTTACGATTACAAAAATGTGTGATATTTTTATCATTAAACATTTTACTACTGCTGATGAATTTACTTATTACTTATACATTTTAATATTAATGATAAAAAAATACTTGAAGTAACTTATAACGAAATACATTATATTAATTATTTATATTATATAATTTACTCATCAACTTTCTTAAACTGCTGTCTTATCAAACATCACTTCAGCAAAACACTTAATACAAAATCAACATGTTCGCAGTTTTTATAAATTATTAATTGTGAAAGTCACTTTACAGTATGAAAAATGGCGGTTCGTTAACGTCTTTGCGAAATTATGTACACCGAGAAAAATATAAGTAACCGAGATAACAAATAAATGTCTCTATAAGTAGTTAACAATAGCACATTAAAATACAAAACATTTAATATCAAAATAACATGAAAGTCACACAATAAATGGCTAATATCTAAATTGTATTGCTTTAAACTTTGTTCGGGATTATTGGACCTCCGCTTCTAACGACATTAATCGTAAAACAATATGCAATTATGCACTTTACAATACAGTATCCCAGAAATTTAAGCTGGATTCAAAATGCACACTTTTGGCTCAATTGCAACAATAATTCATAACCGAATATGCTGTCTGGGGAAAAGTGTGCATTTTTGATCTAACTTTATTTTATACCACGCAGGTGTGCATAATTTATAAGTAACTAGCGATTCCGGAGCCCCTTCGGGGCTCCTTCACCGCTAGATCCCGGCTTGCGCGTAGAAGGTTCGAGCGTTTAAACGTTACGTCGAATTGACAAATTGTCAAATTTTGACGAAATTCTCGCTCCAGACTCTTTTCCGGACGACTTTTTTGGGAATTCTCATATAGCCTATGTTCTTTCCATGGTCCTATAGATTGTCTGTGCCAAATTTGGTCAGGATCGGATGAATGGTATAGGAATGCATAAAGGACAAACATCCATACAAACATCCATACAAACATCCATACAAACATCCATACAAACATCCATACAAACATCCATACAAACATACATACATTCATTTTTATATATATAGAAAAGTCAAATATACATCTAAACTATCAAAATTTAGTGGTACGACTAGAGTAAACTGAAGAAATTTATTTTAAAACCCTTTAAAGGATTCCTTGAAGAATCAGTCAAACCAATTTTCCAATATTTTTTTATAAGTTCTTCCTTTATTTCATTGCACTAATATTACTGCAGCTATTTTCAAAAAACGATCCTGTTTTATACAAATTATTAAATGTAATGCAGTATAATTTAAGAAGATGTACTATAATAGTGACTTTGATTTCCTTTAAACATTTCTTGAAAATTTCATGTACGGGTTAAAAGCTTCGCTAGAAAGGAAATGCTTCTTCTTCTTTCTCCTATGCTTGTAGTCTGTTTTTTTTTCTTTCTTCTAGAAATTGTCCTTCCAATTGCTAAATTGTACCACACTCCTCCTACCTTGTGGAACCCCATCCCTGGCTCTTGTTAACACGCTTCTTTGATTCTTGTTATGTGATTATTTCATTCTTATTAAGGCGCATATGTTATCGTTACTATGTTAATTTTGTCCGATGTGTTTTGCTGAAGTGATCTTCAGATTTTTAATAAGACAGTAATTTAATAATTTTGATGAGTTGATTTATATAATGTATTTCATTATGAGTTTATTGTTTATTCAAAAAAATTTTCGTTTTCATTAATTTTTATAAAATACATAAGTAATAGGTTGGTATATTTTAAAATATAAGTAAGTATGTGCAATTTATGCAAAGTATTTCACATAAACTTTAATTCATGTATTGAATCATTGTCATTAATAGGAGTGACGAAGTCTTCGGATATTTCACTTGGTTTTAATTTATAAAATAACTAGTCAATTACCGGTATAAAGGGAAGCAAAGCCATCCTTATGCCATTTATAAAATAAATGTAGTTGCACCTCTGTTTAACAATAAAATTTATTGAACAGATAGTCATAATTTTGAAAGAATTTTCAAGCAAATTGTTAAAACATAAAATAACCATACCTTTTTGTAATCGTAAAAAGCTTTAACTAGGTTTTCACAAAAAGTTACTCATGCCACTTTCAAATAAACGCCTCAAATTATGGCGAAAGTTAAAAATGTTAAAAAATGTTTAAAGTGACTCTTGAAATGTTGCCTAAAAAATTTCAAAATGGTAATTTTGATTTAGATTGGAAGTTCTGTGCGACTATTGGAAGTTGTAACGCCAAAAGTAACATAGTTGGCTAAAACTTGTTTTCTTATTTCAAAAATATATCACTTCATTATATTCTTTATATTCAACAGGACTTTATTCTAAAAATCTGTTTTATACAAACAATATATGCTTAAAAGCAACAAAAAGTAGATTAAAACTTTTATTTTTATTAAATACTCATGTACCAAAAAACAAATTGGAAAAATTAAAATATCGTAAACATCAGGAAGTATTATCATGTACATGTCAAATAACTATTTCGTTTGTTCACGTGTTTATGTTCTAGCAAAGGTTTATTTAAAGTTTACGTGACTAGACTTCAACAATATTACACTATAAATCACTTTTAATCGCACGGAAACTCTAAAAATAGAAACAAAAAAGAAAACCAATCTATTACTTTGCACAACCAAATTACTTTTGTTGAAGCGATGTTTGACGTATTCGACAATGCAGTAGTTCGCTTTGAATTTATAATCTATGAGCATCGTGTTTCAAAGACTTTAAAATCGCTTAAAAGCATTTGTTTTATAGATTCCGTTACCGGTATATAATTTTATCTCTTTTACAGTCGTCTATTAATCTTAATCAATAGAAAGACTTGACTCACTGCAAATATGTGCTGAATATAGAAAGATCATGTGTCACCGAACGAAGTATTTTATCAAAAATCACGATGATTTTGAGCCTTTAAAAGATTCTTCATCGCCACATGGATCGCAATGTTTCCCTTCTTTTTTTTACTTTTGTTAGCGTGGACCTGTTTTTAACTGAATGTGTTCTTGTCTGGAGAATTAGACTACCATCTTTTAAATTTAAATGGACCTTGCAATGGTCTTCTGCCTTGCGGGAGGTTTTCTCGTAAACGGGAGTAGTTTCTCCTTTGCCATTCTTCTATTACCTACCTATGTTTATTCCAATATCTACTGTTGTCCCAGGTCTTTGTTTATCTTTTTGTTCATAATTGTGTATGCTGACATAATCCTGGTTCTTATTTTAGATGTTCTTATATTTCTTAGAAGTTGCTGCTTCGGCTCTTGTATTTGCATTGTATCGGCCGAATACGTGCCTTATAAATACGGGTTTTACAGTTTATGTTAAGTTTATGACTTAATTTTTCCATGTTTCTTAGATTTCTTGAAACTGTTGCAGCTTTATTGACATTTATCTCAAGTTCTTCCAAATTTCCATAGATGTAGATTTGTTTTTCAGGTAATCGTAGCTCGTCCCTTGTTCTATAGGCTCTATCGTATTTTAAAAATTCTTGGTAAATGTGACGATTCTCCAAAATTTGAATAAGGTCCCTATGTCTAGGAGAACTTTTAAGAAGTAAATTTATTTGAATGTTCACGATATGAAAATCGACCTCAACTATGTATTTTAAAATTGCGAAGAAAATATTTTTGTTATTTAATTTTAAGTAAGTATAATTTGCGAATCAGAATTTTTAGAAAGATCTTAGTTTCTGAAATATGAAACAAACATGTAATTTTTATATAAAACCCACAGTAGGCCACGAGGCTTTGACTAAATAAAAAGAAACATTTCTTAACTTTTCAAAAAAATCTACAGGTTGTTCCAGATTACATTTCCAGCATGGGGATCTCGGTTATTATAAGAGAAACAGGTTTGTTAAAATTAGATGAATTATTCTCAAGTAGCTGTTTCTACCCAGTTTGAATGGCAGAGTGTAGCATCCTCAACATGTCATATTTTTAATTATTTTCAAATGCAGTCATAATTATGACAAAATTACAATAAACACTATGGAATTACGAAAAATATTTTAAAAATTTTAATAAATGATACCGCAGACGAATGATACAGTCATTTGACATTTAATTGGTTGTTTATTTTTCATTTTTTCATAGATAGCTGGATACGTGATTGTTAAAAAAAATTGCTTATCCAAAGCCAACTTGACAGCCTATAATAAAAAATGAAGTTATTTTGAAAATGGCAAGTGATAAAACAAATCTAAAATGATAGTTATATTCTACATAAAAAATACCTTAAGAAAGTACAAATAAAATTGTTCGAATGATTAATACAAAAAAGTTATGAGAGAAAAAACAAATTCAACTTTTTCAATTTTTTTGCTGTATTTTCTGAAGTACGAGGAATTTTGTACTTTTGAAAATGGACTGTAGCTGCTCTCATACTTCATTGAGCCGTATAATCCTAGGGATTAAGGCTAACGCCGAGGCGTTGTTGTAGATCCATTTAATGAAGTGGATCAGTCCTCTCCTCTAATTTTCAAGCTCATTAGTTCTGGCTGCCTCCGTTATTTTCTTCCATTCTTTCCTGTCTTTGCATTTAAATTTCCATTCCCTTATTCCCAGTGCCTTTGCATCTTCCTCCAGGGCGTCTCTCCATCTTTTCCTTGGTCTACCCTTGTTTCTGGGCCAAATAGGAATCTATTCTGTTACCCTCCTGAGCATTGCGGTTGGTTTCCTTCGCATGATGTGTCCTGCCCATCGTAGTCGCTGTACTTTGATGTGTCGAGTGATGTTTTCTCCTCCGAGTTCCTCCTCTATTTCTTTGTTCCTTCTCAGTCTTACTTCTCCATCTCTTGTTACGTTAGGACCTAGTATTGCTCTCATTATTTTCCTCTCCACTATTTTTAATTCTTTCTCCTCTTTCTTATTTATTGCTATTGTTTCCATGGCATATGTTATGACGGGTCTTATCAGGGTTTTGTAAATTTTTATTTTTGTTGTTTTGCTTATTGTTTTGCTCTTTAGTAGGGTTTTGTTTGCCGTATGCTTGATTTTCCTTCAGAATTCTCTCCTTCGCTCTATTCTTTCCAGCTTGTCCCACTGTCACGCCTAAGTAGTTGAAAGTATTAACTTCTTCGAAGGTGTATTCTTTTGTTTGTAGATCGTTCTGAAAGTGCATATTTTCTTTTCCTATCTTCATATATTTTGTTTTTTCTTCATTTATTTCCAGACCCAGTTTTTTTGCTTCTTTGTCTAGTTGATCTATCGCTCTTATTAGGTCTTCTCTTCTATTCCCTATAATTGCTATATCGTCAGCATACGCTATTATTTGTATTTGGTTGATCATGATGTTTTTTTTAATCTATTTTCGCTTTTCGTAGTGCACCTTCTAGTATTAAATTAAATATGGTGGGGGATAGTGAGTCCCCTTGTTTTACGCCTTTGTTTACTTTGAAGGGTTCTGTTGTTATTCCTTGGGGTCTCACTTTTGCTGTTGTGTTGTTGAGGGTCATTTCTAGCAGTGTTATTAGTTTCCCCGGTATTCCCAATAGTTCCAATTCTCTTAGCGATTCTTTTCTTTTAACCGAGTCGAAGGCAGTTTTAAAATCTATGAAAGCTACGTGTATCTCTTTATTATGTTCCCACATTTTTTGGAGTATTTGGTCTAAAGTGTGTATAGCATCTATGGTGGATCGACCAGATCTAAAGCCATTTTGGTAGTCTCCTAGTATTTTTTAAGCGTGTGTCTTAAGTCTCTTATTTATCAACTTCGCTAAGATTTTGTAGGCGGTATTTAGCAAAGCTATGGGTCTATAGTTTTTACAGTTCTCCTTTCCCCCTTTTTTGTGCAGTGGTATGATTATACTAATATTCCAGTCCTTTGGCATCTTGTTTTGCGTCCATATTTGCCTAATTAAGTAGCATACTTGTGTATGTAGTTGCTGTCCTCCATATTTTATCAGTTCTGCCTCTATCTCGTCCTCTCCCGGAGCTTTGCCATTTTTTAGCTTTCTTATTTCTTTTTGTATTTCATCTTCTTCGGGGCAATCTTCTCCTTCTTCTTGTTCCGATTTATTTTCTTCATTTCGTATTTCACGCTCTTTCGTATATAGCATTTCTCTGTAATATTGCTTCCATATGTCTCTCATTTTTTGTGGGTCGTTCTCTATTTTACCGGTTTTATTTTTTATTCCTCTGATTTTAGTTATTCTGGCTCCTCTCATACTTAGGAATAATTTATCTAATTTAAGCAAACCAGCATCTCTTATAATAAGCGAGATCCCCATGCAGGAAATGTAACCTGGGACACCCTGTATACCTACTACATATTATATAAGTTTTGCAAAGGAAAACGAAGTTTATTTTATTGAAAATTTCGTGGTCAGAGTATGCTATTTGTTTAAAAACCTTAACAAACAAAAAATCACAACCAATATTTTTGTAACGTTATTGTTGAACTTGCCATATTCATATTTTCATCGTTTTTACATTCCTTTTTTTAACCTTTGGGATACCATGTCTGGGGCGCAAAACATTCTCACTACAGCTTTGGTTATCATACATGTATGTATTAGTATCCCCAAGATGAAAGACATATTATTACATGGACCCTCTTGTAATTGTTGAATTCCTATCCATTTAGTTATGCGAAAGCAGAGCCGTCGATGGGGTAAAATTCTCCTGGCCCGGAATTGACAGGGACCCGAACATAATCCCACAATTTGTTATTTAGCAAACAAATTGAAGGGCTTGGGGCAACAAGGCTAGATGCCACTTGAAGTTAGTTTTGAGATATGACTATTTTAAGTTTTAAAATAATCCCTAAATCATAAATATAATTGGATTTAAACACTATTGGTATCAAATGATTGTACTAGGTATATTTAATCAAAACATATATTAAAATACAAAAAAACTATAAAAATTCTGTTTTTTTTTCAACAAATTTATATGAAAATTGTGGCTTGTACCACTATACAAACAAAAATTATTCCAATTAATATTGATGAAAAAGTAAAGTAATTACATTTCTTCATCGGAGAACTCGTCCAAGTTTTCGACGTTCTCAGTTTCTTGGTCGAGGTCACTGATGCTCTGTATATTGGTAGCTAATTTCCCGGAATTTCCCGACTGGGAAATTCCGAGAAGCACCCACTAGTTTTAAGCCACGTATGTTATTGAAAATATGCTATATCTCAAGCCACAAATTTTTTGAGAAAACGATACATGCCACATTATTATTAATTTTTACCTATACATAAGATTCTGATGAAGATTCTCCGGAAATGCTTTCTTCTACATAGTTCTGATCCTTTACGCTATCGTTGGAGTCGAAGTCCTGAACATTTTCCCTGTCACTTTCACTCTCAAAGTTAAATTTTCGTTTTATTGCACTTGAGTTGCCCCACGCCATCTTGACAATTACGTGTGGCTTGAACCGTTTTTTTGCAAATATATTATTAGATTTAAAAAAAATTTAAAACGATACAGTGATCTATCATCCGATGGCCAAAATATTTCGTGTATGGCTTATACCATTACCAACAAATCCCATAAAAATAAAATCTCGATTTTCATGTAAGTGTGGCTTGTAGCCTTGTTGCCCCAAGGCCTTCAATTGTTAAGTGATTTATTTACTTGAGGATGGGCCCCAACATTTGTTTTCCCAGAGCCCAGCGGCGTCTCTCGGCGCCCCTACCCAGTAAAACACAAAGACGCTATTGAAAGATCCACTTTATTTTAAAAACTATCATATTTATTTACAGTTTATTTAAAATTAATTTCAAAGTTTTCTAGATTATTACTCCTACATTGTAAGACCGTAATCCACATGATTTGTCAATATTAATAAATCTCAGTATTCACACTCCATGCATTCAAATGACTACAAAGTTTGTTATACTTTAAAAAAAGGTCTAAAAGCAAATGAAATTGCAATAATTTCCGATATCCCGTTGCAATGGAAATATGGAAATTATTCTCTTTTGCAATGCATTAAACCGCATACCATTACCAATTCAGTATCATTCAGGTCACAGTAATATGGTTCAGGAGCGATTGTTTGCTTGTGTTTATTAATCCGCTATTCCGTGCATAAATTATACAATACAATTAATTATACGATACTCAGTCGCTTATCTTTGGCCCACTTTCTAATAACTTTTGCTATTTGATCCGCTTGATTAGACGTACTGTTACGTAAGAGTTGTAAGACATCTCCCAGCATGTCGACAGAAAACTTTTGAGCAATGACACCCTGTAAAACAACAAAGCATAAATGAAAGTTACAGTCATTTACGTTTGATGTTACTATAATAAGAACAATGCACATTTATTTGACGTAATACCGGTATGCTTATTTGTTGGGAGTCATAAACAAAAAAATTACAATGGCTGGAAAGATAAAGGAACACGAGTAGCTACAAGAGCCACCAAAGTTATTGTGTTTTGCATAGGCAGCAATACCAGTAACAAAACAAATTCCTACATACAAAGTGTGTAAAAATTGGCGGAAGCGCTACACGTGGCGATGTTCTTCGTAAAATTCTAAGTCGAAAATCTTAATACGAAAATGTTGTACCATGCTTGCTGTGTCTGCAAGAGGTCCTCAAAGTTTTGACATTTAGTCCTTTAATAAGCGTTATTATTTAATACTTGCAATTGAAAAAGCTGCAATTTGGAATAAAAATAAATTTCGAATAGTATTTTTTCCTAGATATTGTGTTCTTCCTTTCAAAAATTGGTGTTGAAAATATGTAAATCACTGATTTGAATGAAAATAATACATATGGCAACATTGTCATTAGCTGTCATCTCTGTTTTTCTCGTAATTATTTCTAGTTTGTGTTTTACGCATTGAATAAAAAGATAAAGGAAGGAGCGTTATAGCGATACTAAGGCGTCCAGGTTAGCCTCTCAATATGGCGGATGCATGTTTCCGTTTCTCAGTGGCGTATCTAACATTTTTAAATATATATTGATTAATGTAAATATTTGCTTTGTTTTGAATTGAGCCTGTTATTTACTTATTTATTTCTTGTTTCGCGGTTGAGGGAATTAAAAAAACGACAGCATATTTCAATATTTGGATTGTTTATTATGAGAGTTAAAAAATATGCTGTACACAAATGCACGCCACTGATATGACATACCAATTTGACAGACCACATCAAATTTTCAATACATGATTACACTACAAAATATTAATGTCTACTTACCTATGAAACGTAATCTTTTAATCTTCAACATTTTTTAACCTAGTAAGACTACAAGATCTGCAGCTAACCATTTTAGCACACAAAACTCTAAATTTCTTGACTGTTTGACCTGTCAAAACCGGCCGCCATCAGAGGCCATTTATGTCGTATTTTCCGTCGCCACCCAAACGCTGCAGTATAGTATTAAAAGCTCCTTCCTTTATCTTTTTATTCAATGGTTTTACGATACCCAAAAGTTGGCAGCTATGTTTACGAACTGAAGGATTTCAAACGCAAATCAATGTGTGCAATGTTGCCAAATTTTTGTTTCTTTAAATGGTTTTTGAGGCCATAAGAAGCATGGTACAACATTTTTATGTCAAGATTTTCGACTTGGAATTTTACGAAGAACATCGTCACTTGTAGCGTTTCCGCCAATTTATACACACCCTGTATATAAAAACTATTTTGGTTGAAGCCGTAAAAATTATCAGCTATGTAAACTCTTGACCAATTCAATCCAGGTTATTAAATATTTTGTACGATGAAATGAGTAGTGGAAATAAAACAGTTTTATATCCAGAGAAAAAGCATTATTGAAGCTTTTAGAACTTCTTCGTAGTGAGCTATTGGCCTTCTTGACGGCACATTTTATTGAATTTTTTATGGTCGATGAGTCTTGCGTATCTGGCAGATATTTTTACAAAGTGCAATGAAATTTTTCACGGAAAGTTTTCAAATGTTATCTGTTACAATTGTTATCACTATATTCAGAATTTTCACTGCTATCTTCTAACGTAAACATCTTCTATGAAAAATAAAAAAATTGACGATGGTCCAAAACACTCGAAAGTTCTGACACAAAATTTATTAGAGCAGGGTATAGAATAGAGAATGAAAAGTTGTGTCAAAAAGTATTTAGATATATTTAAAAATAATCAAATGAAACGAAAAGCAGAAAGTTGTTTTGTTTTAAATAGTTTTTAAAAATTTTGGCAACCTTCTATCAGAGCCATTTCTTAGCTTAGACCAGTGTTTTGCAAAGTGTGGTCCGCTGGGGGTCCCTGGATTCTTCTGAAGGAGTCCCCCGAGCCTTTTTATGATCTTCGAAAATCATACAAATTTATTTGCCACACTAAATTATTTTCTACAAAAATATTCGTCGAGGGCCTCTGCAAGCTTTTAATTTTGCACGGGGTCCTTGAAGTAAAAAGTTTGAGAAACACTGGGCCTAGACAAGCTAGGCAAAGGCTGGAGGCCCGTGATTTAGGCGGGTCCAGCTTATTCCAATGACTTCACTCTACATCAGGTTTTTACTATTTTGTTAGAGTTTTTCTAAAAAAGGTCCAGACAGAATGACGCTAAGATGACCCTGCCTTGTATGGAGATTGACTTGGATAATTTGTATGTTGTTTTAGACCTTCAGGTTTCAACGTAATAAGATTTTGCTGTATATTTTTAAAGGTGCTTTTTTTGCAATATGCTCATTCTAATTTTTAAACGAAATTCTACTGCCTTTTTAAATAACTTACATGTTAAAAAAATTGAAATTGCTGTATTGCTCAAAATTTTCATAAAAATGTAAATTTCACGAAAACAATTGACTTTAGACCCACATAACCTTATACATTTTTTAAAGTAAATTTTAAGAGGAATCCAAAAAAGTAATAATATACAGGGTGTTCTTATAAAAATTTCAAAGTTTGAGTCCGTTTCCGGTTGAACCGGAAGTCGTATTGCAACCTTAATATTTTCATCGAATCCAAAAAATTCCATAACGCTTAGATACAAAATTTCATTGTTATATCTGCTATAGTATTCTAGATATTTGTCTATTTCCATACTTTTGCGCAACCCTGTATACATTTAATGACTATTTTACAGTCTGTGGCCGTTTATCACATCCTAATCGCCATTTTCTTTTGTTTTGCCAGGAATCTTCTTCGATGTCTCTTTTTTTCATCGCCTTTTCTATTTCATCTTCCCAGCGCGTCTTGGTCTTCCTCTTTTCCTTCTTCTCGTTGGGGTCCACTCATATATTTGTTTTGGGTGTTATTTCTTTTTCAATTTTTTTCACGAGGCTGTACCATGCTTATTGTTTCCTTTCCACAGTATCTGTTAGTGTATTTTTTATTCACATTCTTTGTCTGAATATTTCGTTTCTTACATGGTCATGTATTGTCACACCACAACATCTTCGTCAAAAACTATTCTCTGCTGATATCACTCTATTTTTTATTGAATTGTTCATTGTCTACGCTTCCGACCCATAGGTAACACAACTTTCAATTAGCGATTTGAACAAATATATCGTTGTTTGTATACTAAAGTATTTATTTCAAAGAAGCGAATTGATTTTAGAGGTACGCCCTTTTCCTATTTTGTTCAAGATATCTTTCTCGTCTCTCCCGTCACTCGTTAAAATGTTACCCAAATATTTGTAGACTTTTATAGTAGTGATATTTGCATCATGCAAAGTCAGACCTTCTTCTTCACATCCCACTGCCATATGTTGTGCTTTTTGTGTGTTTATTTCTAAATCCTACTTTTTATACTCCTCTATAAGTATCCTTAGCATGCACGATTCATACAAAAATTAGAAAAAGAGCGTTAAAATAGAAAACCAACCTGAAAAACACCAACAATGGCTCCCCTCTTTCCTTCCCAAAATTCCGGATTCGGCTCCAGCCTGTCCAACATATCGAAAGCTTTCGCTGCGTACCAGAACTCACCCATACGATAAGAATCGTTCGCTATCAGCAGCAACAGGTTGAAACTTTCCGAAGTGGTTTCCATTTTCAAGTACAACTCCCAGGCCAGCTGCGACTTTTTATTCATGACGTAGCACCTCGCCAAATTAGAAATGTAAATGTAGTCGTTCTTAATTTTTTCGTCTTGTATCAAGAGGAACGTCTCCTCGGCCTCCTTGTATTGCTCGCGGGCAGTTTTCGCTTGGGCGTAATTGAAATTAAAAACGTCGTCTGAAACGAAAAACGTGAAAATAAGTGACTACGGAACACAATGAGAAAGAAATTAAATTAAAATGTGTATTTAACCCTTGGATGCACACCACGGGCTTCAGAGACCCAGCGACCTATTGCTTTCCATGTAATTTTCGATCCATAGCTTTTTTTCTGAGCTCCTGTCAGGAATGCCTTACCTAATGCTTTTTATATCATATGTTCTAAAAAATATTGCAAACTAATTTTGACAAGTTATTTTAATAATAATTTCTATTTAGTAATGCACCGTATTCACAATCATCAAGGGTTTGAGAGGCCCATAGCTTAATAACAGCTTACATGACAAATAACAACATGTTGTATGTAATGAAAATTCGATTAAAGTTTGAAATTCATGTATCGTTTAAAAATTATTTTCTAAGCGACATTTGTTAAAAATATTTTCCAAGTTGTTCAGTAGTAAGTATTATAAAGTGTTTATGTATTCATCAGCAAAAATAAATACTAAAATAATATTAAAAATTATTTTTTTAAAATTACATTTAACTGGGCCTCGCAGGCCCGAGTCGTGTGAAAGTGTAGAGATTTTCAGGCATGCATCCTAGGGTTAAAATAGTTCCGTTACGTCTGCTTTGTATGAACAATACTTTAGAAAAGACTTATGTTTAATTAACAAATCCTAGAACGTATTGTCAAATTTATAATGCTCTAATAATGAAGATGCACGTATAAACATAATTAAAAATAATTCAATTGTATTTAGCATTGAATGCACGTGCTTGTATGTCTGGCTTATATCGCTCGGGCAAAAATAATTACGATAAAAGTAATGTTGAGTAGTTCTAGCAAGTTCAATTACACACATTTCTACAAGTTCGATAAGACGGTTATTAAAACTAATTGGTGCGGTTCTATGTTTTCTTGCAAAACGAGGCTATCAGCTTATTATTCTATTAAATAAAAATCGTTTAGTTATTATTACACGTTACATTTTTACTATGAATTATTTCACATGAATTATCGTTCGTTCTGTAATAGTTGTGCAAGATTATTTTTATATAAAATGTAATTGTGTTTACATTGTAATCGTGTTCTAAAACAACTTCCTTCGAGTAAAACTTCTATTATTCGATACCTACGTTTTTCAAATGAATGAAAATCTGTATGTCTTTGTCCCAGAAATGAGACAAATAAAGGAAGAAAACGAGAAATTGAAATTAAAAGTAATAAAACAGAAAAAATACAAAAGCTAGTAAAGGAGACAGGAAAGAAATATATTGAGTAAAACAAATTAGCGATTATGAAAATAAAAGGATATAGAAAAGCTGAAGAAAAAATATGTAGGTAGAGTGATGCAAAAAAATAGGAATTAATATCGATAGAAAGGTGGATATAATGAGGCAAAGACGACCCTGTGGTTGTTGATTAATAATAACAAAACAGATTTTAAATAACTGTTTTGAAAAACGCAGGAGGGCACAGGAAAATGAGGATCAGTTCAACTAAGACAAGGCACATCTTTGAGCCTTGGACAGAGGTCAACCATATTTAAAACCAAGGCGTACGCTATGCACTTAGTGCAGATAATATTGGAAAGAAATGTTAATAATAAAAGAATTTTCATAGTGTCCGACAGCCAAGCAGCGTTAAAAGCTCTTGGCTCGTCGGAAGTAAACTCAGGACTTGTTCTGAACTGCGTCCTTAATGTGCTAGGAGGCAGGAATAACGTGAAACTGATGTGATGTCCAGGGCACACCAATAACCAGGGAACGAGAAAGCAGATCGCCTAGCCAAAATTTGCAGCGAGACACCTTTCTTCGAGCCAGAACCCGCAGTTGGGACATCCTACGTAAGAGCCAAGCGAGGTCTAAATAACATATTAATACAGAGGCAATGCCCATTGAAAACATTAGCAGGACAAACCCATTCCAACGCTATCCTGTCAAATGTCTCTAAAGAAAATACAAAAGAAATGTTCAGGATGAGCAGAGTAGACATCAGAGCAGCCACAGGACTCGTCACAGGAGACTGTGGGCTAAAAAAATTTTTCTACAAAATAGGGCTCTCAGGGACCGACATATGGAGAGGATGTAGTAAAGAAGAAGACACTCCTCTGCACGTACTATGCCAGTGTGAAGGATTCACACCCTATCGGCGTAGACTTCTAGAGATGGAAAAAATCAACCAAGAAGAGTTAAGAAAAATACCCTCAAAGAAAATTCTGGAGTTTTCCAAAAACACAGGACTCCTGTAAGGGGCTATCACCAGAGGGTACAATAGACCAAAAGGTCGCTGTACAGGAACCCAAAAGGCAACCACCTTCACGAAAATAATAATAATAATAATGATAACTTTTCTCATGAAAACTGAAAATAACCTGAAAAATTTACTTCTTGGTTTTAGGCTTTCACTTTTTTAAAATTTTGTTTCGTAAAAACTTCTAAATGAACTTTTTATTTGGCTTTTAATAGTCTAATCGTCTAATCAACTTTTTGCTGAGTATATTTAATTTTTTATACATCATAGTGGCAATTTTAATGATCTAATTATTTATTTTACCCCTAATTCACAAAAGCTTGATACAAAAAATTACAATTGAAAAGTAACTGCTAACCAATTACATTTAATGAATCTTTTTGTTCATAAAATGAATGCATTTTACGTTTGTGGACAATAAATACCGGAGTTTACTAATTTATTATTCATTAATTCTACTTTTATGTCTTTTTAAACATTAAAACAAATTTAATTACCACGTTATATAACAATATTTGCTAAAAATGTATCCTTATTGTTTTTAACGTATTAAGCTATTAGATCATTGATCAATCATCGTTTTTGAATACAAATACGCGACGCATGGTTCTGAGAAGTAATTTTTATAAACAGTTTAAAATTTTAACAAATTATTGTATGTTAATTTTTTCTCGACAAATGTAAAAGTTTTTATGTTTGGAACTTTTTTATATTTTAATTAATTTTTCTTAGCACGCTATGAGTTTAAATCTGTAATATAAAAAAGGCCTGATTGGATTAAAGTTGAACCAGGGGTTAACCTCTGGATCAAACCTCGTTAACCCTAGAACTAAGCAAACTGCAACTTAGTTGGCGCTTTGGGTTCATATGTGTATTCCGATCGCGCGGTAGACTGCTCTTCAGGCGTTAGAGGTACAAGGATAGTGGGTAAGGATGTGGATAGTCAAGGATGGGCAAGGACAGGTGGAAGTACTGCCACAGCATTTGCCTTAACTGCAGAGGAAACCACCTGAAACCTCTACAATGACAGTCGGCCCTGGGATTCGAACCCATGACCTCCCGATTTCAAGTTAGGTTGTTAACACAACCAGCCACCGAGCTCGGTATGTTGGTGCTGATATTGCCTAGTGTTAGGTATCGACTTGTATTTTAGCAACAGTGTTGCTTTGTGCAATCGGGCTTTAGAGAAACAAAAAAAATTGGTCGCCCGAATCTGTTACATATTCGTGTCTGCGACAGTACAAATTTTAATTACCTTCATGATATTTACCTGAATGAAAGTAGCTTTTGATTGAAGTTAAATAAACCAGCACCTCTTCAAATTGCCCCGCCAAAAAATGCGATGCGGCCATACATTGTCGCCCTGGTATTGTGTCACACTCACTTGCAGAACTTCCAACCAAATGAAAACATTCTTCGGCTGTTTTAATATGTTCACTCTGAAGAAGAGGATTCCACATATTACAACATTAAATTTTTATTTTATGTAATTAATCTTATTTATTCACGGAGATTGCCGTAGAACGTTAAAAGTGCAAGAAAATTCAATAACTCGTCTTTAATTGTACCTTACGACAATTTAAACTTACTCTCGATAAATTTTTATATAGTATGTAATTTTATTTAGCAAATTTGTTTCTCACCGAGTTTAACTCTTGCCCAAGAGTTGCGTTCACAACACCTTTAAGGATGTATTCTTGTGGTACGGCCGGTTGAAGATCCATTAACAAATCGTATGCTTCTTTAGTATCATCCTGTTTTAAATGGTGGACCGCTAAATTTAGTCGGGCTTCTGGTACCACATCCACTAATGGTGGAAACACCTAAAGTTTTAATTAACTAATTCAAAAACACGCATTTTTCGGTAAAAAAAAAATAATACCAATATTTATATAGGGTGCGTTTTATGTTCCAGGCCGATGGTTTTTTTGAATAACTTTTAAATGAAACACAATTTTATAATTGATATTCTATTGATTGATTATACGGTCTTTACCATTATGTATGGAATATAATGTCGGTCAAGTGGCCGCCTCTGACCGTGGCGCAAACGCGAGCTCTTTCAAGCATATTTTTCATAACATCCTCGCGGACTTCTGGTGTTATTTCGACAATTTCTGTTTGAATTTTGTCCTTAAGCATCGGGATTGTGTTTGGTTTGTTAGTGTAGACCTTTTCCTTCAAGTACCCCCATAGGAAATAATCGGGGGCGGTCAAATCAGGGAATCGTGGGGGCGGTCAAATCAGGGAATCGTGGGGGCAGTCGATATCACCACTTTTTGACATCATTCGGCCGGAAAAAGTTTCTCGCAGAATCTGCATCGTAGCACGAGCTGTGTGTGATGTGGCACCGTCCTGTTGGAACCACATGTGCTGTAGGCCCAACTGATCCAATTCGGGCACAAGAAAGTTTACCAACATGTCACGATAACGATCACCAGTAACTGTTACAGCATTGCCTCTAGCATCCTCAATGAAATATAGCCAAATGATACCGCCTGCCCAAATGGCGTACCATACAATCACTCTACGAGGGTGTAATGGTCGTTGGTGTATCAATTGAGGATTTTCAGTGCCCCAATAGCGGCCATTCTGCGTATTAACAGCCATAGTCGAAATATGCCTCATCGCTCATGATGATTTTTTGCCAAAAATGGTGGTCGTCTATATGCCGACATGTAAAACCCGAGCACTCCAATCTGGCCGCAGTTTATGGTCATTTTCCTGTAGCTCTTGTGTCAATTGAATGTTATACGAGTAAAAATGCAAATCCTTTGTGATAATTTTTAACAAACATGGTGAAGACATTTCAAATTCTTGTGCACGGCGTCGATGAGAGGTGCACGGACGTTCACCAACACTCTGCATCAATCTTTTCTGGCGTACGTTGGCTAATTGTAAGTAGTCACCCAGACTTAGCTTTATCTCCCAGTTATACTCGTATCATTCGGTATCGGGATGGTATTGGGTTATATGGACCCGAACGGTACAATAGCGCAGAAAATACGTACAGAACAGCAGAATTAAACAAACGTTGAACAGTTGAACAGTGGAAAAAATGAAACCTTTTAATTATGAGAGATAGAACACACATTACGCGGCCCTATGGATAACATTAATGAAGCATAAAAATTAAATACATACCTGCATAGCTCCTTCTCCGTTTCTGAAAACAACCAAATTATGCCTAACCAAGTCGTGTCCAAATCCAGCATTGGCGCTGTGATCCGCGATACTTCTAATTTCGCTCTCTGCGGCTGCTCCATTGTACAAACGAAAATGGTTACATGCCTAAAGCGATACAGGTTTAATTCAGTACTAAGTTAGCGTTTTGATGACACATTTACCTTTAAATTTATAGCTATTACGGAGTCTGGATGTTGATTCAAATAAATGCCCAAAACTTCCTGTGAAACGTCGTAATAATCTAGTTTGTAATAGCACAATGCTACATAGATATTCAAAGCAAGACTCTCCCTAGAAATGTAAAAATAATCTTTATTTTCGAAATGGTAATAAATGCACTCTGAAAATGGAGTACTGGAGGAAGTGCTGCAGTCTTACTAGACTTGACAGAGTACCTAACACGGACATCCGCAAAAGAATAGGTAGTTACTAGATACTATAATTGATACAATCACATCAAAGAGATTAAAATGCTATGGCCATGTAAGACGGATGCCAGAAGATCGATTACCAGAACAAGTATGGAAGTGGCAAAAAGTGGAGAAAAAAAAGGAATGAAGGAGGCCATGGAGGACAAAGGACTCCAAAAACAAGATTGGCTTGACAAAAGAAAATGGAGATTAGGATGCGACAAACTTTTTTGAACTGTAAAAAATTCGCATATAAAGGGTGTCCCAAATTCGAGTAAATGCATGGAGATCTCGCTTATCTTAAGAGCTACGAGGTCGGTTAAAGAGGGCAAAGTTGCGAAATTAAATGCTCATCAAATATCTGCAAAGAAAATTTTCATAGCTGTCTTAGTTCAAAAGTTATTTAAGAAAACTGAAAAAATTGATTTTGGTTTTTTTGCCCTATATCCTACATTTTTTAAGATATCGACAATCTGAAATCACTTCTCCACGGCAACTTCTTACGCTTTATATTTTGAGATAACAAAGAATTCCCAACAACGTTTCGTCTCTTCAGAACCATCATCAACTTCATTTTTTAAATACGGCGAAAAATTTTTAATCTCATAGTCGGATAGCATTTTGTCTTCTGATTTCAATGATATATGACACTTAATATCTAAAATGATATTTTACCACAAAAATTTGAGAAAAATTAATTTTGTCCAATTTTTTAATCAATCAATCAAATAGTTTTGTCTTGAATGGATGTGATAACTCGAGAAACATCGGATTAAGTGTATACGTATTGAAGATAGTTACGTGGAATTTGTTTTTGTGCTTCTTCATGCTTTATTTCACGGCTAGATAGATTACATAAAAATACGCCCTCGTACTAAAGTAATCCTTCCATTTACGCGGTTTTCATTGATTTTGTGGAACGAATTACCCGCGGAAATGGAGGGATTACTGTATTGTAATTATCCCTATTTGCCGTCTGTGATAATTTACCTATTTTGCAAAAGCAATCGTTTATAGATATCGATAGCTTCTTGGTAATGTGCCCTTAGATAATGAATTGCCGCTAAACTAAGCTGATCTTCCAGCACATCTTCTAATTTTTGGTGATTTTCCATTAGTGCTTTTTCATCGCCAAATTTGTGCGACAAATGAAAGTTCAATCTAGTTTTTAAATCACACGAAGATACGTTCTGCAGCATCTCCTTAGATTCCGCGTACATTCCTTCAAAGAATTCGAGCTATTAGATTTTTTTTTTAAATTTAAAAACTTCAGTACCAACCTAGATAAAAATAACAGCAAGATATATTTATTGCCATGTTTTCTAATAATGCATCCTGGGCGAATAGATTTTTATAAATATTCAGAGCTCGCTTATAATCGCCTAAATGAAATGCACAATAGGCTATCCATAAATCGATATTTGTATTTTGTTCCTGATATTGTTTAAACTGAAATAAAATGCTTACATTTATTACACAAGAAATTTTTGACCTCAATAAGTTTCAAGTGGAAAATACAGTGGAACCTCTGTATTTGTTTTTGAGGGACATACGCATACTGAATTCGACGAATATAAAACAATTTTTTTCCATAGGAATTTACCAAAATTGGAATAGTTCGTTCCCAGTTCCGAATCTGATACATACTTAAATAGATAAAAATTTAACCAAAACACTACCCCTTTTTTGGATAGCGATGATGGCAGAAAGATTTAAAACTAAAAAAAAAATTTGATTGAGTTTAGACAAATGATTTTTAATTAAACACACAATTGTACACAAAGTTTTAAGTATACTTACGGTGGCTACACGTACTTTATTATACAGGGTGGTCCACTTTTTTGTAGCAGGACCTTAAGAGTCGATACAAAAACTCATTTTAAAGCGAATATTCCATATCAGCATGGGTCCATAAACGCTTCATTTTAAATTTAAACACACGGGGTGTTGAAATTTTCGAAAAAATATTGACAATTTTGAACCGTTTCCTAACCAGTAGATATATTTAAACTAAATTTGGTATACAGCACCCCCCTACAAGTTACCACAATCGGTGAAAATATCAAGCCCCATAAGCAACCAGTGGCGGAGTTGTGGAGGTTCAGTTTCAATAAATTTTATAAAAAGCTAGTACGGCCCTGTTTAAAATCAAACTCGAAGTTGTTTTTGGGTAGAACATTTTATTTTAAACAAAAAGTGTCTCTTGACTTTTCTTCGTATCTGCCACATCTTTAAAATGAAGCGTTTATGCACCCATGCTGATCTGGAATATTCGCTTTAAAATGAGTTTTTGTATCGACTGTTGAAGTCCTGCCACAAAAAAGTAGACCACCCTGTGTAGGACATTCCTTCAGATTTATTTGTTTTTTGAAAACTCAACTTTGTCCTTTGTTTTAAAAATATTTGGGCAATAAATTAATTATTTTATTCTTAAGGCTTTCGCGGCCGTTATCCATAATACAATCTTGGTTTCCGGGTTTGGAACCGCGTCTTCTATATTTAGAAGTAGTTGACGTTTCGACCATTGTGTCTTGGTCTTTTTCAAAACGACTAATTTGTGAGTCAAAAGGTCACGTGTTTTTTCCGCTCGCGCGGAGACTGCTATAGGGGGGTTGACCCCCTCTTCAGTCGTTAGAGGTACAAGGATAATCGGTAGGGATGTGGATAGTCAAGGATGGGCAAGGAAAGGTGGAAGTACTGCCACAGCATTTGCCTTAACCATAGAGGAAACCACCTGAAACCTCTACAATGACAGTCGGCCCTGGGAATCGAACCCAGGACCTCCCGATTACAAGTTAGGTTGTTTTACCAACCAGCCACCAAGCTCGGTAATTTGTGAGTGATGTTGCTGGGTTTATATATCCAGCTTGTGGAGGCGTGGCGTTCCGCTTGATGGGTTTGTTCTGCCTCAGTGATTTTGTGATGACTGGTTTCCAGATGTTTGGGAGTTGTATGCCTGTGTCTCTGTTGTAGTTGTTTGGGTTCTTGATGATTTCCAATGATTCTCGATATAATCTTGGCCCGAAAACCGTTTTTAACGCTCCTTTGAAGCTCTCGAATAAATTAAGAAGAACACACGACACAGGACTACACCACGCGGGAATATATAGCATACCTTGCTCCTGTGGAAAAGTATACATAGGACAGACTGGCAGGAGTATACAAACGCGTTTCAAAGAACACGAAGGACAAACAACAAGAAAACAAGTCGATAAATCAGCGGTAGCAGAACTCGCCCAGGGTACAGGACACAACATCCTCTTCAGAGAAACAAAAATACTGGCCCGCGCAAATCATTTCTGGCCAAGATTATATCGAGAATCATTGGAAATCATCAAGAACCCAAACAACTACAACAGAGACACAGGCATACAACTCCCAAACATCTGGAAACTAGTGTCATCACAAAATCACTGAGGCAGAACAAACCCATCAAGCGGAACGCCACGCCTCCACAAGTTGGATATATAAACCCAGCAACATCACTTTACCGAGCTTGGTGGCTGGTTGGTAAAACAACCTAACTTGTAGTCGAGAGGTCCTGGGTTCGATTCTCAGGGCCGACTGTCATTGTAGAGGTTTCAGGTGGTTTCCTCTATGGTTAAGGCAAATGCTGTGGCAGTACTTCCACCTATCCTTATCCATCCTTGACTATCCACATCCCTACCCATTATCCTTGTACCTCTAACGACTGAAGAGGGGGTCAACCTCCCTATAGCAGTCTCCGCGCGAGCGGAAACACGTGACCTGACTCACAAATTAGTCGTTTTGAAAAAGACCAAGACACAATGGTCGAAACGTCAACTACTTCTAAATATAGAAGACGCGGTTCCAAACCCGGAAACCAAGATTGTATAATAAATTAATTGGTGTTTATTGTGCCGGCCACATACTAAACAATTGTATTAGAGCTGGTGTAAAATTCCTTCCATTTCAGTTATTATCGAAGTCAAAACAGTAAAAAATTTCATACTTTTATAATATCTTTTCGATACGAGTTAAAATTTTTTAAAGAAATTCGTGATTATTTAGATCTTCAGTAACAAAAAGTCCTAGGGTACAGTAAAGCTACCGGCTTTGTAGGGGATTTTTAAAAGTGTGGCTCTCAAAATATACTTTATAGAGCAGGAGAAATGTCCTACAATTATTAAAAAGTTCAATAACCGTTGAACAAAAATCGGTTTCAATATCTCAAAATTTTTCTGAAAATTTAAGAATTTCTTAAATACAAAGATTCTGTTGCCCCTTTTCAGTTGCACTAGAATCGAGAATTAAAACCCCTATCAATTACTTTGCATATAAAATAAGACGATTTTTTTTTGAAAAACACTATATTTATTCTGTACAATGGTCCTAGCTAAACATAAAAAGACATTTTTTAAAACAATTACTGAATAGAAACGATGATATTCGATAATAAATTTGTTCTTGTAGATTTATCCAAATAGTAACCATTTTATTTTTATTTTGAATTTTTTAACAATTGCATCCTTTAAAAACTTAGTATGTATTCAAGATAAGGATAAAAAAATGACTTATTATAAGAGGTACGAGGTCAGTTAACCAGGGCCGATGAGAGGGGGGGCAGGGGGGTCTCCGAGCCCCGGGCCCGGGAGTAATTTAAGGGCCCGGAAGTCCACAGGGGCTCGGATATCATACCATAATTTTTTTTTAGTAACTAAATTTTCAAATAATGTACTTTACTTGGGGCCCATGAAAAAATTGTCCCCGGGCCCGACGGCGTCTCTCGACGCCCCTGCGAGTTAACTAGGACAAAAGTTGCGCATTTTTTTGGTGTCTAATAAAAACATGAATAAAAGTTAAAAAATAATCTCACGATCGTTTAATTTTTCTTCAAATTCCATGCTTTTTGTTTTTCTATGCTGTATTGTGTTTTAACTTTTGACATTATCAGGATACTTTGGTAATAGGGTTTTAAAGGTCAGATGTAAAGTTTTGTATTGTTATTTGGTTTTTCACAACTATAGTACTAACTTTGGTACTTTATGTAGGCGCTATATTTTATTATGACGCAAGTAATTGCATTTTTATTACCTTTATAGCGGTGTAAATTGCTATATGAAGTTTTACATGTTTGCCTTGCAACAAAAAATATTTACATAGTGTATAGTAGCATTTATTATTTGTTTAACAGACGACAATTATGGGAAAAAAAGCACATTATATAGTAAATTTCTCAACAAAGTATTTAACGTCGATGGAAAGACAATAAAAATAAAATTCTAGGTATAACTTCATAGTATAATATAGCGTCTATATAAAATAAGAAAGTTTGAGTTCATTGGAAAGCAACAATTGACAAGAACATTTTAAATAAGACTTTTAAAATCCTCTTAAAAAACTTTCCTAATTATTTCACAATTAAAAAACACCACATTATGGAGGGATGGCTTAAATAAGTTAAATCAAAAATTAAAATGTTTGATTCCTTACACAAAACAATTGGGAGATGAATCAATTTTGATTTCAGATTCTTTCAATTAGTACACACCAAACTGTGCAGCTTCTTTTTTAATTTAACCGACTTATCATCTCTTATAATAAATAAAATATCCAAGCTATTTATCCTTACCCTGGATTTTAAAAACATATTAATTTTTCCAAAAGATATATCAAGGAATTAAACATTATAAATTTGTATTACTTCTAAGAGTCTTAAGACATGTTGCACTTAACTTTTTTTTAAAATTAATTTTTTGAAATGAATTTGTTTGTTAAAATAAGTGTAAGATTATTGATTATTAGCAATTTTTTTTTAAAGACAAACCCTTAAGGGATAATTCTTGGTGCATCTACTGTAAAATTTAAATTAAGGTATGATTTACCTCTAATAAAGTAATTGCTCCCGTATAATCTCTTTTGGACAAATACTCTTCGAATAGTGCAATTTCTTTTGATGCTGATGTTCCCCTTCCAATGCTTTTTGCTGAATTATTATTTGAACTTATAGCTGGCTTAGAACGTGATAGAATCTGAAAATGTAAACTAATAACAAGTTTCAGGATTAACATTCCAAAAAAAATACCATTTTAAATAAAGTTGATTTCACAAATGCCAAAAATTGTGTTTGAATAAATCTATTGTTGGTGTGGACGCATTGCTATGGAAACGCCGCTGTACGTTTTATAGCCAATAGATGGCGTTTATACACACGAATTTGTAGGGTACCTCTATACAGGGTGTCCCCATTATACACGGCAAAAAAGTAGGTGCATATTCCTGAGTGAAAATGATGACCATTTGTCAAATATTTTGTTATCCGAAAATGCTTCCTTTCAAAGTTAGAGACCTCCAAAGTTGCAAAAAAAAAAATTGAAAAAAATCGATTACGTCCTAGCCGTTTAAGCTAGAGCTATCAAACTTGGCCGAAATGTTTGGGTGTTTCCCATTGACTTTGTGGGATAATTAGAAAGAAAACACGTAATTGGAAGTATGATTTATAGTCAGGTCATCCGCTTACCATCTTCAGAATTTTTTTCTCTGGAATAAAATTGAAAATGTCATTCGTCCATAAAAAAGTACGACTTAAGAGGAAAAAATTCGTCCCTCTTTGTTTTTTGCTGTAAACGTAGCCGTTTTCGAGAAAATTAGCGCTAAAGATGCATCGACAAACTCTGTTTATACACCTCAAATATTTTTTTTAACGAAACTTAGTTGGCTAATGTCATGCTTGACTTAAGCTTTGTTCATAATAAACTAAGTGAATGTCGGCTTTCGTTTAGAGTATGGGTCAATCTAAACAGATGAATCTTCCTTAGGTGTAAGCACATTTTGCTGTGGTTACCATTGTTGCTCCTGAGATTATGATTGTTATTAACAAAGGTAACCAAAGTAAAATTTGTTTACACCTAAGGAAGATTCATCTGTTTAGATTGACCCATACAAGTTTGTGTATGACATTTTTAGAAAAAGGTTAGGTTATGAACAAGCCTTAAGTCAAGCATGACATTAGCCAACTAAATTTAGTAAAAAAAATATTTGAGCTGTATAAACAGAGTTTGTCGATGAATCTTTAGCGCTAATTTTCTCGAAAACGGCTACGTTTACAGCAAAAAACAAAGAGGGACGAATTTTTTCCTCTTAAGTCGTACTTTCTTATGGACGAATGACATTTTCAATTTTATTCCAGAGAAAAAAATTCTGAAGATGGTAAGCGGATGACCTGACTATAAATCATACTTCCAATTACGTGTTTTCTTTCTAATTATCCCACAAAGTCAATGGGAAACACCCAAACATTTCGGCCAAGTTTGATAGCTCTAGCTTAAACGGCTAGGACGTAATCGATTTTTTTAATTTTTTTTCTTGCAACTTTGGAGGTCTCTAACTTTGAAAGGAAGCATTTTCGGATAACAAAATATTTGACAAATGGTCATCATTTTCACTCAGGAATATGCACATACTTTTTTGCCGTGTATAATGGGGACACCCTGTATAACAGGGTATGGCCAAGCTTCACAAACCCTCCAAATTTCTAATAGCGGCAATAGGATTATATAGGATTTCTTTTAATAATTCAATTTTTAAACGAAATTTGTAGGTAAAAACTCAATTGGCGTGCAGAAATAGATGCAATAATAAGTATATCAATTAAAAAATGAGTAAAATGAAGGATTAACAATATTGTTATTAGCTATTGTTTAAAAAACGTTTACGGAGCGCGTATTTCCATGGTAGGCATGCAACCCATCATACACACCGTGTAGGTGACATTTAAGGCGTGGCCTACGTGTTGTGCTGATTTTTAGCCAACCGTCCAGTATAGTTGAATGCCTGCCCTTCACATAAAATTAACATGCGCGGTTACATTGCGCATACGGGACTTTATTTCAGAATCGCGTTTCTGTAACGTTGAAAACTAAGCTGGTCGGCTGTGCGAGTAAGTTTTAGTTTGATGTTTAAACAACAGATGTCTTAGGGTATACGTAATTTGTAAGGTACCCTACGAATTTGAAGTGTTTCAATGTTGACATTTGTGTATTAAAAGGCTGATTTAATTTTAATTTTAAAATGCTAGAAAACGTTAAGCATATAATTTTAATACTGTCGGGCAAAGGTGGAGTTGGAAAGTCAACTTTCAGTACCCAACTAGCTCTAACACTAAAGGAAAGAGGAATGAAGGTTAGAATTTGCATCCTCGTGTAAAGAGGTTAATTTTTGTAACAAGTATTCTATGTTAATTTGCAGATAGGATTACTGGATATTGATTTATGTGGACCAAGCATTCCATATTTATTACAATTGGAAGGACGGGATGTACATCAATGTCCTGAAGGGTAACGTAACTTTTATTTTAATTGTTAAAGTAGAAAAGTACAACTATAAGGGTACCCGCACACTGGCAACTATTTTCAAGCAACGTTTTAATCACTAAAATAGAACACACTTATTTCCTAGGTGACCCGCACATTAGCGATTAATAGTTGCGGGGATTAAAAAATTCCAACACATTCGATTCTGGAGGTGAGTCAATTGTTGCCGGCAAGAATAGACCATGCGTGTGTAGACAAGTCCACGCACACGGGCGATTAAAAAGTTGCTCTCTCAAGACTCCCTTGTCATTTTATTCGCATTCGGTAAACATGCCGTTTAATATAGAAATATTTATTGAAGAAATTAAAAAAACGCCCTGCGTTGTATGATAATAAAATTAAGGAATATTCAGATACAAATCTAAAAATAAAATTGTGGAGTGAACTGTCAACAATTTATTAAAAAATAAGATGAACTCAGAGATAAGGAGAAAACTGATTTAAAAAAAAAATACATTTTTTATTTTTTATTTGTTCAGTGTTATTTTATTAAATATAGTATTTTAAGTAATGTTAAGAGAGTAATAAAGTTATTATTTTACTAAAAGTAATAACGGATATAGTTATCATAAATATTGTAAAATACAAAAAAAATTAATCTTTAAATTTGGTCGTATGCTAAGAAACACACCCTTTAGGCGAAATAAAGTAATTAGCAATATAATCTCTAATAGAAACTCCTTGGACGCTGCTTCTTACTTCGAGAGCTGGAATATCATCCAAAGGGCATTCATAAAGCATTTATTCAAAATGTAGTTCATGTTTTCTAACATAATTGTGTAGAATGCAACATGCTTTTATAATGGAATCACTAAATTTAATATTGGTATCGAGCGATCTGTGGAGTATTCGCCATTTGTTAGCTAAAATTCCAAATGTACATTTTATCCTGCGTGCTCTCAATAGTCTGTAATTAAAGATACGTTGCTTTACACACCAATTTCTGCTCGGATATGGCCGCAAAACAAATTTTGAGAGAGCAAATGCCTCATCCCCCACAAATGTAAATCGTTAGGAAGACGTTTTTCTTCTGGCATGTTTAGTTCATTTTTCTTCACATGCCGATCCTTTGAAAATGCTAGAATCACTTGACTAACCATATGCTCCGACTTTTACATAAATGATATTGTAATTGGAATCTGGTAAGGCTAAAAGCACAGTGGAAACGAAAGATTTATAAATAAAAATTTCAAACTGTCACACAATTTATAAAATTGTCCTTCTATAAGTCTTCTACTAATCAATGGATGGACCCAACATTTTCTGTACTTTTTTTTCCTTATTAAAACCGAGGCACAAACACATGCAGTTTCAATGAAATCCGTTTTAGAAATCGAGCGAAAAGCAACTATTTAGTTGCCAGTGGGCGTTTGGCAGAGCAGCGGGCAACTTTTAGGCAACTAGATTATTTAATCACCGAGATTGAAAAGTTGCCAGTGTGCGGGTACCCTAAAGGTGTTTTAGTGTAATACCGTAATAAACTCTTTAAAAGTACCTTTATTTTAATTTCTTATACAACATTTCATATGTACTGTGTTACTGTTAATGGGTGTTTTATTTATTAGTACTATGTTTACAACAGCGAAGTATGGTGATCCTGCACTGTCAATAACATTATTTATTAATGTTTTCTAGGTTTGTAATGATTTTAATTAGGTAATGCTGTTTAGGTGGGTTCCTGTTTATACCGATGCTGATCAAACATTAGCTGTGATGTCAATAGGGTTCCTATTAAATAATCGAGACAGTGCTGTCGTGTGGCGCGGACCAAAGAAGACTGCTATGGTTAAACAATTTTTGACTGATGTGTGTTGGGGTGATTTGGATTATTTGATTATCGATACTCCTCCAGGTACATAAACAATTTTATTTATGCTGATAGCTGTATTATTATCCGTGAACCTCTTCTACCAGCAGTGTCAAGGCTTTGGCTCCTCTCCATTCTCTCCTGTTCGTCGTTTTTTTCGGGCTTGGTTCCATGTCAGCCCTATTTTTCCT
Organism: Elmis aenea; assembly: GCA_947652605.1. Taxonomy (NCBI): domain Eukaryota; kingdom Metazoa; phylum Arthropoda; class Insecta; order Coleoptera; family Elmidae; genus Elmis; species Elmis aenea. Next base: position 10,508,598 of record OX393582.1, on the reverse strand, counting down.
AAGTGTGTTCGCTATCTCGTTATTCCACGTTTTTTTGGGTTGCTCATGTCTTTTTCTCTTTCCTATTTCCATCTCCCATATTACCTTCATATTAGATGCCCTAAGTACCTCAGTTGGTGTGTTTCAATTTTTTCCATCACACTTGTTATTTTAAGTTCATTTCTTATTCTTTTACTTATTTTGTCCATTCTTGACACCTTCAATTCTTTTTTTTTTACTGCAAAAGGGTATGTACAAAATTTTATACAGTGACATTGCTTTGCTTATTGTGTTAGCTATTTCTTGTTCGATTTTGCTGGTTTCCTTCAGCAATGCCCCTAAATATTTCAACTGTTCTTTTACTCATAATTTTTCATTCTGCACTATTTCTAAATTTTCTGTAGCATTTGCTGTCATTATAACTTCTGTTTTCTTTAAATTTATTTTCTATCCGTATCCTCTTAAATTATCTGTCCATTTTTCAATTCTGTTTTGTAATTCTTCCTTTCTCTTTCCAAATAGGATTAGATCATGTACACACATGAGTCCATACATTCTAATTGGCACTACAAAATTTTCTACAATCTGGGTGTACCCCTTTGTTGTTGTTTTTTTTTTTTGAGATGTCATTCATAATCATTATGAACAGAACTGGGCTCAAAATGCTTCCTTGTCTAACTCCCTTTGTTATGTTGCTTTCTATTTTCACCACATTTTCTGCTTTATGAAACATACTTTGCACTACCTTTATCTCTTTCTCTCATCATTTTCCATATTTCCTCTTTTTGTATACTATCAAAGATTTTCTCTGAGTCCATTGCGCATACCAAGAGCTTGTTATTAATGTTGTTTAATCAGTTATTGGTCTCATCACAAAGACCCAATCTTGGGTTGATATTCCTGTCCTTAATCCTGCTTGAGTACTACCTCCCCTAGTTGTTTCTAGTTTCGCTTGAATTCATTCTTCAATTACTCTTTCATAAATTTTGTGTGTTTTATAAAGCAGTGACAGTTATTGAGTTATTTATAGTTATGCTGATAGTTAATTATTAAAATGGTGAATAATACTAATAAAGAAAACTCAAAATTTATTTTTTATTATGTGTGCAGTATTCATGATCTTTATTTACTGTTATTTTCACAGGTGTGTATGACTTTAATAACTTCAGCCAATTATAGTTTATACGATTTAAAATTAGTGACATTGTAGCAGATGTATTTTGTGTTCTAATGACTATTTTAACTTTGGTTTTCTGCTAGGTACCTCAGATGAACATATTACTGTGATGGAAAACTTGAAGACGATAAAATGTAATGGAGCCATAATTGTGACGTCTCCCCAACAGGTTGCCATTGAAGATGTTCGCAAAGAAATAACTTTCTGTAAGAAAACAGGAATACCAATTATTGGGATAGTTGAAAATTTGAGCGGGTAAATATTGATTTTAATAATTAAGGTCTTATTTTGTGTAGCAGTGTTTTCGTTTATTTATTAATGGGAAAATATAGCGTACATATTTAACAGGCTGATTGAACTTTTGAGTTCCAACATGGGAATGTCTCTTATTCTAAGAGATATCAACTTACCTATTTCAAATACAGGTTTTGCACTCCAAATTCAACTTTTTGCAAATTAAATTCACCCTTTTGTAAATCAAATTCATCCTCTTGCAAGAATTCACCCTTTTGTGCTCCAAATTTAACTTTTTGCAAATCATCTTCACCTTGCAAATCAGTTCATCCTTTTGCACTCCAAATTCAACTTTTTGCAAATCAAATCACCCTTTTGTAAATCAAATTTGCCTTCTTGCATATCAATTCACCCTTTTGCACTCCAAATTCAACTTTTTGCAAATTAAATTCACCCTTTTGTGAATCAAATTCGCCTTCTTGCAAATCAATTCACCCTTTTGCACTCCAAATTCAACTTTTTGCAAAACAAATTCACTCTTGTAAATCAAATTCTTCCTTTTTGCAAATCAATTCACTGTTTTACAAATCAAATTCACTCTTTTGCAAATCAGATTCTTCCTTTTTGCAAATCAAATTCACCCTTTTGTAAATCAAATTCTTCCTTTTTGCAAATCAATTCATTCTTTTACAAATCTAATTCACTCTTTTGCAGATTTAATTAATCTTCTGGGTGTTTTAATTAAATGACTCAATTTTTAGATTTTTAATGGTAATTTTTTTAATTAAAATTTTACAATTTTTTTGGATAAAATTTTCTTATATTGAATATTTTTCTGTCTAAAATGAATATTTCAAAACTTGTTGCAAATTATGTAAAATAAATTTGTGGTAACAGAACATTATTGTATAGTTTGAAACAAAAGTTTTATCAGGTCGCTTTTTACGAAATTATGTGTTTATAATCTAGGTTTCAAAAAATTGGATATGCGTTTATATCAATTTCTTGTTGTTGACTTCAGATACACATGTACAAAGTGTTCAGCGTGCACGAACATATTCAGCACCGGAGGAGGAGCGTCCTTGGCTGAACTTAATAAAGTACGTTTTTTGGGCAAACTTCCTATAGATCCAAGGGTTGGAATGCTCCTCGGAAAATCTTGTGTCAAAGAAATACCTGATTCACCTTCAGCCGAAACTTACAATATAATCGCAAAAATTTTAATAAACACAGCTATTGTGGAGGCTGGCGGGGGCGAAGGGGATTTTGTGGAATAAAGTTTTATATCTTTGTATTTAAAAGTTTTTTAATATAGTTTTACTTTCGTTACTTAGAGGAGTTTTATATCAGCTCTTGTACCTTTTTTTACAGCTGCGTGGTGTGATAAATATATTTTAAACAGAGTTATCAAATAATTCTTGTCAATTAAACTGTACGAGTCTCCTTAAATTCGAAAATAAAATTACTCCATGCTTTTGTATCGGTGTCTAAAGCCTCATTCTCATCAGTCAAGTTACTTGGATTAAATTCGCTTGAATTCAAGTAACTTGAAAGCACTCTACCAACGTGAGCTTGATATTTAGTTGACTTGAAGCTGACTTTCAAGTTTATAGTAGAATAGAGAGCCTTAAGCCTCATTTACATTATTCAAGTTACTTGAATTCAAGTAACTTGAAAGCACTTTACCAATGTGGACCTCATATTTAGTTTACTTGAAGCTGACTTTCAAGTTTCTAGAAGAATAGAGAGCCTTAACCCTTATTTAAATTATTCAAGTTACTTGAATTCAAGTAACTTGAAAGCACTTTTCCAATTTGGACCTCATATTCAGATTAATTAAAGCTGACTTTCAAGTAGAGTAGAGAGCCTTATTCACATTATTCAAGTTACTTGAAAGCACTTTACCAATTTGGACCTGATATTTAATTACTTGAAACTGACTTTCAAGTAGAGTAGAGAGCCTTATTCACATTATTCAATTACTTGAAAGCACTTTACCAATTTGGACTTGATATTTAATTACTTGAAGCTGACTTTCAAGTATAGTAGAGAGCCTTATTCACATTATTCAATTACTTGAAAGCACTTTACCAATTTCGACCTGATATTTAATTACTTGAAGCTGACTTTCAAGTATAGTAGAGAGCCTTATTCACATTATTCAATTATGATACTTGAAAGCACTTTACCAATTTGGACCTGATATTGACTTCACTTGAAAGAGTAGATAGCCTTTAGCCTCGTTCACATTATTTGAGTTACTTGAAAGCGCTTGACCGATGTGAACGTGATATTTAGTTGACTTGAAGCTGACTTTCAAGTTTCAAGTAGAGTAGATAGCCTTTAGCCTCGTTCACATCATTCAAGTTACTTGAAAGCACTTTTAAGTTTCAAGTTAACTAAATATCAGGTCCACATTGGTAGTGCTTTCAAGTTACTTGAATTCAAATAACTTGACCAATGAGAATGAGCTTTAAATAAGACTACTGCAAAATTAGCTTGTTCCAGCAACAGTAAAGCCAATATTTTAAAAACAGTGTGCCAATTAATTTTCTATTCTGATTGGTGGAGACTTTTAGGCATACTGATTATCCTTTTGTAGCATATTTGCCTGGTAGGTTTCTTTGTCATTCTTTAATAATATTTCTCTTTCATTGAAAGCTTAACATCTCTCAAACTATTGTAATATTGAAGTAATTGTTTTTAATTAAACAATTGCGTGTCTTACAAAATGAATTTTTCAAGTCCTACTAAGAAACTGCTTTGCTCTGCTTCATCAATGCGAAAATTGTAATTCAATTTATTTATTTACTCACAGTTTCAACTTTTTATGATGTTTTCTATACTTTAAACTTTAAAGTAATTTGTGGTATTGCAAATACAATAAAATTTAATATGAAGGAAATTATAAGTAGAAGGCCTTGAAATATACATCCATATAATAAATGTAATAAAATTTTGTAATGCATGGTCAAAATAGTTCTTAATAAAAATGATTGTGTTGAAATTTTAGACCAAACTGGTCTTCATTAAATTTAAATACACAATGTAGCTATACAGTATACAAGGTGTTTGAAATTCGAGTTTTAACATGGGGATCTCGCTTATTATAATAGCTACAGTATAGGTTTAAATTTGGCAAAGTTGCTAAATTTGGTGCTCAATAATAATTCGAAGAAAATATGAAAATATCTCAAACGATATCCGCGAAAATTAGGAAAAACCGGAAAATACGATTTTTGAAAATCGTCTATAACTCCTTTAACGTATGAAATATTTCAAATGTGTAACAACATTGCCTAGGCAACTTTTGAAGCCGAATGAGCTGGTTATCATTAATTTTTTCTGGGTTGATTCGTTTTTGTTTTATGACAACCAACTTAATTTTTCCTTATTGGTAGATGCAGTTTGTGCTATTTACATAATCAAAGATGCCAAGGTATAACTATCCACTTTATAAAAACAAAAAAAAAACAAAAAAATTAAAAATCGTATTTGGTAGATGCAACATAGATTTTCAACTGTTTTTTTTTTAACTTAAAAAACTCATCACCATCTTGAATATAATACTGTTTAGTAAATGTCTTGTCAGGTATAATGAAATGATAAAATAAATCTTTAAACTTATATAAAATTAAATTAATACAGACAGAGCCTATTATTGTTGCTAATGGTTACCATGTTTTATCAATACCTAAAATATTTGAACCATTAAATCATCAATGAGTATCACTTTACATGCAAAATTAATGCAACAGAACGTAAATTGTGTTTTACGATTTAATAATTGCAAACTATTACTGCAGAATTTGAATACTTCAAGTATGTGCAAAAATTCGAAAACATAAAACACCACACCCAACTGATGTGTACTAATTAATGTAGCGATATTAACTTGCGCATGCAGAATATTTTTTTAAATTCAAGGTGGGCTCTACCTAAAAGATTTACATATTCGCATAAAATATATTTATAGATATGAGCATTCGGGGTTCAAGAAATTATTAAAACGACTTAAGATTTTATTACTGCATGATGTAATAAGTATTTATAACAATACTTATCGTATGCAAGAAAAACAATAACAGAAGTTATCTGACTATGTCAAAGTTCATTGTGATTTGTCATTCAACAACAATGTAACACAAAGAATTTTGCAAAACAATTCTTTTTTTTAAATGTGTTTGCTATCAGAGAGTTGCAAAATTATAATTATAATGATCAGATTTGCTACTGAAATTTTGGTAAGCATTTTAAATTTTATGAAGGTTGACTGTAACATTTGTGAGAATTTTTTTAAAATTATCATTTACTGGTCATTGTATCTGTTAACTTCAAAAGTGTTGTCTAGTAGAAACACACATTACAATAAAGTTAGGTACTTTAATTTGTTGATAATTACATTACAAAAATATATTATTTTTAATGACGAACAATAGTTGAATATTAATTTTTGGATTACTGTGGCATGTCAAAAAAGTAATAAAAACTACTAAAAATATAAGGCTTATAGTGTGCTATTTTATTTTAAACAAAATTAATATGTATAAAAATTTAATTTGTACAGGGTGGACCAAATTGGAATATTTGAAGTTTTATTTTTCGAGTCTAGTGCCAAAATGGAAAGTGATATAAAAAAATCTGATAACATAGGCATGTTTGTTTCAAAAAAACAACTCAATAGTCGGATTTTTGTAAAAGGGCCCCTAATTTTTTAAAATTTATGTTTAGAAAATGTTTTATTAGATCTTTGCAGCACTTATGCAAAAGTTTACATAAACATAACTAAATAAATTCTTCTCAAAAATATTATGTACAATTGTTTTGGCCCCCTATTCGGCCTAGGTCCCACCGTAGCTGTGGCTGTGGGCCCTTGCTAAGAGGATACTTTAATGTCTTAAATTTTGATTTATTATATCGTTTCGAATGATTTATTTTTAAAAATAGAAATATCTGCATTTAGTAAAGTACCATATATTGAATTTTTATTTGTTTACTAGTCATTAAAAAAGTTTAAATTTGTTTCTTGTTAAAACAACCACTTGAGCTTTCATTTTCATATCAACATGACATATTTAAAAAAGAATGTAAAATAACACACAGTTTATCCCACATTTGTTTGAATGTCACATACTTCTGTTTACAGCAAAATAAAAACGAAAAAGGCATTTTTAAAAACAATTATTGTTTAAAACCCGATAAACTTAAGTTCAACATTGTTAGTCATATCTGTAAATTCATTTTGTGATTCGGTTGAGTCATTAGTTTGTTGTTATGTAAACAGGTTTTATAATGTACATCTTTTAAGCGTTTAAAATTCTTAGGAATTTTGTTCACAGATTATGTATAGAAATTACTAACTAGAGAGGTATTTTATTGAGTTTTATTATAGGTGCCTTTATACCTGTGAATACGTTACCAAGACCATTAAAACATTTCAAATTTTTTATGCAGAGATAATTGGAGCAATAAAAAATTGTGAAACAAGTTTCTTTTTTTTTACAACTAACACTACTGGATTGTTTGACTGACCAAGTAACACATTTTTTTTATTTGAAATTGGGATAAAGCAAAATAGATAAAATTTCATTTAACTTAATTATAACAAACATGAAGTTGCTGATTATGGACAATATAAATTGTTAACAAAATTTTAAGTATGAGCTATCAATAAAACAATGTGTTTATTTCATTGGTTTATCAAAAATTAATAAAACAGTAAGGTTTAGTTATATTTCTACTGAAAATTAATAGAGTACCACTTTTATGAAGTTTAATCTTGAAACCCAATAAAAAAATGCTTCGAGTACCTATCCAACAATTTCATAACTGATCAGATTATTTTATTTCTCAACACTTCACCAAACACCAGTTTTATAGGCAAAGCTATCAACAGTGAAGAAAATTTAAGGTTTCGCCATGTCAGCATTAAAATTGAAAAGATATGCTTTAATCAATTGATTTTGTACAAATTAATTTAATATTAATATAATATTTATAAACTGGTATTCAAAAAATTAACATTGAAAGTATTGTTACCAGTGAGTGAAATTTAAAATTTGTTTAACTTAAAAAATCTTACATTTCTGGCAAAAATCTGTAATAATTATATTGTGAAGCAAAAACTGATAAACTGATTTTGTTAAAGTTTACCAAAAGTGCATGGTAGAAGCATGATTAAAATATTGAAAAAAATGGAGATCTGAGGTTATTTATTTTAGTTGACTTTCAATTGTTTCACAGTAGGAATATTGCTGGGCTTTGGAAACAATTGTTTTTAAATATTTAAAAAAATGAAGATCTGAGGTTATTTATTTTAGTTGACTTTCAATTGTTTCACAGTAGGACACAAATATTGCTGGGCTTTGGAAACAATCGTTTTAAAAATATTTAAAAAAAATGAATATCTGAGGTTATTTATTTTAGTAGACTTTCAATTGTTTCACAGTAAAACAAAAACATTGCTGGGCTTTGGAAACAATTGTTTCAAAAATGTTTTAAAAAATGAAGATCTGAGCTTATATATTTTAGTCGACTTTCAATTGTTTCACAGTAGGAACAAAAATATTGCTGGGCTTTGAAAACAAGTTTTAAAAATATTTAAAAAAATGAAGATCTGAGGTTATTTATTTAAGTTGACTTTCAATTGTTTCACAGTAGAACAAATATATTGCTGGGCTTTGGAAACAATAGTTTTAAAAATATTTAAAAAATGAAGATCTGAGGTTATTTATTTCAGTTGATTTTCAATTGTTTCACAGTAGAACAAAAATATTGCTGTTTAATAAAGTACACATTCAGAATACAATAATACTTACCATTCTCAAACTTCTGAGCAAACTATGAACTTGTTTGGTTATGTATTACTTTTTTTTAAGTTTATTGATCACTTCCAAAATTAGGTAAATTATAAGTTACTAAAGAACGCAAAATAAAAAGCAAAATTTTATACTACATATTTTATTATCCCATTAATATTAGCCTAAAGTAATAATAATATAATAGTCTTGAAATCTGCACATGGGAATAAATTATTACAAAATTAAGAAAGTAATAATACTTTGGCCTAGTGCAAGTGTCACTCAATGCCTGAGCGGCGCCGTTCTTATGTAAAACATGGCAGTTCCGTGTGCCGCATAGCGGCCGATCGCAGATATAATACAAGTGGAATGCACGTGGAGGAATGAAGGTGTTACAATATAATTTAGAAGCACTTCCTGTGGACAATGGAAGGACCAGATTCATCGTATTCTTGTTTGGAGATCCACATCTGTTGGAAGGTTGAGAGGGAGGCCAAGATGGAACCACCGATCCATACAGAGTATTTCCTCTCAGGTGGAGCGATGATCTTGATCTTCATTGTCGATGGTGCTAGGGCGGTGATTTCCTTCTGCATACGGTCAGCAATACCAGGATACATGGTAGTACCACCGGACAGTACGGTATTGGCATAAAGATCCTTACGGATGTCTACGTCGCACTTCATGATGGAGTTGTAGGTAGTTTCATGGATGCCGCAGGCTTCCATTCCTAGGAACGATGGTTGGAATAGGGCTTCTGGGCAACGGAATCGTTCATTACCAATGGTGATTACTTGACCGTCGGGAAGTTCATAACTCTTTTCAAGTGAGCTAGAGCTGGCAGCAGTGGCCATTTCTTGTTCAAAATCTAGAGCTACGTAGCAGAGTTTTTCTTTGATGTCACGAACGATTTCACGTTCGGCCGTGGTTGTGAAGGAGTAACCACGTTCAGTCAAGATTTTCATGAGGTAGTCTGTGAGGTCACGACCAGCCAAGTCCAAACGGAGGATGGCATGAGGCAGAGCATAACCTTCATAGATTGGGACAGTGTGGGATACACCATCACCGGAATCGAGTACAATACCGGTGGTACGACCAGAAGCGTACAGAGAGAGCACAGCTTGGATAGCGACGTACATGGCAGGCGTGTTGAAAGTTTCGAACATAATTTGTGTCATCTTTTCACGGTTAGCCTTGGGGTTAAGAGGAGCCTCGGTAAGTAGGACTGGATGTTCTTCGGGAGCTACACGGAGTTCATTGTAGAAAGTGTGATGCCAGATTTTTTCCATATCGTCCCAGTTTGTGACGATGCCATGTTCAATTGGATATTTCAAAGTTAGGATACCTCTCTTGCTTTGGGCTTCATCTCCTACATAAGAATCTTTTTGACCCATACCAACCATGACACCCTGATGACGTGGGCGGCCAACGATTGATGGGAATACTGCACGGGGAGCGTCATCCCCGGCAAATCCGGCCTTGCACATACCGGATCCATTGTCAACAACCAATGCAGCAACTTCTTCGTCACACATTTTGAATTAGTACTGCAAAAAAAAATTCAACATTAGTAAAATTCTAAAATACAAAAACGACTAAGCAAACTTTGGGTAGGAATTCACTTTTAATTATGATGATATATTTCAAGCAACAAAAAACCAAACAATAGAAACCCGTTAAAACTAAAACTTGTAACATGAATAATATAAAAACTTGAATACTGGCTTCTTGTTCATGAATAGAACAACAGTTAGGATTGTTGTACGAGAACGTTTATGAATGGGCGGAGACTCCACCCTAAAATACAATTATAGGAATGAAAGTCCAAATTTGGCCATCTTCGATGTTACTTTTAAACAATCTTTAATAAAGCTATAAACAATTTAAATAAAATGCCAAGTTACGACGAATTTTGTTTCGTAATAACTAAAAAAAGTTGTAAAATCACGTCGATTAACGAAATCCGTTAAAACACTTAACAAGTGGTATTAATCCAAAAATAAGTAATCCAAATTGGTAAAACACTACACGAAACCACACCCTCTACGTAAAAACATTTAAAACCACCGAATGCCACAAACACTTAAAACACGAAATTCGATAGAATGTTGAACTTACTTTTATATAAAAACTACAAGTTAATATGTACAAATTCTAGTAGCACAGCTAAAACTGGCTGTACTGAATATCACAGAAGACGGGAATGTCTGAAATTCATAGGCGGTGTATGGTATATATAACCCCTCCATACTTTGACAACACAGCGCAGTATCAGCCGTTGAGAACCAATCGCGAGCAACATTACCATATATGGTATTGCAATGCAGCGTATTTCCCCTTGCCCCGTAAAACATCCTTATGACATACTTATCGTCATCGAAACCAAGAACCGACGTATGTTCAAGGAAATGTATATGAATCTAACGAGAAAGTCCGAAACGGGGATGAGCAATCTAGGGCACCGGCCGGCGAATGCATTTAATGATAGCAATGGTCTAAATAAAAGGACGTTTACTTATTTAGGATATAAAAACATTCAATGTTACTTATTTCTTCCATTTGTGGAACTACCACTGCTATAATCGTTCGTAGCTTCGGTTTGGCACGTGTATTGGGCGAGGTTATTTATAACATGCACGGCGTTCAATGGCGAGGTCAGTTATTCTTAAACAACCACCTGCCTTTTCATCCAACAACCTGTGAATTTTGTTTACAACTCAAAAGCCGGTTAAAATTTGGGAGTCGAGGCGTTACGCCCTATTTTCCCGGGACAGTAACGGTTTACCGGTTAAGAATTACACAACCGCTTATCAAAAAAACTACACAATTACGAGCAATTCAAGATAATTTAGGGTATTTACGACAATGCAATAAGTTGATAAGAAATTAGCAATAATCTTACCGTTTAAACAAGACACGTCACAAAACAACAGTGAACACCCAGCGAGTAACGACTGAACGAGCCGGTTACAACGCAACTTCAAGGAAGTGGCGCTACAAAATGGACTAGCCCAGGTGTAGCAGGAAAATTATTCAAATTTTATTTTAGAAATTACAACAAGATGAGCCGTAAATTCAAAAGCTTATTTTCTTTGACAGATGCAAGATAACATTAAATGTCATAGATGCTCATTTATTTACAAACAATTTAAATAACGAAAGTGAATCAGTACTGGCCTCCCCTACGATACCGGAAAATAGACTCTACCGCCCCTCCATTCTTACATACAAACCTTACCATATATGGGCATAAAACGAATAGCGACTCGTCATTGGCCGATTCACCAGCGATTTTGGCCTAACCTAACTTGAAGGATCGCGGGCAAGACACGACGGTTACGGGGCTCATGTCGTTACCGGCCGGCATGGCTTATTCCGATTCATCTCGGGGTCTCGGCCTCGTTCCTCGACCTTGAAACTTATGTCACAGGAGGCCTCCGTGTACGTTACATTCCTTGAATAATGTCGAGATTTATTGAAATCATCAGCCGCTGCATTTACTGATTCATAAGTTAAACACACGTTTTGCATTATTCAAAGTCCAATACACCGTGTACCTAACGTTGCCTTACTTGATCAACAAGTTGTTCGGCACAGGTATAACGAACTAACATCTGGCAAGTGTGACTTACCACTTGACAAACAGTAAGAACTGTTAAAGTAGCATTTTAACAGAAAAAAATATTGAAAGATACCCTGCATGAAATCCAAGCAATTTCAAAATTTTAGAAATAACCCCCAGTATTAAGCACAATAAAAAAAAGTGCAGTGACGATTCACAAAACTAACTTTCTTGATTCAATTAAGTTGCATTTTGCGAATTTAGTACAGGAAACGTGATGCATGGGAAATGTTTCGAGGTACAAGTTCATGTTAGTTGGTTTGTTTTTCATCTTTAAAAGTCGTTTCAAGAAAATTTCTCGTTGCAAATCAAGTAGGCCTCGACAATCAAAAACGAACTTTTCGCTTAGTATTTGCCTTTATGTGCAAGATAACGATAGCAGCTTAAATTCAGTTTAAAAAGTTATATAAGTTTATTGCTCAATTTTAAAATAATTTTTAAAAAACAGGGCTTATTCAAAGTAGTATTGGACAATCGATTTCTTTTCTTCGTAACAATTTCGTTAACAATAGAAAAACTACGTTAATTTTGTGTAGACGTACGTTTTATTGTGGCCAAAGCATTTCCAAGTCGGGGACTAAAACAAAAAATATTTCATTTTCTTTCTTTACGTTCCCTCCCATAAATTTCGTTTTAGTTTTCATGAACCGAAATTTAATAACGGTTAAAACCGGTTTAACCGTTGTTTTTTTTTTTAGTCACCAAGTCGAGGACCCATTTTTTTTAGTCACCACTCTCTTTTTACGGAGCAGGGAACTTTCTGAAGAAAGATCACCAATTGTCAAAATGACAGTGTTGCCAACCCTATTAATTCATTCAATCAATTGATTTAAATCACGATTTAAAGCGGCTGATTTTTTAAATTTAAAATCATGATTTAAATCAAACAATTTTTTTTCACGATTCAACGTCACACATCACATACAAATTAAATGCAAGTTTTACTTCCACCCGCTGAAACAACCGCCGGAAATATTGCCTATTGACTTCTTATAAGTCAGGGAGAAATAAAGTTTCTACAAGAATTTTCTTGTTAGAGACGCCTTCCGGTAGATTTGCTTAGTAAATTTTCACAATAAATTTTAGTTTTAGGGTCAAAAGATCTACAGCCTCATTCCAAAAGTGTGCAACAATGGAAAAGTTTTTTATTATCGATTTCTCAGAAAATGTTATTCCAAAAGTTGGTGCATGACCTAAAACTAATTTTAAGATGGAAAAAAATTCATATGACATTAAATTTTAAGTATTTTAAAAATATTCGCAAAAGTAAAGTGCCCTTATTTTAAAAACTTACTAAATTTTATGAAAAGAAATTTTTTAGAAATGAAAAATATGACAATACGAAATTTGACGTTATAATTTCATTTTCTAATTTTATAGTAGTGTCAACATTCAAAAAATGTTCAACTAATAGATAACTTTTTTATTATCGATGAAACGGAAAATTTAATTTTTGGGAAAAGTTGTATGGTCTAAAACTTATTTCAGGTTTAAAATTGCTTGATAATAGTTCATTCAACACTAGCTTTTAGCGATTTTAGAACAATTCGCAAGATTAAAGTGCTCTTATTTAAGGAGTTAAAAAAAAATCAAGGAAAACCCAAAATTTATTCAATATTATTTTTAAATTGTAAACAATTTTTTTAAACTTCTTAAAATTTTTTAAATTAAGGAATACACTTTTCAAATATTTCTAAAATCGTTAAAATGTAGTGTTATATGAATTTATATTGAACTTTTTTTAAACTTAAAATTAGGTTTAGATCAGGAACCAACTTTTCTCAAAAATAAAATTATTTGAGAAACCAGTAATAAAAAGTATTTTTATTTTTACATTTTGATGTTAAAATTACTATAGAAATAAAAATTGAAATTTTAACGACAAATTTCATCTTTGGTCGTATTTTTGAAATCTAAACAATCTTTCTCTATGAAGTTTTTTTTTGTAACTCTTATAAGGCTCTTGGAATATTTCTGAAATCGCTAAAATCTAGTATCGTATGAATTTTTATGAAGTTTTTTCCATCTTAAAATTAATTTTAGGCCATCCACCAACTTTTATCAAGAACACGGTTTCTAAGAATTTTTTAATAAAAAAACTTTTTCATTTGTTGATATACATATTTGAATAGCGCTTTATAGAAGATACAAAGTAAGGTGGATAATGAATAAATTAGCTAAAAAAAGGAAAAATAGGCAAGCAAAAAATCAAACATTCGTGATTTTTTTCAATTAAATCAATGATTTTTGATTTTTTTAATAAAATTCAAATTCTGCCCAACCCTTCTATTATTACGATTAAACCCAAATTATTCGAATATTCGATTATTTTATTTTTTAACGTAAAACATTAGTTTGCTCTCATTAAAATTATATTAATTGTAGCTTTACAGAATACCCGTGTGTTTAAAAATACATCCAAATAAAAGACTTAATTAAGTGTAAAAGATATTCCCCAAAGTTAGGTTTTGTGAATCAGTTGCATTTTGCAAAGCATAACTGTATTTCATAAAGAACACCTTGGCAGCAGTTTATTAATTTAAAAATGTTTGCATGTTAACGATTGGGTCCAGTTATAGAAACTGTTGTTCAAATACATGTGTCCAGTGATAATCTTTTAATTCTAATTAAACATATGAAACACCAAAATAAGCTTGCGTTCCAACAAAAGATTTATTACCTTATTAATAAAATACAAACAGGCGGTGTACCCACACTATTGACTGTATAATAAAAATTAAAGACTACAGGAAAATAAGAGAGTTAATTAAAACAGGTTTTAATCTTTAATTGTACGTAGTTACTAATTGCTTCTATACATTTTACATTACATCTTATTTTAAAGCTGTTGAATAATTTAATTGTTTGTCAATTGTGAATTACACAATTTGAGGTGTTGATATCTTGGAAAAAGTTTTTTTTTAGCAAGTACACCGTAGAGAAAGCTATGTACTATCTGGAAAAAGCATCTATGTAAATACATTGCGAATTTCTTCTTCAGAATTTTCGGTTGAAAGTTCTGCAAAGTAAATTATATTAAAAACTCAATTAATTGGCGCCAGTTCAAACTTTTTAGGTGTTTTGATTGCTTTAAGCTATCGATTTGAGCATTACCCCAGACGGCCAAGTAAACACGAAAACAAATATATTCAACCTTTTCTCGAACAAATTATGGATGAAGAAAATAAGAAAGTACTTGAAAACACTCTTAAATATAATTGAAAATTCTTAAATTTTTTGCTTGAATTTGAATGGTATTCATTTATTCGATTATAAGCTTTAGTCCTCAGTCCTTTTGCATTTATTATCTGTCTCTCTTTTTAGTAATACGTTAGATTATATTTGTTTGTTTTTTAAAGAAATTTATAAAAATTAGAACCACAATTATGCACATTACTAGTTAAAACTAAAATAATTTTTTTGTGTTCTAAACATTTACATTATCCTACAACAATTTCGATTAAGTGTATCTAAAATTAATCCTGATTTTATAGCAATTAATCGATGTTTTCCTTTAAAAAAACCTACGTCCAGCTAGGTACGATCGAAAAAGTACAATAGATAAGTATTTTAAATCTTAATTATACAGGGTGTCCCCATTATACACGGCAAAAAAGTATGTGCATATTACTGAGTGAAAATGATGACCATTTGTCAAATATTTTGTTATCCGAAAATGCTTCCTTTCAAAGTTAGAGACCTCTAAAGTTGCAAGAAAAAAAATTCAAAAAATCGATTACGTCCTAGCCGTTTAAGCTAGAGCTATCAAACTTGGCCGAAATGTTTGGGTGTTTCCCATTGACTTTGTGAGATAATTAGAAAGAAAACACGTAATTGGAAGTATGATTTATAGTCAGGTCATCAGCTTACCATCTTCAGAATTTTTTTCTCTGGAATAAAATTGAAAATGTCATTCGTCCATAAGAAAGTACGACTTAAGAGGAAAACATTCGTCCCTCTTTGTTTTTTGCTGTAAACGTAGCCGTTTTCGAGAAAATTAGCGCTAAAGATGCATCGACAAACTCTGTTTATACACCTCAAATATTTTTTTTTACTAAACTCAGTTGGCTAATGTCATGCTTGACTTAAGGCTTGATCCTAGAGGGTCCCATAAGGCTCTGATATATTGATATTTTCGATATTACTCAACATTTTCTAGATATTATGAGGGCGAGGTTTTTTTTTAGCTCATCAGTTTTTTAGTAACGTTTTTTTTTGCTCACCACTTTGCACCGGGGGCCCATTCTACCTTACGGCCTAGGGCCCACAGTAACTTTAATCCGGCACTGCGTTAACTAGCATGTATATCACGCGTCACCCCTACCCCATGTCTACTTGCCACTTCGTATATAGTTTGAAAGCGCTGTGGGGCTGCGCGAAAAGCAGCTTACGCCTTAATTTTATGATACAGCTATTTTTATAAAATCTATCGAGTGTTGCTGCAGTAAAAATGACAAAATATTGTTTTTTACTTAAAATGTAAACAAGTTTAGAGAATATGCACAATTTCATTTAAATATGGAAGGGCTGCAACCCTGCAGCTCCTATGGACGAGCCGCCCCTGCTCTTGAAACAAACTAACATCACTTTTTATCAGCGTATAATTTTTTTTACAATACGTCTTTTTTTGTAAAAAAAAAGATTCAAAACTTCGGCATTTTTTTTTTTCGACATCAGCATCTTAAGTTGCTCTATGAAATAATAACTTTTGTTTTATTTAACTGCTCCTGGATTTTGTGACGGTGATACTCGAATATCTGACACACGTTTTATTAAAAATAATCACAAATAATACTTAAATAAAATATTAGGTTTCGTTATACAGACGTTATAAACCGCAATACATGCTTGTAAGCAAAAGTGAATACAGTTAAGAGACAGTGTCGATACGATAAGTAAGACAGGAAGTACACTCAGCGGATACTATGTTTATCTTTATATTGCTTCTTTTAGCATAACATAGGTAAAAAGTAAATTTTCAAATTAAATGAATACCAATGTATCAAGCATAATTTTACATAAACACACGAACTACTTTCGAAAAAAATTGTGTGAGTTTTTCAGTGAAACTACACAGACATTTTATCGCAAATGTCGTTCGTCGAAACTGATTAACTCTAGTTATAACGCAATGTTATTGCTATTAATACGTTATTTTATCCTTCATGTACAATTCTAAATATTTTTGCACATTAAAAAGTAGGAAAACATATTGATTTTGAAATATCAACATTTTTAATTAAAATATTTAGAGATTGCTTAAAACTAGGGTTGAGCAGATTTAAATCATGATTTAAATCAAGTGATTTAAAAAAAAAAACATTTTCCAGTTGCCTAGGTGAAACGGTCTCATTTTTTGTTTTACTGCTTTAATTACCCCATCTATAACTACTGAGAATAATATGGGCTGAGCAAAATTATAGTTTTTAAAAATTCTTCGCGTCATTTCTAAGTCAATAAAAATTTTTTTTAAATTTTTTTAAATTTTTATTATTATAATTTCGTGATTAATACTGGTCCGGCTGGGCCAACCATTAATTTTTCTATATAATAAAATGGAAATGTAATAAAATGAAATTGATGAGGATGAAATGATTACTTAATACTAGAGTTCACCCATCGGTGTCCTGAAGATGGCCGACGCACTCTGATTCACTAATAAACTAATCCTACACTAAACAAGTATTATAAAAAGAATGATCAAAATAACTATACCTATTATTTACGATAAGGTTGCAATATCTATTTTATTTTTCAGAAAAAATCCAGAAACTATTCTTATACAACTTCATAGAGCAAATTGATTTTTAAAATTAAATTGTTCATTGAAAATGAGTAGCCTCTTTAAATTTTAACTGCAAATGTTAGCTATACGGAAGTTATTCCACAAAAAAAGAAGCATTAGGTAATTATTTTTTCATTAACGCTATGAACAGATTTTTATGTATTTATATATTTATAAGAATGTGTACAGAAAACAATAAGATTTTGTTTTATTTGCATGGTTTTCAATATTTTCTACTATTATTTACATTATTCAAAAGTTATCTTGAGGAAACTATAAATTCCCTAGCCAGGCAGGAAAACGATATAGAATCTAATCATTTACCCAAACCAGTTATTCATCATGTTTAGCAGCCAAATATAGATTTTCTTGAATGTATATTTTAAGTTGAGGTTTAATGACATTATTAACAGTTAGTGTTGATACATACAAAATTAATTAAATAATCCTCAAACATATTTAAGATTACTGAATCATAATACGAAGAAATTTAATTTGCAACAATAAATCACTGTTCTAATAAAAGTTTTGATAATAGTTGCCATGAACCTGATTGTTGTTATGACGGTGCTGTTGGTAGATTCATAATATTTGGACTGATAACTTCGAAACAGCATATCAAAAACATAACAAAAATAAAATTAATATTTCTAGCTTTGCTCCCCCAAAATTTGTTAAAAATGGACGAATTTCAAAATTTTGATATCTCGAAAAATGCAATTGTTAATTACTCGGTTATACTTGATGGTAATAAAATATTTTTGGGGAAGAAGTTGTAGATGTTTTTACGCACTATAAAATGAAAACATTCATTTGGTTCAATATTGTTTAAATTTTTAGATAAACTACAAACAGGCATTTTTTTAATAAAATAAATAAAATAAAAAAGCATTTTTTCCCCTCTTTTCAATAATATAAGGTTTAATATATTTATTTTGATTTTAGGTTCAAAACAAATAAAATTCATCAAAAAGTCCCTACAAAGCTAAAGAGTGCCATGAAACAAAACACAATTTATTGGATCGAAACAAAAACCAAGTTTAGCAAAATTAATAGCTCTTAAATTTCTTGCGAATCGTCAATTATTCATACATAGGTACCGATAAAATTAACAATCAATTTTTTGTTTCTGGTTTCTCAACTAATAAAAATACCGTGCTAAATCGAGATGCTTTCCTTTTTATGCATAAGTCCAAAATTTACGAAACGAAACGGAAGATTTAAAGAACTGTAACATCGTAATGTTAAACATTGAATTTGTCTACTCCAATTTATTCGCTGTTAATATGTCAATTAGTGTAGGCCTCGGTCCGTTAAACATATGGTTCAATTAATTTGTTATTCTAGTTTTTGTACGCGCTGTATGCAAAGTATAACGAAGTTCTGAGTCACAAAATAATATTAAAATGGATTTTACATTTAAAATTAAGCAGTTGCTTTTAAAAATCACCTGCATATATAATTTAATTTAAAATTGTGCCGTTTAATTATGCACATCGAAGTAGGCATTGCATGCTTTAAGTTTAGAATAATATTTTTGATAAAATATTATTATTATTATTGTACTAGTTTTGGTATGAGTTCTTCGTGTTAAGAAGCTACTGACTTATGTAAATTTTGAAGAGGTGCAATTAAAAATGTATTAGTGTGGTACATTTTAAGCTTTATATTTATTGATTTTTGTGTTGATTAGTGTGATTTATTTTAGTTTTTCATGTCAATATAGACGCCCTAGGAGTCGATGGAATTTTCGAAGGAGTCGATGGAATTTTCGAAGGAGTCTATGGAACTCGAAAAGGAGTCGATGGACTTATTGTACTGTTTTTGAACAATACATAATTTTCAAATAACAAGAATAATAACAATTATGTGAAACTGGTTAATTAATTTTTCTAACTTCATAGTTAGCGAAACGAAGGAAATCTTTAGCCAAAGGAGTCGGTTAAAAAAATATTGTTTTATAGGGGGTTAATGTAAGAATATAAGGTTGGAAACCTCTGAATTAGATAAATGTTTAAGATAATATGATTATACTGTCAAATTATGTTAGCAATGAAAATAAAAGTGATGCCTTGTTGTAATCCAAATATTTTTGTTTATGTGTCATTATTAATGCTTTAGCAAAATAATACTTTTTTGTTTGTTACATTTAACTAATCTAGTCGTAACGACTATAGTTTTCATTGTACCTTATCAATCTAAATATTATTAGCTAAGAAGTCCCATAAGTCCTTGCTTAGACTCTATAATACATAACACTTTTTCACGTTTTGTTATCAATGCGCTTCACTTAGCTCTGCTTTTACACGTTCACCCTACACAACTCGAAGGGTTTGGTTCTTACTGCATTCACGTCCAGAAGTTGGTGTACCACTCTGCTGCTATGGGTAAGTAGCCTTGTTTGATGATTCCTTGCTAGCCTCTTGATTTCCTCCTTAACAGTGGGAATATTCAAGTCTCTATGAAGGTTATCATTCCTCACGTACCATGGTGCTCCCACAATATCTCGAAGAACTTTATTTTGAAAAGTTTGAATTTCTTTTATGCTGGTTTTACTTGCGCAACCCTAAAGCTGAGCCCCATAGGTCCAAACAGGCTTCAGTATCCGATTATACAGTAGGTAGTAATTTGTTTTGTGTGGACATCTGAGATTTTCTTTCCAGCATCCACTACATGTTTTTATACCTAATGTTGAGATATTTCCTTTTCTTTTTTATATGTTCTTTCCACTTCAGTTTTGCGTCAAGATTCATACTTAAGTACTTGGCAGTGTTGCTATAGGGAATAGCCTTATTGTATATTTTGATTGACACATACTTGTTATGTCTTGTTTTGTTGGTGAAGTTGATATGTATTGACTTAGTTTCATTTATTTGAATTCTCCACTTTTTAGTCAAGGAATTAGGTGCATTGCTTGCTCTTTGCAGTTCATAACTAGGCTGCTTCTTCATTGTTTGTGCCAGTTGCTTGTAGAGCTGTATTATTAGCTAAAGTTGCTAATGTTACTCCCCTAGTCTTCGGAATAAAGGACTGGGCCTAACACTCCTCCCTGTGGCACACCGGCTCTGATCTGTTTAAACAATGCTTTATTCCGAATAATCTGCGCGTTATATAAGACTGTAATATCTGTACATACTAGTCTGGAAATATTTTTCTAATCTTGTGCATAAGCCCCGCTTGCCACACCTTGTCGAAAGCTTTAACGACATCTGAAAATATTGCAACCATATATTTTTTTCTCATACACTTTTTCGATTACATCCGTGATTCTATTATATACTATACTAAATAATGTCACTTTTTGCTAATATTAGTGATAGAAACGATTTAAATCTATCATTTTTATAACAATAAAAGCATATAAATTACTAAAGATACACACAAGTTTAGTAAAATTGTTCATTTTAGTTATGTTTTGTTTATTATAACTTGGTGGAAAGCATAAAAAATATTATTTTTAAATTTTTTCCTCTTATTGTTCAAATTGCACTTAAGTTGTGGTTATAATTTGTAATTAAAATATTTAGTGTTATCTTTTAATGCAAAAAATCTAATATGATGCCCCTTAGAAATAAAAAAGCTGATGAAGGTTCAAAATAGACAAAATGTTTGATACATTGTCTGAGACAAATTATTGATTTAAGTATTTTAAGTTCTTTATCTCTAATAATTAAAAACATTTTTTTCAAAGCTTATTTAGAGTCTTCAAGAAAAGATTCGAAATTGATTGTTAAATTTGTTTAGTTTGAGATATGTTTTTTATAATTCTTTGATTTTAATTAACAAAATATATTGTTTTTAAATAGTTTGAAGAGAGATTTAAAAGGAAATTCTTGCAATTTTGTTTACTCAAAAGTAATTTGAAAGAATGAGTTACTCTATAAAGATAATTACATTTCACATTTCAATGTAAATAAGTAATAAGTAAATAAAACATTATTAGGCAATAAAATTTACGATTTCAGAAGTTTTTAAATGAAGAGTTAATTATCGTTATCGATAATATCAAACCCAGACACTTATTAACTTTTTGCGTAACACTTTCATAAATAATTATTTTCTGTTCCAGTATTATTATTTTCCAGTATTATTTAGTTTGGTAATCACACAAATACCTTGAAAATTGTTGAGTGTGTGCTTCTAAATGATTTGATAATACATTTCTTAGATTATAGATTACAAACAATGGTCTTAAGTCGTTATGAAATAAATTTATCAAGAGGTTTCTTATCAGTTTATTAAGATATCCACGTGGTATTAAAATTATGGTTGCTGACGAAATATGTACTTTATTGGGATTGTACTAGGAAAACGTTAATATAATAATGTTTTCCTATGCTGGATTCCATGCGGAATTTTCTTATCTATTGCTATGATTGTGTATTTAAAAATGTTACTTTATGTATTTAATTTCAACAAAATATTAAATTTCAAATTAACTGTTTGTCTCTTACGTTAGGTACGTGTTTTTTGTTTTATGTATTTTCTTGTTTAAGCAAGTTGCAAGAACTCAATGGAAAGACAAAATTATTAAGCCAACATTTAAATTTTAAAATATGACAAATGTTGAAATAAACTTCGATAATCTGAAAATCGGACGAAATAGAAAAATGCTGTGGAAATCGTCTGGCACAAAACTAAAATTTATTTAAAGGCTGTGTATATCCAAATTATTTAAAGTGCAAAGATATTTCGAGGATAGTATAATTTAAGGCGATTACCTACCTTAAGAATTTTGGTGGCAGAGCATGTCAAAAAAAAATTCACCTATTTGAGGTTACCAACGAATTAATCAGACTTTACAGATATTTTTGTTAATTTTTTTTATCGAAAAATTGTACTATGGATTATTGATTAAAACTTTCTTATCACCTGCAATCTAGTTTCAATTATATTATTAACTTTTAGACTTAATACAAAATTACATGCACTTACACGACTCTGATAAAAACTGAGCCTTTTTGATTAAACTTTAAAAAAAATTAATCTCGATCTAAATATACTTAAACACTTTAAACAAAATAACATCGTTGTTTTATGCTACTCACGAAAATTTAAGTTGTTTTACCATTTTTATTAAACTAACAATTGCAAACAAAATAATAGAGATTGTATATAAATAGTTACGTATACAGGATGATCCACATAGGACTACTATTGGGATCTTGTAAACGGTAAGAGCTACAAAGAAGTTAAAATTTCTGAGACCTAATCAGTGATGCTTTAATGTTGTCAAAAAGTTCCATGGCACGCTGGATAATAAACAAGAATCAAAATGGGCTTTTTTTTTAAATCGTTATAACTCGGTTATACTTGATGGTACAAAAATATTTTTGGAAAAAACGTTGTAGATTTGTTTAAACATTTTAAAATGATAACTAACATTTGTTTAAATTTTGTTCAAATTATTAGATAAATTACGAACTTGCATTTTTTTAAATGGAAACCATAGTTGGCTCAGACCTCATGAAAAAGCTTTTTTATTCTTCTTCTTCTTTTTAATAATATAAATTTTAATGTATTCATTTTGATATTTAGGCTCAAAACCAATAAAATTCATCAAAAAGTCCCTATGAAGCTATAGAGTGCCATGAATGTAAACAATTTTGAAACAAACGAATATTATCATTTTACAGCGCGTTAAAATACTTTTTCCCCAAAAATATTTGTGTACCATTAAGTTTAACCGAGCTAATAAAGAATTTAAAAAGTGCCTATTTTGATTTCAGTTTATTATATAGCGTGCCTTGGAACTTTTTTTAAACATTAAAGCATCACTGAATTGGTCTCAGAAAGGGGAACAATTTGTCTAATTTAAACTTCTTTGTAACTCTTACCGTTTACGAGGTCCCAATAGTGGCCCTACTATGTGGACATCCTGTATATTCAGTTAAAAAAAACCATAGCCGGTGAAATTTAAAACGGTTATTGTTTTCACTTTATAGAAGAAAAATTACGGTTTATATAATTGTTATGGTTGTCTTTGTATTTAGATTAATTTTGGTACCTAGTAAAGTGTTTATATTTTATTACTTTTCAATATTATTGCTATGATCCTGCAAAATTACCTTAAACCAATTTCAAGCGTTTTTAAAATTTCATTTTAATCAACTGTATCTATTTAGCAAGGTCATTGAATGTATATATCGTATGTAAATATTTACTTATCAGAAAAATAAATATTCATTGCACACACGTATTTGAACTTAAATAGTTTCTTCCATTTTCTCTTATTCTATTTGGCTTGTTATTAAACACAACTGTCACTTAATTTTTTTCTTATTTTGCGAAAGTTATTTCGCTAGTATTCGTTGCTTTATCATAGGCAACTTTTACGAAAAGGAAAATAACAGAAAAATGTATATGAGTTGTGTGTAGTGCTCTTATGCCATTCTATAATATCTGTATTGTTTGGTTCTTGTAAAAACTGTTAGTTTCTGACTGTATTTGAAGAACTAACAAAAATATGTTAATTTACATTATATCAGCGATTGATTAAAATTTGTTCAACAAATATGTATGGGATAGGTATCATATTAGTTTATATTATCCATTTAAGCTTAATTTTGTTTGTAGTAGTATTTAAAATTCTTTCCCTCATTGTATCAGGCCATATCTCGTCGCGTGTGGTAACTTATCATCATTCTGTTGTGGTTATTGTGGGCAAAAAAGTTTTTCCTCAAATTACTTCGTTTCTGTTTAAATCCTTCAAAATTTAAGTGGTTTACTGCTAATTTAATAACAAGTTTACCTTTTCAAAGAGTCTATAAAACAGTGTAGTTACGTAATTACATCCAATTGCACCTGATAACATTTCTTGAACGTGGCCATATACAGGGTGTCCAAGAAATCATTACCACTTCGATTACCTCGTTTGTTTAAAGAAATTACTGTAAGAAATTTATATATTTACAAAAAATCTACATACAAAATTTAAAATGTTGATGTATATCGTCACCCCAGTATTGGTTTGTTCAATATCCACTTTTTGGGGATATTGAACTATATACGTCAAAATTTAAGTTAAAATTAGCTTGTTCAATAAACCGCAAGAAAACAAAGATATCAGAATTAAATAAAAAGTTTTCAGTATGTTTTTTGTGCAACATCCAGTAAAATTATAAAAATTATGTGTTGCAGTGTTCAATATCCGGATATTGAACACTGCAACACAAATTTAATAAAACTGCTGCCACGAGTAAATTTTATTTTGTTCAATATCCATATGAACCAATCAGATATAGGTTTTATGTCAAGTGATTAAGAGTCCGTTTTTCACGCTTACTTTTGTTAGGTTAGTGATCGCGCGGGATACTTTAATGTTGTGACAGTAGCTCAAACATCTTATAGATTTTGACAGAGTACTGCAACCCCTTCGGTGTTTTAATTTGTGCAAAATGAGTGAGACTGAAGAAAACTATTTCAGTTCGTCGGTGCCTAAAATTAAGGACAATAATTTAATGTAAAATGTATTTTATTCAAAACACGGAGAGCAATATTGAACATATAGAGCAAAAGTTTTCCGAGCCAGGCCATGGTAACCTGCAAGATGTTGATGCTGCCCATTCAGTAATAGAAAAGAGTATAAAGAATATTAATATTTATAGTCCTCTAGGACTTGTAAGAATGATACTAAACATTCGTTCAAAGAATAAGTTTAAAGTATTGCAAATGAAAAAAGAGGATTTTTTGAATTACAAGTCAATAAGTTCACAATTCCAATTTAATCTCATTCCATACAGTAAAATCAAACACATAATGTATGATACATCAATGAGAGTAAAATTAAAAAACAGATTTACTCAAAATGTTACAGATGAAGTAACAATATGCAGACAAAGAACTCCGCGTTCTGCGAAACGAAGAAAAACCAAAACAAAAGACTATAATTTGGAGCAGAATAAAATACTAAATCAAGTGCCTATGCTGAAAGAAGAGAGAACTATTTCGGCAAAAAAACATAAGGACCTTAGCGACATGATGAAATATATGGAAGAAGGAACCGATAAAAAATTCTACGACACTATAATAAGAAATTTGAAAATTAAGAACTAGATTAAGTAGAACATGATATACACATTATTTTTTTGTTATCTTGTTTTATATATAAAAAAATATTTTGTTTTGCCATTATTATTAATAAAGTTTTAATATCGATTAATATTTTCATTTATTTCGAGTGATCGTTATAATTGGAGTGTTCTATATCCTGCCGTTTTGTTCAATATCCGCTTCACTGAGCAAAGTCAAATTTTAAACACCGATTTTGTTCAATATCCAGACTAAAAATATTTAATATCTTGCTCTGAATGCGTTAATATAGAAAATAAAGTTAACGAAAATGACCAAAATATATCATGTATATATATAAACTCGCTGTGTACATGTGTCATACAAAAATTACAATATTGTTGACATGTTTTGTTTCATTGGCCTCTCCTGAAATATTGCAAAAGTGGATATTGAACAAACCAATATTAAGGTGACGATATATATATACAGGGTGGCCCACATAGAAGGGCCACTAGTGGGATCTCGTAAACAGTAAGAGCTACAAAGAAGTTTAAATTAGACAAATTTTTCCCCTTTCTAAGACCTATTCAGTATTGCTTTGATATTTTAAAAAAGATCCATGACACGCTAGATAATAAACAACATTCAAAATTGGCATTTTTCTTAAATCGTTAATAGCTACGCTATTTTTTTTTTCGAAACAACTGTTAACAAAAGTTTTTAATAATTGTATTAATTAAAGAGATAAGCACATTTACTATCCTTGTTTGACAAAAACGTACAAGTTTTTGTTGTTGTTGTTAATTTAAATCCTAATAGAGTTTATAACAATGTAATCTGGCCTTTAAGACCAATGAGCAGTTTAAATCTTGCCTAAACTAATAAAGTTCAAACTTAGTCTAAGGTTTACCCAATAGTAGTCCTTAGTTTGCTAATATATAAGTACACTAATTATTAACGTACACACTACCGCACAGTCTCTGCTTTTAAACTTTTGCTCATACTAACTCAAAAGGCTTAACCCTTTAAGGTCTTCTTACTAATCCTGTAGTGTCCAGGAGCTGGGTCGCCTCGACGTTTACATGTTGATGGAGCATTTCTTCGTGGCTCTAGACAAACTTTTTAATGGTGTTGGTTACAGTGTCCATGTTGAGGTTGCGATATCTGTCACTATATCTGCAATACCAAGTTGTCCTTAGTGTTTCGCTCTGGAATCTCTGGATGATCTGAATGTTACTCTGTTTGGTGCATCCCCATAGCTGTATCCCATATGTCCATACAGGCTTTAAAATTAGCTTGAAAAGCAAAAGTTTATTTTGTAGGGACAGAGAGGAATTCTTTCCGATTAGCCAATACATTTTTTTTATGTTTGACATCTATTTCTTCCCTTTTTTCTTGACATGAGCCTTCCAGTGTAGCTTAGCGTCCAATGTATTTTGCTGTTGGAGTATGGAATTTGTTTATTAGTTAAGTTGATTGATACATGTTCAATTCTCTTGTTGGTAAAATTGACATGTTCTGACTTAATTTCATTTAACTTTATACTCCATGTTTTTGTCCAGTTGTTGATCTGATTGGCAGCTGCTTGTAATTTCTCGGATGATTCTATATTGTTTCTTCCTATTGCTTAAATAGCCGTGTCGTCGGCAAAGGTCGCTATAGTATTGTTGTCTAACTTTGGAATATCACAAGTATACAGTGGGTATAGGACCGGAACTAGTACGCTTCCTTGTGCAACCTCTGCTTTAATATCTTTAAGTTCTGAATAAGATTCTTCTTGCTTTACTCTGAAGTGTCTCTCTGAAAAGTAGGACTGAAGAATTTGGGGCGAAAGAATAAAATGGTAATCATCTGTTTATTATGGGCATAACTTAAAAGAAGGTACAAATAACATAATTTTCCAAAAAAGAGGTTTAAGTAATGTCGTTTAGAAATGCATGCAAAAATCGAACCCAAACTATCGTTAGGTAGGTAACTACTTTGTATAGGTACTAGCTTTTAGTTTATTTAAATAGCGGTTACCATACAAATACACAGAACGCCTTGTACTACAAAGGGCTCAAGATTTTAATGCATTACCTGTGGAAATTAAACAAACAACTTTAATACCAAATTTTAAAAACTATGTTTAAAATATGTGAAAAATAATGTTAAGATTTAATAGTTAAGAAAATATGTACAAATAAATATAAGCAGGATTAAGACATAAAATTAGCTAAAAGCTAAATAAAGATTTCTTATTATTACTATGTAGACCTAAAACTAGTGTCATAAAGCAGGTAATTAATTACTTATTACAAAACGGAAGTTATGTATATATACTACATCGATTGTTTTATTTTATTTTAATTTAATATACCAGCATAAATCATACACTAATATTTATAGAAATACAACAGCAAAGGAAGCATATGTTATTGCTTATTATTTTTATGAGTAGGCAGATTTGGTGTAATTTTTTTATCAAAATATAAATTACTGTCAACCGATATCTTCAGCAAATAACAAAACAAACGGTTCTTACTCATCGCCAACTTTACATGTTCATTAAAAAGATAAGACATTTGCGTAGTGTTATATTAATATTTGATTAACTTTAAACTGCAAATAATTGCCTAGTTATGTGAATGCTGGCAGTTAATGCGGACGGAAAATGTAAATTCAGCGGCATATTTATTAAAACCATAATGTTAATAACTCAACATATTTTACTGTTAACATTAACACGAGCAGGGTTATTGATCTCATCACTTATTTCGTCTGTGAAAAATATTTTAACTTTATGAGCATCTGTTGTCTGCGGAACTTTTTGTAGTAAACCATTTTGAGAATAAGACAGTTGTTCATTTTTTTGATTTGGCTGATCTCACTTGTTTACCGTTTGTTTAGGTTATGGGACGACTATGCGCTGAACATAAGAAGCTTAGTTAAAATAATATTTTTTCAAGTGTAAATGTTGTGGACCGCTTGTTAAAAAAAAAAGTTTAAGGAAACTCTTAAAGAATAAATCTTTTACGTTAAATGGTGTAACATTTTAATTTCCTTTTGTCTCATTGTGACTACAAATTCTATTTTATGACAATTTACATCCTATATTCAATTTTGCACTATAAAAGTGCGTTTTACTGTAAAGATATTTTTACATAGTTCACCTTAGGGTTCCTCATATTTGACATTTTTGCTTATTCCAGGATTTCGGAAAGAAATTATACAGGGTGATTGAAATTCGAGTTTAAGCATGGGAATCTCGCTTATTATCATAGTTACAATATAGGTTTAAATTTGGCAAAGTTGCTAAATTTGGTGCTCATTAATAATCCGAAGAGAAATTGGATATATCTCAAACGGTGTTCGAGAAAATTAGGAAAAACCGGAAAATACGATTTTTGAAAATAGTCTATAACTTCTTTGGAGTACAAAATATTTCAAATGTGTAAAAACATTGCTTAAGCAACATTTTAAGCCGCATATTGATAGTGATAGTAATCACTAATTTATTCTAGGTCGATTCGTTTTTGTTTTATGATGACCAACTTTAACCTAAAAATATAAAAGGAAAAAATTAAGAAAGTAAGTATTTGTAAGTTTAATTATAAATCCCTCTTCTATCTATTAAAACTTGCTTTACTGAAATAATCTTTACCTGTTTCGAGACTGGAGTCTCTTCATCAAAAGATTATTATTTATTTTAAATAATAAAAATTGACGCATTGTGGTTGGTTTTTTATTTTTCTTAGCTTTGTCTTTAAAGGACTCAAATAATTGAATGTCATAAGATGATTAGTAAATGAGAAGTATTAAAATAAAGTAATTGTATGGGAAGGAAAGCTTCTAAAAGAATAATAGATTCCACAAAAAAAAATTACTGTGAAAGGATTCTATTAACTAATTGTGATTAATACTTAACTTGAAATCATGTGTAAGTTATCAATTATGAAGTGGTTAGGTACATCAAATGTATATCGTTTTTACCTGAGAC
Source organism: Elmis aenea (assembly GCA_947652605.1). Classification (NCBI taxonomy): domain Eukaryota; kingdom Metazoa; phylum Arthropoda; class Insecta; order Coleoptera; family Elmidae; genus Elmis; species Elmis aenea. The sequence goes on along the minus strand of OX393582.1, from coordinate 10,479,009 downwards.
TTAATATACTTGTAATCTTAATAGTTATTATTGCACTGCCCAATTAATGTGGCCTATGCAATCAACGCACCCTTTATATCAAAGTAAACCCTCGGATTTAATTACAGAGCATATTCCGATTAAAAAATTTTTGACTCGTACATTATAAAAGTATACAAATAAAAAAAGGATTTTTTTCATTAATTCAATTCGTTTCTTGTTATTTAAAAATCCAATTTAATGTTGGTAATATTATGAGTTTTCTTCTTTATAATTTTACTCTGGATATAAATCATAATTCACTGTTTATTTAGCTAATATTCGTTTACGTTACGAAGTAATGAAGGACCTGGCGATCGTGTTAGTTAATCAAAGTCCAGTTAATAGACTTTTGCACGCTCAAAGGTCATGCAAACGAAATTTTGCAAATCAAACAAGTCGTTGAACGAATATTTCTCTTTTTACAAATACCAATCGAATTAGTGCTGAAATTGTGAACTGATAGGGGCTTTCTTCTCTTTGCAAAAGCGAGTTAAATTTATTGATTTGATAGATTACCTACATAAAAATTTGCATCTGCTGTCTAACTGGAGTCGTTTATGTTTAGAAATTATATTTTCAAAGATTTAACAGACATTAATATGAAGTAATATACGCAGTAAGCATAAATTTTGTTCATTGGACTTTTTAAAACACAAATTGGATGTGTTAGTAGTAGTTTTAAGGGCAGAGCTGAAATGTTTGTTACTTCAAACGTATTTTTATCGCAGAATAATGACAAATAAATCCCTTGATGTTCGACGGCTTCGATCATACAATAATTTCAAAAGTACCTACCAATGAAAACTTTATAATAAATGTTATTTTGCCCAGATTGTCTCTAAAATGGCTTGTTTTTACACCATTTTAGTAGGTTTTGTTATTTAAAAAACACTAGTAAACGACACTAGTTCTAAACTTTTATTTTATTGTGGGTGTTGGTTATGTTAATCTTGACGTTACGAGATTTTTAAATACATTACTAAGAAAAGTCGTTCTTGTAACGGATATTCAAGATTTTCTGAACGTAAGTGGTTCCTTCCTTTTTGATAACAGGGTTTTTTGGTTTGTAAAAAGTACTATTCTATTTCGCAATTATCGGTTTACTCTGGATATGTTTCTGATAACTAATTAATGTTAAAAATGGGATTTTTCGAGATAACTCCATTTCGGAAATAAATTCTCTGAGCGGAAGTGAGTAATGTACGATAACAGTTTTGTAATGTGCTTACGATAGTTTGGATTTTCCCCCGTATTATGTTCAGGAATAAAATACAGTTTTTCTCTTCAATTAGTGAATTTAAAAACTTTTTATTTACTTAAGTAATAAAGTATAAGTATTGCTTCAAATTTCTTTTACCTACTTTAGAATAGAAAATTTGCATGTTTTAAAAATTCAGCTGATAATAATTAATAAAGATGCACAAGAAATTTTGGTACGGTTTGCCTCTGGTCATCTATTTGAGATTTTATTGATTCATCATCATGTGTGGTTTGGTTCGCAATATAAGTTTATTAAAGGAATATCGTATTGATTTAACAAACTAATATAGCAGTCTATATTTCAACCTCTTGATGTTATGTCAACAATAAATTAAAGGAATTGTTAGATTTTACATCTAAATTTTATTTACATTGAAGATTATAAAAATCCACATTTTACCTCTATTAAAAAGATTAATTATTACAACGTTTTGGGCAACTTAATTGGTCCCTCAGTAGGGTAATGACACTAGTGGTGGACACTTGAGATTTCAAATTGCAAAAATAAGAATTTGCGACATTTTCTATATCATTTATTGATACCATTAGAATACTGCACATCTGTACAACATTATTTGTTCTCGTGTGATTTACTTAGAACATTTGGTTTAATCGCACAATAATAGTTGACCTCGCACCCGACTAAAAGTGTGTTTTGTAGTGATTCTTGTTAAGCCAGGTCCGTCTAGTTCTAGTTGATAGGGTTGTATTTTGTTACTAAGTTTTTACGTTTTCAACCAATCACTAATCGTAAATCTTCTAGAGACTACCACTAGGGGCATTATCACAAGGTAATAATTTTACATTCCCCTGGCAGATGTTGATCTTCCTGTCAAATTTGCGTTTTCGGCCAATAACAAACTCAGATTTCCTAGAAACGACCAATAAACATAATCATACCCTGATAATAAATATCCTTTTCGCAATTAACAGATTTTCCGGCGTTTATTGGTCGTTTCTAAGAAATCTGAGTTTGTGATTGGTCGAAAATATAAATTTGGAGAGGGAATTAAATATTTTGGTCTTGATAATTTTTTGACGAATTTCGGCGACCAGTAGCGTTACTTTAATATAGATTGAACCACACCCCTGACGCACCACTCTGACAGTACTTGTAAAATTTGACATAACATACATTAAATTTGACAGGTAGGTTAGGTGAAGGAAATTTTCCGACAAAATATAACCCGTGCATTGCAAATAATCTATAATTTTTGACAAATCTTCACTCATGCAAGTTGAATAAAAAAAAATCACTCGTACACTTCGTGCACTCGTGTTTTTTCCAGCTCAACTTGCATTCGGGCATATTTACCAAAAATTATCGATAATTTTCAATGCACTTAAAACAATTATTGGGATTAGTGGTAAATCTTTTTCAGTTATGTACTAGGTATATTTGCTAAATTTATCACAGTAGGTACTCTTAATTCTTTTTTCATAAATATAAAAGAAATTACCTACATACTGACCTCTACACCTATGGTAGATGAGGGTGAGGTTAAGTAAGTAATTACATACTGTACGTGTGTAGACAACTCCATGACTAAATAAGTTTTTTTTATAATTTAGTTTAAGATCTTGATTCTAGGTCATAACGTGCGTGTTTTTAATTACAAAAAATCTCAAATGATTTCCAAGAGAAAACCAATGATGCCATGACATGTGTTACATTGTGCGTGTCAGTCTTTACTTAACTTTAAAAAACTATTTTTCGAATAAATGTTCGACATAAAATTAATTAAAACGTCTGTTAATCGCACCGTTAATATGTAAACGATGCTTATTTTCTGCTCTAAGCAAATAAAATAATAAGCGTTCTGTAATAAATGTACAGGTAGAGTTTTTATTCTCCTATTTGCTAAATAACTTGGAGATGTCGTGCAACAAAGAATTAAATACGGATAATTAAAAATTTCATGGCATCAGGAACTGAGTAAATCTTATTGTGTGATATAATTAATTAAAAACGAACAAATTAAAACTATGTGTTTGATGCATTTCAGTGATTCATGCATGTGTTCATTTTATGCTTAATTAAATATCACTTATCCTAGCAAAATTGTGCTTTGGTTTATTTACTTCTTGTTGTACATTTACCACTTTGCTTCTTCAGCAAGAATATCTTTGTGGTATCAATAACATTATTTAGCTGTGTTTTATTTGCTAAAATATGGCTTCAATAAACAAATGTGTGTGTATTTTTTATGTATTATCTATTAGATCAACTTTTTTTCCATGTAATCTTAAAAAATGTTTCTTGTAACAATGCATTTATTTTAAATTTCCTTACTAACAACGTAACAACACAGTTGTGCAATTGTTACAGAGATTTTAGTAATACAGTGGGTTATGCCACAACCACCGACGGTTCAATGTAAATGTTACAACGAACAGTTGTAATCAATAAAATTGGAATTCTACAACGAACACAGATGCTACAACAAACCATCCAGTTATCTGCTTATTTGTGTCTTAAGAAATGGAAATAAATTTTTTTATTATTCTGCTATAACATTTTAGCCATAAGCCAAAAACTAGAGTGAGAAAGCTAAATAACTTAAGATATTCCGAATGAAATAATTTTCTATTTATAAGAGATTTGTTTGTATATTTACCAAGTAAAACTTGTTTTTTTTTTAGTTTTAGTTAATTTAATTAATTTTGTTTTACAATTACGGTTCTATTTTTAATTTCGTGTTACATTTGTCCTGCTAAAATGATTGTGTTAAATGGAAATTTTGCTCTGAACTTTAGAGCGTGGTTCTGGAACAAATTACCCCTTAATACATGTATTTGAATGTACGCTAGTACGAACCGATGCTACAAAGAATGAGGTCTTAAAATCAAAATATTTAGCATACCCAATTGCAATATAAAGACAAGAAATATTGCTACTTTCTTTGTAAAACGTTACAATATTTCTTGCCAAGAAAGAGGAAAAGTACTCTATACAGATATGGATTGCCTAAGAAGAAGTTTCAGGAGATATAGACTGGATATATCGTTCATAATGAATTGGGTATGAAAAAAGTATCGACAAAATTGATGCCCAAATTTCTAAATGCCGATCAAAAGCGAATGAGGGTGGCAGATCCATATCCATCTGCAGCCAGTTTGAAGATGGTACATCAAACTTTTAGGACCGCACCGGTACAATGGATGAACTTGGATTTAGCATTATGATCTAGAGACCAAAGAAATGACCAAAGAGTAAACATGCTGGTTCCCCTCGGTCCAAAAGATTAAGCTTGCAGAATGTTTTTGTTCGTAAAACTTATGTGACTTGATTTTACATCGTTTAATTTTATCTTCCATTCCCTGGTCCAATTGAATATCTGATTAATGGCTTGCTGAAGTTTATTTGTCGTGGCTTCTATGTCTTTATCAACTGCTAGGACCGCAAAGTCATCTGCGAAAGTGGCAATAGTAATATTTTTTAATTCTGGCAGATCAGGTGTATAGAGCAAATAGAGGATCGGTCCAAGGACGTTGCCCTGCGGTACTCCAGCTCTGATTTCCTTCATCTCCGAATTCATCTTCTTGTTTTATACTAAATAATTGATTGGAAATGTGTGATTTCAGTAATTTAGCATACTATTGTTGTGGCAGTAATTTATTTAATTTGTACACAAGCCCTTTGTGCCAGACCTGTACACAAGTCATTCATTAATAAGTAATATGCCTACTTACTTCACATGTTTTGGTTTTGCAAGTTACTATAACGCTGTTAAACAACCCATATTTGCCACCAAGAATTTTTTTAAATATACAGGGTGTGTAAAAATTGGCGGAAGCGCTACACGTGGCGATGTTCTTCGTAAAATTCTAAGTCGAAAATCTTAATACGAAAATGTTGTACCATGCTTGCTGTGTCTGCAAGAGGTACTCAAAATTTTGACATTTAGTCCTTTAATAAGCGTTACTCCTATTATTTAATACTTGCAAATGAAAAAGCTGCAATTTGGAATAAAAATAAATTTCGAATAGTATTTTTTCCTAGATATTGTGTTCTTCCTTTCAAAAATTGGTGTTGAAAATATGTAAATCACTGATTTAAATGAAAATAATACAGATGGCAACATAGTCATTAGCTGTCATCTCTGTTTTTCTCGTAATTATTTCTAGTTTGTGTTTCACGATACCAAAAAGTTTGCAGCTATGTTTACGAACTGAAGGCTTTCAGTTCGAACAAAAATTGTAAATACCTAAGTAAAAATTGCTGATAAAAAAATGTCCAAACGCAAATCAATGTATGCAATGTTGCCAATTTATTTTTCTTTAAATGGATCCTGAGGCAATAGGAAGCATGGTACAACATTTTTGTATCAAGATTTTCGACTTAGAATTTTACGAAGAACATCGTCACGTGTAGCGCTTCCGCCAATTTATACACACCCTGTATAAAATTACTAATCAAAGCATAAACAGTATTAATTCATTTTGCTCCGTGGCTTTTTAAGTTTCCAACTAATTTAATTGCTTACTTTTTAATGCAGTAGTTTTTAATACCAAATTATTCACGACTAGCTAGGATTATAAGCAATTAGCTTTAGTTTTGAGAATTGTAATGTTCATTTAACATGCAAATAAAATGCGTTTTCAACGTAAGTTTAGTAATTACTGGGTACATTTAATTATTGCACCTCCATTACAATGTAAGAAAAGCACAGTTTACTTCAAATAATTCCTTTAATTAGGTAAGCAGAAAGCAGATTAAATTATCCTAATTAATTTTTTATACCACGATCCGTAAATTACCTTTACTGATGAAGATAAACGCTTTTAGTGTTTAAAGTTCAAGTATAATAATATCCTAAATGTATTTCTCCTGTACACATATTTAGTTACTAAAGAAACTTTATAAATGGGATCAAAATAACCAATACATCTGAGATTCATAGCATAATAATAAAATTCTCTTATTTCTAGACAGCTATGGAATAACAAGTCAAGGTCATTATTTGATTACCATAGATGTTTTGACGGGACATTCTTTATATCACCTCTTGTGACTGTAGCGAATATACCATGAGGTTTAAAAACTTTAGTCTGAAATTGGTCACTAATAAATTGTGGTGAATCAGATAGTTTATATTTAACTTGTACATTTAAGAACATATGATTTTTTAAAGTTTAAAATTGATGTAATGTCAAGCAAACTTATTATTTAACTAAACCACTAATCAGTTTCATTAAAAGTAAACCATTTTGTACATTATTTATGTACAATAAGTTAGCTGTCATAAATGAAAACGCACGTGAATTTTTCAACGAATTTGGGTGTCGAAAAATGCAAATTACTATTTACTTGCCAATAAGAGACGTTTATTAGATAGTAAATATGGATTTACATATCTGGATAACACATCAACAAACCAACTATTCAATTCCAGTGACCTAAATAGACTCAAAGAAAACGAAATTGCTAAAAGCATATTTCGATAGATATAATCAATTTATAGATTAAATAAATCCGTCAAATTGACAACATTCTTGTAATATTCGATTTAAAAGCAAAATTTATTGGATTTAAAAACCACTGCTGAATGCCTTAGATGAATTTTGCAGTCCCAATCGCATATAAAAAATGTTCTTTCCGGTGAGTTTTGTAAAAAGAATGTTCGTAAAAACTAAATTTTACTTAAGTGTGTTAAAAACATACAATTTAATTTTATGGTCATTGGCTGAGCGCCTAAAATAACGTTTAAAATGATGTTGAGTCTGTAATAGATTAACTGCTAATCTAGTAATATACACGACTATGCTTTACAGGACGTGAGTTAATTTTATTTAGAAAAGAGAAATAAACACTTGATAAGTAATTAAAAGTTAAGCGTATTCAAAGGTTTAATTAAATATTGCTTGCGTGGGGTTTTTAGTTCGAATAAGCAACGCAATCAGTTTTTACCTTCTTTCTATAATGAGTAACATTAAATTAAATAGCTATGAAACACTTAAAAACACAATAATTCTTTGTAAATAAAAAGTTATTACAAAGAATTATACGATAATTTGCTTTAAGTAATCAAGGACTTAAAGTAAATATAACTTTTAAGCATGTATTACGCATGTATGTTATGCATTGAGGCTCACCATTAAGAAATTCTTACACAAATAGGAGATACCAACAAATATTTTTTAACTCTAGGGCTTTATCTTTAAACGTTTTAGAACAAAAAAGAAAATAGTTTTTAATGGTAGATTACTCAATATTTATATTATTTGTGGTGTCAAAACCAATTCACATTAAAAAGACACCCTTTTAAAAATAGAATGTAAAAAAAAAACTATAAGATAACAATATATTGTAAATTACAGTGATTTAAAAAAATTAATACAGTAGGACCAGTTGATACAACATTTTTAATAATACTTATGAGCTATAGTTGTCTATTCTTTGCAATTTAGATAAGCTGATATAACCAAGACGATAACAATTCTCCCGTCAGCTATTTTATATGAAAGGCAGCATAGCTATACAGGGTGGTTCAATTTTTTTGTAGCAGGACATTAACAGTCGATACAAAAACTTATTTTAAAGTGAATATTCCATATTAACATGGGTCCATAAACGCTTCATTTTAAAGAATTTAAAGATACGGGATGTTAAAATTTTCGAAAAAATATCGATAATTTTTAACCGTTTCTCAACCAGTAGATATACATATTTAAAACAAATTTGGTTTACAGCACCACCTTACAGGTTACCACATTCGGTGCGATTGTCAAGCCCCACAAGCAACTAGTGGCGGAGTTGTGGGGTTCAGTTTCAATAAATTTTATAAGATCAAACTCGAGCTTGTTTTTGGGTGGAATATTTTATTCTTAACAAAAAGTGTCTCTTGACTTTTCTTCGTATCTACCACAGTTTGGCGTGGAATCTTATTCATTTTAGTATTCTCGCGAACAATAACTCATAAGTTCAATCTAAAATTATTGTGATAAGCAGAAAATGTTATACCCTGATAACAATTATTGGAAACTCGAAAATACATCATATTGTTGTATTGCTTTGTACTTGGACAATTAAAACATTTTAAGCAGTTATTCTGTAACTTGCATTATCTAACACTGAACCAATCTGTAGACTACATTATTGTGTAACAGTCAACAATTGCCTCGAAGCTTACCAAAATATTGCCACTGAATTAGATAATAAGATCACGAAGTAAATTTAAGTGAGGTGAACTTTAATTCACAGATATCTTAATTTTTGTAATAAAAGAAGACGCAGGACTCACGTTCAACAATAATATCTCAGCTGTTCTGTAACAAAATTCAACAATTTTTGCATCTAATGAAGTAAAAAAAAATGCTCATGTTTTACTACAAAAGTGTTTTACAGATTTTGTCCTTCCGTTTTATGGTACAGTACAAAACACACATTGAAAAAACCTAATAATATATATTTTTGCTGATCCAAGGATATTGCAATCAAAGAACTTATTTTGCCACATAAATTACTGATTCACAGCTAAGAAATTTATATTGTTAAGATTGGACAACAAAGAACTAGGATACAGAGCGTTTATTTTTAGTCACGGCGAGTCAATTTTCAAAAGTAGTGGGGATTCCATCACGTAAATATTGGAAACGGGTAGTCCTATGATTCTTACGTAATGGACTATCATGTGACAAAAATGTATGCCATGGACCAGGTTGTCATGATCAATATGCTGAAAAACTAGATTAATTAAAAAATCGCCACTCGCTTTAAAAACAAAAAATGAAGTGTGTGTTAAATAGCAGTTTAGTTGCAAATGTGTTAAGTTTTTTAAGGATAAGGATTGACTGGCAAATATTTTAAAGTTGGAGCGTTTCCAATACTGAAATTTACTGGTCACTAATAAACAACAACGATGTATAAAAAGAAAGCAGATCTTCAACTAGATTTCGTACTTAAAAAAAAAAATAATTAACGTCTTTGAAAACCCTAAACGTCCATGAGCAGATCTTCACTTAACTAAAAGTTGCAAGCTGACTAATGTGAAGAATCTTTGTAAAGGACTTCTCATTCCCAAAGTCGTTAGATCTCTCTAATCACATGTATTTATAACACATTTTAATTCTTCTTGCACGTAGTGAAGATATGAGGTTTACTAGGCCATCCTACACATCTTATTTCATTAAAATAAAAACGAAATAAAATAATTAAATACAAAATGGAACTGTTACAAAACAGGTATTTATTTATGAGCTTTTGATACGAAAAACCCATCCTATTAGTTAATCTACTTCGAGCAATTTAAAAACAAAAGACGTTAGCAACGGTGTATCTCGTCGAGTACGTGTGTTGCATAACAAATCTGGAATCATTCAGCCTTAGCCGATTTGAAACTAGTTATACCGTTGGAATTCCTTCAGTCGATTGTCTGCCACTGTTACAATTTTAAATGCGCAAGGATTTCTCAAATAAAATCTTTGCTTTCGCTTCTTCAAGTGTTTTTTAAACATTTTTCTCCTTAGGGGATTTCGAAATTTTACAGTAAAATGCATAACGTTTGGTTCTTCTTGCAAAGGTAAAAATATTGAATAGATCATAACGTTTGATACAAACAGCACATTTTCTAAGCAAATTTCAATCACGTATTGGACATGCGATGAATCAAAAATCTCTTACATTGTTTTTTAACATCGAAAAATATCCTAAGGGGTAAGAGCCTTTAACTGTAAAGCTGTACTTATTTATTGTAATTGTAGATTGTAGGGTGGCTTTTGGGATCTTGCTATTTAATCGTTACATCTTCTTGTTCTTCCTCTGCTTCTAATATTATTTTTTATTAAAGGCTGGCTATCATTAAAGCTATTCTTAATTTATTCGCAGCAGCTCTCAAGAGATAAAGAAAGCTGCATTCAAACCATTCTCCTAAGTTCCTCAGTCAGGATATTATTCTCCTATCGACATATATTTCAAGTCTTATTTGTTCCTTCTTTCACGGTATTCAGGCTTTCGCACTTAATTTATCCCTATTATTCTGCATTGTAAGATATACCATAGGTTTAATTTTGGCAAAGCTGTAATGCAATACTATGCAAAAAAGTAGCATGATGAAAATTAATAAAAATGTCACAAAAACTTTAAAGGCATGGAAAACTGATGTACACATTAATATGAAAAGAAAAAAGCTATCATAATATTTTATTTGGGTTGGTGAAAATTGCTCCAAAGAAAATTGATCAAAAGAAAATTGCTCGAAAAATCGTTCCTCGAAAGGAAAGTTGCTCGAATAACAATTCCTTGAAAGAAAAATTGCTCGAAATAATGAAAAAATATTAAATTTATATAAATAAAAGATATACGTACTAGAAAAGTTGTTTACATTTGTTTACACTTAGAAAAACGTATTTAAATTTATTTACAAAAACATGTACCCTCAACAACAAATTGAGTAAGTGTACATAAATTTAAATAAATTTTTCCAAGTGTAAACAAATGTAAACAACTTTTCTTGTACATTTAATTACTTTGTATTTATGTATATATTTAATTTTTTTTTATTATTTTGAGCAATTTTCCTTACGAGGAATTCGAGCAATTTTCTTTCGAGAAATTGTTTTCGAGCTATTTTCTTTCGAGCAATTGTTTTCAAGCAATCTTCCTCACCTCATTTTATTTAAAATTTCATGGAAACTTAAGAAATTAATCTACAATTAACTACAACTTAAACAAACTTTTCGGTTTTGTTCAATGCACAACGTTGTTCATTTTATAATATTTTTATGACAAGTCGAATGCTTCATAAAACAAAGTTCAAGCACAAATCAAAATTCAATGTTTAAGTAATTTTTTAGTTCCATGAATAAGGTTCAGGTAAATAAAATCAATTTTTAAGTTGTTGTGGAATAAAATTTTGCAACTAAGTTTTAGCTCATAATTTACTAATAAGCAAAATTTCCACAGTAATGCTCTATTTTGAATCATTTTATGTACAAACCACTAAATATGACAGAGTAAGATACAAAGTTTTGTTTATTAGAGTCTAGAATTGTATAAAACAGGCTCTGACAAATTCGTTGTTGTTAAAAAATTAACGTCATTTGCAAGAAAAGTTGTTATTACAATACCCGATGCTAGAGATAATTACCTACAGCCGGTTTTATGGAAACTTAATTTTTTGCTTAAATTTAACATCTGCTTCGTTGATGCAAATGTTACGCTCCGGCCAAAAAACAGGCCGATAAACCGCTTTTTGGAATGTTTGGTAATGTCCCTCAGTCCAGCATGCGTGTGCATACTTCTCACCTGTAAAATAGTGCACGCGTCCTTATAATTGATTTACTCGTAATTCATATTATTTTCGTATAAAAATCATGCTGTCATAGTGAAAATTATTCGTAAAGTATTAAATGATCGGTTGGAAGTGTTTGTAAAAGTCGTGATATTCCGTAAATCGAAATAGGTATCTCATTTTATGTGAACTTGTAAATCAGCTGTAGTGAAGCTTTTCTGCGGGATCTAGCGAAAGCATCCTGATCGCAGGATAAACAACCCTGACCAGTAAATGCAGGGTAATGACTTGCATTTTTATTAATACTTTGGAAATGGTGTTGCTTTCTGATGGAGTAACCTGAATAATGTGATGAAGGTAGGTCAATTTTGAGTTAAAAACTATTTTTAAAGTTTAAAGCTGCATTTTGAAACTGATTTTACTTGATAAAACCGCTTATTTAATGTTAAAAACGTTTTACATTACGCGAAAATTAAAAACCGTCTCGTTTAAAATTGTAAATATATAATAGGCTTTTACAATTTCTTTACGAAGTATTTATTTAGGCTGATATACAGTGTGTACAAAAAGTAACGTAACGAATCAATATCTCGTCTTGTGGTTGTTTTACAAAAAAAAAATTTTGTACAAAAGTTGTTTGTGGTAATTTACTACATAACCTTAAATTATTCTTAAATGTACACAGTGTTTTGTTTTTGCGCACCGATACGTCACTATATTTTTTTTAAATGAAACACCCAGTATATTTTATAACTTTTGGATGTAAAATTGAATTCTCTTTCAAAAACATACAGGTTTTTTAAAATCTTAATTCAGTCGTTATTGAGTTGTTTAAGTTTTTATAGAAATATTGACAGAAACAGGAGTCTAAAAAATAATAATATATCACAACTTGGCTATGTCAGAATGAATTCCTTCGAAACTTTATAGGACAATAGTGTCACAATGGTTGTTGACTAGTTACAACTATTTTAAAATAATACACAAGGTGTTTCTTATGTCCGGTCCATTTAGTCAAACTTCAAAGTCAAACACGTATAAGTCAGTTTTTTTAAATGGGACACCCTATATATTCTTACAATTTCTTATTGATCTTCAAAAAGTATTAAAGGTCAATTATGTCTAAAATCAGGATTTATGGAGTTATTGCGCTTTCCTCCATAATTTACGGATACAAACACAATATTTAATAGCATTAAACTAGTAGGCTTTGAAAACATCTTGAAAATTTGTTTTACTGTTACAGGGTGTTCCATTAAAAAAAAAATGGTGACGTATCGGTGCGCAAAAACAATACGCTGTGTACAGTTGAAAATAATTTAAGGTCATGTAGTAAATTATCACAAACAACTTTAGTATAAAACTTTTTTTTGCCAAACTATTACAAGACGATATATTGATTCGTTACGTTACTTTTTATACACATTGTATAAATTTTAAATGCAGTAATCTATGGTTTTCTTTCTTAAACAATTTTAGTTAATTATTGTTTCTAAAGTCTTGTGATTAAAACGAGTTTAATGTCTTCTCTCTGTATGTTTGCAGTAAGAAACTAAATTAAAACAGTTTTTTGATTTTTAATATCCCCTCGCGCATAAACTTGCTAATTTTGTTATTATATTGAATAAAATATTATCCCTATTTCTAGTGCATAATTTTTGCAGAGCAGAATTATTTAATTTAGAACACTTTTTTATTTAAATCCTAATATTATAGTTATGTTGACATATATTGTCTATATTAGATTTTTATAAACATAAATATTGATTCAATACCATTTTTTGTTTGTTTTAAAATAGAAAGTTTCGCATACCTTAAGATGTAAGCAATTATTTTGCAACTGCTAGTTACTATTGACAGTTTTCAGTTTTAAGTAAAGCATAAGGCGGCCTCCTAAGTTTATAAAGATCTTTATTTAGTGGTATGATTTACAAGCGCTATATTTTAAAATTTGTCAACTCTTCTTAGTCACGCATAATATGACTCTCTGATGAATCATTATTTTTGTACTTAAAGTATTGGTCAAAATAAGTTTGTGCGTAGGTACAGTGGCATTTAATTTTTAAATAAGCAAAATTAAACCGGCATTAGATGTTAACACTTTTAGTTGTTTACGTTAAAATAAAGAAAATTTATCAGATACCTACCTTCTTAAAGTTTTTTTACGTTTTTAATACTGATCAATGTTTTCATCGTCTATTTTGGTAGATAAGTTCACTTCTAAATATATACAAGGTGTTCAATTATATTTTCTCTCAACTGGAATCTGTAGAGTTTTGAGTTTTGAACTAATTCAGTTTTTTTCAAATCGAACCCTTTAAAAATCTACCAGAAAAAAACGTTATATCTGATTTTCTTATTACGCTTGATTTCAGATTTTTTTTTTTTTGATAAATTTACGGAAATAAGTAATTTTAGGTTACAGAATGCGATAAATCTAAGCGTAGCTCTGTTATTTAATATCTCTTTAAATATTTTCTAGTCTATAGTATTTTTTTTTAATGTCTTATATTTGTATATTGGAATCTCGCACCCATGTATAGAATATATAATGAAAAATATCACAACACATCTTTAAGAATTAAAAATGTATAAAATTACAAAAAAATAAACGCTGACAGTCGCCTGCCTAGACGAAATTTTAAGATGAATACAAAAACCAATTCTGTCGTTCGATTTCTCATATTTAATAACACATAAGAATCCATTTTCCTAAATTTGTACAGAAAGAAAATTATTAAGGAAAATAAAAAAATGGATTTCTAACAATAAGTCAACTTTAGAAACAGTTTGGGTTATCTAAAATTTAAAAACAAAATTGAAATCGATCTAATATTCTACATACTTTCGTCTCATATACCGACATCGAAGCTATTCTAGTTTTTAAGCTTTTAAATAGTAAAAACAAACAGTGTAACGCCCTATCCAGGTAAAACCTACACATAATTATAATGATACATTATCAGTAATGTTATTTTAACATCGATTTCCTTATTATACACTTATTTGGCGAAAAAAAATTACTTCCGGTGAATCATTCTACACTTACAACTATTAAATATATTATTTTACACTTATTTTCGCATATTGAGTCCATCAAATTCTTATTACAACGACAACACACAAGTAGGCTTGCTTTTTGGAACTTGAGTCATAATTTTGAAAAAGTGGGAAAACCCAAGTAGACTACTGCAATATTGTGTTTTTACATAATTCAATCAGCAGACCTTGAATACGATGAATTATTGCTATTCTTAATAAATCACCTCAATAAAATGTTACCACGAAATGGTACCATTTTAAATTGAAACTTTTTGAGAGTTGTAACAAAAACAAACGCAATTAATTCAGTTTTTTTTAATAAAAAATTAGGTTTGGTATTACTCTGGCAAAGATCAAAAACTTCAAAGAAAATAAGTTTGAGTCGTTTTTACTAATTGAATTATTGCAACATGTAATCTTGCACAAGCCAAATTTCTAAATTTCAATTCCAATCATTTAAACAAATGCCTATTTTGTTATGTCGTTGTAATCAAATTGTGATAAAAAAAAGTCGATAATGCAAAGGTTCTAGCAGTCTAAAAGACAAAAGTTAAAATCACTTTCCTTAGGACCGGAAGTAAAAATGTATACCCCCCCAGAAAAACAAAATATGGCCTTCGTGAATCACGCAGATTTAAAAATACTGTTGAATAATTCAATCATTCAATAACTCTTCTAATACTAATATCATAAGCATTCAGAATATTAAATTTTAATTTATCTGTACTTTTAAATGACTACCTACTATGCAGGGTTGTCCTGATTTAAATCAACTGATTTTAATGACTAATTTTTTAAATTAAAATCATGATTTAAATCAAACTTTCTGATTTTTTAAATTTAAATCAATGATTTTTGATTTTTTAAATAAAAATCAAATCTTTCCCAACCACCATCTCACTTAATGAATGCAAGTGAATCAGTGATTTTTAGTAGGTATAACATTTTTATTGATTCCAACTAATATGTGTAATTTCTTGATAAATATAGTATTGGCTTATGCTAAATGTATTGTTTATATTTAATGAGTCATGTAATGTTTCAAAGTTATCGACTGTGCGTGTTTTACATAATGAGTCATTGTGTCTGCAACTACTGTTAAGAATTTAGTTATCATGGTGCATGCAGTAAGAGGCATTAAATCTTAATATGGATTTCAAACTATCTAAATGTGGTTGATATTACACTTTAAAAACAGGAATTTGTGATAGCGCACATACTGACGGGATTTTTACGCTTCCCAATACACTTTGTATCTTAAAAATTTTAATTGTACGCATTCGAAACGCATTTAAAAATATTTTTATCAATGTACTAGAAATTAAACAAGTGAATAGTATAAAAAATTAGGTCAGTCGTGATAAGGTACTTAAGAGCACCTAAATTGCAAATTGCTTTCATTGGTAGAATGTCTCGATGGCTTGTATTCCACATCTCTTTAATACACTATTTCACCAACCCTTATCATTTTTTTGAGGAGCTAACGAACAAATTTAACAAAAAATTGTAAAATTGCACATAAATAAGTTAATGTAAATTTTTAAAAACGCCGAATCTTTTTAACGAAACGTCTTAGAACAAAACCGATGCCTATTGCGGATAAGGCATTTAACGGACTACAACTTCGGTAAATATTTTGTTCAATAAAACTAAATATATCAAAGAAATGTTCAAATGTTTATAATAGTAAAAAAGGTGAAAAAAAAACGATAAAATGCAAAACAATGCAAATCCATCTTGACGCAATAAATTTAACATGTAACCACAAAATTACTTCAATAAGTGTTCAAAATGACCTCCATCATTTTCAGTTCATAATCGCACTCTCTTTAAAAGCATTTTTAAATACAAAACATTATTTCTTGGATTTTTTCTGTTCCTTATTTTCAGCTTTTCCGAAAAATCGGTTTGATTTTTTGAAAATTTCACTGGACCAAAGTTGTAGCCTATAAAATTTAGTATCCGGATTGGGCCGTCGGTTTTTTTTTGTACAACCTTTCGTTTTAAAGCTACAGCGGTTGCAAAGTCTAAGGAACAATTAATGTTTTTAAAGTTTTCACTTTTTTTTTTTGTACAAACTACCTTATAACATTTAAACCATTGCCTGTAGACAAAAAATACTTACCTATAATAATAAATTTTGTAGAAAATTTCATGCCCTATTAAAAAGCTGAAAGGTATTTTACGATAAAAATGACATTTTCGGCGTCAGTCAAATGCAGAAGTGCAAAAAAATCAAGCAAGATATCTGCTTAGCATTTGATTTTAGAAAAAAATTGTTTCTCAGAAAAAGGTTCTCTATCACCACTTAAAATATTTGCGATGATACCGGGGACACCCTGTATATACTTTTGTCTGTGCCTTATTGTTCACATTGTTGTCATTTGTTGTAGCGTTGTGTGTTTACTTGTGATTTTCTATATACTACTTTTTGGTAAGTAAGGGTTGGCCTCCTGTTAGAAAGAAATAAATAAATAAATACATATCAGACTACCTGGTTATTAAAATGTGTTTAAATTGTCAATTTTTGACATTTATGTTTGACATATTATCTTCTATGTTGTATGCATAGAACATAGTTGTGTGCTCTGACTCCGAGCAGATTTGGGTTTTATATGTATATTGTAGTAATAACATTGACTGCCGTTGGTGAACAATAGAGGAAAGTGATGCTGCATTTACATGTCGAAAACGACAAAATAACTCTGCTGAGTACCTACTCCAGAAACACTTCTTCCCAATTCATTTTTACCCTGTTGTTCGGAGTGATAAAGAAACATTTAAAAAAAAAACCTATATTATAACAACAACATACCCACCTAAGTTTAAAGAAATAACAAATGCACATAGTACTCTTAAGTGCGGACTTGATTGCTGAATTTGAACGAACTGTATAATATTTGTGCTCGTAAGAGCAATTGACTTAAAAAATCACTTGCTTTGTTTAAAGAGAAAGCAAATGGAAAGTTCAATAGCTCCTAACGCAAATTTCGCATATCTCTCAACGCCTCATTAGTCAATTACATTAAATATGTATATGGTATGTCAGAATGTAATGTAAATATCCTAGACAAAAAAATTACCAGAGCTATAAATTGCAATTTAGTCTTTTATATGCGGATACAAAATCTGTTATGTTTTGTAATATACGTTATGTGACTTATGCACAAATCTGCGTAGAATTTTGCACCGTGTCGTACTGTCGTACAAAGTCTGCATAAAATAAACTTACATTCAAATGTTTAAGAAGACCTACTTTGTTGAGATATTACATTCTTAAGTTGCTAACAAGAAACAAAATGCTTACTAATCTTAATTATTATGGTAACAACCAATAGTGACACATAAAAGGTTATATGGAACACTGCAAACAAATTTCTGTGTAGAATTATGTGCAAAATTCGTGCAGGATACTTTTCAGAAACAAAATTTCTACACTTAAAACTTCATTTTCTGCAGTAATAAATTACCAGATTAGAGAAAATTCTGGAACAACTTTTAGTGCATGAAACAATAAAAATGTGTTATTTAAATCCAGTTGTAAAACAAGACAGACAAAATAATTGATGGCGTTTATTGTACTCCTAACCGAAACGTTAATTAAAGGCAATTAAATTTAAGGAGGTTGTAATTCACAGACATCAAAACAATTCTGCGATCATTACATACAAAAACAGCTATAAATTTTGTAAATATTTTAATTGCAAATATTTCTATTTACTTTCTCATACTTTTTGTACTGAAATGAATTAAAATAACTAAACGTATTTTCTTTTGTAAAAAAAACTTTAGTTATAACTTATCTTATTAGCAAGAAGAATGCTCTTAAAAAACATACGTACCTAGTACTTATTTCCTTCATATCTAGTTTATTACTCAAAATCAGGGATGGAAAACGTAACGTAACGATACCCGATAACGTTATAATAACGATTCAACTATAATTTTTTGTACAATAACGTAACGATATTTTTATAACGTTATATAACGTTATAATAATCGATAACGTTTCGTTAAAAGTTATTTTGTATGGTTATTCTCTATAAATTAAATTTTTATATGGCGATCTTTTTATTTTCAGAAGATATAATATTTTGTTTGTATTTTAGAAATTAAAATGAAAATAAAATATCTCAACCTCAACGTAATTTGGTACTACTTTTTAAATTTACATTTACAGATCCCAAAAATAATTTCAGACTTACAAATAAAAATTATTTTTATACAGCATGTTTCTTAAATAATGCGAAAAAATTCGGGAGGTGATACTTAATCGAAAATTAAGAGGGGTCTTTCAAATTTTTTTTTTCTTTAGGGTCTCCTTTCGGAGTTACACCCCCCTAAAGGGGATCGGTAAAATTGGGTTTTTATTTTATTTCCCAAATTTGGATAAATGTGGGAGATTTATACTTATAAAAAGGTTTCCCATAGTAATATTTTTAATTATCTCCCACCTTCACAGGGGGCTGAAAAGTGCGACCCCTGTTGATTTTTTTATCAGCACTTTTTGGTGAGTTGAAATCTAGCAATTTTAAATTTTCTTTAAAAACTTGATTTATTTAGAAGTTTTTTTTATTCTTTAACTGTTCTCGTTAAACCTACAGTTTTTGAGTAAAAAATTATATGAATAAACCTGAACCATCAAATATTCCAATATAAACCGATATTGGATAGAATTGACGGGCGTAATTCATTTTGACGTTTACGCGGCGACAATGCTAAAACGCCCGTCAATTCTACCCAATATGAACATAAACATCATATTCACTCATTTAATTTTTTACTCAAAACTGCAAGATTTACGAGAAAAACTAAAGAATAAAAAAAGGTGTTCTAAATAAATCAAACTAACAAAAAAAAAATTTGCAAAATTTCAACTCACCAAAAAGTTCTAATTAAAAAACCAACAGGGGTCGCACTTATCAGCCCCCTATGAAGGTGGAAGATGATTGAAAATAATACTATGGGAAACTTTTTAATAAGTATAAAACATCTACCAACTGTCATTCTCCTACATTTATCTAAATTTGAGAAATAAAATAAAAACCTAATTTTATCGCTCCCCTTTAGGGGGGTGTATTTCCGAAAGGAGACGTCTAAGAAAAAATTGCTATATAAAAGACCCCACTATTTTCAATAAGGAATCACCCGAATTTTTTCGCAATATTTACGAAACACCCTGTATATAATAATTTATTTAACGTTATATAACGTTATATAACATAACAATTCATTTTTATAACGTTATTTATAACGTTATGTAACGAAAACAAATAATAAATAACGTTATACAATAACGTAACGATTTAAAACGTTATTACATCCCTGCTCAAAATGGAAAAAAAGTTTTGGAACCTAATTTGTTGGATTTTATAACTTGAAATTATTTTCAGCTACACCGGGTGTTTCTTTGTCGCTCACCGATATGTAACTTTTTTACTAACCTCAACTGAACGACTGCTTAGACGGGGAGCCAAAAAAGAAGTTTTGTTTAGAAAATCTAATGGAACGTATATTTTGCAGGGATGGAAAACGTAACGGAACGATACCCGATAACGTTATAATAACGATTCAACTATAATTTTTTATACAATAACGTAACGATATTTTTATAACGTTATAATAACCGATAACGTTTCATTAAAAGTTATTTTGTATTGTTATTCACTATAAATTAAATTTTTATATAGCGATCTTTTTATTTTCAGAAGATATAATATTTTGTTTGTATTTTAGAAATTAAAATGAAAATAAAATATCTTTACGTAATTTTGTACTATTTTTTAAATTTACATTTACAGAGTCATAAATAATTTCAGAGTTACAAATAAAAATTATTTTTATACAGTATGTTTCTTAAATACTGCGAAAAAAACTCGGGAGGTGATTCCTTATCGAAAATTAAGAGAGGTCTTTCATATAAAATTTTTTCTTTAAGATCTCCTTTCGAAGTTACGCCCCCCTAAAAAATTGGGTTTTTATTTTATTTCTCAAATTTGGATAAATGTAGGAGAATGATATTCGGTAGATGTTTTATACTTATTAAAAGATTTCCCATAGTAATATTTTTAATCATCTCCCACCTTCACAGGGGGCTGAAAAGTGCGACCCCTGTTGGTTTTTTTATCAAAACTTTTTAGTGGGTTGAAATCTAGCTTTTTTTTTTGAAAACTTGATTATTTAGAAGTTTTGTTTTATTCTTTAACTTTTCTCGTTAAACCTACAGTTTTTGAGTAAAAAATTATATGAATGAACATGAACCATCAAATTTTCCAATATAAAACGATTCAGTCCCCTGTGAAGGTGGAAGATGATTGAAAATATTATTTATTTAGTCATGAGTCCTTCTACTGTTTGGTGTAGGATTGTTGTGTTGTGCTGACTTTTTTCCATGATCGCTTCTTCTTCTTTTCCGTTTATGCTTCTGGTTTTCCAAGTACCTATTCTTATTTTGTCTTTCTCATCTCAATTTTTATCATTTTTAATATCTTGTGCTTTGATTGCTATCTGTTTTTCCTTATTCATGTCCGTTTTCGTGTAGTGTTCGTGCCATTTTTGTTTTCCGTCCTCAGTTTTTTGGGTCTGTTTTTTGCTGTAGCTCCTCTTTCTCTTTATTCCATAGCCAGATGTTATTATCTACGATTAGTTTTTGATAAGCTACTCTATTTTTTTGCCCTTTTTTCTTTCTTTTTCTGCCTCTTCTTTGATTTTTCTTTGTATTTCTTTTGCCTTTACTGTTAGGTCATTTTCTATGTAAACATATTGACCTTTTAATCTGCTCTTATACTGCATTATCTTTATTTTGTCCTCCCATTTACTTATAGTTGCTATTGTCATACTTTTTCCATATTTTTGACCCACCTCATACATCTGTTTGATTGAAAATATTACTATGGGAAACCTTTTAATACGTATAAAACATTAACCAAATATCATTCTCCTACATTTACCTTAATTTGAGAAATAAAATAAAAACCCAATTTTACCGATCCCCTTTAGGGGGTTGTATCTCCGAAAGGAGACGTTTAAGATAAAATTTTTATATAAAAGACTTCACTTAATTTTTGATAAGGAATCATTTCCCGAACTTTTTCGCATTATTTAAGAAACACCCTGTATATTATAATTTATGTAACGTTATATAACATAACAATTAATTTTTTAATGTTATTTATTACGTTATGTAACCAAAACAAATAATAAATAGCGTTATACAATAACGTAACGATTTAAAACGTTATTCCATCCCTGCTTATAAGATTCTAAAAAGGTACAAATACCAGTTTTTTGAACTTTAAATAACGTATGGATCGTTTTTGAACTGCCTCTAACTGATTTTTGTATATTTCATACTTAGGTAGGTACTCCATAATCCATACTCCAGGACTTAGGTTATTTTTGTACCTACTCAACTCGTTTCCGTTCAAATTTCAACAAAGGTCTTCAGACTCGATTTTTTTACAACCAACTGATGGATTTACTCCCAAAAGAGGCAAAAATATCAAAATTTCATTTTGTATGGAAAATGGACCTAGACTGTTTTAGCAATCAATTAATCTATTTTCTGATTTAATGTTTCGGTGAAACATGCGCACCGCATTCGGGCTAGTCAATGGCCCCCCTCTAGCGATCGCGAACATGTGCAACTTAAAATATAATATTTAGTCAAGTTAAAAGCATGTCCATATATGGTATGTCGTGCACTACACACGTTATTATGTTCTGTGCTCATTCAGTTTCACGAAGGATACAATCTGAACTCTCAACCTTCCATTGATGCTTGAACTTGGGCCAGACATGCGCTAGACCTCCAAGTGTTATTTTTAGAATCGAGTATTTTAAAATTGTATTGATCACCGTCGCGGCGTCTGGCGTCTCCTTTCCACGCAAAATTATATTCATTCAACATTTCCACCGCCTGTTGACAGCTTGTTAATTAAGGCGATTACACTGTTATTATTTTTAAATACCTAATTGCAGTTATACTGATTACCACAAATGATGTATGTTCTTGTGTATATTATGCTTGGGAAGATATACAATAATTAAATAAGCAACAGTGCAAATCTGCACGCTTTATGCGTATTCTTGTTCATAAAACATAAAAAACAGTGTGAATAATACTTGGTTGTTACACACTTTGATATATCTAAATGAAATTGTCAGAAATCTGATTTAGTTGGTGTATAATTTAGCAATTAACGCGATTTATCATGACTTAATAGCTTGTATTATTTATCTATGCTTTTTAATAAGCTCATTTTTATCTACGTACAAAATCTAAGAAGTTTGCAATAATTTTTAATTGTAAAAATTAAGACATGCAGTGTGTTTAAGTATAAGAGAAGATTTTCAAGCTCTTTCTAGAGTTAAGACAGTGTTTTAAATTTTGGCACATGATTTTGTTTGTGTATTTTACAGCTGACCTAAAATGTAGCAAATACAGAAGTGTTAATCTACTTCACCTAGAATCTTTTTACATATTTTGTAAGCTTTAAGTTTTAATTTATTAAAAGATACTTATCTGTGCAAATCAACAAATGCATGATTTATTTAACAAAACAGGATGAACCAAAAACATATTTTATTGTACTTATTTTGGTTGCATATTGAATAAAAAACTAAATAATTGTTATACAGGGTGATTGAAATTCGAGTTTAAGCATGGGGATCTCGTTTATTATAGTAGCTAGAGTATAGGTTAAAATTTGACAAAGTTGCAAAATTTTGTGCTTAATAATAATCTGAAGAGAAATTGGAAATATCTCAAACGGTATCAGAGAAAATTAGGAAAAACTGGAAAATACGATTTTTGAAAATCGTCTATAACTCCTTTGGAATTTGAAATCCAACTTTGTTTTTTCTTATGGGCGCAGTTTTTGCTATTTACATAATCTAATAGCATTTATTTTCCTAAATCCATTGATGTATCACACATGGTATTTTACTTCTTTATTCATTGTCAAATTAAAAAAAAAAGGGTTTTAAACAAAAACCACTATAAATCAGGTAGGCCGGTCGTTGTAATTTATATTGTTTCCATGGCAACCAATCAACAAACTAAAAGTTTTGAAAGCCTGTTACTTGTCACATTAATAAATTCGTGAAAATGAACTTTAATAACGAAGAAAAACGCAATATACTGTGAACTTTTATACCATTCTTTTAAGTTTTGTTGTACGTTATCACGACTTTATACAAATTTACTTAGGTTTCTGTTTAATGAAGAAAAATTTCCGGATATGTTTGTAATAAAAATGTTTTTTATTGTCATCTGAAACATTTCTGCCACATTTTTTTCTAAGTTCGGAAAAAGCCCCATATTTACCTAAGCTTCTGTCCAACGTACAAAAATATGTGTGGGAGGGTTGTCTTCTTTCTGGATATGTTTCTGCATATCGTTGACTTGACAATATAGAATTCCTATTCAATGAATAAAAAATTGTCAGCATATCGCGTTTTTCTTCGTTATTAAAGTTCATTTTCACGAATTTATTAATGTGACAAGTAAAAGGCTTTCATAGCTTTTAGTTTGTTGATTGTTTGTTATGGAAACAACAATAACTACAACGACCGGCCTACCTGATTTATAGTGGATTTGGTTTAAAACCTTTTTTTTTTTTTTTTAAATTTGACAATGAATAAAGAAGTAAAATACCATGTGTGATACATCAAGGGATTCAGAAAAATAAATGCTATTAGATTATGTAAATAGCAAAAATTGCGCCCATAAGAAAAAACAAAGTTGGTTGTCATAAAACAAACACGAATCGATCTAGGAAAAATTTGTCATTACCATCCGATTCGGCTTAAAAAGTTGCTTCAGCAATGTTTTAAAACATTTAAAATATTTCATACTCCAAAGCAGTTATAGACGATTTTCAAAAATCGTATTTTTTCCTAATTTTCTCGGATACCGTTTGTGATATTTCCAATTTCTCTTCAGATATTATTGAGCACAAAATTTAGCAACTTTGCCAAATTTAAACCTATACTCTAGCTACTATAAGCGAGATCCCCATGCATAAACTTGAATTTCAATCACTCTGTATAAAAAAAGGCTTAAATTTTGCGATATCATAAACCAAATATACAATTTATTTAGCACATAGCAACTAGAATAAACACTTTGAATACTGTTGGCTATTAAATTGTTGAAACAAAAAATAATAATGATTTAAAAATTAATTAATCTATAAACTATTCTGTTAATTTATGCCAAATATTAAAACATCTAAAACCAAATTTGTAATGTACTCGATTTTTGTTATATGCTAGGAAGTTACTTAATTAAGAGAAAAGTTAAGCACTCATGATAATATGACCTAACCCATAATTTTGAGGTTTATAAAATATCATTTATCTCTTTTTGAGATCGAATAATTGTTGCCTTAAACCTTAAACCAATCATTTGTATTCCACTTAAACTGTGTATATTAGGCTTGCAAACTGATTAATACCGCAGTATATTACTCACGAAGCGAATGTTTCAGTTCATATAAAGTTATCTTAGTCGGTTCTAAAATTAAACAAAGCCATTTATCAAACTTCACACGTATCCATTACATCCGGACAAACGACATATGTATAATTTTGATTTAAATATTTGTGCTGGTAACTACCATACACGTCAAAAGAATGTAAAGACTCTAACGTAGTAATGATATAAATACTAGATACATAACTTTTAAGGTGTAGGGCAACGTCCTTAATTTTGATTGAACAATTTGTAGCAGATCCATGTTAGTTAAATTCAATGTTTGCTCTTTGCCACCACAAGAAAAATTGTTTTTTTGTTTAGCATTGTATTATTGAACGTTTAAGAGCATACATTTAAAATAAAATTTATTGTTTTTGAATTTATTATTACTTCACATGTTGAACTGTTTGTTGTTGATTCCTAAAATCTATGTGGATGACCTAATCTTTCTATTCCGTCTAATTAAACATTTGAAACTACTCCTCTTAAACAGTCGTTTACCATCTTATTTTCAACAACAGCAATTTTGTCGTTCAAGACGTCCTACCGCTTTGTTATTTTAAACAAAACTCATTTTTTGTTAAATTTCTTTATATCAGGGGTAAATTTCAACTAAGAGATTCATCTAAACCTCAGTCTACCACTTATACGCGCTTAAACCCTTTTTAAATTTGTAACAAATTATAATTCGTATCATAATAGGTATACATAATTGCTCCAATAATGCGACGTTTTATTTCTTACATCTTCTACAATCTAGTTTATTTCGGATTTTTTCGTTACTGATTTTATCGATCAGTCTACATCCCTCTATTCTTCTCAAAAATCTCATTTCCTGTACCTGTATTCTTTGTTTTTGTTTTTGAGTTAGTGTCCAAGTTTCTGAACTGTACGTGAGGATGGGTACGTACACTGCATTAAAAACTCGCGTCTTCGTCTCTTTTGATATTTCCTTCTTGCTTATCAAACATTTATTTGTGGCGTAGTAAAATTTCGTCGCTGCCGCTATTCTGTTATTCAGATCTTCCTCCAATTTACCATTTTCTGCAATTATTGTTCCTAAATATTTAAAACTTGCTACCTGTTCTATCTTTTTTTGGTCTAGCATTATTGTAGCTGGTTCATGATTTTTCGCTATAACCATAACCTTTGTCTTTGTTATATTAATATTCATATTATATCTGCTTAATGTATCTGCCCATACGCCTAGATTAAATTGCAAGTCCTTTTCGCTTTTAGCTAATAACACCACATCTATTTATTCCAACCCCAGTAGGCTTTCTTTGTGTTTTGCTTACATTCTTTAATAATTTTATCCATAAGAATTATAAAGAGCAGAGGACTTAATGTGCCTCTTTGTCTTACTCCCACTGTTGTTTTAAATTCCTGGGAACTGCTGTTGTGGGTTCGCACATAATTTCTACTGCTCTTATATAAACTCTTGATGGCGTTTAATAATCCTTCTCGAACTCTACTTTGTTTCAATATCTTCCAGATCTTTTCCCTTGGCACTCTATCGAAGGCTTTAGAAAGATCGATAAAGCACAAATACACCATCTTTGAATGTTCCATTGATTTTTCACTTAACTGTCTTAGCGTAAAAATTAGATCTTGCGTGCTTCTACCCGGTCTAAATCCGCATTGCGCCTCTTCCAAATTACTTTCGAAATGTTTTCTTAATCTCTCCTCCAATATTCTTTCATATAATTTTTCTACTACACTAAGTAGAGATATGCCTCTATAGTTTTCGCAATTTTTGCTGTCGCCAGTCTTGAATATCGGTAATATAACAGATACCTCCCAGTCCTTTGGAATATCTTTTTCCTGCCAAGCTTTATTTACTATTCTTAACAGCATTTTCTTACCCTCTACTCCCATGTACTTAATCATTTCAGGTAAAACGCCATCATGCCCTGCTGCTTTTCCAATTTTCATTTTATGAATCGCTCTATCCAACTCATCTTCGGTTATTTCTTGTTCATATTCTTGTTCAATTGTTTCGTATTCCTCCTGTCCTTGTTCTTCTTCCTCGTCATTCATTGTGTTATCACTTTCCAATAACTCCTTAAAATAATTACCCCATCTTTCGATAATTTCTTTTTCTGTTGTCAGTATTTTTCCCTGTTTATCCATTATTTGCTTTAATGTATGGTTTTTATCTTGTTTTAGGTTTTTTAATACCTTGTAGAAGAGTTTTTGATTGCTCGCATAATGTTCTTCCATTCTTTTCCCAAAGTCCTCCCAAGTCTTTGCTTTTGTTTCTAGCACAGTCCGTTTCGCCTTTTCTCTTTGTTGTTTATATTTTTCGTAATCTGTTGGTTTGCTTGTTGTCAGGTATTTTTTCCATAGTCTTTTCTTTTCCTTCACTTCTCTTTTGACTTCTTCGGTCCACCAGGCCGTTTGTTTCCTATTATTACTATTACCCTGTTTCATTGTCCCACATGCCCTTTCGGCAGACTTGAGAATAATTCTTTTGAAATCTGTCCATAAATGCTCCAAATCCTTTCCTTGTTCGTCCCCTTTGCTCTTTTGCTTCTCAGTTTTTATATAATCTCGAAAATTTTGTTGTACATCCTTCTCTTTTAGTTTATATGCTTTTATTTTTATTATATTTTTCTTTTCATCTTGTTTTATTCGTTCTGGATCATTTTGTCCTATTTGTAATGTTGCCATAAGTAGATAATGATCACTGCCTATTTCTGCCCCCCCGGTATACTCTAGCGTTTATGACTTTGCTCCTTTCTGTGTCCTCTACAATAATATAATCTATTATTGACTTTTCATCCCTACTTTTTACCTCTCTTGTGTATTTATGGATATTTTTGTGTTTGAATCTGCTGTTTATTCTTGTCATATTGTTTTCAAAGCAAAATTCTATTAATCTCCTTCCATTGTTATTTAGTACGTCTTCCCCATATCTTCCCAGCACTGTACCATACTTTTTAACATCATTACCCACTCTTCCATTAAAATCTCCTACTATGATTGTTCTCCCTCGTATTTCATCCACTGTTTCTTGTAGTTGTCTATAAAATATATCTTTATCATAATTCGGTCCATATGCCACTACCACCCCTATCAATTCTTTATTTGTAATTTGTAGTTCTACCATCAATACTCTTTCTGATATCCCTTTCCATTTTTTAACTTTTTCACTCCATTGTTTACTTACTACGCAGGCTACCCCAGCTTTAGCAAATTCCGTTTCTTTTACTCCACTATGTATTAATATATGCCCTTTGTCGAGTTTTACTATTCCTTTCCCTTTTTTCATCGTTTCCGTTAATCCTAATATTACTAATTTTCTATTGTCAAATTCCTCTACTAATTCTACTTCTTTACCTTGAATGCTTCTTGTATTCCATGTTCCTATATTTATTGTCCATTTCCGTTGCTCATTGTCATTTATATTCCCAATGTTTCCGAAAAAGATGGAGACGAATCAATTACGATGGCTGGGGCATTTACTACGCATGCCAGAAAGTAGATACGCGAAAATAGGATGGAAAATGCAGATAGAGGGAAAAAGAGCTAGAGGAAGGCCAAGAATAAAATGGGAAAAAGAAGTGAGGAAGAGTCTAGAAGGAAAAGGAGTCAGCTGGAAAGATGTGCCACAATTAGCCAACGATAGGAAGGAGTGGAGAAAGATAATACAGTAACAGAAAAGCAACCTCGACACCGAAAGGTACAAGAGGAAACGATTAAGAAGAAGAAGAAGATCTTCTACAATCTAGATATCTAATACCCTGGATAAAATACAGAGTCCACAATTTTACTTTAGAAAATTCCTGTTGTAGTAAAAGTACTTTTACTTTGCCGGAAAATTTCTCAAAACTCCCTGCTATTGTTGTAACTCATTTAAAAAGAAAGTAAAAAACTTTTAAAGACAATGTCATATGTTGTATGACATAAGATTGACATTTATTTTCGAAATCGTCATTTGTTCAGTTATGGTGCGTTCCATTTCTATGACAGCTAAGTAAGTAAAAGTTTTATATACAATTTAATACGCAAGTCGTTTTCTTAGCTAATTTTATGAGCACTTTTTTGGTTTTTATTTTAATTTTAATTTTAATCTCTTAACATAAGAGAATATTGGGACGTGATTGCAAAATACTTGATAAAAACTGTTATATAATGTTTCATTTATGTATCACCGCTGTCAGCGTTAATTCTAAACCATTAAATCTACACCACCTAATCAGTACTTAACATTTTAAAATTTACTTTATCATTTAAAACGCATGGAATAATATTTTTGAAAAATCAAACAAAAACAGCACGTAATAATATAATAATTTATATCGCAATAACTTACTCATGCCTATAAGCGAGCAGGCACGTAGTATAATAAATCAAATAAATAAATGATGTTTATTTTTCAGTTTATAGTCGTAAGTGGCATTGTGTGGTAACCTTAAACCAGAAGATCATACAAAAATAACGCTCATGGTAATAGTGTCCTTACAAAACGTGGTATGATAAAATGCCCATGAGAACAAAATATGTATCTTTGAACAATTTCGTTGACTCGAAATATTTTTTTTGCACTAACCCAAAATTGATTTACCTTATTTGAAAATGTATCATATTTTCTTTATAGCTAAATGTACTCCCAAAGTTTTTTATTTTCCATGAAAATCCGTAAAGATTTTCTGAGATTTTTCCTTGACTCTCAGCTGCTACAGCCAGTATTTTTATTACTCAGCCTAGAACAGATGTGACTAATGATCCAAATATGGACACAAATGTTAATGCTTCATTAAACCATTACAAGTTACATGATAGTAAAAGTTTAATTGCTGTAATCATATACCAAAAAAATAGGTTTAAAGCTTTACTGTACAAGTTTGCGAAATGAAATTGAACTGCACAAAAACTCGTCTAATATTTTATTTTAAACGATTCACTGGCAGCTAAATATTGCTGTTAATATATTAAATACATGTTATAAGCAGGGACTAAAAACGAAAAAAATTCCGTTTGTTTCTGTTCGGAACGAAAACGATATATTTCGTTTTCGTTTTCGCTCTAACCGAAAAAATTCTTTTTTCGTTTTCGTGAACCGAAATAATAACGGTTAAAACCGGTTTTACAATATTTTTTTTGTCGACAAAAAAACAATTTTTTTTCAAGTCACCACAACCCTCTATTAATACGATAACAATATTTGCGTCTCAACTAAAATATAAACGATGACGATGGGGTTTGATGCTCACGGACAGCATATTTTAGACTGGCGAACCATCGCCATATTAAATTTACCAAATCGTTAAACACATTAACATTTAACCATTTTATTAAGTTTAACACCCGTAAGGTGCAAAAACACAACGTGATTAGGTTAAATTAGACACACGATCTTTATCTAAAAATACGAAAATATAGCAAGTGCTGTTTTAAATTTGTTTTAGTACTAAAAATCTATGCATTTGAATTAAATAAGATCCTGCTGTAATTATTTAAAAAGACAAAAGAATGAATTCAAGTGGATAATTTACTAAATGTTATAAATTAAAAAGATATTTAAAAATAACTTATATTAACTTGAAATATACTTTAACTTTATAGTTTGTACATACCATACAATATACATTTTCACATTCGGTTAAATCTTACTAGCAACACATCTTCCAATAAATCTTCTTTTACATTAGTCCTTTTCGAAGTAAGAATAAATTTTACTATTATTATGTCTAAACGCAAATAAAACATACACATTGATAATATATATCCAATTAAGTGTATATTCTATATTGATGATCTAAAATACAAATTAGAAATAGAGACTATCTGTACCGTTAATTGTGTTACACGAAATTGCAAGTATAAACAATAAAGTTGTTAATACATATTCACGTAAATATATGGGGAAAAGTGAAACTCACTTATTTCAAGTGAGATTTTTTACTGCCTCGTGGAGTCTCCCCAGCTCAGAAGGTAAATTCGCGTTTGTGTTTACCAAATAAAATTGAAATAGCGACAAAACCGGTTAAAACCGGTTTTTTAAAATATTTATTTCGTTTTCGTTCTTGAACGAAAAATAATAATTTCGTTTTCGGTTTCGTTTTCGTTCTTAAAAAAATTTCGGTTAATTTCGTTTAACGTTTTCGTTTTCGTTCCGTTCTCAGTCCCTGGTTATAAGTAAATACTTTATTAAAAATTATGTGCACTGTTCTAACTAGTCCCATAAATTTATATATTAAAAATAAAACTAAGAGCTAACAAAATGCATATCCCACATCTCAACATTGGTGTAGCTAATTTTGACGTTTTCGCTTCGACTACACGAAAACGCCCGTCAATTCTACTCAATATGAACATAAACAAACCATGGCAACCACCGAAATGAATTGTTTTATAGGGGAATTATTTAATGGTGCATGTTTACTTATTATATTTTTTACTTCAAAACAGTAGGTTTTTCAGGAAAAACTAAACATTAAAAAAAGTTTCTAAATAAATCAAGCTTTAAAAAAAAATTATTGCAAAATTTCAACCCACCAAAAAGTTCTGATTCAAAAACCAACAGGGGTCGTACTTTTCAACCCCCTGTGAAGGTGAGAGATGATTGAAAATATTACTATGGGGAACCTTTAAATAAGTAAGTACAAAACATTTACCAAATATCATTATCCTACATTTATCCAAATTTGAGAAATAAAATAAAAACCTAATTTTACCGCTCCCCTTTAGGGGGGTGCAACTCCGAAAAGAGACGTCTAAGAAATTTGTTTTTTTATATTAAAGTTCTCCCTTAATTTTCGATCTTTTCCGCAATATTTAAAAACAGCCTGTACCGGGTGATTCAAATTCGAGGGTGACCATGGGGATCTCGCTTATTACTGAAGATAAAGGGTAGGTTTAAATTTGGCAAAGTTGCTAAATTTTATGCTCATCAATAATATCAAAACAGACTTGAAATATCTTTAACTCTTTTTTAAAAAATTGAAAAAAACTGAAAAAATTACTTGTTTTTTTTTGCTATAACGTTTTTAGTTTTAATGGTGCTGATAATTGTTTGCTGTGCCGATTCCGTTTTGTTTTATAGGTACTCATTTTTAATATCTTATGGGCGACAAACTTGATTTTCATCTAGTTAGCTAGAACTTTTTTCCTTATTTCAAAAATATATTACTACATGATTATGTTATTTATATCAACTTTCCTCTTACAGATGTAGTACCTTTGAATAATGAGTAACATTAATTTAGAAAAGACACCAATTCACTGCTCTAGGTTTTCAGCAAAGTTAGAACTTTTCGTTTTTTCCAAGGATATCTTGATTGTGAGAAAGCAGTTTTTGTACAATATCTTCGCTTTTAATGTATTTATTATATTTAAGTAATATATTTAAATAAAAAGATAAAATTGCCCCATACGGCTAAAAAAAATTAAATATGGCGCTCATAAAAACGCGCCAAAAAAGCAATACTGAATCGACTGAGCAAAAATTTGATCAGCTCATTAAGTGCAGGATAAAAAGTAGCTGCCAGAACGTTCTTAAAAAATGCTTATATTTTTATGAATAAAAGAATTACAACAAAAAAAAAACAAAAGTAGAGATTTTACATTTTTCCGATTTTTATTTTTTTTGAAAATATTTGGCGATACATAAAATATACTTGAAGATTATCATTAAGTCTAATTTTACTAGCCTTGTTGAATATAATCTACACTCAAACTCGTGTAATAAGCGGGTTCCTTAAGTTGGAACAGGAATTTCAATTTATACTTCACGATTTAACCAAAAATTACAAATTTAATTTGACCTGGTTTAAAGAATTCGACAAACAGCAAATCCAGCAGATGGCAGATTACATTCGTGGTCATTTTAATTAGAAAAATATCTTATACAGTTTTAAGTTAGAAGCCAAATAATTAATTGACGATGTTAATTGAAACAGTAGCATTTTATTACATTTTATGTTATTTGCATTAACATTTTTATGCAATTGTTTACGGATATTTTCCACATATCTCTCGTCAGTTAAATACCATTTCATCATATGCACAGACCTAATTTTATAATTAGTGAAAGACATGAATGCTCTTTATGGTGTGCGTAACAGTACAAAAGCATTCATTCATTCATTCATTGTTGTGATCGTACGGATAGAACCATATAAGGTAATATTTACTCGTTTGGGCTACGGCTCACTTCCAACGAAATCACTTATTAAATGTATCGCCATCTCTTAACGCGTTGCTAGAGTGCATTGTTGCTATCTCTGTCCGGATAATGATAAAAAGGAAAGTTGTACGTTCACTACGCAGCTAGAAGAATAGGTTTTACAATCTAGAGATGGGTGTGACCCCGAAACACAACTGCTAGATAGTGCATGACGATTTTCCCAAAATTACTAACAACGTATTGGATTAATTAATGCTTTTATTGTGTTTGCTTTCGTGTGTTAGTTGAAAAGGGAAATTATTTAGTTCATTTGTTTCCTTTTCCTTTATGCAAATAATAATGCGCATTAGTAAGTGCTTAAAAATTAAATCGAAGACAGTTTGGCAACGCAACTATTTCTGATGTCGACAAGAAAATTTGCTTGGAAATAGGTAAAAATAAATTTTTTTAAGTTAATAAAACTATACTGCATTTAATGTTTGACCCAAAAAAATCTACAAATGAAAGATTTCAACAAAACTTTACTCAGTACAGAGTGGTCCAAATCCGATGGGATTACATGGGTATCTCGCTTAATATTCAAGATAGAGGAACAGTTAACCCTCTAATGCCCCAATTTTTTATTTAGTCCTAAAATTCAGTATAGGGAAAGAAAAATACGAGAAATACGAATATGCAATCAGAAATTCAATTAGGTCAAGTTCATAGCTTGTACAGGTAAAAACAGGTAAACTGCCTATAGGCGGGTTTGAGCAGTTGGGGAAGAAATCCGAAGGCTGATGTGATTTGCAAAAATATTTTATTATTGTACAAAAATGAATAAAAAAACATTGTTAACGAATACAGTTATATGGAAAAAGAGTATATACATTATCAGCGTTGATGGAACCGCAAAAAGCATGTTTTTGAGGCGGAATTGCAAAGATTCAAATTACACTTTGTGCAATAAGCTTGAGTTTCTGATTTGCATCCCGGAAATTTGCATGTCTTTTTGCCAGACCGGTCGTGAAAAGCACACCAAAATCAATAATCCGATTAGGCGTTCGAGAACAGTCATATACGCGATTATATTTTTATAGCCTACTAATAATCTTTTTGCAAAAATGCAATTTCGGGCCAAACCAGAAGTGCAATTTGTTCCAAAATCAATATCGTTCTTCCGAGAATGGATCCTAACATACTTCCCAAATTTGAGATTTAGAGGACCCCAAAATCATAAATCATAATCTCAACACTTTCCTAAAACAGTTCATTTCAGAAGGAAAAAACAAACTACCAACTGCTCAGGTCCGCCTAAAGGCGGCCTCACTAAATTCGTGTAGTTAGTAAGGTAAATTTATCGGAAATGGCAAATTTACAATACTGTTTGGTAAAGAACAAGTTTTTGTACTTGCCTATAATTTTTTTCATTTTCTGTGATCAAAATGGATATTTTTAATCTTTTACAAACTATTGCACTTCTTGCACTACAATTTATAACATTACTTTGCTGTCAATTTTCATTTTCTATTGGCGAGGAGATCGAACGAAGCGCGCTATGTTACAGCGAAACTACCCGATCCTAGATTAACTCTTCGACTATAGGCAGGGCTGAGCATTAACGCTATACAAAATTTACCTATACATAATATGGTGCATCAGATATAACCTGCCTATAGGCGGGCAGGGGAGTTAGAGGGTTAAATTAACAAAAATGTGCAGTTTTTTAAGACAAACTCAGAACCGTTTTCAAAAATATTTTATCACTTCCTGTTTTTGAGAAAATTTGATGATACTGCATATACATTTTTCACTTTCTCAAAAGTTATGACACAAACTGACCTTTTTTTAGATGGAAGCTATAGTTGGCTATGGCCCATTTAAATTTCTTATATTTTTCTTATTCCAAATGTATAAGGGTTGAACTACCTAGTTATTTTCAACAATACGCAAGTTACGAAGGGTTATTTTTTAAATAAAAATATAGTAGGCTGTAAAAAAAACAAGGCGTAAAACCTTTTAAAACCCATTACAAGTTACGAAGGTTTTTTAAATTTTTTGTTGAGGTAAACATTATTAATCTTTGAACATAAGATAACAACAATATAGTCGAAATCAGCAGTTATCTAGTTTATTGTAGTTTATCTTATGTTCAAATATTGATAATGTTTATCTCAACAACAAATTAAAACACCTTCGTAACTTGTACCACATGAGTTTTAAAAGGTTTAACAACCTTTTTTTTTCACAGCCTACTGTTTTTCTTTTTTAAAAATAAAAAACCTTAACTTGCCTATTATTGAAAATAACTACATCAACCCTTATACAGTGTGACCCATTTCAAAGCGGATCACCCCTATAAAAAGTTTATTCATGATCCAATTTTCATCATTTTTTTTAAACGATAAAGCATCAAAAACTGTACTTTGGCACCCTATTTAAAAATTCAGTTTACACTCGATGTCAAAATTGACAAAATTTGTTTAGCGATTTTTTTATTTAAAATCTGACTAGGTACACCACTGGATTCAGGATGCCCTCAAATGGGTTTTTACTAAATTTCATGAAGAAATTTTTTTTTTCTTTGTATTTTTGTATCGTTTCTTATAAATTTAATTGTTCACCAATCGAACGTTCAATAAAAAATGCGATTTTAATACTGATGAGAATAAATTGTTGCTTATTTAAAAGATCTTACGTGAAATAAATTTGTTTCCCTAACTTTTGTTTTTTACATAGCATAGTACACTTCGTTTTCAATATCGGTATTAATTTAATCACAAATATTTAATTCATAATTAATCTCTTAATAATATAATAATTATTTTTTTATGAAATTTGGTACAAACCCATTTGAGGGCATCCTGAATCCAGTGGGGTAGTCAGATTTTAAAATAAACAATCGCTAAACCAATTTAGTCAATTTTGACATCGAAAAAAATCATAGTAGGCTTTGGGAGTGTAAATTAAATCTAAAAATAGGGTGCTAAAGTACAGTTTTTGATGCTTTACATTAGGGCTGCCATAAGTGTCGTTACTCCGACCGGGACATTAGGGCCGAAGGAGAGGGGGGGGGTGTCGGTAAGCATTTATGAAGAATGATAAAATGATAAAATTTGGTCTTGTGTCTTGTGCAAACAAATGTTAATAAAAATACAGTGGTGCCTCATCCTTCGAATTTAATTCCTTTCATGAGGCCGTTCGAAATCTGAATTTATTGAAGTTAGAATTTGTTTTTCCTGTTTAAAAACAATGAAAATTGCATAAACTGTACCTTGGTGAGCGTTACGCAGAGGTGTTTTCACAGCAAGAGTCGACTTGAGCGCACAACAGATGGCGTTTACACAATCACTTTTTTTTTTAAAAACCTATTATATTTGCGAGTCTTCTTTGGCCATTCATCCTTTTCTGAACTTTTAACATTTTGAAGCACTTCTTTCTCCATTTATATAGTTATACTATAATTGTAAATGCACTAAGTTGTGTGTGTGTTAATGAATAGGTAGTTTAGCTCTTTGGTCCACTGCAAAGATATAAAAACAAAACGCGTGCCACGTAAGCATTGTGACCTGGGATTGCGTACAGAAATTAACATATTTTTAGTAAGTTTTTTTTTTCTTTCTCCTGTTTTTTTTTTAAATCTAGACATTTATCGTGCATTTCTTTTTCTTTCCACTCATCGCCTGATAATCGATTCTCCATAAATGACTGCACATACATCACTTCCTCAAAGCACGTATCTTTTATTTCAATGCCTTTTTCCTGCAAATATGAAACTGTTTCCTCCACTTTTTCCCATTAAGGAAAATCATGCAAGCCTATCCACAAAAAAACTTTATATTTTGTCAGTGACGCAATCCACTTTTCCAGATAATTAATTGCAATGGTGAAGAAATCTTTAACTTCTTCATCAAATAGTTCTATTTGCGTCGGATATAACTCATCTTTTTTCAGTTTGTCATATATTTATTTGACTCGTTGTTATTACAGTTAATAATAAAAATTGTCAACAAACCGGGACAATTGATTTGTTCACCGGGACAGCGGGACAAAATTCCTCAAACCGGGACATGTCCCGGTCAACCGGGACGTATGGCAGCCCTACTTTACATTGATGTTTTACATGAAAATCGGATCATAAATAAACTTCTTATAGGGATGATCCGCTTTGAAATGGGTCACACTGTATATTTGGAATTACTAACAAATAAGGTATTTAAATAGATCATAGCCAACTATAGCTTTCATTTAAGGAAGGTAAGTTTGTGTCACAACTTTTTAACGACGAGCGTTTTTTTTTTCTTCTTAATTCCAACGAATTTTACATACGAAAATCTAAAAATAATCTTCATAATTTCCATTGCTATTTACA
This sequence comes from Elmis aenea, assembly GCA_947652605.1. Lineage (NCBI taxonomy): Eukaryota > Metazoa > Arthropoda > Insecta > Coleoptera > Elmidae > Elmis > Elmis aenea. The sequence continues at coordinate 10,441,489 of OX393582.1, read as the reverse complement.
ACAACAATGAAGATATGTCAGATTATAAATATGACCAAAAAAAAAACACTTTTTTTTCTCCAATTTCTCAAAAACCGGATATGATAGAGCACTTTTAAAGACGGTTCCGAGTTTTTCTCAAACAACTGCACACTTTTGGTAATTTAAGTGATTTCCTATAATGATAAGAAATCATTGTTTAGCCTTTAGCTAATTTTCTTGAATATTAAGCGACATACTCATGTGATCACATCGAATTTGGACCACCCTGTACACGTAAATGGTATAAAATGTATGTAAAAAGCATGTATAAAATGCTTATAAAAGTTGAAAAACAGTAAAATGTATTGATTAATAATTAATAATTGCTTTTGATGCAGATCATAACCTTATTTATCACGTTACATGGCACCAATGAGGTATCTCCTTGAACTGCTTTTAAATTATAACGACAGCGACATGCGGTCTGTGCCTCTTGTTGTAGTTTAATAAAACTTATTGTGCAATTTTGGCTGGTTATATAATTTAAAAGCGGCAAGGAATGTAGGTAAAAAGTATAAGATCGTAAAGGTTCTTAAATCAAAATATAAATCGCGCTGATTTACAGGTGAAATTTAATTTTTATTAGTACGTTTGCTTTTAGGTATTTTACAAATAAATTGTAAATACAAACGTTGATCAATATTCAAAACTACATAGGAATAGGATAAATCAGCGTTTCTCAAACTTTTAAACACGCCACTTAAATAATTTTCTAGAAATGAGAGTACGGCCCATATGGGAGGTGGTCTCCATCCCTGCAAGACAATATTTGAAAAAATACCTTTAGAAATGTCATTTTAAAGCATTTTAAAACAGAAATTTAAATTTTTAATATTTGTTTTTATTTTTATTTGTATTTTTATCAAAAAAAGTTCCGTTTCGCGACCCAATAAAAATGTAATGCGCGACAATTTTGGGTCGCGACGTTTGAGAAACGCTGGGATAAATAATAATACAACTTGTATTACAGGGTGGACCAAATTAGAATGTTCTACGGGGTTACTGTAATAGTTAGCGAAAATCTAATATCAGTCTCCTGGGCAATTTTTTTTTAAAAAAGAACGCTTATATAATCAGATTTTTTATATGGCCTTCCATGTTGGCAGTACAGACGAAAAATCAATTTCATTATTTAAAAAAATTTACTACAACTTCTTTACCTATCTATTTATTAAAATTTAAAATAGAACAAAATGTTATAAAGTTCTTTTATATAGATTTTTATGCTTAATTTAAACACAACATTAAGTTTTTTTAGTTTATTGTGTGAATCTGCACAGCTTTGGTCTCTTAAGTTTTTAATAACAAAGGTACACATGTAACGTAGTAGATTATTGTTATTAAATTTAAAAAAAAATTGTTCTTTTATAGTTCCCATTTAATTACAAAGTTGTATTATATTAAATATGCAATATAAAAGCTAATGTGCAGTTAACATTATCTTTAAAAACGGAAGTTGAGTTCATCTTTAAAGATAATTCGTTGTATTTATTTTAAATAGTTACTACAAAAATAAAAATATTGTATTTCCGTTTTGCTTTCTGTGTGCTTACTATATGATTTATTTCTTTAACGGGTCGTCGATTTTGACTAACTGATAGGCGATCAATAACCATCGAAAAGATGTGACCAAAGAAAATACAATACAAAATTAATATTCATTCCTGTCAGCAGCAGTTATAACGTTTCTTAATATGAATAATTTAAACTGTGACCATGTTTGTTTTTGTATGTTCAGATTTTAAGCTTTGTGATTCAAGTTCAATATCAATAGGAATAAATAAGTGCAATAAAAATCACTTTTTTTGTTCATAAGATCTCTATTTATTCGAAGAAAAATAATGTAGTATTTTATTTTCCAAAAAATACTCATGCTCAAAATTCGAATGTTTCAACCACACTTCTTAAGCGACTTATCATATTTGTGATTGCCCCACCACCATTTCACACTCCTTAAAGTCTTTAATAATGATATAAACTTAATGAAATAAAAATTATTTCATAGTTAACTATTCTCAAGACAATATTTGGAAATACAACTGAACCTGTAAAACATTAAACCTTATATTATTAAAATGCTGAAAAATGCTTTTCTTGAGATCATAGCCAACTATGGTTTCCATTTAAAACAATGCAAGTTTGTTGTTTATCTAAGAATTTAAACAATATTGAAACAAATGAAGATTTTCATATTACATTGCGTAAAAATCAAGTAGGTACATGCAACCGAGTTATTAAGATTTTAAAAAATGCCATTTTGATTTTGGTTTATTATCTAGCGTGTCATGGAACTTTTTTAAAACATTAACAGCATCACTGAATAGATCTCAGAAAGGGGTACAATTTGTCTTACTTAAACTTCTTTGTAGCACTTACCGTTTACGAGATCCTAATAGTGACCTTTTTATTTGGAGCACCCTGTATACTAGACACAACAATACTTGTCATGATTTTTGTATCGACAATTAAATTTTGTTTTCACGAAACACAACCTTTTAAGGATACTTACACAAGAATTTATAGCAAAACAAAACCTTTGCTCGGAGTTGTAAGAAGCATATTTCCACGAGTGCGTAATTGCTTTACAACTCGAGTTTTGTACTATACTTTTTCTACGACCTCATAATATATGTATACGGTTTTATTGACCTTTTGGCTAATACTAATAGTCAAGACATTTGTACATACGCTATTAATTGTCAATTTTGACGTGTGTGTAGGTACTTAGATAATTTCTAGAAAAATGCTTTTTTAACTGTGCGTAAGGACCTTTTTTCTATGCATTAGTTTGACCCTCGTAAAACAAAAATTCGAACATATGTAGGGGAAGGTGGTATATACTGGGACATGGTATATAGTGGGACAACAGAGATTTTGGCCATCTGTTACCCCGTACTTGAAGTTTGTTTACATCAAAATAGCGGTTAAGCAGTCCCATTATATCCTGTCTACAGTATGTGTCGTAAACAATGTCATAGTGACTTGCACATGTGAAGCATGTTTGGTAACTGCACATTGTTTTTTGGTGGTTATTCAGTTTATGTGCTAAAACTTTTTTATTTATTTAACATCAATTAGAAAATTTGGTGTAGGTGTACCTTACAGTATATTAAATGTATGTACAATGTTAAAACTTAAAAATAATCATACATGTTTTTCATTAAATCGTTGCTTTTAAAAATTGATCACATGGTGCATTGTGGGACAATGATGATAATCAGGTAAATTTTCTGAAAAAGACTTCCGACTTTAGATTTTCTTTCTCTAAAAACAGAGATAAAGACTGTGTTGAAAAAAAAATTCTGTGTAGGTTAAGCGCACCGACTACGTTTGGGGGCACTGAAAAAACAAAAAAATTATTTTCAATTTTAGTTTGATTTTTCAAAGTACAATGTCTAAATGCCCCTGAAAAGTGAAAGTTTTTAAAATAAAAAATTAAAATTAAGCCTTTTTTTAATTACTTATGCTTTATTTTATATATATTTTTTGCTGTCCCACAATGTACCACGGGGTGGTTTATGTGGGGACAAGTGGTGTATAGTGGGACAGTCCCTCTATTTGTGTACCTTTATTTAAAAAAATATTTTTTTGTATATGCAATGATAAACTAAAGCAATATGAATATCTCATATCAATTTGAGGTATGCAAATTAAACCGTTCAAAAGTGACGCAAAATTTAAAAAAAGTGTCCCAGTATATGCCACCTTCCCCTATATTCATTTCTTGAGGAAGTGGATGAGCGATATGAAAGATAATAGGAACATTTTTTGGCGTTTGGGGGTCTACGTTAAATGTAAAGCAACTGACTTTTAATTTCCTAATGCTACAGGTGTACAGATAAAATCAACGCGACCCTATACACATCTGTCTTATGAAAGTAAGTAGGCTTTCATTGTATATTTTGTAAATTACGCAATAATATGTTAATTTTATAAACTTACAGGTTTTTTTTAACATAAACCTGACTAAGTATTATTCAGACTTGAGGAATTCGGATATTAAATTTGTTTATATAATACATAAAGTCACAGTATTCCACATCACCTACGTACATATTAGTAGTTTACATAATTATGTCTCCTATAACCAACTAAAGCAAACAAACGTGAGTCATCGATCTAGCTTTCGATAATTATCACATAAGTTTTCCGACTAGTGACCACACAATTTGGGGTGGACGACACGTCACCGTCTATCCGAATGACTCACGCACTTACTCAAAGCTTGGGGTAGGCAGGGTCATTCGGAACCGCACGGATGGATCGAATACCTTTCCAAACAGTCGCGAGTCGTGATGCGATTGCTTGATTGAGTTATTGGCCTTACTTAGTGTTGACTGAACTGCTCACATTTCATTGAAACTGTTAATGAAATCTTGGAACACGACCTGTGCGAGATCTCTAGGTTACTTGTCATGATAATCTGTTTGTTTATTTGTTTTTTTTTCTCGGTAATACATTCGTTGTATTTGTATTGAACATGCGAACAATTTTATTTTTTATGGGAATGTAGGATATTTTTGACCGTAGTTCTAGGTAGGGTTGCCAACCGTCCTCCTTTGGGAAGGACAGTCCCTTTTTCATCCTATGTCCTTCCTTAAGATCAGGAAGGACGCGAATTGCCCTTCTTTAACTCCTAAATTTGTACTACTATTTGTTTAATAAAGAAAATTGTAAGAAATATCGACCTAATCACTAAAAACCCCATGCAAGTTTAATGCAGTGTAAAAAAGCAATTTGAGTGGATTAAAACTTTAAAATCAAATCAAACTCGGACAAAATGTGCTTTATGTACATTTTTACTTGTATATCTATGTGTTGCGACGATTAAAAATAGTTATTTGCTTAACAAGACCGGAAAGTGGTACTTTACTGGACGAGTAGACAGTTTTGGGACGAGTCGTAGGCGAGTCCAGTAAAGACACTTTACGGGTATGTTACGTACAATGTTTTTTCTGCGTCCGCCACTGACATCAAAATCACTATCTCACCTTCTCACCATCCATAATTAAACAATAACAACAAACTACAGGTGAATACTCGCTTGGTGGTATAATGACACTTGTTTGACAGCGCAAATTAACAAAACAACTCATCCCCATGGAAACCGGCTACTTTCCGGCCTAGGTCGGTAAAGACAATTACCATAACAACCAGTTACTTTCTGGCCTAGGCCAGTAAAGACGTACTTTCCAGCCTAAAAATTGATCGGTAACAAGTAATTTTCTGGCCGGACGCTGAAAAACAAAGTTAATCAAAATCTCAAAAAAATAAAGCGAAAGCATTTACTTTCAGTAAGGACTCTTAAGCTTTTTTCTCAAAAATATCTGCAGGGATAGTTTTTTAAAATAGTATAAATTTGCCCATATTTATCACATTGTAGAGCACCATCTTTTATTTCATAATATTATTCATTGGATTGTATAAACTAAATGGCCAGTTCTAAAGTGATTTCGTTATTTCAACTTAAATCAGTGGCGTAACTAGCTCTTGGGCGCCTATGCGAAAAAAATTTTGGGCTCCTGATTCAAAACGCTTGAAGAAAAAGGTGAAAAGCCAAGAATCCAGGGTCTCAAGACCCAGCGTTTTGAATAATCTATGCATGTGCTTAGGACACCAAGGCAAAAGGGGACAAAAGAATTTTTTTGCTTGAGACATTGTGAAGCGGTCTTCTTAGATCGACTAAGTTTAAAAAGGGGTACATTTGGGGGACTGGGGCCTCGGTTCGACCCTGTGGTTAGAGCATTAGATGGTCTTAATCCGTTCTGCTTTTTGGGACGAATTACTTTTTACGGGATATGTATTTGTGAACAAATGATAAATAGCTAGATAACTTACAGACCGGTAGACACACAAAAAGAACTTGCGGTAATAGTGTATCCTGAATTACTCAGCTTACAGATCTGAATTATTCAATAATTTAAAAATATAAAGGATGAGTCCTCCTTATAATATAAATAATATATTGTCTGACACATACACTTACATCGAAAACTTCATAAACAAAATTGACGTTTTGATGTGTACAGCAAAGGGGCATAGTTTCATTTTTGTATAGTTCCAGGGGCCCCTATATGCATCAAATATATTTTTACAGAGGTAAAAATCACCTCAGTTCCTATTTTCCTTTTTAATTTAAAGTTTTAATATGTAAATCTAGTTCAGTAGAACGTCTAAGAGCTCATTAGCGCTTTGGGTCCCTATGCAACGTTATACCTGGCATACCCCTAGTTACTGTCTTCAATATTAAGAGTAAAAGTATATTGGGATCGGTTGCCTTCCCTATAAATTCGAAAAGTTGGCAACCCTAGTTCTAGGACTCATTTTTAAGACATCCAATACTGCAAATAGATTTTGATATGTATTTTTTCTCGAAATTTGATCAAAACAGTATTTTTCAAATTTTAAAAATGTTAGTTAAACTACTTCAGTACAATATTTAAAAAAAAAAATGTTCAATATGTTTTTCTGATAACAGGAGAAGTGTTAAAGCAGCTCCCAAGAAAAGCACTAGTCAAGCTTACCAACCTTATTAATGCTGCATTTAGACTAAAATACGTGCCTAAACTGTGGAAAGTGGCGGAGATAGTCATGATACCAAAACCAGGTAAATCCCCACACGAAGCCACATCCTATAGACCAATTTCACTGTTACCTATCATGTCTAAACTTTTCGAGAAACTGCTTCTCAAGAGAATGCAACCCATCATTGAAAGAAAAAGTTTGATCCCAAATCACCAATTTGGATTCAGACATAAACACTCCACAGTTGACCAAGTCCATAGGATAACTAATATTATTGAAAGAGCATTAGAAGAGAAAAATGTTTGTTCCGCAGTATTTCTGGATGTGGCGCAAGCATTTGATAAGGTCTGGCATGAAGGACTGTATTATAAATTAAAACATATCCTTCCCAAACAATACACAGAAATTCTGATGTCTTATTTATCAGAGAGATATTTTAGGATCAAGCAGGAAGATGCCTACTCTAATCTCAAAGAAATTAAAGCCGGAGTGCCACAGGGTAGTGTCTTGGGTCCAGTCCTTTACCTACTGTTTACCTGTGATCTTCCAGTGCCAGAAAACAACACAATAGCTACTTTTGCTGACGATACTGCCATCCTAGCTGTCGGCAAAAGCAACGAAGAAACAGCAAACAAGCTGCAAACAGCCATCAATCAATTTCAAAGCTGGACAAAAAGGTGGAGGATAAAACTCAACGAAACCAAGTCAGTCCATATTGATTTCACCAACAAACGAATAGAACACGCTCCGGTAACCATAAATGGTCAGATAATACCATATGCCAACACAGCCAAATATCTCGGCTTAACACTTGACACTAAACTTCGGTGGAAAGTTCATGTCAGAAAAAAAAGAGAGGAGTTGGGTATTAGATATCGAAAAATGTACTGGCTCTTAGGAAGAAACTCCGCTCTGTCAGTACATAACAAGCTTCTACTATACAAGCAGATACTAAAACCAGTGTGGACATACGTTATACAGCTCTGGGGTTGTACCAAAAAAAGCAACATTAAAGTAATACAAACTTTTCAAAATAAAGTACTAAGGAACATCGTAGATGCACCCTGGTACATTAGAAACGATGATCTTCATAGAGACCTTGGAGTAGAGTTTGTGGACAGTGAAATTCAGAAGTTTTCGAGAAGCCACGAAGAAAGACTACTGCAGCACGTGAATATCGAGGCTATCCAGCTTCTCGATAACACAAATATAGTCAGGAGACTCAAAAGGAAAAAACCCTTTGAGCTGTTATAATGTGACAATATTAGTGCTTTAAAAAAAGTGTTAAAAAGTGTTTTAAAATAAGCAGAGTCAGTGCTTGTGTTAGTGCATCAGATAAGAGTGCCAAATGCTAGAACAGATAAGAGACGCCAATGGGTGACTTACATCTTAACTTTTTATAGTATATTAGGAATAGAGCTAAGTTACTTATTAGTCTAAGACTAGATCGTAACATTATTTAAAAAAAAAAATAAAAAAAAAAAATAAATATGTTTTTCCAACCCAAAATTATCTTCCTAGTATTCAGTGGAACCTCTATATTTGTCCCATTAAGTAATCGTCCATCCCTCAGAAAGTCAGAATAGATTAATAACGAATATAGGGGTTCCACTGTCTTTACATTGTTAAATAAGATATAGATACAAAGATTTTGTTTTTAAATGGCACTTATTTGTGTAAGTTTATTTATATTAAAGCCAAAAACTCCGCTTTCATGCCTATGTGCCAACTTGGAAAAAAACATAACTTAATCAGTTTTATCTCTATTACCATTTAAACAAGTTTTGAAACATTGTTCTTATCGTATTTCATTAATCAAACACGATATCAAATTTCTTGCTGTAAATTCACTTTTTTCACGATAGAACATGCATCTAATTTTTCGTTAGGTATATCAACAAAGATAGTCTGCGCTATAATCAAAAATAACACACCATGTACCTACAAGGCTATAAAAAAGATGTAAAGTAGCACTTTTTTCCGGAAAAATCTGTGTCGTTAAAGGCAGACAAAAAAAAAAGCCATATTTTTGTTCTTTCCGTTCAGAGTAAAACAATTCTGATAAAACGTTGTATCTCTTTAGTTATCATTGACATACTGTATACTGTTAACTGCACTTCCTTATTTCTAGTTATAACTTGCTTTTTTTATAATAAAATAAATGTTTTCCTCTCACCCAAACAGATAAGTGGAAAAAGATAAATAAATGATAAATTGTTGGATTATTTAAGTAATTGATTTATCAATACAAATAAGTTTACTTAATTAAATATCACTTATCTTTTCTCAGAAGGATCTCTGCTTGTAATGCAATAATAAAATGAAGACTCTCGAGATAATAAGTGATTTTTAAATAAGCTTATTTATCTACCTACAAAATAAATGATTTTCAACTGTATTTTAACATTCATACATTTTTGTGGAGTTCTTGTTGCTTTACAAATTTTACTAACAATATATTTTTTAAATTGGTTGCTTGCAATTTAGTTGTAGGTTCCATTTATTGTTTTCACAAATCAACCACATTTTAACTTAACTATTATATAATCAGTAGCAATGGTAAAATTGTGTTGTTTATTTTATAATTTATTAACTTTAAAATATCTTTTTGATATTGATATATATTTGGTACTTATTTAATGAAAAGATCAACATCGTAGGAGTTTCAGGTGGTTTTCCCTACCTACTATAGGCAAATGCTGTGACAGTACTTCCACCTACCCTTACCTTACCCACCCTTTCCTTGTTCCCCGCCCCCTCCTACCGGACGCTAGTGACCTGTTGTCGAAGCATCCCTAAACTCTCAATAAAAAATAAAAAATAAAAAAAATAATAAATAAATAAATTTAAAAAAAAAAATGAGAGACTATGTCAAAACTAACTTTATTTATATGCCGACAATTTTCTTCTTTAATACACCGTATAATCTATACAAAAATTGAACTCTTCTTTGTTTCATTTTCTGTTGTATGATATAGTGCAAAAGATCAAATTTCTTACGTATTAAGCTGTGGGTTTACCAAACTACAATAAGTGAAAAACATTGAAGCTAAGGTCAATGCCAACTGAATTAAAACTTTGAGCGGGCATTCTATAAGAACCAAACTTTTTCTTTTATGGTAATTTTATTGTTAAAAGAAGATAACAATCACTGTGGGAATTATTATTATTGATGGAACGTTCACCTCTGGTGAAAAAAAAATGTTTAAAAGTAGGTGAAACAATATTAAAAAGTAAGTAGGAAATGTGGATCCATATTTTAACCTTCACTGGGAGATATACAGGGTGAGTCAAGGGCGATCATTGAGATCTTGCTTATTATTAGAGATTATAAGCAGAGGATTAACTTTAAAAAAGCTGCTAAAGTCGATAAATTGTATGCTGATTATTAAAATTAAAACGGATTTTAGATACCTGCATTCGTTTTTACTAAAACTGAAAAAATTTGATAAACTAGTAATTTTGGGTTAACACCAATATTATGATTCTGGTAAAACTTCTTTTGGGCAACTTTTACTTCTGCATTTAATAGTCTAATTAGCTTTTTGCTAAGTCGATTAGGTCTTTTTTTAAGAAGTACTTTTATTGTATTTTTACGTAGATGGCTAAACTAATATCTATATAACTAATAAACGTCAAAAACGAAACCCCTGCATAACCGCTATGATTTGAGAAATTGTGGTATATCTATAGGCGTAACCGAAAAATTCACCGACAACAATTTACCGACGGAAGATTCCCCGACAACAATTCGTCGACAAACAATTCACCGACTGGAAAATTCCCCGACAGTAAAATTTCCCGACAAACATTTTACCGAATGGAAAATTCCCCGACAATCTGAAAAATAATGTTTCTATCATAATTAATCTTGGTCGAGCAACATAAAAGTTATCAAGAGTTAATGGTTTATAATTTAGAATAACGTTGGATTAACGTAATAGTACCTATTACCTCCTTGAAAGTGTTTACTTGATGATAATTTAGAATAATTTTGGACTAACGGTAACGGTATAGCATTACCTACCTGAAAGTACAATTAACTTATTTTTCTTCATAAGAATGTAGGATTAATTTAAGAAGGGATTATTATAACAGTTTAATAGTCCTCACAACTATAAATACTTGCTTCCCCATTCTGAAATAACATTTCGATGCCACACCTGTTTTGTCAACTGTTTACGATACACGGGTTAAAGAAAAACTTGTCAATTCCGCTAGTGTATGCGCTTTTACCTGACAAAACAAAACACACCTACATTCGCTTACTGCAAAAGTTAAAAGAATTAATGCCTGGGGTGTCACCAACTACCATCCTTACAGACTTCGAAACGGGAATTATAACTGCTTTTGCCGAAGAATTCCCAGGTTCAAAGCATCGTGGATGCTTCTTTCATTTTTCTCAGTGTATCTTCAGAAAAATTCAGGAAGAAGGTCTAAAAAAACGGTATGAAAATGATGTAGATTGTGCACTGAAACTTAAGCTACTGCCGGCGTTAGCATTTGTGCCCACGGCAAATGTAGTCGATTCGTTCGAAGCTCTTTGCGAAGAGAATGTTTTACCGGTGGACGCACAACCAATTGTCGACTACTTCGAGGACACTTGGATTGGACGTCCGCAAAGACGCCAACGTCGCCGAGTTCCAAAGTTTTCCCATAATATGTGGAATTGCTACGAGGCTGTGATAAACGGACTACCAAGAACAAACAACTCGATAGAAGGATGGCATCGAGCGTTCGAGACCCAAGTTTCAGCAGACCATCCCAATATATGGAAGTTCATACAAGCCATAAAACGTGAACAAAGTCTTCATGAGCTTCAAATCGAACAATACTTGGGAGGACGCGAAGGCCCTCCCGCTCGTCAAAAGTATCGCGATTGTGCTGATCGCATCACAGCCCTTGTAAATAATTATGACCAGGAAGCAACTATTTCCGATTATTTACGTGGTATAGCCCACAACCTAACTTATTAAGAAAACCGTATAAAATAAACAAAAAAAATAAACACAAAAAAAAATTAAAAACAAAAAATATATATGACAAAGGAATTTTTCCAACTTTTAAACACGCCAGCATAATGTTGCTCGTCCTAAGCCGAGATAAAGTGTGAAGGAAAGTTATTATTTCGTATTTGTCGGGGAATTTTCCATTCGATAAATTGTTTGTCGGGAAATTTTACTGTCGGGGAATTTTCCAGTCGGTGAATTGTTTGTCGACGAATTGTTGTCGGGGAATCTTCCGTCGGTAAATTGTTGTCGGGGAATTATCCTAGATCCATCTATAGGTATAGTATAACTATATCTATGCGACTTGCATAGGCGTTTAACATAGGAAAAATAGTTTTGACAAAGGTCTCGTTTTTCGCGTTTTTCTTCGGAACCGCTTAAGATTTTTTCAAAAACTTTGCACCATTTTACTTGCAAAGAATGCGTGCACTGGTAAATATAAAAATTTAGATTTTGTCCCTGACGGTTTCATGGCCAACGCGATCGCAAAAATTACTTTTATTAGTCAACTTTTCAGTTTTTTTCCTATTTTTCCGAAGAAAATGGCCAGTGACACGTATAACTCTGCAAAACATTTAGTTATGATATTCTTGATTACAGATAGAAAAAACTTGAAACACTTAAAAACTGTTTCAGTTTATGAAACCTGATTAATAAAATATTTGTTCAATCAACCAAAAAAGTTTTTTTGTTTCGATAATTTTAGCAGATTTTCTCAAAAACTGGAGAGTTAAGGTTTTTGCTAATTTAGAAATCAGTGTTCTTGATCAATATACCACGGTGAATAATTGGCTACCTTAAACACCAAGGTTTAGTTGATATTATTTGAAAATCGTGTCAAACTCCATATAAAGCCATAGTTCAACTTTCCTTGCCATAAAAATTTAATTCTATTTATGTGTATATCTTGCAGATAAATACTCTTCAATGATTTCAACTGGTCACCTATTATGGTCAAAACAACCGATTAAAGCACAGGCAGCTGGGGTCATTACACTACGTATTAATTAAACACTGCAGTGATTCAGAAAAAATCAATGCAAAGTAATAAATCAATATTTAACAAAGTGATTTTTGCAATAGCTTTTTAAATGTTTTAGCAATTCACAATTAGGTCTGGTCGACATTAAGAAATTTTTATGCACATATTTGGAAGTTGAAAGAATGCGAATATTTTCATTTCAAACGACACTTAATTAAGGTTTATATGTATATTGCACATAGCTATGATTTTTTTAAACATGTTCAGCCTGCGGTTTTGAGATATTCTATATCTTCTTCTGTTGGTAATTTTATCAGAGGTTACGTAATTTCCTTTTTAAGCTAATAGAAATCATCCTAATATGTTACTTGTAAAAGATGTCTACACGTTGCTTCGAATTTATGCAACTTCAAATATATTTCTTCATTATTTTAATCAGAGTTCACACAATTAATTCATAATTAGTGAAACTTTAACTGTTAAATTGAAAGTTTTTGTGATTAGCGTTTTGATAATAATGCTTTGTAGATGACAAATCTTTTGTATAGGCATATCTCAATTATTATTACTAAACTGTTTACTTATTCAGCATAATTTTACCTTTACTTTGAGTATAATATAATATTTTACACAAGGTTTTCCAAATTCGAGACAATATGGGAATCTTACTTATCATAAGTTCTAAAAGTCTCTTAATTTGGGGCATAATGTGAGGCTGAATGTAAATCTTAAATGATAATAACCACAGTCCTCCCTAATCAGCAGTTATTCAGGAATTATTGTAAAAATACATTTTGTTTTTTGGAATATTTTCTTCATTTTTAGAAAATGGGGAACCAATAACATTTTTGATTTTTATTCACTATACGCGAATCTTATTTTATTTTATATCAGACGTTTCGTCTAACTTGATCCATGGCCAACCTTGTTCTTCTGTTGAAACATTTCGAAAGTTTCTTTAATGAATAATTAAACCTTTTATTTTAAATAATTTTCTGTTTTGTTTTGTTCTGTCAATTTAGCTAAATAAAAATATACAAGAATAGTTTAATATCTTTAAATGGAGCACGATGTATTTTTCTATATTTTCGTAGAGTTGTCTTTAAAAACAAATTGCTAAATGGACGGACAAAACAAACACCCTGTGTATTATTTAAAAAGCTTAACAATTCAGATTTTTAAGAGTATTGCTAGCGAAATATCCAAAATACTTTAAACAGGCTTTGTTAAATTGCTAAATATGAATATTTGGTTAAAGATGTGTTTCCAGATTTTCAAAAAAACTGTTAATAACTCAAAAATTATATATGTTCAGTACAAAAAATTACTTCACAATTTTTTTTTCATGGCCACTTAGATTAAACCGAGGATTAAACTTAATAAATATAATGATTTTGTTATGATTTGCTTATTTTTAAATACCTATACTAACAACCCGTACATGAATGAAACGAGAAAAAATCTCTATTTAATGAACCCATAGTCACTAAAAAAAGTCAAGTTTGGCTTATATCTCAAAAATCGAGTGTGCCTTTACTTTTTAGATATATATTTTTTTTTAATTCTACGGAAAAATATCTACAGGAATCATTTCACGTTTTGGTCTTAACATAGGTGGCTATAGTATTAATTACCATCAAAAAAAGTTTCTGTGTTTAGTTTTAGTTTTTAATATGTAGAACAGTTGAAGAAGAAGGTCAAATGGCATTAAATTTGTCTTGAAATTTTGCCCAACTTTGCAAATTTAACAGACTCTTATAATAACAAAGTTAACCATACAACACATGTAGAATAATATCACCCTGTATAAGAAAAAAAGTTGCTTATAATTTGTTTTAATATCTTCCTGTTTGTGTGTGTATACCACCTTCAGTTGAGCCCTATAATGTAAGAGATAAATATTCGAGTTAATTAACTAGAAGTTTCATCTTTTCAAATTCGATAACTTTTTGAAGTTGCACTTGATTAAAGCAAAATTTAAATTTTGTGATAATTTGTTAATTTTTACCTTTTTTAGATTTAAAAAATCTAAATATCTATTCACATGCTGTTGAGATCAGTTTTTTCATAACACACTTACAATTAGTTTTATAGATATAACTTTTAATTTACTTATAGGCGTTATATTCTATATTTCTGGGTAGGTATTCTTTTTCTTAACTTTACATTGAATAAGGGATGACTTACTCTACAAGAAAATAAATCCACTTATTCTTGCCAATATTCAATAAGGTGTGTAAAAGAAAATTTATTATTTCTCATTTGAAAGTAATAACTTCTCAGCTAAGTTTGTTGTTGAACTTTTGAAATATCAGTTTATTTATTTAAAAAGTAAAAAACTATTACGTAGGAGTATAATATAACATACATTGTATACAACCTATGGATACCTACAAATTCAATTTGACGCTAATTTAACAAAAAAATTTAAACGAGATACTATTAGGTAGATACTCCAATTAAGTGGTATACCCAGAAAATTGTACTGTAAATACTAGTTATAAAATGTTTTTAAACTAAAACCTGTACTCCAACAAGAGCAATAAACAAAAAGTATGATTTATTATCAGTTTCAGAGTATTACTTAAATGTTATAATAAGATCATTCAATAAAAAGGATATAAATTCTTATTAAAAATTTTAGTTGGCAGAGCTTTAGGTAAGTCATATTTGTTTGATTAATGGTACCACTAACTGAGTCAAATTAATAATAAATTATATTAACATCCTATCATTAATAATATCATGACACAAGTGCTTTTTGAACATTACCCTATAGTGAATTACAAATTCACCTAAAAACGAAATCGTGGACCATTTTCCCTTATTTAATTAATTAGTGATTTACAAATTTATTACACAATTAAACGTGCTCTGCTTCTTTCATTGCAGCGGTTTAACGCAATCAGACCCAAACTGCATACGCAATAAGGCATAATACATTTGTCGGCGATATAAAAAAGTTATTTAAAAAAAAAATGCTGTCCTTATCTGTAAATTTTTTTAATGAAACGGGATTAATGTCAGTACTTAAATACCTAACAGTATAGTGTCTTCCTCTCTAAAAAAGTAATTATTTTGGGTTGTAGTTTATAAATTTACAAATTTACTTTTAGCTTTAGATTATTAAAAAAAAAAGTTAATTGTTTTTTAAACTTTTCGATGTTTTTGTTAATTATACGTTTGATTTTTAAGAAAATGTAGTTGCTTGTCAAAAATACTCTATTTTAGTGTGCCTAGTCGAGACAAACATTATTCACTTTTAATCACTAAGACTAAGAATATATATTTTTTTAATAAATGAAATTTCGTGCGCCTAATTTGTTGTTTTCTTTAAATGGTGATAACAAGGAAAAAGTTAAAAACCCAACTTAGTATAAAAATAAAAATGGAAATAATTTGAATTTAAAATAGGCTTTGCTAGACCCTATGCAAACAGGGGTTCCAATTAAGGACATTTAATTATGTTTCTTAATTCTTTGTTTAAGGCAATTGTAGATTTTGGCCTGAATTACATTTTTATTGAACACAAACATGTATAAGTCGACTTGATTTTTTCGACATTCTGATGCCATGGTAAAAACAATTACCTGTTTGTATAAAGTATCCTCCAAAATTTTAGAATATGCAAAAATATATGCTGTTAGTGAAAAATTTAAATTTGAGACGTTTTTCGTGTAAACTAAAAGTGAAATTTTACGCATTAGTCGCTTTTTGACTCATAGTTAAGTTGGAATTTCAAAACAATAGATAATTTAAAACTGGACTAATTTCGTAAATACCTATTAAAGCATGTCTAATGTAATTAAATAGCTAAAATTAAATAAAAATAAAGTCTTCTTGTTTTTTCTAAATCATTTATTGTCTGAAAACATAATTATTTTATTGGTAAAAATATTTTACGTTGCTTATAGTCAAAATATTGTCATTGAAAATACCTAAACGTTTTACAAAAATATTTTATTTAAAAGACTTTATAAGAGTTTAATTTTCATTATTTATGAATTTTTTTTTGCTTGAAGTTGATAAACAATTTTAATTGTACACTTTAGGTTTTCTCTTATCTGACATTTTTGCTTACCCCGGGATTACGGGACGAAATTAGCCTTTATCACGGGATTTCCTGGGATCCCGCGATGTAACAAATTATGCCGCTACTTTGAAATAAATAACCCGAAAAAAGAAGGGAGCGATTTATTACTTTAAAACAACTCCAATTTATTTATGTTATACATTTTGCTACATTTTATTATAAATAATAAAATCATCTTGGCGAGACAAATATACATTTGCGAAATAATACTTTTTTATTGCAATTTTATTTTAATTAACACAATAACATATTTTTAATTTATTAACAGAAAGTCCTACTAAACAAAATGCTCAGTCTCTGTTGATGTTGGTGGATCCGTCTTGAAAGTATCTAAAGAGACATCGTTTTTATCAATAAAACTTCATTTATAAGCTATTTTACTTCGCATTACCAGGGTGCACAAAAATAGAACTGTAAATGTATTTTGATGATATAAACTTTTTCATGACTGGGCGGGCTTCTTCACACATACTACGGGTGTACATAATTTGTTATTATGAAGCAAAATAGCCATTTTGAAATATGAATAAAGTATATCCATAATCTAGTTTTAGTAAAGATAATTATAATAAATTTTGATAAGGTATAAGAATATTACAAAGATCTTAACACAAAATCAAAGAAAATAACATTTTTCAAATATTCCTGGAATTTCCGAAACAATAAGTATTTTCCAGGAAATATAAAATAGGTTAAAATGGACCGGGATCCCAGGATTCCATAACAGAAACCTTAGTACTTGTAGAACAAATATTAAATATTCTATTTCAGTAAATCCTTTAAAATTGATTACCTACTTAAAGTTATAGAAACGTTGCTAATATTCGTCATTAATTCGTTCCAGAGGGACGGACGAATACAGAATCGAACGAAAATAGAATCAATTTTTTCCACAGGAATTATGTAAAATTATTATAATTTCTTCCCAGTCCCTATTCTAACACATAAATTAATATAATTTAAGCAGAATTTTTGTTTCACCAAGGAGCGGTGATGGCAGAAGCTAAAGAGGAGAAAAAGGACTATCGTTTGAAGGCAAGCCACATTACATTAAAACATCAGGTTACTCAAATTTTGATGATCGATGTTTTTTTTAATTCTTTTTCTAACGATTCACCATCACTCGATTTGCAAAGAACTTGTCCATCGTTGTATGTTTCTGCCTGTTTTTTAAACTCCGTGACGAATATTTGATTTTTGGACGAATATCGGAGAAAATATTGGATTTGACTTATATAGGAGTGGAACAATCTAGAAATTCCACAGTAATTCTTAAAAATATATTTAAAAATCTAAAATTTGTAATTTATAATTTACAATTTACATGCCATATAAATACAAAACCTAAAGTGCCCTAAAACAGCGATTCTTAACCGGGGGGGGGGGGGGGGGCGTGAAAGATTTTAAGGGGGGCCGCGAAAAATGTATAAAACGTTTTTACTTTTTAAAATATAGAAATATATTTTTGTTACTACAAACTAGGGGGCCGTGAAAATATTTTAGGATATTTAGGGGGTCGCGACTATTAAAAGGTAAAGAACCACTGCCAGAAAATATGTTTTAAGTTGTAAAAAAATTTCTAGTGCTAATAACACAGCCTTCTGTTTTATTGAATATCATAGAAATGTGCTAGAATGAATTGAGATTAATACATTTGATTTAATATTCATAAATTTTAGACCAATTTCCAATATTACATCAAAACCCACCGAAGTATAATAATCTCTAATCATGATGTATAGCGGACGTAATATAATTCTTTTATTCAACGAATTAAAGCTTAAATGTGGTTAAGTATTACGAATGTTTCGAAATAAGGACGACGCTGAAAGTTAAGATATTCTTATATAATATATAGGCATAATTTCACAAGTTCGTGGACCTCGCGAAGTAGAGACTGCACATTTGGAGGTCACTTCCGTAAGTTAAAACGTGTTGAAAAGAGACGGCCATCGTGACATTGTTATGAGGTTATAGACGCTCAGCTGTTTGTACTTGCAACTTTCAAGGCTACACCGATTATTTAAAATCGGTTATTAATGACATTGAGATGTGCTTAATAAATCTTTGAAACTTCAATTACTGTTATTGTGCAATTAATTGCATGTTCTCGTTTTTGGGTTAGGTCTATTAAAAAACCGTTTATAGAGTTTGGATACCTTCTAAAATGGCAATTATAATCGAAAAATAAGTCAATTTCAATCAAAAAACAAATGAAATTTACGTCTTAATACGTTTAAAATCTGTAAAGCAACGTATATCAATCTGCAAAGAATTCTATATACAAAATTATGCAATGTATTAGAAATTTCTGAACAAAATGTTTGTGGGTACTTTTAAACTTTGGTGCAGTTTTTTTTAATCATTTTAAATGTTTGTCTTTTCAGCAACCTTTTGGCCTAAAATATTGAGTAGTTGATATACGTTTTGAAAATATTTGGCAAACTACAAAAAATAAAACAATTGATCATGGAAACAAAATGTTCACAAAAAGCATTAGTTGTAAAATCTTCTTCTTCTTAATCGGTTCCTCTTGTACCTTTCGGTGACGAGGTATGCTTTTCTATTTCTGTATTATGTTTCTCCACTACTGCCTATCGTTAGCTGATAGTGGCACATCTCTCCAACTGACTTCTTTTTCTTCTAGTCTCTGCCTCACTTCTTTTTCCCATTTTATTCTTGGTCTTCCTCTATTTCTTTTTCCCTGCATCTGCATTTTCCATCCTATTTTCGCGTACTTATCTACTTTCTGTCATGCGTAGTAAATGTCCAAGCCATCTTAACTGATTCGTCTCCATCTTTTTCTTAATATCTGTTACTCCTAGGTTTATTCGAATTTTTTCGTTACTGATTTTATCGATCAGTCTACATCCCTCTATTCTTCTTAAAAATCTCATTTCCTGTACCTGTATACTTTGTTTTTGTTTTTGAGTTAGTGTCTAAGTCTCTGAACTGTACGTGAGGATGGTTACGTACACAGCATTAAAAACTCGCGTCTTCGTTTCTTTTGATATTATTCCTTCTTACTTATCAAACATTTATTAGTGGCGTAGTAAAATTTCGTCGCTGCCGCTATTCTGTTATTCAGATCTTCTTCCAACTTACCATTTTCTGCAATTATTGTTCCTAAATATTTAAAACTTGCTACCTGTTCTATCGTTTTTTGGTCTAGCATAATTGTAACTGGTTCATGATTTTTCGTATAACCGTAACTTGTGTCTTTGTTACATTAATATTCATATTATATCTACTTAATGTATCTGCCCATACATCTAGATTGAATTGCAAGTCCTTTTCGCTTTTAGCTAATAACACCACATCATCTGCAAAGGCTAATTCTGTTTGTTGTGTGTTGGTTTTAGTTTATTCCAACCCCAGTAGGCTTTCTTTGTGTTTTGCTGACATTCTTTAATTATTTTATCCATAAGAATTATAAAGAGCAGTGGACTTAAGTGCCTCCTTGTCTTATACTTCCACTGTTGTTATAAATTCCGGGGAACTGCTGTATGGGTTCGCAGATAATTTCTACTGCTCTTATATAAACTCTTGATGGCGTTTAATAATCCTTCTCGCACTCTACTTTGTTTCAATATCTTGTTGTAAAATGTATGTATATAATTTTTTTTGCATAAAAAGTGTATGGCAAGTTCTTAGCTACATTTTGACGTAGGTAACTCCAATTTTTTTTTCGCCCAACCGTGTGCAACTGACAGGCGATCGTCATATATTTTTAAATGGCAACCTATTTTTTTTACTTAAATCAGTAAATAATCTTGTTCTTGCTTCAACCAAATACATTTTTCTAAATGTAAAATACAAAATTTCTTGAGGAAACTGAGTTTCAAAATTATGTATTATTTTTCACAAAACCGTTGTATTTGATTAAACAAAACACAATCGCTGTAGTAATTGATAGATTATAATTTGTTCTAATTGTATTTTATTGTTTTTCGATCAAACTTAGTAAGAAAACGTAATAATATATTTTCCATTAAAAAAAAACCTGATTTATTCGTGTTTGAAGTTTGACTAACTGGACCGGGTATAAGGAACACTCTGTGTATTATTTTAAAATTTAAACTAGTCAAAAATCACTATGACACTATTGTCATTGTCCTACAAAGTTTCAAAGCAATTCGTTCTGACATAGCCAAGTTGTGAAATATCTTTTTTTAAACTCCTGTTTCTGTCAATATTTTTATAAAAATTAAATAACTCAAAAACAATCATTTTAGATACATAAACCTCTATATATTTAGAAAGAGAATTTAATTTTACATCTTAAAATTATCAAATATACTGGGTGTTCTATTAAAAAACACTGTTGAAAATAATTTAAGATTATTAGTAAATGACAACAAATAACTTTTATTCGATTTTTTTTTGTAAACTTGTCATAAGACGAAATTTTGATCCGTTACGTTATATTTTGTACACACGGTATAATAGCTATTGCCGATAAAAATAAATCATAAAAGATAAAAAATATTTATCGATAGGAGAATGAGAAATTAAAATTTTTCTCGAAGGAAATTAAGCAGATTTAAAGAAACTGCCCATTTACATTTTTCATGTTAGATTTGAATTATTCGCAAGTTAAATTAGATGTATTTCGTTTGCTGCACTTTTTAGCTTAGGTACTCCAGGATTGCTGAAAATCTATTTTAATAATAAAAATCTAATATACAGTCGATAATTTAATCTAAATTTAAAAAATTATTAAGGACAAAGTTTACAATATTAAGAATACTTTGAACCTGACTTTTCAGCTTCTTAAAAAATTGATTACTTGTCAATTGTCATTCCTCACTTCCTCCACTTGGGAAATTTTTCGAAGGATATTTCCATTTGTTGATTATTTTGGGTTGATAAGTTTAATCTAAGCCCAAAATTTTAAGTGTAGCCGAATAAATCCAAGGTAATGCGTCGGTGGTAAGTCGCTGGCCTCGGCCATGAAGTTTTTGGCGATGAAATAAGAACATAATCACTCAAAAAATGCTTATGAAAGTATCGTACTTAACATTAAAAAAAAAAAAAAATTAAATAGTGGGTTAAATGTTTTAATTGACAGTAGGTACAGTACTCTTGATTCTTGAAATAAGGAGTGCTCAACCTCTTGGAAGTCGCTGTTCATTTTGAAAATTGGAAACACGTCGCTGGCCATTTAATACATAAGTCCTTTAGGCTCGAATTTAAAAGCAAACTTGAAGAAAAACGGTTGATTGTAAACGGCGATATGTTCTGTTTTGATCCCTATTAACAATCCAAAGCAACTACAAAGTGTGAAACTGATTTTCGTATATTTAGCGTAGTTTGTACAAACCATAAAAGATAGATCATCAACGTCAAATGTTATATTTTTAAACTGTTAAAAATTACATGATTATTACCCGCCCTTTTGTTGTCCAATCAAGTGCATATTATTTATTGATGATTCAATCAACATATTAGAAAGAGAATATTTGTACCCGTTACTTGTGTTGCATGAAATTGTAAGTACATATTAGCATTAAAGTTGTTAATGTATACAGGGTGCCCATTTTTCTAACCTGTTGTATGGGTAACTCCGTTAATATTAGAGATACAGAAACGTTTAAATTAGCAAATTTGTGCAGAATTTAAAGGGAAATCTGATGCCATTTTCAAATTTGACCTACGTCATCAACTTTTTGAAATATTTTGAAAAAACTGAAAAATGTCGATTTTTTCAAACTTAAATAATTCCGTAACCATATGAGTTAGAACCAAAATAAAAATTGGCTTTTATAGATGTTTTTACGTAGATTTTAAATATGTTAACGAAATTTTCATAGCACTCTTAAATTTCGAGTTATAGCACAAACTTGCATTTTTTTAAATGGAAGTCATAGTTTGGCTATAGTCTTATTAAAAAGGTTATTTTTTTCTCGTTTCAATGATATAAGGGTTGTTATGCTTTACTTTTGTAGTTTTTCTTTAAATAAGCAAAAATCATTTTACATGTTCACTGCCTACTAATAGATGGGAGTTATCCCGTGTTGATGTTATTTTTTTTTCGAGGTGACATTTAAGAGTTGTCTCTTATCGTTATTATATATATATTGTTTAAATTCACTTTATAGCTTCATAGTGACTTTTTAATAAATTATATTGAAAAAAGAATAAAAATGCTTTTTAATAAGGTCATAGCCTCATAGCCAACTATGGTTCCATTTGAAAAAAATATGCAAGTTTGTAATTCATTTAAGAATTTAAACAATATTGAAAAACAGTGCTTAAAAAAACTTTTTTCCAAAAATATTTTTGTACGATAACCGAGTTATAAACGATTTAAAAAAAAATGCCCATTTTGATTTTTGTTTATTATCTAGCAAGCCATGAAGCTTTTTGAAACATGCAAAGGCCATAGGTGTTTTTAATAAAAATAGCAACATTTCTTTATCGAGTTTCTTAAAAACATAATAAAACAAAATGTTTCATAAGAGCAAGTATTATTTTTTTACATCAGACACCAATTTATGCTACAAATGATTTCTATTTATCTAAAAAAAAAACTGAAATCAATTAGGAAAAACAACGCTTCATATTTTATTTACTTTATTAAATTATGACTTAATTTGTTATATTATATATTATATAATAATTAGCAACTATTAGCTATTAATAAAGAGGTCTGTTAAGGAAGGAGTAGGTTAAATTTTTTTATCTTCCTGGGATAATAATTTCAATAATGATACAGTATTACAATTCTATACTAGGAGAGATACGTAGAAGCCTTAATGGACGAACACATGTTATAAAACATTTGCAGTTAAAACAAAAATTTTGTAACAATTGTAATTAACTTAATTATTGTGTGTTCATTAAGATACAATAAATTAATACGTATAAATGTTTAACATATATAAATAATCATTAAAACCATATGGTCTAATACAGGAGTGTTTTGCAGTAAAAATTTAAATAATTATATTAAATAATCAAGGCTTTTCTTACAAATTTTCCTCACAAATCAAAAAAATTATATTTACACAATTTTGTATATGTAGGAGTTTTGTCCAATATTGCCTGCACAAACTTTAGAAGTAGCCTGTAGCTCGTAAGCATTATTTATCTTTTTTATGATTACAACCTTAGATTTTACATCAATTTACTTATAGAAAATGCTTCCGCTTTTAACAGAACTAACTTGACCCAAATTTATTTAATTTTATTGTCGCATATTCACTTTAAATCAAAGTTGAAGGTTGTTCTGCCCAAAATTAACATACCAGTAATTGGCAAATGCTATAACTTGCTATTTTTAAGGGCCCCTGAACCTAATAAGGCAACACCTTCAGTCAGTGTATTCCTACACATACCTGTATTAATATGTGCAGTGACATGTGGTTTGTTATTTTCACACGTGAATTGTTAATTTGTATGAATTATGAGAACTGTTTCGGTTCTTTGGCAAGTGTATATGGGGCACGAGAACAGTACGCCCCGGGTAATCCTAGAACAATCAAATATTTGTTATTAATGGTATTTTCTAAATTTCTATTTACATGTGCTTGCAAGGTGTCGAAACTGCCACGAGCGATGATAAATCTTGAGACTGAATTGTTTATTGACATATTGACATTAATTTGAATCGACAGTATCTTACAATTTTGAAAATAATGGGTAACTAATTGATACTTGATCAGATAGATTATAATCCGTGCGGTTCTTATAATAGTTAAGCAGATGGTTAAACTAGTTTTACATATGAAAAATGTTGCAGTAATTATTTCGCGTTTTTCTTTTATTTTTAGTTACGGTATACTGCATTTTCCAAAAATCATTTCAATGTCCACTAACTGGTTTATTTTTTAAATAATTTTAGTATACAGGGTGGACCAAGTTCGAATGTTTTACGGGGTATCTCGGTTACAGTAATAGTTGGCGAAAATCTGATATCGGTCTCTTGGGCTTTTTTTGAGAAAAGGACGTCTATGTAGTTAGATTTTTTTATATTACTTTCCATTTTGGCACTACAGACGAAAAAAGAAATATCATAGTTTTTGAAAATCCACTATAACTTATTTATTTAATAAATTAGGACAAAATGTTACAAAGGTTTTTTGTGCAGATTTTTATGCGCAATTTAAAAACAAAATTAATTTTTTTTTGTAGCCTTAACTTTCGAGATATGAAGTAAACTTATATTTATTTGGATAGAAATAGAACTCTAGTTGGTTTAGTCAAAACGAATTTGTGAAAAATAATAAATAACGTTTAACCCTTTCGTGACCAGTATGTCCCACTTACTAATTTACTTCAGAAGTTTGCTGGGACAAGTTAATCTCACTTTTGGCGAATGCTGCACTCTTGCGTGTAGTGCATGGACTGGGTTGCTATTTGTCAAGGGATTCCTAGAGTTTTGAACCGTTTGGGCATTGTTGGAGGAGACGATTCATTTCCTTAGTACTCTTAGTCGTGTTTAGTCCTGTTTCCAACTCCCTTTGGTTTAATTGCAGTGATAGTGTGGAATTCCTTTAGTTTTACGTAACTTAGTGATTGTTTTTTCTTTGAATTGCATCTTACTGCTTTTCCATATTTAATTGCTTCTAGGTGTGAGTACCCTGAGCCGGCGATAGGGGAGTGCAGGTTGTGCACCGTACACGGCCCCACGGGTAGTACGGCTTCTCCCAGGGCCGATGAGAGGGAGGGGCAGGGGGGCTCTGAGCCCCGGGCCCGGAAGTAAATTAGGGGCCCAGAAATCCACACACTTTTTTAATTATGGTGTATTAAATATTCATCATTCACAATTCGTTCTTTTTTTAAAATAAATTTTCAAATAATTTATTTACTTGGGGCTCATGTAAATTTTTTCCCCGTGCCCGGCGACGTCTCTCGACGCCTCTGACTCCTCCTGGTGATATTTTTTTAAAGTAATAATTTAAGAATCAAATTTGAAAAGACATGCATCTTTAGTGAGTACGTAGACGTTTATTTTTTCAGCCCCGTATTTATTTTCGCAAACAGCTCCGCAAACCCTATGACCGGCTCTGACAGTACCTCTTTGTATGAAAATTAAAATTATTGCTTACAAATTTTTTCCAAAAAACTAGTTGTAAACAATGTGCAAACTATAAAAATAAAAAATATTAAATTTTTTTCACACTGAATTTTGAGATGTTTTAGGTTCAGTGAGAAAAAAATCTCAACAAAACAAACTATCAGTTCTCATAATTGAAATAATACTAACAAGAATACTAAATTCAAAAACTCGCTTAAAATAGACGAAAAATAAATTCTTTCACGAAAGGGTTAAACTCGTTTTTCTCAAAAATGTTTGATTGATTATTTTAATGCACTGTCGAATAAAGAATTTAATTGTCTATCGGACTCAATAACGAAAAGTATACATGTTGTTAACAAAAGAAAGTTGACTATCGCCGTTTTATCGTAGAAAAAAACATTTGAATGTCATTCGAAAAAAAATTCCACGATTTACAAAAATATTAGATTAATAGGGGTTTTCTCTTAAAATAACAAAGTTTTAGGGGTGCGACAGTCAAACTGAATCACCCTGTATATTACTGGAAGTCATAAATGTGTATTTTCAAATGTACTTTGAGCGTTTGTTTTTATCTTACCTCTAATCATGTTATTTTGCGGAATTTGCTGCAAAGATAAGTCGCCAAACTTACTCAATATTATCAATTGATAAAACATAGGGATAAACGGCCTTATAAGGAGACGCAAACATCGTAACAGCAAAAATTTGTAATATTTACTAACACTTGTTGTTTTAATCATTATTGATGATGTTACGTGGTAGACTGTTGATAAGACTGGAATTTGACGCATTGTTGTAAATTATTCTTGGTAATGACAAATTAACGATAAGATAAACGCGCGCATGTTTTCTATTTTGTTTAAAATTTGGAAGATAGTGTTAATAGTTTGTGGCGTCAATAATCTTTAACAAAAATATATATTATTTAAGCAATAAAATAATTAAAGTCTTTTATAAACCTAATCTTTCAAGATAAATGTATGGCATAAATATTAAACTGGGGGCAGCTTTGGGCCTAATCTCTAAAGGAAAATAATTTTTTTAGGGTGGCTTAATTTTCATCTTATTTTTAATCTTTGCGACACTTCATAAAGCTAGATATTAATAATAATCCAACGTGGTGTCCAACAAACAAATTGATACAGCTAATTTCTTAAGAGTTCCAGTTTAGCTTAGGTACTGGAATTTTTCTTTTTTTTTCTAATAAATAGCTATGTTTTTATTTCTATCAAGATAAGATATATTTGTGAAAATGTTCACAAATTGAACTTAGGTAACTATGAACAAGCAAAAAATGTTTTATTTAGTCAAGATTTAATCTTTTGTTTTAATCGAAATTGCTACAAAGTTCACAATTAATTGCTTCCAGGTATCAATATACAGGATGTTTCTTAAATATTGCGAAAAATTCGGGAGGGAATTTCTTATGGGAAATTAAGGTGGACTTTTAAATAGGTTTTTATTTTATTTCTCAAATTTGGAGATGTGTAGGAGAATAATATTTGGTAGATGTTTTGTACTTATTGAAAGGTTTCCCACAGTTATATTTTCAATCATCTCCCACCTTCACAGGTGGCTGAAAAGTGCGACCCCTGTTGGTTTTTCCATCGGAACTTTTTGGAGGCTCAAAATTTTGCAATTTAAAAAAAAATCTTTAAAAGCTTTATCAGTATCTATATTGCAGTTTCTTATAAATGCCTAGGTCGATTTGAATGAAACTCGCAACAGATAACTTCACAGTCATAATTTTAATTTGTCAGCTTTTTTAGTTACATACACTTTCCAGCCCCCTGTGAAGGTGGGAGATGATTGAAAATATTACTATGGGAAAATAAGTGCAAAACATCTACCAAATATCATTCTCCTACATTTATCCAAATTTGAGAAATAAAATAAAAACCCAATTTAACCGCTCCCCGTTTAGAGGGGGGGGGGTGTAACTCCGAAAGGAGACGTCTGAGAAAAAAAAAATTATGTAAGACCCCCCTTAGTTTTGGATAAGGAATCACCTCCCGAATTATTTTGCAATATTTAAGAAACACCCTGTATATTGATACCTGGAAGCAATTAATTGTGAACTTTGTAACGATTTCGATTAAAGAAAGATTAAATTTGGTCTAAAGAAACAAATTTGTGCTTGTTTATTATTAAGCACTACATTTAAACTTTTAAACAATTGAAAACATTTTTAAGTAGGGAGAATTTAAAAATTAACAAACTGATGCCATCTATCCTACATCCTAAGCTACACCTCTGCTCTTCTTGTAACAATTGATTTATAAAGTCATAAGTGAACGAACAAACAAAAAACCGCTCTTCTTGTAACAATTGATTTATAAAGTCATAAGTGAACGAACAAACAAAAAACCCGACAGGTTATTTCATTAGCTTGGTAAACATAATTACAGCGATCCTGCTCTGATTAATGCAAATGAAGTCACTTCAGCTGCCTACTAAAAATAATGTGATCAACCAGTTTGATTACATGCTACTAATTAACGAGATACCATACGTACAGGTATTGACGTAACCAAAGATAACAAAACTATTAGTTTTCACGAAACAATACTAAAATAGCGTGTAAAGTTACACGAAAACAATTTTAATAGACAAGATAAATTAATATCATGTTTTAATAACTGAAACATAAAAAGTCCTATTCTAAGCCATAGTTAGAAATTATAGCACACTAGAGGCATGAATTTTTCAGAAATTAAATATACGTACAATAAAAGTAAGCGTAATTTAAAATCACCCTTTTTCTCGAAGGATCCCTTATTGCAATACCTCTCTTTCTCTTTAGTAATTGTCTTATTTATCAGTAATACGATCATCACCATCATTGAGTTGTGTAATCCTTAGGATCATGGTTAACGCGTAGGCATTTTTCAATCCATTTAATGAGGTGGATCGGTCCCCTCTCTCTGATTTTTCAAAGCTTGTTGTTGGTCCTGGCTGCCTCCGTTATTTTCTTCCATTCTTTCCTATCTCTGCATTTCGATTTCCAGTCATTTATTCCCATTGCCTTTGTATCTTTCTTCAGGGCGTCTCTCCATCTTTTCCTTGGACTTCCCTTGTTCCTAGGCTAAATAGGGATGCATTGTGTTATCCTCCTGATCATTTCGGTTGGTTTTCTTCTCATGATGTGTCCTGCCCATCGTAATTGTTGTGGTTTATTGTGTAGAGTGATATTTTCTCCTCTATTCCTTTGTTCCTTCTCAGTCTCACTTCTCCATCCCTGTCACGTAAGGTCCTAGTATTGCTCTCATTACTTTTCTCGCAACTATTTTTAAGTCTTCCTCTTCTTTCTTATTATTTCATGACGGGTCTTATTAGGGTTGCGAATAATTTTATTTTTGTTGCTTTACTTGTGTTATACTCCCTCTGTCCCATAATAATAGTAACAAGTGAATATTTAAATGGGAATTATTGGCGAATGCAGCTGTAAGTTATGTTGTAGCGCAAAATTGCGAAGCCTTCAATCTAAATCAATGTTTCATGACATTTGTCATTTGTTTTGACACATCTGTCAATGTTTAGGTTTACCTAATTATTACGAATTATAACTATTTTTCTAAAAAAATCCGCTGATCGAAATCAATTGTTTTATTTCTGTTGAAAATCAACCCATTGTAAAAGTAAGATGATAAAAAGAGAGTTTTCAAGCTAAGATCGCGTTGCGATTGCCCAGTTCTTGATGCTTAAAAAGAAAAACGAAAAGTTGCAGAAAGGTGCAATTATGTTAGCTGCAAAACAATTTAAGTGCAACAGAATGACCATATCAAGAATTTGGAAACGTGCTTCCGAAAATAATTGTCAAGGTAAATCTTATGCTAATGTTGATTCTTTGAAAAAACAAAACTGTGGACGTAAATGCAAAGATTATGGAGAAAAACTTGAAAAACTTAGACACATTCCTCTTAGCAGAAGAGGCACCATAAGATCAGCAGCTCACGCCATTGCAGTTCCCAAATCTACATTATTCCGAATTTTGAAAAAAGGAAAATCCATAAAACGAGTTTCAAGCACCATCAAACCATTTCTTACAGAAAAGAATAAGAAAGATCGCGTAGAATTTTGTCTGTCAAAAGTACTTCCTGACGGAAAGTTTATGGATTTTAAGGATTATATTCACATTGATGAAAAGTGGTTCTACTTGACAAAATGCAAGCGATCTTATTATGTGCTTTTAGACGAAGAAACTCCACATAGAACGTGCAAAAGTAAGAGATTTATATCAAAGGTTATGTTTATGGCAGCAGTAGCTCGCCCCAGATGGGATCCACACAAAAAATGCCTTTTTGATGGAAAAATTGGCATATGGCCATTCGTTATGCAAACGCCAGCCCAACGAAACAGTAAGAACCGAACAAAAGGAACTCTTATTACAAAGCCCATAGTATCTGTTAATAGTACAGAGATAAGGAAAATTATTTTTGAAAACATACTGCCAACAATTCGCAAAAAATATTTATTCAACAGGATAACGCAAAACCACATCTAAAAGATGATGATCCGTTACTATTAGAGGAGGGATTTCGTGATGGATGGAAAATACAAATGAAATCCCAGCCACCCAATAGTCCAGACTTTAATGTGTTAGACTTGGGTTTTTTTAACTCATTCCAGTCACTACAACATCAAGCCTCGCCCAGTAATATTGATGAATTGATAGAAGCAGTAAACATAGCCTTTGATAATATTTCTCCCGAAATACTGAAGAACAATGGCTCCAATAATTTTAAGCTCACGCATATAGGGAAAGCAAAGCTTCGCAGCCAAGGAATCCTACCTACAAGTTTAAAATGCAGTAACGAAATTATAGGAAAATCCAGAAACTATCTCAACATTCAAAATAAAAATTAGGAGTAATATTTTTAATTTATAGTTTAATTTAATCTAGTTTTTTGATAATAAATGTTGCGTTCTATATTTATTTTCGTTTACTACTATTATTATGGGACAAATTAAATTCATCAACTGCTACTATTATTATGGGACAGAGGGAGTACTTCTTAGTAGGGTTTTGTTTTTGCCGTTGTCTGATTTCTCTAATTTTTTCAAAACTAATCTTGTTAATTAGTCTAATGTTTTTTATTCTCAAAAATCTCATCCTTCATTTTTGTTTTCTTGTTAAGGCCCAAGTGTCAGAAGTATAAGTAAGAATTGGTAGGAACATTGCATTGAATACTCGCGTCTTAGTTTGTTTTTTAGATCTTCTTTTTACTTATCAAGCATCTATTAGTGGCGTGATACAATTTCGTCGCGGCGGCTATTTTGATATCAGCTCTTCTTCCAATTCTTCCATTCTCTGTAATTATCATTCCTAAACATTTAAAAGCAAATAAATGTGCCGAAGCCTTAAGCTAACTACTAAGAGCGAAACAGCTATCTAGAGATGCTAAATTCCGCCTTTACAAAACAGTATTGCGAAACTTGGTTACTGAATAAGATAACACAGGAAATATTGCAGAGATGGGAGAGGAAAATATTCAGAAGAGTTTTGGGAGGACGGAAAATAGAACAAGGATATGAGAGAAGAACAAACAGGGAAATTTATGAGATAAACAAGGGACCAGCAATTGACTTAGTAATAAAAGCGAAAGGATTACAGTGGCTGGGTCATATCGAAAGAATGGCAGATGGACGAACCCCAAAAATGATAGCATGGAAAACACCAAACTACAAAAAGAAGAAAGGTCGACCGAGAAGCGGTGCTATCAGACCTTAAAGAAAAGGGTATAAGTAATTGGAAAACCAGAGTGAAGAATAAAAAAGAGTGGAAGAAAACCACTGAGCTGTGGGCCTAAGCGGCCCGTAAAAAAGCTCTCTTTTAAAATTTGATAACTGCTCTTACCTTTCTTGGTCTAGCATGATTGAAACCGATACATAATTTTTCGCTTCAACTAAACAAATTAATTAATTTTTGTTTAGACAAAATAGCACGATTTAGAAGTGAATCTATTTTGAATCAAATACGCACTTCTTTATAACCACGCATTATTTTTATACAAAACTTGAAGGCATGGGTGGTATTTAAAGATTTAATGCTACCAGACCAATAAAACCTGCAATGAATTTTAATAGGTAATTTTGTTGTATTTTAATTAATTCAAAGCCGATTGATAACAAAACATTACTGAATTAATTTAATCAATTTGCATAGTTGTGTTGGATCATTAACTTGAATGAAATTGTGATCATAATAGATTTATATGAAGTAGTTAAATATTTTGTAATATAAATTAGTAAATAAAGAATGACCCACTATAAAAATCAGGGTGGATAAAAATCATGATTTTTTTTAAAAAATAAAAAAAATCGATTTATTTGATTTAAATCAGATTTTTTTGATTTAAATCAAATGTACCATATTATCGAATTTAGTGACATATTCACATGCTATTTCTATTTTGTGCTAATACATACTTCTATTTAATAACCAATATATTTAATTCATTGGTGAATTTTTGTCAAAATGAAAAATTAAATATAATGATTAAGAATTTTGAAAAAATCAGTGCTAAATGGTGAGGTTTCAATAATTATATACAGGGTGAGTCATTCTCATTAGTGCGGGGTCGGTCGATTGTGGCTAAACGGCTTGAGATATGAAGTTGATTCAAATGCTATTTTATACAGTTTTTTCTAAACAACACAATAAAAATATTTTCAAATATACAGGGTGAGTCACCTTTCTGGAACTAATAGCAACTTTTATATTTCAAATACAACACCCAATTTTTTATTTAATATTTTTGACCGCCTTAATTTTAGCATTGCATCAATATAAAATACTACAGGTTTTTATACGGCGTTGTAAAATAAAATTAATTTTCTAAATTAATCAAGGTTTTAAGTCTTTATTTAAAAATTCTCCTGAAGTTATTTTGAAGTACAGAGTTTTAATTTGGTATGGACATGCAGAAAAAATTTCTCTGTTCGCTCGATATGAAAAAATTTGAATCACACATACAGGAGTGTTTATAAATAGGTGGGTGGCAACTTCCATGACTTTCAAAAGCTCGTAACTCGATTTTTTTCAAATGCGAACCCCTGTATTTTTTTATGTCATCGAATTCGTCTTTAAAAGAAAGAGCTTCATATTTTGTTAAGTATGTCCTATACCCAAAATTCATACTTTTCGAGATATTCGACATTTTTCTTCAAATCGTTATTGAAGCAATAGAGTGCCGTGGAAATTGAAAAAACTGACTGTTCACTTCGCAAACGTCAAAAACTTGTCATTTATTTTTTGAATTATTGCATTTCTATAATGAATATTACTTTACAAGAGCAAATTGATATTGGTTTATTCACCATTTCGTGTATTTAATTACTAATAGTAATACAATTTTGTTTTATTATAAATATTATATTGTATCTACTCATATAATCTGTGATTTAAATTGATAATTTTTTTAAAAAAATCACTTGATTTAAATCTATGATTTTTTAAAAAAAATCACGATTTAAATCATGATTTAAATCGTGATTTAAATCAATTGATTTAAATCTGCTCAACCCTGATAAAAATATACAATTTGCTTAAAATTATTACTTTGAGTTACTTATAGGAAACTACATAAAGGTATGAAGTGCATGGAAATTTCGCCAAAGATAAGGCAACACAGGATATCTTATACTAATTATGAGCTGTTTAAATATTGACTCCCCTAATTATTTTACAACAAACATTCATTTAGGATTTTTAAAGAGTACTACAAGATGAGTTCATTTAAGCCTATAAGCCAAAACATCTTTTATTGACCCAGTTTCGACCTATTAAAAACTGTTTGCTGAATTTTTAAATTTTAAATTAACAAATCAAAGCATCATGCATTAACAATTAGAAAAACCAAAATAGAAGAGCACAATTTGTAAGAATTTTTACTTAATTTAACATAAAGTTTACACAGAGTGCGTAAAATACGAATTATAAGTTGTACCTTAGTTTAAACAGTTAATAAAACAAAACTTATTTATATTTCATAAAATTGCAGGTATTTCACGTATTCTTAAATTTTTTTAAAACTTTGTTTAAGTCATATTTACCTGTTGTAAGCCATAAGAGATGAGGTATCCTGTATAGCTTACAATTCTTCCAAATAGATCGTAACGAACTACAAATTCCCATTGATCGCATCAAACTTACCACACTTTTACTTTCTATGGAACGTTCTATTTGACTAAACATAATAACTTTTGAAACGAATCTGATTACTAATACAGTAAACAATGAATATATTTACTTCTTGTATACCTGAACAGACAACATTCTTGATATGCTATAAAAATAATTGGATTCCCGTAACACGTACGAATAAATTATAAGGTAATTCACCTCAAAAGAGATTTACTAAACAAGTTTTAGCAACAAACAGAATAAGAATATAACTTCATTGATATAAAACCTTTATTACGTTTATAATAATAAGTGGATCAGTAATAATAATGAGGTCTTAAGGCTTACAAGCATCATCTATTTATATGTACAAGAGAAGATCAATAATTGTAGTTACTGATGTATGATATTGAGAATATAGAATAAAGAAGTAAGGAGATATCAAAAGAAAGGTAGACGCGAGTTTTCAATGCAGTGTACGTACCTAGTCTCACGTACAGTTCAGAAACTTAGACACTAACTCAAAAACAAAGAATACAGGTACAGGAAATGAGATTTCTGAGAAAAGGGATGTAGACTGATCGATGAAATCAGTAACCTAGGATTAACATAGTAAGAAAAAGATGGAGACGAATCAATTAAAATGGCTTAGACATCTACTACGCATGCCAAAAAGTAGATACGCGAAAATAGGATGGAAAATGCAGATGGAGGGGAAAAAAATAGAGGAAGACCAAGAATAAAATGGGAAAAAGAAGGGAGGCAGAGACTAGAAGAAAAAAAAGTCAGCTGAAGAAATGTGCCACAATGAGCTAACGATAGGCAGGAGCGGAGAAATATAACACAGAAATAGAAAAGCATACCTCGACACCTAAAGGTGCAAGAGGAACCAATTAAGAAGAAGAAGAAGAATATAGAATATAGAATCGAATTTAGGAATAATTAAAGAAAAGCAATTTATTTGTTTTTCTATATAATCTCTTCGCTTAACTTATTTTTTTTCTAGTCTCTCACTTCGTTATTCCATTTTTTTCTTCGTCTTCCTCAAATCCTTTTCTTCCTTAAACATCGTTTTCCATTCCATTTTTGCTTTACAAATCGTTAGAAATGTAAGGTAATATTTGCTTATATGTAAGAAAAAAATGCAAAAGTCGAAAGGAAAAGAGACACTTCATTAGTTTTTCTTTATAGGAAATAAATAAAGACTAACATTATTAAGATTATATTTACAATACGTGTTAACCTTTTGAGTTAACGATGTTTTATAACTTTAATAGAATTAATTGATAGTCTTTTAATGGCGATATAACTAACGATAAAGATGTCTATTTATATAGGGTGCGTCATATTGGTCGTACATTGTTGGGATCTCGTCAACCATAAACGATACAAAGTCAGTTAAACTAGACAAAATGTTCCAATTTTTGAAAACTACTGAGCGGTGCATTTATTTTTTGGAAATGGATTATTTTCGCCAAACTTTCTATAATAGAAACATGCTGTCCATTTTAACCAACTTTGTATCTTTTACCATTCACGGGATTCCAATGGCGGCCCACCTGTTAGACAAATCCTGTATAATTTTAACTGAAAATCAATTAAAAATACATTTTAAGTACATCACAGGGGCCATTCTGATGGTCTATTGGAATAATGAATCGAAGTAACAAAGACGATTTTTGATTATCATATCGAATTATAAACAAATTATAAAGTTTTCAACCTCCATAACCGTATTTTTAGTTCATTAATTTACTTGTTTTAACTCTATAACATATTCCTGAATTTGATAATGTGTACACTATCTTATTTTAGTAGTAGTAGTAGTAGAACACCTGCCAGTGATATTAAACAACAACTGAATTCCACATTCTAACACAGCTAAATATTTAGTCATGAACCTGGACATTAAATTAAAGTGGAAAGAACACATTAAAAAAAAACTTGAAGAGCTAGGCATCAAATATAGAAAACTATTTTGGCTAATGAATAGGAAATCTAAACTTTCAATTGAAAATAAACTTCTAATATACAAACAAATACTGAAGCCAGTATGGACCTACGGCATACAGCTTTGGGGGTGTGCTGGTAAAACGAACATTAAAATAATACAGCGATTCCAAAATAAGGTACTCCGGGCAATTGTGGATGCCCCGTGGTACGTGAGGAATGTCGACCTCCACAGGGACCTGAGGATGCCAACAGTCGACGAAGAAATCCAAAACTTTGCCAACAAACATGAACAAAGGCTGCATGATCACATCAACACCGAAGCCCTGCAGCTCTTGGACAACCAACATCTAGTGAGAAGGCTTAAACGGACCAAGCCGTTTGAGCTAGCGAGTTAGTGTAAAGCAGAGCACTGTGCGGTTGTGTAAAGTGTCGAACTTGAAAACAAGAATACAGAAGAAAAAAAGAAGACACCAACGGGTGGACTCTTAACTTAAGTAGAACTATCATAAAGACATATTGCTGGTTGGCTAAAGTAGCTAGGTGCAATAAAACAATACAGTTAAAAAAAAAATCTTATTTTATTCAAGCCAAGAATAATTAATGTATTTTATATTATTCCCCATTAAGCAATTGCTCTGATTCTTCTTGAAAACGACAAATTCGCTGTAACATTAATTCCTCAATGGCCTTCGTTCAGTGCTGTTGATTTTATAGGTAAAATAAGAAGCTAACTATCATGCAATGACAACGGATGTAGTTATATCTTCCTGTCATTAAATTATTTTTAATTTTGCCTCGGCAAGCTTATTGTTGTCCTTGATAAGATCGACAATCGATCAGAATCGATTTCCACATCTCAAATTATGAGAATAATGTGTTTCTAATCTTTTAAAAATATGATTTTTCATTTAAAATTTTTAGGTGCAAATCGTGACACTCGAAGCCAATATTATAGTTTATTAACTTTGTAACGATATACTCAGGTTGTCAGGTTACGGTAATATCGATAAAAATACTTAAGGCTTTTATTCTTAATTATTCGTCCTTATCACATGAGAAATTAACATGGAAACAAAAGCGATTAACAGTTTACAAAAACAGGTGTTAAGAAACAGCGGGTGTTAAATTTATTTTAAGAGATTTAAAAGAGTATAATCACTTTTTATTGAGAGTGGTGATTGGGTTCGGTTCACTTTTTGGTTTAAAATAACACAAAAAAAAGCTGTTTGCGGTTTACCTTTATACAATTTTTTCTGTATATGTTTTCGTTTCACTTTTTGTCTGGATATAAAAGTGACGATGTCACCTTGTGAAATGTTTTGGAGCAAATAAAATCTCTTTCTTAATGTGGAGACCACAACAACATTACATAAACGACGCAAGTGCCTTTTTGAAATGAAAAAGTAGCAATATTTCGAATCTATGATAACTATTATGACAGTGAGCTTTTCGGGCAACTAAAAAAAACGACCTTACTGTCACCAAATCCTTACTGATGGGATCCTTTAACATAATCCCATCTTTGAGTAAAATAGCTCTTGTACAGTAAGAAGTAAGAAACTTTTCTTTTTTTTTAAACAGCTATCAATTCATTTGTCTGGCTTCTTCGAATCTTCTCTCTTTTAACTTTAATTTCAGCGTTAAAAGATCGGAAGGTGGCAAATTATTTAAAAAAGGCAATCTTCTTTGCCAAAAGTCTAATACGTTGGTGCATTGTCGTAGGATTCAGGCGACATTTAACAAGACGTTTGCATATAATTTGCCGAGCCCTGTTTGAATGTCGCGTGCAAATTCGCCATTAATCAATTATTTGGGGTCGAAAAACGGCGCCCACTTCTTTTCATCGTCTTGAAGCCCTGTTTAAACCGCTTAGGACCCACAATTGTAGACGGGAAACTAGTCTCACTCTATGATTGTTTAAACAATTGGAACGTTTCTGTAGTTTTTTTGAATTGCGGCTTTTACCTGTCTCTGAATACTGCAAACACGTGTAACTCTCTAACCACTTAAGTGATGTGAATTAAATTGGTACACATGATTAAACATTAAAACTTTACCACTAATCACTAATTTATGTAATTTAGTCCTAAATTCTTCTATTCTTAGGTGTGGGACTGTTTAATTGTGCTTACTTTCCGTGGTTTTCCACCCTTTTCTGTCATATGCATTTTTTTAAATCCATTTCCTATTTTATGTCTCTATCCATTGCTGCTTTTGTAATTTTTTTTTGGGTCTATATCTTCTGTTTTTTCCATTTTTCCATGTAACTTTGCTCCGTAGGCTTTTCTGGTTAACTTTTCTTCTTTTATTCTATCCATGTGACCCAACTAACTGTCTTTCTTGTTTTTTGTTTAGATTGGTTTCATCTTTAGGTGTTCTTTAAACGTTTCATTTTAGATTCTACCTTTTCTTGTTTTTCCTTCGATTATCCTTATAAATCACTAATTACCAACAATTTATTGAAACTGTCCTTTTTAATTAAGTCTTATTATGGTTTTAAGAAAGATGTTATTAAAATAACTTTGCATAAAAACGTGCAGAACATGTGTTTGTAGAAAATTTAATAAAATTAACCATCATTTGTTACTTTTCGAAAAAAAAATAATTTTATAACTCTAAATAATAAATTACATTGCACAATTTTTACACTTTAACTTTTGGACATCTCCATCGATATTTACAATATTCTTTATTACTGAAACTTATATAATTAAGCGGTTTTTGAAATCAGAAAACAGTTCTAGTATGTGAAAATCAAAATGATGTCGATAAGAAATTAGAATATCTTCTTTTTTCTCCTTCTGTATTAGGCTTGAAGCTTGTTTTTCCCCAGGGTATATGTTATGCCACAGGGCATCTTCTACGTTTTCTGTGGTCCCACACTTCGTCTTCTTCAGAATTTGTCTCTTGTTTATTTTTTCTTTTTCCGTTCGACTAATGTGAGATTCCTAATTTTTTCTTCGTGTTTGTACTTACTGGTTGTATTTGACATTCAGCTTTAATTTGGAGATTTGATATTTCATATTTTGTGGTTTGGTTTACTATATTCTACTGTATTCACCACAGCCGGTTTCAAGCCCGGTTGATAAAGAAGGAGGGCGTCTTCAGCCAGGCTAGCAACCTACTGGAGATGTAAATAATTGCTCTTATAACAATGGCTCGAAACCGAAAAAAAATTGGTTAACGGTTAAACGAAATTAAGAACTTAATTTTTATAGCGGATTTTGTCTAAAACTTAAAAACGGTTTTCTGTAAAAAACCGATTTAACTTATAACCGGCTTTAATAACCGGTTTTTAACATTATTTAGATTAGGAATGCAAATAAAAAGATATTATTTATTTATAATTTTATAATATACCTATGTACAATTAGTGTTTAAGATTTCTCGATAGTTTTTATTTTTCGTGAAATAAGAAATAAATTTCTTCTTTCTCGAGAATTCTCATAAACCGGTTTCTTGCCCTGCTTATAACTAGTAACAGCATAGGAATTGGACGGTTAAAAGGATAATGACAAAGACGAGATTAAGGACACAACCATTGTGGAAAATTCAACAAATAAGAATAGCTGCATAGAACATTCGCAAAAATATAAGAGTTAGGCCCGATTGCATAAAAGTTGAACCTGGGATTAATCCAAGGGTTAAACCACGTTCTGATTCTAATACTAATAAAAGTCGAAGGATGGTTGGCACTGATGTTGCCTAGTTTTTGGAATTACTCGTATTTTAGCACGTGTTAATTGGTGCAATCGGGCCTCATAGCAAAAAAATGTACTTTTTAAATTTGTATGTGTGAAAACTGTTGCACATATTGGAAATCAATTTTCATATTATAAAGCAGCATTATATTTTATAACAACCATTTTTAAACCCACGCACTACCTCTTATAACAAGCAAGGTCTTGTCAAATTAAAACCATAAGTAACACGAACTTGGATCGGACCCATACCGTTAAGGGACCCAAATCTCTTGTAAATATTAATAAAGTTAGTGAAAAAACAAAGCCGGATCGTCGGCAAGAAAAAAGTCCGCAAAATAAATCTGATGTTTAGCAAACAAGAGGAAGTTCGCAAAACAATTTCTAGGAATAACTCGGTGCCAAAGGAGCCTAAAAAGGAAGCTGTGGTAGAAGTATCCAAAAGTGATAAACAAACAGACTACAATCCTTTTCTATCAGCCGAACGGCAACTAATGGAACTATTGGAATGCGATGACTTCAAACCTTTCACCAGCACATCATCCATGCTACATCCAAAACGTCCTCACACTTCAGACACTCTTAAAGCCAAAATCGAACCAAAAAACGGTTAAGTCAGCCGAAAAGTCGCGTAAACACCAAATTACGACGAATAAGGCTCAACCAAAACGTGCTTCTGTTATCGATCCACCTTCAGATTTTCAAGATGAAAATTTGAACGATGACTTTGAACAGATAGAACGGATTATTAACGAGAACTTTGGGGACGAAGACGTCATCAGTCAGCTTTCGAGTAACAAAAGCAGTTTTTATCTCGATTCAAATCGTAACAAAAATGACAACGGCGGTTTTAGTTTAAAAAGCATTTTAGGAGAACGTAAATATAGCGACGATATGTCGTCGATTGATCCGCGACTTATAAACGAGTATGACAATTTATCAATACCGGAAAGTTTTAAAATAGGCGATTATTCCCCGGTGTCGAGTGTTGATAATAACGTTGCTCTTACAAACTGTGATGTCGACCATTACAGTTTGCAATACGATAAGAAATTGGCAGCTTTTGAACCTTTAATTTTAACCAAGACTGAGATCGTACCCAATATGAAACGTTCTATTTCGCTATTAGCGGAGACGAATTCGATTGATCGCGACATTCATATAACTGCATATCCACTGTCCGCTTCTCCAAAACGTAAAACTTTTAAACCAGTAACTAAAAATTTAACTTCTGCTAAATCGGCCAAACCACTCTCTAAAAATTTGCAGAAATCAACTGTTTCTTTACATTCTAGTAGTGGTCCAACGAGAAATAACACAGCGAGTGATAAAAAATTGTATTAAATAAATTGCATCTCCTAACGGCGTTGAGCACGGCGTCGTTCCAGTCGTCCACAATGTTGTGAGTCGTAACCGGTGGTAATCCGTCGCGTTGCAGCGAATATATACAGCGTTTTAAACGGACTAAATCATCTTTGTGGAGCAGTTCGTTCGAATCAGGCAAACGACCACTTAAACAAATCTCGTACATTCTTTTCCCCATTTTTTGCTGGATTTCGTTGATGGTGTCATGTTCTAATCCAAATTTCATTTAGCCAGAGAGTTTTTCCGTTGACGAAAAGACATGTGTCGTGAAATTGGTACGAAAATAGAATAGAATTAGAAGAATGACACAATTTTACTAAACGTAACAATAATGAAATTTTAAAAATAAAATAAAATGAAATGCAATTGCACTGCATTTTAAAACATTTTACTAACAATAAGATATAATATCGCACAAACACTGTGCAAAATCTTGGATGAACGTCCGTTTAAGTATCCTGCTTATGAGTTACAAAAAAAAAACAAATATGTAAAACAAGACAGACAATGAGTTGGTAGTAAATATATCTTTCTAACGTTTTTAACCGTCAATAACCGCCTACTGGTTTCAAGGTCAGTTTTTATACGGGCACGTTGGAGACTGCAAAATATTCTAGCGTCTTTTGCCCTCACTTTCCCTTTCAAAATATAATGCGTGCTTCTAATAAGTCAAAACATGGGCGGATGTGGATGACGATATCTGCATAAAAAATCATCCAGAGGCGTCACGAATCTAAAAAAAAACACCGAATGTTGCTAATTAAACATATCTTAATACAATTTAAGAAATGCCAGCGCTGGCCGCTGTAACGTCATCGAGCGTAAGACATAACCGTAAAAGAGTAAATGACCCAATTGATGATGTTTGATAATTTTGCGTATCAAATAAGGAATTATACGTATAAGTAGGTCTGTTACATTGTAGAGCTGCAGTTGGCTATGCTTGTGTACTTTTATAAAACGGGGCCGCACCGAAACCATTTCCTTTTATGGCTTTTCATCCTTTTGCGGTTGTCACTTAATAAAGTTTCGTTTGGAATTGATCTAACAGATTATGTTAAGTAAATGCATTAATTGGACGGCCAAAATGGCAATTTGTTATGGATATTTCCGTTTTTAATTATGGCGAAGGCAAGCTAAACACACTCGACGTTCAATACATCTTTGGTTGTACAGAGTTGGGCAAAAAATTGGACAAACAATTACTCTATTTTAAACTCTATTATTTTTTTTAAATATTTAATGTCCAACAATTGGTACCTCGTATATTTTATGTACCTCTAAGCAGGGATGGAAAACGTAACGTAACGATACCCGATAACGTTATAATAACGATTCAACTATAATTTTATATAAAATATAGTTTTATAACGTCATATAACGTTATAATAACCGATAACGTTTCGTTAAAAGTTATTTTGTATCGTTATTCTCTATAAATTGTATTTTTAAATGGCAATCTTTTTATTTTCAGAAGATATAATATTTTGTTTGTACTTTAAAAATTAAAATGAAAATAAAATATCTCAACGTAATTTTGTACTATTTTTTAAATTTACATTTACAGATCCCAAAAATAATTTCAGAGTTTCAAATAAAAATTATTTTTATACAGCATGTTTCTTAAATAATGCGAAAAAATTCGGGAGGTGATTCCTTATCGAAAATTAAGAGGGTTCTTTCATATAAATTTTTTTTCTTTAGGGTCTCCTTTCATAGTTACACCCTCCTAAAGGGACGCGGTAAAATTGGGTTTTTATTTTATTTCTCAAATTTGGATAAATGTAGGAGAATGATATCGGTAGATGTTTTATACTTATTAA
This sequence comes from Elmis aenea, assembly GCA_947652605.1. NCBI lineage: Eukaryota > Metazoa > Arthropoda > Insecta > Coleoptera > Elmidae > Elmis > Elmis aenea. The sequence goes on along the minus strand of OX393582.1, from coordinate 10,398,867 downwards.
AAGGTTTCCCATAGTAAGGAGTTCCCGGGAGGCTGAAAAGTGCGACTCGGTTGTTTTTTTTTTTTAAACTTTTTGGTGGGTTGATATCTAGCAATTTAATAATTTTTTTTGAAAACTTGATTTACATATTTAGAAGTTTTTTTTTATTCTTTAACTTTTCTCGTTAAACCTACAGTTTTTGAGTAAAAAATAATATGAATGAACATGAACCATCAAATATATTCCAATATAAAACGATTCATTTTGGTGGTTACCTTGGTTTGTTTATGTTCATATTGGGTAGTAGTGACGGGTGTAATTCATTTTGACGTTTACGCGGCGACAACGCTAAAACGCCTGTCAATTCTACCCAATATGAACATAAACATCGTATTCATTCATTTAATTTTTTACTCAAAACTGTAGGATTTACGAGAGAAACTAAAGAATAAAAAAGGTTCTAAATAAATCAAACTTGCAAAAATTGCAAAATGTGAACTCACCAAAAAGTTCTGGTTAAAAAACCAACAGGGGTCGCACTGTTCAGCCTTCTGTGAAGGTGGAAATATTACTATGCGGAACATTTTAATAAGTATAAAACATCTACCATATATCATTCTTCTCCATTTATCTAAATTTGACAAATAAAATAAAAACCCAATTTTACCGCTCCCCTCTAGGGGGGGTGTAAAGTTGAAAGGAGACGTCTAAGGAAAAAAATTTATATAAAAGACCCCAATTAATTTTTGATAAGAAATTTTTTCGCATTATTTAAGAAACACCCTGTATATCATAATTTATGTAACGTTATATAACGTTATATAACATAACAATTCATTTTTTAAATGTTATTTATAACGTTATGTAACGAAAACAAATAATAAATAACGTTATACAATAACATAACGATTTAAAACGTTATTCCATCCCTGCCTCTAAGTCATTTTACATGTATAAAGTTGTGTAATTTCAAGCTTATTTTGCTTAGCCATCTAAGTGCTAGTTCAAAAATAAAAAAAGGAAATAATAACTGATTTTCGTTGACTGTTTTTGTTTATTACTAAAGTTTATGGAAAAAAAACTTATATAAAGTAACTTTTTACTCTCCATACAGTGATCTAACTAAATTTTGTCACAAAGGTTTCTCCTGCCTTGAATCGTCATCAACTTTTTTATAGGCGTCATTACGAAATTTCAAACTGCTCCTACAAATCTCACTATTTAAAAAGCTACGAGTCAGTTAATTTAAAGTATATACACAGGGTGGTCCACATTGATAAATTGTTCCCATGTCTGAGAGTCTGAGACCTATTCAGTGATGCTTTAATGTTTTAAAAAAGTCCCGAGGCACGCTATCATGGCAACTATAATTTCCATTTAAATATGCATGTTTGTAATTTATCTTCTTTTTGTATCGTCTTTTGCCTTACGGCGTCGGCTTTTGAGAGTCCTCCACTCATCCTTTCCATTCGTTCCCTCATCTCTTTGACTGTTCTCCCTCGTTCGCGGCCTAGTTGTTCAATCCTTTTTCTCATATTGGTTGTTGGTCTACTTGTCCACCTCTTTCCATACCTCCTTGATTCCATTACTCTTTTTGCCGATACTTCCGGCGGCATCCTTTGTACGTGCCCATACCATTTTAGCTGTTTTTCTTCTATACTTTGGATTACTTGTTTTTGTTTTAGGTTTTTCTGTGTGTCTTTATTTTTACACTTGTCTCTTTTAGTTGTCCCTGCTTGTAATTTATCTAAGCATTTAAATAATTTTGTAACAAATGAAAGTGTTCATTTTACAGTGCGTAAAAAAATCTAAAACTTGTTCATCAAAAATATTTCTGTGTGTCTCGATCTTGCCATTCTCCGTCCTGTAGGCCTCTTCGTTCCATCGCTTTGTCTATTCCATTCCTCCATGATCTTCTGGACTGTCTCTTTTCCTTCTGCCTGTAGGACTCAGTTCAGTGAAACGTCCTATCCATCTATTTCTATCCGTTCTATCCATACCACGTCAGTTTTTTTTTCCATGTAACTGAGTACATCTTTTTGTACTCCCAATATTTTGTCTGTCCACAACACCTTCACAAATATTCCTTTTCCGTTGCAGCAACTTTACTCCTGTTCTTTTTATTTATCACTCAATTTTCAGCTCCATATGTCATTATACTCCTTACCATGGTATTATATATCCTTGTTTTAGTATATTTTGTAATATGCCTATCTAATAAAATTTAATTGAACTATTTATGCAAGTTCTGGTTTGCTCTAGTTTGCAATTAGTTTCTTCTTCAGTTTTTAGTTTTTTTTTTTATTTGTTACCCCAAATATTAAAACTTTTCTGTTCCTTTTACTGGCGTAGCAAGAAGTGTGTAGGCCTGTATGTAAGCAAAGTTAATAGATCATTAGTATAAAGTTTTCGTCTAAGGGTTGATTCCAAAATCATAAAATAAGGCGTTGTTTATATCCTCATAGCCCACTCGACTCCTGGGCCCATATCTACCGCACCCGCAATTGTTACGCCACTGTTTAAAAAGTTATAAGAGAGAAGAAATTGTGCATATGACATTAATGTAAGGCGAATGTGGTTAAATTATAGCATGCACATTGCGGTAGAAATCTTAGTGGCAGACTGGAAAAAAATAAAGTAGAAAGAAGCTATAAAAGTAATTTATTGCTATTAGCAACGTACGCATGTAGTTTATGCAGATACAACGAATAACGAATAAACAAATTTAATTAAATAGTTTAGTTGCATTCGAGTATTCGTGTTCTTAATTTAACAAAATCTTTGAAAAGAAATATTTTGTTAACCCACATAAGATACCGTGGGCTATACATCGATGTAATAGTTTTTTATACCTGACGATTCTATAACTAAATCATTCTCTCTCCTTCTCTCTCTCGGCGATACAAACATGTTATAAAAATTTACATTCATCAAAAGTTGATACTACATCAAGCTTTTTTTCTTGGTAAATCTGTCTTATTCGAAATTCATTTATTGGTATTTATATCAGCATTTTGTTCTCAATTTATTAATCTGTTTTATGATGCACATGTCTTATTTAAAAATCATTGATTACCCGAAAAAACTTAAGGTATATTAAATTTTTTTTGAAAAAAATAGTAGGTATCCGGAATGCCTTATCATACCTAGGTAACACTCAAATACAATTTTAAGTTGCATATAACAAGTCAACATGGGACCCCTGCATACAGTAAGTTGCTCCACTTAGAGAATTGGTTGCAGAATATAATTTGTTAATACATTTTTTTCAGTTTCAAAATAAGTAAAATATTTCAAGTATGCAAGCCGTTGGACCATTCGATATAATGCATCTGTTGGCGGTATTTAAAGATTAACATTTGGTCCGGTATCTGATATAATTTCGTATGTATTTGGTTTGCTGCTAATTATGCATACAGCTGCGACATATTTCAGTAGAAATGTAGGTAAACTAAAAGATTCATCAATTATGAATAGCTTGATACTGAGTCGAGATTGGTAGTTATGCAAAAAATTATAAGTAAAATATTTACTTATCTGGTAAATGAAAAAATATAAGAAAGTTAGAGATTGATTTGGTGCATGTCTCTCTTTTAGGTGGTAAAATATAAAATAAGTTGAGATGGTCATGTATTCTTTTAAAATTAATATGCAACTTGCAATATTTTGTATACCGACTGCTGCATTGCCGGACACAACATAGGATATCCTATGCTAATTTTGAGCTCATGAAATATTGACCCCCCTTATTATATACAGCAAAACTTTATTTATTTTTTTAAGAGCGGTGGCCGATATGATTATCTCAGCATTTTCAGCTTTAGTAATATTTTAATTACATTTTTAAAATCAAAAGGCGTGGTACAGTCACTGTCAACACTTACTGGCAGGGGTTTGGAGCAGTCCAATATTTTAATTGCTCCGCTCCAGCTCCGCTCCGGCATCAAAATGCCTGCTCCAGCTCCGCTCCATGCTCCCAATATTGTTAGCATTTTTAAAAAGTTTTTTGATTTAAAAAAAATGTTTTTAAAAACATAGTTTTAATTTTATCGGATATGTAGAAGAAGTTGGTCGAAAATAACAATATTTGAACCTTACAAACAAGTGAAGTTAAATAAATGTTTGAAAAAACAAATTATTGATCTTCAAACGTTGAAAAAAGGTAGTTTTTTTTTTTTAATTGTACATAATAAACTGGAGCAGTGGAGCAATCAAAATTATTTGCTCCGCACGCCACTCCTGCTCCGGGCAAAAACCCATTGCTCCACTGCTCTGTGCTCCAGTTCCGAGCTCCGCTCCAAACCCCTGCTTGCTAGGTTCACATTTCTGGCGGTGAATAATAAAATCCAGGATAAAATTCTCTCAATACAGTGTTATTATGGAGAAAACACTTTTAGAGACATGTCCGATTTGTTTTATGCACAATTTTCAGAGAGAGCAATAATTAATAAATTCACTGTTCAACGTTTAGTAAAAAGTTTGGTATTTTTGCTGAATTATAAAAATTTAAACCAAAACTTTCATGCGACCTAAGATCGATATATAATAACAATAAATACTCCAATACATTAGCTTTGTTATTTTATTATAATAATAATAATAATAATAACTTTATTTTAGCTTTGTAGCTATTCCACATCATTACATTACATTACATTACATCACCTTACATTACATTACATTACATTACATTACATTACTTTACATTACCTACATTACATTTTAAAAATACTTCGTTAAACATTTAGTACTCCACCAGATCAATTAATATTTAGTGCTTTAATAATTCAAGATAACAACAAATAGAACTCGAAAACCCAATCGGCCGGCGACTAAGTGCTGAAAGAAGAAGTTCACTTAATCTTAATTGTCATACATTACAGTACATAAAAACATTACACCATTGTATGATTTGTTTTATAAATTTACACATTTATCACTTTTTACTTAAAACTACCAACACTGCATAGAACAACCCACATAAAAAAAATTACTTATTTGACGCAAAATTATCAACTGATTACATGTTTACAACTTTTTCCCATTGGTTTTAGTTAGAAAAATATTTGTACCATTTTTCGTAGATTAACTCAAAAAGTTAGCAATTCTGATTAACTTCCTTTAATTACAATCGGTGTTATGCAAGCTATATAAACAAATATTAAAACAAATAATAATAATGAAGTATCAAAAAGATTAAAAGATTATGTCTTGAGATTTCTCAAATACCGCCTTTTAAATTGCTTAACACTTCTTGCATTCTTCACTTCGTTGGGCAGTGCGTTAAACAGGGAAACACAATCCACAAACACGTTTTGTCTAGTACATGACTTTAAGCCCGGTTGGCACCTAAAATTATCCTTGGATCTAGTTGAATACGAATGGTACTCTTTATTTTGGAGTAAGCGTAGATAGTTCGGTGCCTCTTTGTTTTTTATTTTAAAAATAAACAGCGCTGTATAAAAATTTTGAAATTCTACAACTGAAAGCCATTTTAAGGAATCCAGCATAATCTTAATTGGTGTATAACGGTTGTAGGATTGTAAGGCACGTACAAAATGTCATAAAACACAACTAGATTTTAGTACCAAAATTAAATGGTAAAACAAATTCCCTGGTCGCTTACGGAAGTGGTGCATGCCCCAAGGGGAGGGGGGTCGAAGAAATGAAAGGGAAAACAATTTATCGAAACAGCAAGCACCCAGTGTGAAACGGGACGGATTTAAAAACAATTCGAGGACCTTTCTTTCCTAGTCACTATTGCATAAATGGATTAAGACAGGGGCGCAATAAAATTGACATGGCAAGGGGGGGGGGGGGCGCAAGTTCATAAATTTAAAAAAAACACTACTTCTTGGTAAACAATATCTCAACCGATTGTTGAAATTTGATCTTTTACAGGGTGGACCAAATTCGAATGTTGTAGGGCTATTTGTTGGAAAAAAGAAAGCCTATACAATCAGATTTTCTACATCACATTCAATTTTGGCACTACAGACGAAAAACAAAATATTATTTTTAAAAATCTACTATAATTTATTTATTTATTAAAATAGAAGAAAATGTTGTCAAGGTTTTTGTCTGTAGTGTAGTGGAAAGCGATATAAAAATCTGATAATACATGCGTTCTTTTCTCAAAAAAATAGCCCCAGACACTAATATTAGAATTTCGCTAACTGTTACATAGACGTTCTTTTCTCAAAAAAAAAAACCCAAGAGACCAATATCAGATTTTCGCTAACTATTACGGTAACCGAGATACCCCGTAAAACATTCGAATTTGGTCCACCTTGTACATAATTGAGGCGTGTAGCGCTAGAGTGGCCTAATCCCATCACAGTAACAAATGAGAAAAAGGCATTTTAAGTTTCAGCTTGTTTCTATATTTTTAAACCTACACTTACAAATAATACACTTTTATAGTTGGTTATGCTTAAAACTTTCGATGTTTGATGCACACAGTAGTGCCAAACCCACAAAATTGTGATTTGGGCCACAATTGCTTAAAAAAAAACAGAAAATTATACGGACGCATTTACAAACTTTTGGTTCAATCTATGCTTTACAAGGGGAAATTAAAGTTGGCCTTTTAACAGGTGGTAGTTATCAATCTGTACTATACAGGGTGGTCCAAATTCGATGGGATTGCATGGGTATCTCGGTTAATATTAAATTTAAGATAGAGAAACGGTTAAATTACCAAAAATGTGCAGTTTTTTGAGACAAACTCAGAACCGTTTTCAAAAATATTCTATCATTTCCGGTTTTCGAGTTATCGAATAAAAAGTGTTTTTTTGTCATATTAATAATGTGTCATATCTCCGTTATTGTTGTAAATATCAAAAATATTTATTAAGATTATTTTTGGATATTTTTATGTTTAATTTGATTATACTAAAAAAATTTTTTTTTCGCTCACCCTTAAAAAGTTATGACACAAACTTACCTTTTTTTAAATGGAAACGATAGTTGGCTATGACCTATTTAAATTTCTAATTTTTTTCTCATTCCAAATATATAGAGGTCGATGTATTTATTTTTAATAATACGCAAGTTATGAAGGTTTTTTAGGTTTTTTTTCTAAGAAAATCATAGTAGGCTATGAAAACAAAAACCAAACAAGGTGTAAAACTTACAAAACTCATGTGGTACAAGTTACCAAGGTTTTTTAATTTGTTGTGGGGATAAACATTGTGAATATTTGAAAATAAGAAAACAACGATATAGTCGGTATCAGCAGTAATGTAGGATATTGTTGTTTATCTTATGTTCAAAAAATTTCGTATTTATCTCAATAACAAATTAAAAAACCTTGGTAACTTGTACCACATGAGTTTTATAAGGTTTTACATCATGTTTATTTTTTGTTTTCACAGCCTACTATGATTTTCTTTAAAAAAAAAACTAAAAAACCTTCATAACTTGCGTATTGTTGAAAATAAATACATCAACCCTTCTATATTTGGAATGAGAAAAAAATTTGAAATTTAAATAGGCCATAGCCAACTATCGTTTCCATTTAAAAAAAGGTAAGTTTGTGTCATAACTTTTTAACGGCGAGCGTAAAATTTTTTTTTTAGTATAATCAAATTAAACATAAAAATATCCAAAAATAATCTTAACAAATATTTTTGATATTTACAACAATAACGGAGATATGACACATTAGGCCACTCTAGCACTACACGCCTCAATTAATCTCGTCAAGCGATGGCTTACCAATCCAATGTGAAATAACAGTTAATGATGGTCTAGAATAGACGAAACGTTGACTATCGCATTTCAATACTAAATAGACTTGATTTATTTTTATATTAAATAATAAATAAAATTTTTGAGATTACTTTAAAATATTTCAAGAACTAGTATAATGTGCTTTTTTTAAGCTAAGATTCTTCCTAGGCACGTAACAACACTTTTTTTTTGTAAATCTAACCATTTCTCTGTTTCTAACTGTATTCTAGATACCGATGTTTTTTATGTTGAAACATACACCCTGTTTATTATAATAAATATTTTACTGTAATTGTATTGTTTCGCATATTTGACCATGATTTGAAACACAATTAATATATTTACATTAGAACAGCGTTCTTTAAATTATTATTATGAATTTAAAGTAAGCATTTATATGCTCAACATTTAATTAATTTTTAATTGCTGTGAGTGCTTGTTCGTAGATTGTCTACGTTAACGCGAAATAATTAAGTCTCTACTAGTTTAATAGCGTTATTGTTGAATTTTATTGCAGGAATAAATTTAGAGAAAAATTTCTGATAAAATTCGGAACAGAACTAGGTCAGCTTGATGAATTATTAAGCCAAATGATGCTTTTGCGTTACTTTTTATTTCCAAATTAGTCTGATGAATATAATTACTCAAGCAAGTAACATAGTTTTTAAAATTTAATAATGATAATGTTAATGTTATTAAGTTTTTTCGACTTTGGTTTAATTTTATAAAACTAGAAATAGTTGACGAGTAAAAGGTTGACGCAAATAAAAGTGACATTAATTAAAACTTGAGGTTCAAAAGTTTAGAAACAAAATACATTTTTATTACTTATTGATGCAAAACAGTTATAAATGCTACAAAGCTATCAATATTATTAACAATCATAAATATGTTGTTACATATTAGTAAGGTGACCAACCGTCCTCCTTTAGGGAGGACAATCCTCCTTTTTTCACTTCTGTCCTCCCTTGAAAAGTGTCCTCCTTTTTGCCCTCCTTTTTGTCCTTTTCGATATTTGAAGACTAAAATCTGTAAATCTCCAAAAGAAAATACTAGGAATAGGCTGTAATGTTCATATTTTGTCAAATGCAATCAACACGGCGTCATGTGCCATGCCAATTGATGTAGAATTAATAATAACTACAATTTATTTGTATTTTAGTCGTTTTACCGTTCGCGTGGCTACTTTAAAACAATTTTGTGAAGAAGCGAATGTTGAATACAAAAAACACCTGCTATAGAGCGTGTTCTACAATTATTCGAGCCTCTTCGCTTACATTTTTTGAGTTTAGACAAATGTCCTAAAATCCTGGAGTCGTTTTTCAATAATGAAATATCTGAGATATTAATGTATTTTGTACATAATCAAGCATCTATTTTTCACAAAACGATTCAAAAGATTGAAGGTGAACACATTTCAGCTACAGAAGTTAGCCTTATTTTGAATGACTTTATCCTTCAATATAAATCTCGATTTGAAGAAAAATTTCTTCCTTTAATTATAAAAAGAAAATTATCAGACTTAAAGGAATCACATCCGGGCATAACGAAAAAGTTTATCAAAGAAGTGCAGAATTTTTACCAAACATGTTTTCAATATATCGAAGAATGGTCTAAAACAAACCTGAAATAACAGTTTTCAATGGTGTTTTTTGGCTTCATCGCCAGTATGTTGGACAGATATTGAATCTTGTGTTGAGTTTTTATCTAAAGAATTGCCAGATATTAAAATAGACGACAATTGTCTCTTTGAAGCAATTAGAAGACTGAATGTATATTTAAATTCTGAAAAATTAATACAATGGGAAAATCAACATGTTGAAGTTGATAAAAGATGGGTGGAAATATTCAGCCATTTCAAAAATGGACATATTCCATGTGAAAATTTATTTATTCTTGTTCAATTTGTGTTGTGCTGCCCTGGAACTAATGCAGCAGTTGAAAGAGTTTTTTCGATTGCTAATGATTTTTGGACAAGTGAAAAATCGAGATTGAATGTTGATACTCTAGCTGCAGCACTTGCCGTAAAATTCAATATGAAGGACATTTCTTGTTCAGATATTTCCAATATATTTTTAGAAGATAATACACTGACAAAAAATATTCATTCAATGGAGAAGTTCTCCTTTAAATAGTTATAGGCATGTAAGCATAAAATTTCATGTTAGTGTTAGTTACAAATGTTTTTATTAAGCATTTATCATATTATAATGTTTGCAATGCATAAAATGTGTCTTTTATTTATTTACTTTTTTTTTGCTCTTTAATTTGTGTCCTCTTTTTCATTGTAAGAAAGTTGGTCACCTTAATATTAGATAGGTTTTGTGTTTAATGGTAATGTTTATTGAATTAACAATCGTCTTTTTTTTTGGCTTATTAAAACCCTTATTCTATAACCGGATACCCGGGTTCCAACCTAAGCAGTTTTGGTGAATTTTTTTAAAGTTTTAGTGATTTTTTTTTAACCTCCCAGATCGTCGCGATTTTACCTTTTTTAAAGCGAAATATGCTTTACATATTTTTTCCCGTGCTGAAAAAAATGTTTTTCATCAACCCGGGTACCCAACTGTAGATAATTAATATTTATGAGCAAATATCGATTAAACACACTAATATATAATTACAGGGATGATAAAATAAATAAAAACTAATATCTATATGAAGAAAAACAATAATATTTATTTAGGGACATACTTTACATCTTGTAATTGTTATGGCATGCTCGCAGACAAGCTTTTCGCTTGCTAGGCAAAATTTTCTAGTTTTTCTAAGCTTTTTAATAGCTGCTCTGTAGCACAAGTGACATGAACCAGTAATAGTTATGACTGTATAAGTCTGAAAGTTATTTTATAAATTACTGATTTGGAGGTTCTGTTACAACTGTGTAAAAATCCTCTACATCTAATTATACAGAAAATTTAGAGAAAATTATTCTTTTGCCATTGGTTAAAATCGAAAGTAATTTGTAACAACACTAATGTTTAACATATGTTTAAAATATAACGATGGGCAAACTTTTAAACTAGGGTCTTAAGCTAGATGGTCGTTTTGAACTTATTTAAATATGTATATCTGGTTTGGTTATTTATCACCTCATTCAAAAGTAAATAAATGTTCCGTCTGTTTGTTGCAGGTTTTAGAATTTGCAATTTAAAACTGAACGGTTTGACCAATCTGTCAATCTAGCTAAAAAAATATACAAAACTTATAGCATAGGTTTATTATAAAATATCTGTAGGTGGGTACCTGGGTACCCTGTCATTGAACAACGTTGTGAATTTTGGCTAGTGACTTAAGTGTTAAATTGCACCAGTAGATTGCAATAAGTTTATAGAACTGCAATTTTACGCAAAAATTTGGTGTCATCTCCCCATAAGAAATTACAAAAATTATGATGGTGCAAAATAGACGAACAGTCTGATAGAAAATTTAAAGAAATGTATAGAGAATTAGAAGTCTTTCTAGTTTTTTAAATATTTTTAACATTGAACGATAATGCAAAATAACGAAAATCAATTAATAAAGTATCTCCTGAATAACTAAATAAGAAGGGCATTGGCAATTTTTATTTCAGATTTGATTTTAGCACCAAAATATGCAACTTTATCCTAATTAAATTAAAATATCTGATACGTGTTGCTACTGCCATTATTTTTCTAAGCAAGAACACTGTATTCAATGTTTTTGCTGAACTGAAAAAAGTTTTAAATTCGCAGACGGTCCGACCACCCAGTGTATTTAAAAAATATACGTTTGGCTAATTCGCTAATTGGATAATAAATTTAATTTTGATTGGAACCCGAAATCTTAAACAGGATCAAATTGCATATTACTGCTTAAAAATTAAGTTGCTTAGTTATCTCTATGATTAATTAAATTATAATACAGTTACTTTTTTAATAAACGATTGTTGTACAATAAAGTTACAGTTTTTTAGTTAATTAGTTAAACGGATGTGTAAAATTTATTTACTTCTTTTAACGTAAAACTCCGAGGGTAATAGTGTACCCTCTGCACTAAATTTGATGAACTACCAAGCCAACGGAAGTTTTAGTAATGAACGGTGATAGAATTCTGTTAAATTCCTGCTGAGTTATTGCAGGAAAAATGGTGTTGTCGTGACATCTATAGGGATAGTACGAACACCTGCTCTAGTGCAACAGTTACCTGCTTTGCGTGATTGTTTCAGCACAGTTACTAATTTGTAGTGTTGCAAATTATGACGTCGTTGAAGTTAGCTAGGGATTTGGATTGGGTTCTGTTCTCGGATAACTCATATTACAGTGGACCAGATAATCAACATGATTTTAAAACCATTAAAAAAATACTTAAATCGGCTTTATCACAATGTTTATGCAATTATTGCAAGGGAGTAATTTCATGAGTAGGTATATACAAATCTGCACAGTATACTTATGCAAGAAACGCTAAAACGTGTTTTATTTTTTTGAAATTTTGACCTCATCTTGAGATACATTAGCTTAACATTCCCTATCAATTTCAAAATGTTTTAAAGCGCCGTTTTGATTTTATCCAAGATCGTAGGAAGGGAGTAATTTCATGAGTAGGTATATACAAATCTGCACATACATACTTATGCAAGAAACGCTAAAACGTGTTTTATTTTTTTGAAATTTTGACCGAATCTTGAGATACATTAGCTTAACATGCCCTATCAATTTCAAAATGTTTTAACGCGCCGTTTTGATTTTATCTAAGATCGTAGGAAGGGAGTAATTTGATGAATATATACAAATCTGCACATGCTTATGCGATAAACGCTCAAACTTGTTTTATTTTTCTGAAATTTTTACTACATCTTGAGATACATTAGCTTAACATGCCCTTTCAATTTCAATTTTTTTAAATTCACAATGATGAGACAAATCAATGCAATCATTGCATAAACATTGTGATAAAGCCGATTTAAGTATTTTTTAAATGGTTTTAAAATCATGTTGATTATCTGGTCCACTGTAATATGAGTTATCCGAGAACAGAACCCAATCCAAATCCCAAGCTAACTTCAACGAAGTTTGCAAATTCGAAGCTTATCATTAGGATGTAGCTTACTTACATTCAAAGCTACGAAGTCGATTAAATCGAGAAAAAGTTGGGTGATTTAGTGCTGAATAACATTTTAGCATAAAATTTGTAAAGGCCATCTTAGTTCATAAGTTACACAAACTACAATTTTTTTTCTGCGATTTTTTTAAAACTTTTAGTGACGTTGAAAAACTAAAAGTAACTTTTTCTCAACACGCCACTTTTATATGATTTTGCATCAAACGTATTGTTAGTTCTGAACCATCATCAACTTTGTTATCCTTTACGAAGATTCTTTATCAAATATTTTGCATGATCGTATTCAGAATTAAATTCTCTATTAAAGTAAATAACAACTATTCAGGGTGTTTGAAATTTGAGTTTAAGCAGAGGCATCTCGCTTGTTATGATATTTAGAGTAAAGGTTTCAGTTTGGCAAAGTTGCTAAATTCGGTGCTCATTAATATTCCGAAATTTCAAATATCTTAAATGGTATACGAGAAAATTAGGAAAAACCAAAAATACAATTTTTGAAATTCGTCTTTAACTCCTCTTGATTATAAAATATTGCAAATGTGTAAAAGCACCACCAAGCAAATTTTTAAGCCAAATCAGATGGTAATCACTAATTTATTCTAGTCGATTCGGTTTTGTTGTATGACAACAACTTTATTTTTTCTTATGGGTTTCCTGATTTAAAGTTGTTTGTTGTCCAAAACGCAATTTTATAAATTTGGCAATAAATTTAATGGTAAAATAACATGTGTGATACATCAATAAATTCAGTAAAAAAGATTCTATTTCATTATGTAAATAGCAAAAATTGTGTCTAAAAGAAAAAACAAAGTTGTTGTCATACAACAAAAACGAATCGATCTAGGAAGAATAAGTAATTACCATACAATGTTTTTACACATTTGAAATATTTTATAATCCACAGGTATATAGACGATTTTCAAAAATCGTATTTCCGGTTTTTCTCAACTTTCTCGGATACAACTTTGCCAAATTTTAACGTATGTTTTTTTTTAAGCTATATACAGTGACGCAGGCAAGATGTTTTCTTAGGGGCGGGGGGAGGGGTTGATAAACACTAAAAGAGCGAAGGACTTTCTTTAAGTCAGTAGTCTCTTAAAATTAAGAAGTTAAAGGAATGGAAAGCTTTAACTGGAAGACTTTAAGTATTAGGCTGTTTTTTTTTTTTTTAGCAATTTATACCATATAATCTCTACCAGCCAAGTCTGGTTTAAATATTTTTTTTTTTTTAAATAAACAACATCTAAAATTACGGTTTTAAAGGGAGAAGATAAAAAAAGCATTATTAGTACTTCCTATCGCCGCCAAACCTTACTAAAAATAATTTAAATCAACGTCTGCGTTATTAGATTTTGATTCTATTCCCTAACGCACCTGACTTCAGCGTTATAATAAAGTGACTTTATCTTTTATATCGAAATATGTATCCAATATACATCCATTGAGTGTCATACAATATCAGATCTATTTTAAGTACCAGTTTGTTAAGCTTATTGAAAAGATTTCTTTGTAAAAAGGAACTAATTTTATTGAAGTTAAATATTACAACAAATTGCTGACAAAATAATAATAATATGGCGTTTTTAAAATGAAATTAGAAGCATTTGCGATGAACTATACCCGGTCCAGATTCGTCATATTCCTGCTTGGAAATCCACATCTGTTGGAATATCGAAAGCGAAGCTAGGAAGGAACCACCAATCCAAACGGAATATTTCCTTTCCGGTGGAGCGACGATTTTAACTTTCATTGTAGGTGGAGCTAGGGCGACAATTTCTTTTTGCATACGGTCGGCTATTCCAGCATACATTGTGCTGCCACCAGAGAGAACTACGTTCGTGTAAAGGTCCTTACGTATGTCCAAATCACACTTCATTATGGAACCGAAAACTAGTTCGTGTATTCCTAATGATTTCATGCCTACTACGTACGATGGTTGGAAAAGAACCTCGGGGCATCGGAAGCGTTCATTTCCAAGAGTGATTACTTGTCCGTCAGGGAGTTCATAGCTTTTTTCGAGGACGGAGGTGCGTGCAGCGGTGCCCATTTCTTGATCGAAGTCCAACGCTACGTAACACAGTTTTTCTTTCACGTCCCGTACGATCTCTCGTTCTGCTCTTGTAGTGAAGGTGTATCCACGGTCTATAAGAATTTTCACCAAGTAATCTGTAAGATCACGTCCAGCCAAATCCAAACGATCGATGGCGTGTGGCATGGCGTATCCCTCGTAAATAGGAACAGCGTGTGTAACACCATCACCTGAATCGATAACAATACCAGTGGTTCGTCCAGACGCGTACAGCGATAGAACGGCTTGAATGGAAATATAAGTAGCTGGACAATTAAATGTTTCGAACATTATCTCGACAATTTTTTCACGATTAGCTTTGGGGTTGAGAGGAGCTTCCGTTAGCAGAACGGTATGCTCTTCCGGGGCGACGCGAAGTTCGTTGTAGAAGGTGTGGTGCCAGATTTTTTCCATATCGTCCCAGTTGGTTACGACGCCATGTTCTATTGGGTACCTTAGTGAAAGGATACCAAGGTTTCCTATTCTTTGTGCTTCGTCACCTACGTACAATTTCTGTCCGATACTGGCCATAACACCTGCATGTCTTGGGCGGCCAACAATTGATGGAAATACAGCACGCGGTGCATCGTCTGTAGCAAATCCGGCTTTACACATTCCGGAACCATTGTCCACTACCAAAGCTGGAACCTCTTTGTCGGCCATGTCGAATCTGTAACTGCATAAGAAATATATTTACTCTTTCTGTCTTTAAATATACATTTATAACACCTATGAGACAATTATGTTACTCAAAACTAAGGGCTTTGATCGCGAAAGTAGCATATTTTGTTTTTGTGTCTTAACTGTACAGGGTAAACCAAAATTATGGAAACGCTGCTGTAACGGCGTAAATACAAGTTTTTTGAAAAATTATTTTATAAAAACTTTATAACAAATTTTAACGTACTTCAATTGTTTTTTCGGCCAACCGTGTGCAAATGACAGGCGATGGTCATATTTTTTTAAATGGTAACCTATATTTTTTTATATTTTAAATGATCGAGACTGTTTTTCTCTTTTTAACTATGTAAAGATTTCTTGGTGTTTTGATGTAAATCTACCTATTCCATCTCCCTTAATAATTCGCTGTTTCATAAATAGTCCTGCTTACAATTCTTCATATAATCTCTATTACGAAATACCAAAAATTACCCACTCCAAAACCGATAATAATTCCTTATTATGTGACAATAACCCCCGAACCTCCAATAATAATTCCTTATCATATGACACGAACCGCAAATAGTAATTTCCCATATGTGACAATCATCACGAACCTCCAATAATAATTTCCCATGCGTAACAATCATCCACGAACCTCCAATAATAATTTCCTATATGTGACAATCACCCACGAACCTCCAATAATAAATTTCTATATGTGACAATCGCCTACGAACCTCCAATAATAATTTCCTATATGTGACAATCACCCACACATCTCCAATAATAATTCCTAATATGTGACAACCATCCACGAAATAACTTTACCTAATAATTCTTCATTGTACATGAGAATTACATCCGAAATAACCTTACATAATAACTCCTTATATGTGACAATTATCTACGTAATGAAACTTTAAATAATAAACAAAATCTACACCATCTTGTTTGTTTTATTTACTGTCTAATAAACCTATAGCTGTTCTAAATACTGGAGTTCTATGGAAACACAACGTAGCAGGGTCCTACACTAAAATATGACGATCATGAGCCATCGTTTAAACATCTTCGCTAATCACAAGGACTACCGTATTCAGTATAAAAAAAAATAAGTAAAAAAGTATAAGGACTTTTATAATTCTGAGCCAGTGTGGTACGTCACAATATATTTCGATAAGAATGCAATTTATTTGTAACTTGTATAAAGAAATAAAATAAAATTATGTTTTTTTTTTTTTTTTTTTTTTTTTAATAACCCTTATCGGGTTTATGACATGCAATCTGGTCTTTGAGACCAATAAGCCGTTTAATTCTAGCCTAAATTAATAATGTTGAAACTTATTCTAAGATTTACCCAATGGTAGTCCTTAGTTTGCTAATATATAGGTACACTAATTGTTAACGTGCACACTACCGCACAGTCTCTGCTTTTCACTTTTGTTTAAACTAACTCAAAAGGTTTAATTAACCCTTTTGAGTCTTCTTACTAGTCCTGTACTGTCCAGGAGCTGGATCGCCTCGACGTTTACGTGGTGATGGAGCCTTTCCTCGTGGCCCTTGGCAAACTTCTTAATTGTGTCGGTTACAGTGTCCATATTGAGGTCCCGATGTATGTCACTGTTTCTGCAGTACCAGGGTGCATCAACGATGTTCCTTAATGCTTTGTTCTGAAATCTCTGGATGATTTGAATATTACTGTTTGGTGCATCCCCATAGCTGTACCCCATATGTCCATACAGGTTTTAAAATTTGCTTGTATAACAAAAGTTTATTATGTAGTGACAGAGGGGAATTCCTCCCGATTAGCCAATACATTTTTTTATATTTGATGCCTATTTCTTCCCTTTTTTTCTTGACATGAGCCTTCCAGCGTAGCTTAGCGTCCAATGTAATACCTAAGTATTTTGCTGCGTTGGAGTATGGTATTTGCTTGTTGTTTAAGTTGATTGGTACATGTTCAATTCTCTTGTTGGTGAAATTGACATGTACTGACTTTGTTTCATTTAACTTTATACGCCATGTTTTTGTCCAGTTGTTGATCTGGTTGGCAGCTGCTTGTAGTTTCTTGGATGATTCTGTATTGTTTCTTCCTACTGCTAAAATAGTCGTGTCGTCGGCAAAGGTCGCTATGGTACTGTTTTCTAGCTTTTCACAAAATTATGTGAAAAACAAAATGCAACACCATGATAATCATATTTAGCTTTATTAGTTCTCTGTATTTTAAGAATTGACTGAATAAAACATATTTTAAATTCTAAATGTGTTGTGTAACTATTTGTCAGGTAGTTATGATAATTCAGGCATATTACATTCAAATTGGAGATAATTTATTGAGTTATTACTTACTGAGTTCAGTTGATAGAACCATAGAACACCCTAAAATTTAAATTTTGAGGTATAGTTTCTAGCTTATATGATGTAACACTTCATACCTATGTATGTGTAGGCTATCTGAAAGATAACTAATATGGTTAAGCAATTTAAATTTATCTTGATCCTTGATTAGTAAACAAAATTTAATTTAATGACATTTGGTAGTACTTGGTGTATATTTGATAAGTATTCGTGAAAAAAAAAATCAAATTTTACTGGATATTGTTAGTTCACTTAAAGAAGAAGGAAGCTGTCTTGTAAAATGCTTTCGAAGGTGTATCAATCTGCTACGTTGAGAACGGGGGATAGGTTTTTGTTAAGCATAATTTGGCATACAATATGGTTCTGATCTTCCCTGGTAAGTATAAGTTTCAACATTTTTGAAGTACCTAATAAGTATTATACACTGTTTAGGTTATTTTGCTTTATACTATTTAATCTTTACCAACCAAGGCTGTTTAAAAAAAAGTAATAAACATCTAACTAAATATACGGTTTTATAGGGAGAAGATAAAAAAAAAACAATTTGTTTTCTTCCTATCGCCGCTAAATTTTACTAAAAATAATTTAAGTTTATCTCTGCGTTATAACATTTTGATTCTATTTCCTAACGCACCTAACGTTAATATTATAACGACGTGATTTTATCTTTTATATCAAAATGTGTATCTAGTATACATCCCTTGAGTGTCATACTACATCAGATCTATTTTAAGTACCAGTTTGTTAAAGTCATTGAAAAGATTTCTTTGTAAAAATGAACTTATTTTATTGAAGTTAAATATTACAACAAATTGCTGACAAAATAATAATAATATGGCGTTTTAAAAATGAAGTTAGAAGCATTTGCGATGAACTATACCCCGTCCAGATTCATCATATTCCTGCTTGGAAATCCACATCTGTTGGAATGTCGAAAGCGAAGCTAGGATGGAACCACCAATCCAAACGGAATATTTCCTTTCTGGCGGAGCGACGATTTTAACTTTCATTGTAGGTGGAGCTAGGGCGACAATTTCTTTTTGCATACGGTCAGCTATTCCAGCATACATTGTGCTACCACCAGAGAGAACAACGTTCGTGTAAAGGTCCTTACGTATGTCCAAATCACATTTCATTATGGAACCGTAACCTAGTTCGTGTATTCCTAATGATTCCATGCCTACGAACGATGGTTGGAAGAGAACCTCAGGGCAACGGAAGCGTGCATTTCCAAGGGTGATTACTTGTCCGTCGGGAAGTTCATAGCTTTTTTCAAGAACGGAGGAGCGTTCAGCGGTGCCCATTTCTTGATCAAAGTCCAACGCTACGTAACACAGTTTTTCTTTAACGTCCCTTACGATTTCTCGTTCTGCTGTTGTAGTGAAGGTGTATCCACGCTCTGTTAGAATTTTCATCAAGTAATCTGTAAGATCACGTCCAGCCAAATCCAAACGATCGATGGCGTGTGGCATGGCGTATCCTTCGTAAATAGGAACAGTGTGTGTAACACCATCACCTGAATCGATAACAATACCAGTGGTTCGTCCAGACGCGTACAGCGATAGAACGGCTTGAATGGAAATATAAGTAGCTGGACAATTAAATGTTTCGAACATTATCTCGACGATTTTTTCACGATTAGCTTTGGGGTTGAGAGGAGCTTCCGTTAGCAGAACGGGATGCTCTTCCGGGGCGACGCGAAGTTCGTTGTAGAAGGTGTGGTGCCAGATTTTTTCCATATCGTCCCAGTTGGTTACGACGCCATGTTCTATTGGGTACCTTAGTGAAAGAATACCTCGTTTGCTTTGTGCTTCGTCACCTACGTACGAGTCCTTCTGTCCCATACCGACCATGACACCTTCATGTCTTGGGCGGCCAACAATTGATGGAAATACAGCACGCGGTGCATCGTCTCCAGCAAATCCGGCTTTACACATTCCGGAACCATTGTCCACTACCAAAGCTTGAACCTCTTCGTCGGCCATGTCGAATCTGTAACTGAATAAGAAATATATTTACTCTTTCGGTCATTAAATATAAATTTATAACACCTTTAACACAATTATGTTAATCAAAACTAAGGGCTTTGATCGCAAAAGTAACATATTTTAAGTCTTAACTATACAGGGCAGGCCAAAATTATGGAAACGCTTTTGTAACGGCGTAAGTACAAGTTTTATGAAAAAATATTTTATATGAAAAGTTTATGGCAAATTGTAAGCTCACATTTTAACGTACTTCAGTTGTTTCTTCGGCCAACCGTGTGCAACTGATAGGCGATCGTCATATTTTTTAAATGGTAACCTATATTTTTTTTACTTTAGTTGATCGAGACGGTTTTTCTCTTTTCAACCATGTAAAGATTTTTAGTGCTTTAGTGTTGCATAAGGAATGTTTTGAGATAAATGAGTTTCAAAATTATGATTTTTTTACAAAATCATTGTACTTGACAAAACAAAACACGATCGCTGTAGTAATTGACAGTTAATAAACTGGTCTAACTGTGTTTTAATATTCTTGGGGGAAGAAACATTCATTATTTTGTGAGATTTTTAAGAGGAGCAGAGAGTGTTACAAGGCAAAATATGTTGAGAAAGACTTAAATAAGATATACAGGGTGTTAATTAAATATTGCGAAAAAAATCGGGAGGTGATTCCTTATCAAAATTAAGAGGGGTCTTTTATATTTTTTCCCCTTAGACGTCTCCTTTTGAAGTTACACTAGGTTTTTATTTTATTTCTCAATTCAGATAAACGCAAGAGAATGATATTTGGTAGATGTTTTATACTTATTAAAAGGTTTCCCATAGTAGGTACCTAATATTTTCAATCATCTCTCACCTCACAGCGGGCTGAAAAGTGCGACCCCTGTTAGTTTTTTTATGAGAGCTTTTTGTTGGGTTAAAATTTTGCAATTTGAAATATTCTTTTTGAAAGTTCGATCTATTTAGAAACTTTTTTTATTCTTTAGTTTTTCTCGTTAACCCACAGTTTTTGAGTAAAAAATAAAATAAGTAAACATGCACCATTAAATATTCCAATATAAAACTATTCATTTTGGTGGTTACCTTGGTTTGTTTATGTTCATATTGGATAGAATTAACAGATGTTATTCATTTTGACGTTTACGCGGCGACAAGGCGACAACACCTGTCAATAATTCTACTCAATATGAACATAAACAAACCATGGTAACCTACAAAATGAATCGTTTTATATTGGATATTTAATGGTGCATGTTTGCTTATTTTATTTTTACTCAAAAACGGTAGGTTTAACGAAAAAAACTAAAGAATACAAAAAGTTTCTAAATAGATCGAACTTTCAAAAAGAATATTTCAAATTGCAAAATTTTAACCCACCAGAGGCTTCTGTAAAAGAACCAACAGGGGTCACACTTTTCAGCCTGCTGTGAAGGTGGGAGATGATTGAAAATATTACTATGGGAAACCTTTTAATAAGTGTAAAACATTTATCAAATACCATTTTCCTATATTTATCAAAATTTGAGAAATAAAATAAAAACGTAATTTTACCACTCCCCTAGAGGGGGGTGTAACTCCAAAAGGAGACGTCTAACGAAAATATTTTATATAAAAGACTCTCCTTAAATTTGATAAGGAATGACCTTGCAATATTTAAGAAACACCCTGTATGTTCACCAAACACTCTGTAACAAAGCTTATAGAAAAAAGTAGAAGTGTGGAAAGAGTGGATGAAGGATGAAGTAATATATTTTTATATTAGTAAAATTTCAAACCAATATGTTGTGTATTCATTTAATTGTACTATCAATATCTTACTTAAAATTATTAAAAAACGTGATTACAAAGGTAGTTGAGTAATATATGTCAAGATAATACGCAACTATTAAACAACTTGAGCAAAATTTTTATCATTTTATCTTTCAAAATTCAATTGTTATGTTATTGGAAGCCATATAAGTACTAAAACTGCAATAATTTCACAACCTCTATAAAATTCAGATAATTACATTTGATAATCGTAACAATGAATAACTTTTCCATTCAATCAAAAAATGATAAACTTAATAAGCTTGTAATTTAGCTTATTATCAAGTAAAAATCATAAAGACGTAATACTTAAAATAAAAAGCACACGTTAAAATTTGCCTATTGGTCTCATTTCTTGTTTCAAGTATCCCTGAGTTATTATTTAAAAAAAAAAAAAACTTTTATCATTGATTAATTTTATAACTAAAGTAATGAGTAAATAGGCGCATATTGGTATCAACAAAATATTCAATTAAAATTAAATCTAATTAGAAATTACAAAGCTGTTTCGATTTGGTACAATACTGATCAAAATAACAATTACATTTGCATTATGTTGAAAAGTAGCAATTACATAGTAAATTGGATCTTTCTAAAATAAAGGATTTTTAAGGTACCAATAAAAAAACTCCTGAGTCCTATTCAGGGTTAGCAGACGCGTCAGGACTCTTGTTTAGGATGTTTTGATGAAAACTTTCACCTTCAAAATGAACATAGAATTCTCCGTAATTGTCGGTATAATTAGCAAACACTCCCTTTTGTTATTTCGGGTTCTCTAATTAATTTTGGAGCGTCGTCAAAATTTTAATAATCGTTTATCCAACACAATCAAAAGTTTATGGTATATTGTAACTAAACAAAGGCACTCTAGCTAGTACTGTTGATGATGTAATACGCGTAAAAATTGTCTGTTATTTAGAATACGCAACCTGACTTTTTTTTATAAAACCATATATCTAATGCAACACCATAACAATCGTATTTAGCTTCAGTATTTCCTTGTATTTTAAGAATTGACTGAATAAAACATATTCTAAATGTGTTATGTAACAAACAGTTAAGTCACCATTTTGCTTTGTCAGATAGTTATGATAATTTAGGCATATTACATTCAAATTGGAGATAATTTATTAAGTTATTACTTACTGAGTTCAGTTGATGGAACACACTAAAATTGAAATTTTGAGGTATAGTTTCTAGTTTATATGATGTCCCACTTCATACATATAGGCTATCTGAAACATTATACCTTATATGGTTAGGCAATTTAAAATCTTATCTTGATAATAAAAAATAATAATTATCGGTGTAAATGATGTTTAGTAGTACTTGAAGTATGATAAGAAATCGCAAAAAAATCAAACTTTACTGGATATTGATGTTCACTTAAAGAAGAAGAAAACTCTTTTAAAATGCTTTCGAAGGTGTATCTATCACTCTGCTACGTTGAGAACGGGGGGAGGGTTGGTTTTTGTTGAGCATAATTTGGCATATAATATAGTTCTAATAAAGCTAACAAGGGAGGGTCACGATACGTTGTCGCTAGAATTTGATTAAGGCTGTGTTTATTGCATCAATAAATGCTTTGTAGAGTTATACGTGCCACTGGCCATTTCCTTCGGAAAAATAAGGAAAAACCTGAAAAGCTGAAAAATAAAAGAAATTTTTGCGATCACGTTGGGCATGAAATTGTCAGAGATTAAATCGAAATTCTTCTATTTACCAATGGTTCTTTTTACCAATCCTTTGCAAGTAAAATGGTGCAAAGTTTTTGAAAAAATCTTAAACGGTTCCGGAGAAAAACGCGAAAAACGAGGCATTTGTAAAAACGGTTTTCCCTACGTTAAACGCCTATGCAAGTCGCATAGATTTAGTTATAACAGATATACCACAACTTCTGAAAATCACAGAGCTTTTGCAAACCGTTCAAAATTTTTTCAAAACATTTGCACCATTTTACTTGCAAAGGATGCGCGCATTGGTAAATAGAAGACTTTCGATTTTATCTCTGACGGTTCATTGCCAACGCGATCGCAAAAATTACCTTTATTATTCAACTTTTCAGTTTGTCTGTTTAGTAAGTAGATCGCTAAAAAATAAATGTGTATCACTAGATTATAAGTAAACCATTATTTGTATACTTTCTTAAGCATGTTATTTGGGATCAGTGGCTGATTTATGATTTTGCCGTTTGTAGGCTAAGAACTTTTGCCGCCCTATAATTTTGTATATTCAGCGTCACTCAAAAGATCTGCAACAAATGGAAAAAAAAAAATAATATAAACTTCTCAGAAAATTTTATTTTTCATAAAAGTTGGTGCTTGATATGAAATAAATTTTAAGGGGGAAAACGTTCAATAAAATATCATACGACACAAGATTTTGCGATGTTAGAATTGTTCACAAGAGTAAAGTGTTCTTATTTTAGAGTTGCAAATAAAGTTTGAAAAAAAAAAGTTGTTTAGATATCAAAAATTAGGCCAAATATGAGAATTTAACCTTAAAACTCCCAATTGTTATTTTTCTAGTAATTTTAACATTCAAAAAGTCGGCCATGCATGGAAAAGTTTTTATTATCCATATCTCAGAAACTTTTATTCTTAAAAAAAGTTGGTGCATAACCTAAATCTAATTTTAAGATGAAAAATTCATGACACTAGATTTTAGGGATTTTGCCAGGTTTTTCTCGGTCTACCTATTTTATTTTTTTCCTGTGATCTTGCTCCATAGGCTTCTCTGCTTAACTTTTCTTTTTTCATTCTATAAATGTGATCCAACCATCTTAGCTGTTGTTGTTGTATTTTTGTTTCAACTGATTTTATCTTTAATTGTTCTCTATAAGTTTCATTTCTGGTTCCATCTTTTTAGGTTTTTTCTCGGATTTTTCATAGAAATCTCATTTCTATTGCATTTACATGGCTACTGTTTTTGTTTGTGAGTGTCTACGTTTCGGAAAAGTGCCGGAGTTACAACCTTTTTTACTACTTCCACTTTTGTTCGTTTTGGGACCTCTCTATTTCAAAAAAATTTTGTTCTTAAACTGTTAAATATTATTCCCACATTTCTTGTTATTTAGCTTATTTCCTTGTCCATTCCTTTATTTTTCTCTGTGATCACTCCCAAATATTTAAAGCTACCTATTCCAACCTAAGTTTATTTAAAGTGATGTTATGCCCTTTGTTCTCTGTTGTAACGATAATAGTTTTCGTTCTTTTTTTCCGTGTTTATTTTCATACTTATTACACCAAATTTATTACGTTATATTCTGAAATTTTATTTTGCCCTTTTATGAACTAATCAATTATTGGTAAAAACAATGCCGATGATGGTCGAAAATTGACCTAAAGCTTGATATAAAATTAATAAGGGGTGCAGAATTTAATCTATAAACAATTAATTTCTCTGCTGTTAAAAGCGTATTTCCATAAGTTAATTTTTATTTTCATAAGTAATTGACATCTCAAGTTATTTTAATAAAAAAATATGGAAGCAAGTAATTACGATGAAAAATTGTATTAAACGAGTGTATTATTTGCTACTGATTACAATACAACTACTTGATAAGGAATGCTTTTTTTTGTAACAAGCCGATTACAAAATTATTTGTAGTAGTTGACCTTTGGTTTAAATAAAATATATAATTTGTCCAGAAACTTTGATTTTACATTACTTGTTCTAGATACTATCAATTAATTAATTACCTGGATAATTTTAGAGATAAGCTTGAGATTAGAGTTGTGGATTACGCAATATGTATCTTTCTGAAATATGCATTATTTTAAATTTATTGTTTGTGTCGACTTAATTAAAAAATAGTTAAAACAAGTGAAGAAATGAACAATTTTTATTTTAATGTCGGAGAAACTATTTGACTTTATTCTAATCATTTGCAAATTTTATGAATAAATAAAAAGGACAAAAAATAAAATTTTGTAATGCCAAGTGAGGAAACAGAATGTTGTTTTCGTATATTGTGACATGATGACTTACTGACGTCTGCTGCAGGGGGCTAGGGGAGTCGTGAACGATTTTGAACCATTAAAAGTTGATTATGGTAGTCTAATCGTTAAAGTTCAAAATGTTTTTGTTCAAGTCTTTGTCAAAACGTTATTATATGGAGGTCAAGGTTCACTTAGTGGGAAAAAAAAATGCCATAAATATTTGGATGTTTTAAAAAATTT
The DNA here is from genome assembly GCA_947652605.1 of Elmis aenea. Taxonomy (NCBI): domain Eukaryota; kingdom Metazoa; phylum Arthropoda; class Insecta; order Coleoptera; family Elmidae; genus Elmis; species Elmis aenea. The sequence continues at coordinate 10,373,008 of OX393582.1, read as the reverse complement.
CAAAATAATGTCTCGTAGTTGTATTAAAAGGTATTCAAATCAAAAACTAAAGAAAATAAGGAAGGCCTGATTTAGTTTGTATTCGGTATGAACTCATTTACGCCGAGAACTATTTTCGATAAAGATTTTTTTTGTAACTTTTGAAACAAGCATATTTATAGATACTTATTAAAAATAGTTTTTTTGTAAATATTTTTCGAGATTTTGAGTGGGTCGATTACAACCTGTTCGGTAAATTCATGACATATGTTTTATACTTCTGTGGCGTTATGGCAGAAGTTCATATATAACTTTTTCATGTTTTTGAGAAATCAAAAAAGTTACTTTCAGTCGGTATAAAATTATTAAATGTAAGTATTTAATCAAAAGTTGGCTTAATAAATGGTTATATTAATACTTCGACTTCTACCTGTTTTGAATCAAAACAATCTTTAATCTGGGGGCGACACCTACATAGTCCACAAAGTCTTTTACATTTTTTCATGTAGGTAATTATAAAACTTAAAAGGTTCTGTGTTTGAAAATTGGAGGAAAAGGATCCAAACTGAGTGCCCTATAGTTTGACAAAAGCTCAGAACTCTAATTTTCATAAAAACTTTGATTTTTTAAACTTCAGGAGGTGACTTATGACACCCCATAGATTGAGCCACATGATAATAAAGTGCATATTTGATGCTCTACTGCAAATTTAGCCCCCAACTGAAGCAAAATGAGCCACCCACAGTGTTTTAAATAAAACTGCGACTCTTTGCCTATAGAATATCAATAAATATATAAATCACTGGTATTTTCTCAAAAATTTGTACCTTACGGAATAAGCAGACTTAGCATAAGTAGGAATAAATTTGGTGAATTCTAACCCACTTATAAAAAAAAAGAGCACGAAAGGTTGTCCTAAAAATTCTTTATTAGGAAGTATCAATATACACAGCTATTATCAAACAAATTTCTTGTCAAGTGGTTCAAATCATCCCCCGCGACGGTAACCCATATCAGCTTTTGCCATTTTGTTTCCCGGTACTATCATATTAACAGGTGTTGCATGACGTAACGGCCAAACTTAAGGAGCATGTTCCTTGAGTCAATTTTAGCAAAACATGTAATATAAACAAATCATAGTCCAAAACTCGATGTTTATCGAGTTATAGAGGTAAATTTTAACATAAAAAGTATGAAATACAGCTTTTATCTTTTAAAATATTAATTTAACAACAAAATGTTTTTTATAAAAGACGCATCGCTATCTTTTTTGCGCTTTATGGTATACTCGATTTGGTTTTGATTTTTACGGTTTATTTGCTATGGCAACCAAGCTAGTTATTTTAAATAGAACACCCTGTATATTATTACATTTTTGGATTCCTCTTTAAATGTACTTTATAAAATGTGACAGGTCATATAGGCCTAAAATTAACCGTTTTCGAGTAATGCATTTTTTTCTCGAAAATTTTGAGCGAAACATTATCTTTGTGTTAACTTATCAGTATTTGTCAAAACTTCCCTTATACAATTTGCCGATGACACATCTGCCATTATTAGTGACTCAGATTCCAAAAACTCTGAACAAAAACTCTTTGACTGTTTAGGCCAACTCCAACATTGGTTTACGTTAAATAATCTAACCTTAAACGTCAATAAAACGCAAGTTATAAAATTTTCACAAAGTAAAATAACCTCCGACTTAAAATTTCAAAATAATTCCACAAGTATAAATGTTGTTAATAAAATATCTTTTCTTGGTTTATGTATTGACTCTAGACTGGACTGGTCATACCATATCGAACGCCTGTCACAAAGCCTGTCACGGTACCCTTTTGCACTAAAAAACCTAAAAAAATTGGTCAATGCAAACGCGGCCAAAACTGCATATCATGCATTATGTCGAATCTAGGTTACGCTATGCTGTAATTTTTTGGGGTAACGCTAGTGACTCAGAACGCCTCTTCATTATACAAAAGCGATGTATAAGAAATATATTTGGCCTGAACTACCGAGATCACTGCAAAGAAACTTTTCGTGACAACGAAATATTAACCTTTTACGGTCTATTTATCCTCGAAGCTATCATGTTCGTAAAAAATAATGTAGATCTGTTCGAAGAGAATATAAGAAATCATGCAGCCAATACGCGACATAAAAAAAACCTAAAACCCGATTGTTTCAAATATACCTATCTTCAAAAAAATGTAGCCTCCACAATTATTGCTATATATAATAAATTTAACACATCACCTGAGGGTATAATAAATCTTCCCACCCGCGAATTGAAGAAGAAATTAAGAAAAGTTCTGATTTCTAAAGCTTACTATGGAGTAAGCGAATATTTAAATGATGCTGACTTTGTAAAATGTTATATTTAAATATAATTTTTCTGTGTTTTTTCTTTTTTATTAACTATGTATATTATTTGTAATGTACGTAAATTATTATTGTGACAAGTTCTACACCTTTTTTGGGATATTCAGAACAAATAAAGATTATTATTATTATTATCAGTATCAGTAGTAAATATAATGACTGGCACTCTATATTTTGATAAAGATAAAGGACCCATTGGCCATGAATGGATCAAAAGCAGATTTAATGTTTGTTTTGTAAACTTTGCAACACTAGCACTAAAGAAAAAGCAATGTACTTTATTGTTTTATTACAAAACCTAAAAACATTTTCTGTGAACTATAGCTGGCCCGTTATCGTCGTATTCTTGTTTAGAAATCCACATGGATTGGAATGTAGAAAGTGAAGCTAAGATGGAACCACCAGTCCAAACAGAATATTTCCTTGTTGGTGATGCGAAGACCTTTATTTTAGTTGAAGATGATGCTAATGCAGTTATTTCTTTTTCCAGACGTTCACTAAATCCATCAAACATCGTACTACCTCCAGAGATCACAATGTTACCAAAGAGATTTCTACGAATGTCCAACTCGCACTTGTTTATAGAACCATATATGAGGTCATGTAATCCAAGAGATTCCATTCCTACGAGCGATGGTTGGAAAAGAACTTCAGGACATCGAAACCGTTCATCGCCAATAGTGATAATTTGTCCATCAGGAAGTTCGTAAGTCTTTTCGAATTCGTTTGAAGTTTGGGATGTAGCCAACATTTTTTCTGAATCCGTTGCTACGAAACATAGTGTTTCTTTCATTTCACGTACAACCTCTCTGTCTGCACTTTCGGTAAACCTATAACCACGTTCAGACAAAATTCTCACTAAATAATCTGTTAAATCACGCCCAGCTAAGTTTAATCTCCCAATAGCCGCAGGTACAGCATATCCTTCATAAATTGGAACAGTATGTGTGACACCATCACCTGAATCCAAAACAATACCAGTTGTTTGACCAGAGGCGTAAAGCGATAAAGTTCCTGATAAAGCGATATATGCAGCTGGTACACTGAATTTTTCAAACATCACTTCAATAATTGTCTCGCGGTTTGTTTTGGGATTTTCAGGAGCTTCCGTTAGTAAAACTGGGTGTTCTTCAGGAGAGACGCGAAGTTCATCATGAAATGTGTGATGCCAAATTCTTTCCATATCATCCCAGTTTGTTACAGTTCCATAGTCCATGGGGTAGTTTATGAAAAGACGGCCTCTATGTTGTTGGGCTTCAGCACCGTAAAAGAGCTTTGTTCCTATACCTTTTCTGCTAAGCTGAGGTCGTTGACGACCAATAACTGATGAAAATACAGATTGAGGTGCATCGTCTCCGGCAAAACCAGCTTTACACGTTCCAGAACCATTGTCGATCACTACTACGTTAACATTACCATCCGCCATTATAATTCTGTAAGTAATATTACAATAATTTTTGGTTTAATATTTAATGTTTAATTTTTAAATGTATAGGAAATATTTTCAAAGCTTTTGTACACCCGACCCTGCAGGTTAATCGCGGACCCAATGATATAAGTGCATTCCTAAATTATTAAAACTGGAAGTAATAGTGTAGTTGCGAGACGTTTGCCAAAAGTAAGGGCCGGTTGGTCATAAAAAAACGCAAACCTATAAAAAATGCATATCATGCTTTTTTATACAGGGAGCGCAAAAGTGTGGAAACAAACAAATATCTAGAACATTATTGACGATATTACAGTGAAATTTGGTATCTGACCGTTATCGTATATTGCCGATTCGATAAAAAAAATTAGGTTGCAATACCACTTCCGGTCCAACCGGAAACGGATCTAAACTTAAAAATTTTAAATGGAACACCCTGTATATTTTTCAATTTTTGGATTTCTCTTTAAATTTACATTTAAGGCCTCTACTCACCTACCAATTTGTCGGTACAACCGACCGACCATTCTGATAAATTGTTTAATGTGTAGTCTGTCACTCGACCAACCCGACAGTTGGACAAGTTGGAACGGTCGGGTGGCCAGCCATCCACAAGCCAACCGCCCCACAACATTTCTCTAGATAAGGACTACTAAACCGAAAATTTAACGCTATTTATAAATTTGTTATCCACAAAATGGCATCAGAGCCAAAATAATAAAAAAAGTTATGACGTTTATGCTGTGTTGGTTGGACTGGTCGGGAGGTGTGTAGACAACATGGAGTTCCCGACGGTCGACTCCGACAAGTTGGATAATGAGTAGAGGCCTTTAAAAATGTATGAGGTTGTATGGGTCTAAAGTCAACCGTTTTCTTTAGATTCACATTTTTACAAAAAAAAATTGAACGATACAGCAAATTTTTTTTAACACTTCAGAAAATTTACCATTTGTTTCTGAAATTATGATTGTTAACACTTTGCACCACCTACATTTTAAAAATATTATACAGGGCGTTTTTTACGCTTGGACAAACTTGTACAACTTTAAACATCGATAACTCATTATTCTTAAATACAACACCCTAAATGTTTTTACATAGTCTTATACAAAAAAATAATTGTCCTTCACAAACATTATGCCTGTTTTAAACCTAAAACTGATATTTTCCGAGATGTCGCGATTTTATTGTTAATTTTTAGAGCAAGTAACATTTTCCTTACTTTTGCGCCAAGAGATATTAATTTTACATATAAAAATTACAAAACATACAGTGTTTTATTTAAAAAAAACAATGTTTTGTATCGGTGCGCAAAAACAAAATACTATGTATAATTGAAAATAATTTTAGGTTATGTAGTAAATGATTACAAACAGCTCTTATTCAAAACTTTTTTAAAAATTATTACCGAGAACAGAGCTATGGAATAATTCGACACCCTGTATACACATACAGTTTGTACAAAAAGTCACGTAACGGGTCAATATCTCGTTTTGTGTTAACTTTACAAACAAAAGTTTCAAATAGAAGTCGATTGTGGTCATTTACTGTATAACCTTGACTTATTTTCAAATGTACACAGTGTTTTGTTTTTTTGCACCGATAAGTCACTTTGTTTTCTTAAATAGAACACCCTGTATATTTTGTATTATTTAGGTGCGAAATTAAATTCGCTCAAAAATTTAATAGGTCTTTTGTACCTAAAATTAATAGTTTTTGAGTTATTCTAGTTTTTACGAAAATATTGACAGGAAAAATATTAACAACTTACCAAGTCAGAAAGAATTTCTTTGATACTTAGTTGACAATAATGTCATAGTGTTTGGTGACTGATAAAATTTTTAAATTAATATACGCGGTGTTTCTTATGTCGGGTCAATTTGGCTAAACTTTAAACACGAATAGGTCATTTTTCTTAATGGAACACACTACATATTTTTAAAATTTCATATCGATAATTCCACTACTGTCACTAATGTCAATGCAAATGCATACGATTAATCACGTTTGCTATTGGATAAATTATAGGCACGTTGCTATTTCCAATCGGATAAATTTTTGTTTACCTTTACCATAGCAACGCAATGACATTTTGGAAAATATCAGAGGTTAAGTTTTCTACAAATGGTTTAAACGTCACACTTCGGTCGTGGAATGTACGCTACAAACCAGGGCTGCGGAGTCGGGAAAAAAAAGTCGACTCCGACTCCAACTCCGGCAAAATTAAATACTAAGACAATTTTATGGTGTGTAATATAAGAAAAAAATAAATAAGTATAAAAAATTTATTTAAAATTTGAGTTTTAATTTTGCGGCAAAGGACCACCTAGCAGCTTTTTGTTGTACTCGGAGTCGGAGTCGGAGTCGGTACATTTTTTCCGACTCCGACTCCGACTCCGACTCCGACTCCGACTCCGACTCCGACTCCACAGCCCTGCTACAAACACCATTCGAGGTTAAAATTTTAGCAGGCCAAATTTTTATTTGTTATTGCTCTTGTAACCTCTTGTGGTATAACCCCCATCATTTAATTATCTTTTTAAATTAAATGGGATTAGCTATGTCTTAAATTAATATTGCTCGAGTTATTGCGGTTTTAATGATATCTGTTTAGCTGCTTTAATAATTATCACCTATAAACAAGTGATACTGTTTTTTTTTATAGACACAACACTGACATTTTATTTATTAAATACATTATGGTAATCGTTATTACCTCAAAAACATGATTGAAAAAGCTTAATAATTAAATTGACATTAAATTGTATCGAGCAATATCATTGGAAAAATAAAAAATTCTATCTCTTCCAGTAGTTATCTAATATAATGTCCAAAAGAATATCAACAGTTGACTGAAACATGTTGTGTTATGAAAACACTGGAGCAAATTCTGTTTCTTAATAACTAGCTACTTACGGAGAGATAATTAATAAACCACTTTAATTTTAATTTTTACCTGATTGAATGATTTAAATGAACGAAGTATCTCACTATGTTATGATATAAATTTTGACGCAATAACTCTAAACATTATCTTTGCTTTAACTTATCAATACACTCAAAATATACTGGCACTTTAATGAAAATAAAAAAGTTTATATCAGGTTGAGTCACAAGTCTTGTCAGTAAACAAAAAGTAAATTGAATCACAAAGTTTTTATGTAACTTTCATTTGATTTAACTTGTATATATTTTTTATAATGTTGTATGATAATTGCCCATCCCATTTATAAAAAACCCTTGAGATTTTGAATTTCAAAATGTTTGCAGGTTTAAATACAATTCGCTCTGGATTTGAAAAGTGTTTTTAACAAGATCAATTTGCAAAGAACGAAACAAATTGTAGTCTAAAGGGGCAAGGTCTGGTGAATATGGAGGATGTCACAAAACTAACCAAATAAGGTCAGACAACCAATGGAACGCAACATCCACGATGCACAACTAATATTGCTGGGTCATGTGCCTCTAATAGAAGTATGTAGGATGCTCGGGAAAGCCTATGAGGTACGAACAGAAGAAAAACGCCGAAGCCCGAAAGAGAAGACTAAATTTTAAAACGCAAAAACCGCAACACATGAACCAAACAGTTATGGTAGGTACCAATAATAAACGCATGATGGCGTTCATAGTCGTTATTAAATACAGGGTGTGTATAAATTGGCGGAAGCGCTACACGTGGCGATCTTCTTCCTAAGATTCTAAATCGAAAATTTTAATACAAAAATGTTGTACCATGCATTCCTATGGCCTCAGGAACCATTTAAAGAAACAAAAATTTGGCAACATTGCATCTATTGATTGCGTTTGGACATTTTTTTATCAGCAATTTTTACTTTGGATTTATAATATTTGTTCGAACTGAAAGCCTTCACTTCGTAGACATAGCTGCAATCTTTTAGGTATCCTCTGTATTACTGGCTCTAGTTTTTCTGGTGTCATTTGTAAAACCGCTAATGACAATGTTGCCTATGTATAATTTTCATTCAAATCAGTGATTAACATATTTTCAACACCAATTTTTGAAAGGAAAAACACAATATCTAGGAATAAATATTATTCGAAATTTATTTTTATTCCAAATCGCAGCTTTTTCATTAACAAATACTAAATAATAACGCTTATTAAAGGACTAAATGTCAAAACTTTGAGGACCTCTTGCAGACACAGCAAGCATGGTACAACATTTTTGTATTAAGATTTTCGATTTAGAATTTTACAAAGAACATCGGCACGTGTAGCGCTTCCGCCAATTTATACACACCCAGCATACAAAAACGCGTTTCATTTGTGCTTTAAATTTCAAAATAGTTGAGACAAACGGCATTATACTAAGAAAAATAAACTCTATAACATACTAAAATCTGAACAAAATCGTAAGAGCCGTTTTCGAGAAAAATTTTCAAAATTTTTAATTTTCTAAATAACTTTGTAAATTAAATTTCAAAATAGTTGAGACAAACGGCATTATACTAAGAAAAATAAACTCTATAATATACTAAAATTTGAAAAAAATCGTAAAAGCCGTTTTCAAGAAAAATTTTCAAAATTTTTAATTTTCTAAATAACTTTGTAAATTAAATTTCAAAATAGTTGAGACAAACGGCATTATACTAAGAAAAATAAACTCTATAACATACTAAAATTTGAACAAAATCGTAAAAGCCGTTTTCCAGAAAAATTTTCAAAATTTTTAATTTTCTGAATAACTTTGTAAATTAAATTTCAAAATAGTTGAGACAAACGGCATTATACTAAGAAAAATAAACTCTATAACATACTAAAATTTGAACAAAATCGTAAGAGCCGTTTTCGAGAAAAATTTTCAAAATTTTTAATTTTCTGAATAACTTTGTAAATTATATTTCAAAATAGTTGAGACAAACGGCATTATACTAAGAAAAATAAACTCTATAACATACTAAAATTTGAACAAAATCGTAAGAGCCGTTTTCGAGAAAGATTTTCAAAATTTTTAATTTTCTAAATAACTTTGTAAATTAAATTTCAAAATAGTTGAGACAAACGGCATTATACTAAGAAAAATAAACTCTATAACATACTAAAATTTGAACAAAATCGTAAGAGCCGTTTTCGAGAAAAATTTTCAAAATTTTTAATTTTCTGAATAACTTTGTAAATTAAATTTCAAAATAGTTGAGACAAACGGCATTATACTAAGAAAAATAAACTCTATAATATACTAAAATTTGAAAAAAATCGTAAAAGCCGTTTTCAAGAAAAATTTTCAAAATTTTTAATTTTCTAAATAACTTTGTAAATTAAATTTCAAAATAGTTGAGACAAACGGCATTATACTAAGAAAAATAAACTCTATAACATACTAAAATTTGAACAAAATCGTAAAAGCCGTTTTCCAGAAAAATTTTCAAAATTTTTAATTTTCTGAATAACTTTGTAAATTAAATTTCAAAATAGTTGAGACAAACGGCATTATACTAAGAAAAATAAACTCTATAACATACTAAAATTTGAACAAAATCGTAAGAGCCGTTTTCGAGAAAAATTTTCAAAATTTTTAATTTTCTGAATAACTTTGTAAATTAAATTTCAAAATAGTTGAGACAAACGGCATTATACTAAGAAAAATAAACTCTATAACATACTAAAATTTGAACAAAATCGTAAGAGCCGTTTTCGAGAAAGATTTTCAAAATTTTTAATTTTCTAAATAACTTTGTAAATTAAATTTCAAAATAGTTGAGACAAACGGCATTATACTAAGAAAAATAAACTCTATAACATACTAAAATTTGAACAAAATCGTAAGAGCCGTTTTCGAGAAAAATTTTCAAAATTTTTAATTTTCTGAATAACTTTGTAAATTAAATTTCAAAATAGTTGAGACAAACGGCATTATACTAAGAAAAATAAACTCTATAACATACTAAAATCTGAACAAAATCGTAAGAGCCGTTTTCGAGAAAAATTTTCAAAATTTTTAATTTTCTGAATAACTTTGTAAATTAAATTTCAAAATAGTTGAGACAAACGGCATTATACTAAGAAAAATAAACTCTATAATATACTAAAATTTGAAAAAAATCGTAAAAGCCGTTTTCAAGAAAAATTTTCAAAATTTTTAATTTTCTAAATAACTTTGTAAATTAAATTTCAAAATAGTTGAGACAAACGGCATTATACTAAGAAAAATAAACTCTATAACATACTAAAATCTGAACAAAATCGTAAGAGCCGTTTTCGAGAAAAATTTTCAAAATTTTTAATTTTCTGAATAACTTTGTAAATTAAATTTCAAAATAGTTGAGACAAACGGCATTATACTAAGAAAAATAAACTCTATAATATACTAAAATTTGAAAAAAATCGTAAAAGCCGTTTTCAAGAAAAATTTTCAAAATTTTTAATTTTCTAAATAACTTTGTAAATTAAATTTCAAAATAGTTGAGACAAACGGCATTATACTAAGAAAAAAAGGCTATATACACTTTGCACTTTTTTCGACATAAAAATCGATTTTCTTAAAACTACAGCAAATGGCTTCAAACTTCTTATACACGTTAGTTATGAGCAAATTAAGGATTATTAGCTCCTAAATACGATTTTTAATTTTTCGTGAAAAATGGGAAAAGTACAAAGGCTATAGTCTTCGAACTTTTTTCGACAAAAAAATCGATTTTCTTAAAACTACAGCAAATGGCTTCAAACTTCTTATACACATTAGTTATGAGCGAATAAAGGATTATTAGCCCCTAAATACGATTTTTAATTTTCTGAATAACTTTGTAAATTAAATTTCAAAATAGTTGAGACAAACGGCATTATACTAAGAAAAATAAACTCTATAACATACTAAAATCTGAACAAAATCGTAAGAGCCGTTTTCGAGAAAAATTTTCAAAATTTTTAATTTTCTGAATAACTTTGTAAATTAAATTTCAAAATAGTTGAGACAAACGGCATTATACTAAGAAAAATAAACTCTATAATATACTAAAATTTGAAAAAAATCGTAAAAGCCGTTTTCAAGAAAAATTTTCAAAATTTTTAATTTTCTAAATAACTTTGTAAATTAAATTTCAAAATAGTTGAGACAAACGGCATTATACTAAGAAAAATAAACTCTATAACATACTAAAATCTGAACAAAATCGTAAGAGCCGTTTTCGAGAAAAATTTTCAAAATTTTTAATTTTCTGAATAACTTTGTAAATTAAATTTCAAAATAGTTGAGACAAACGGCATTATACTAAGAAAAATAAACTCTATAATATACTAAAATTTGAAAAAAATCGTAAAAGCCGTTTTCAAGAAAAATTTTCAAAATTTTTAATTTTCTAAATAACTTTGTAAATTAAATTTCAAAATAGTTGAGACAAACGGCATTATACTAAGAAAAAAAGGCTATATACACTTTGCACTTTTTTCGACATAAAAATCGATTTTCTTAAAACTACAGCAAATGGCTTCAAACTTCTTATACACGTTAGTTATGAGCAAATTAAGGATTATTAGCTCCTAAATACGATTTTTAATTTTTCGTGAAAAATGGGAAAAGTACAAAGGCTATAGTCTTCGAACTTTTTTCGACAAAAAAATCGATTTTCTTAAAACTACAGCAAATGGCTTCAAACTTCTTATACACATTAGTTATGAGCGAATAAAGGATTATTAGCCCCTAAATACGATTTTTAATTTTCTGAATAACTTTGTAAATTAAATTTCAAAATAGTTGAGACAAACGGCATTATACTAATAAAAATAAACTCTATAACATGCTAAACTTTAAACAAAATCGTAAGAGCCGTTTTCGAGAAAAATTTTCAAAATTTTGAATTTTCTAAATAACTTTGTAAATTAAATTTCAAAATAGTTGAGACAAACGGCATTATACTAAGAAAAATAAACTCTATAACATACTAAAATCTGAACAAAATCGTAAGAGCCGTTTTCGAGAAAAATTTTCAAAATTTTTAATTTTCTAAATAACTTTGTAAATTAAATTTCAAAATAGTTGAGACAAACGGCATTATACTAAGAAAAATAAACTCTATAACATACTAAAATCTGAACAAAATCGTAAGAGCCGTTTTCAAGAAAAATTTTCAAAATTTTTAATTTTCTAAATAACTTTGTAAATTAAATTTCAAAATAGTTGAGACAAACAGCATTATACTAAGAAAAAAAGGCTATATAGTCTTTGCACTTTTTTCGACATAAAAATCGATTTTCTTAAAACTACAGCAAATGGCTTCAAACTTCTTATACACGTTAGTTATGAGCAAATTAAGGATTATTAGCCCCTAAATACGATTTTTAATTTTTTGAATAACTTTGTAAATTAAATTTCAAAATAGTTGAGACAAACGGCATTATACTAAGAAAAATAAACTCTATAACATACTAAAATTTGAACAAAATCGTAAAAGCCGTTTTCGAGAAAAAATTTCAAAATTTTTAATTTTCTGAATAACTTTGTAAATTATATTTCAAAATAGCTGAGACAAACGGCATTATACTAAGAAAAATAAACTCTATAACATACTAAAATTTGAACAAAATCGTAAAAGCCGTTTTCGAGAAAAATTTTCAAAATTTTTAATTTTCTGAATAACTTTGTAAATTAAATTTCAAAATAGTTGAGACAAACGGCATTATACTAAGAAAAATAAACTCTATTACATACTAAAATTTGAACAAAATCGTAAGAGCCGTTTTCGAGAAAAATTTTCAAAATTTTTAATTTTCTGAATAACTTTGTAAATTAAATTTCAAAATAGTTGAGACAAATGGCATTATACTAAGAAAAATAAACTCTATAATATACTAAAATTTGAACAAAATCGTAAGAGCCGTTTTCGAGAAAAATTTTCAAAATTTTTAATTTTCTAAATAACTTTGTAAATTAAATTTCAAAATAGTTGAGACAAACGGCATTATACTAAGAAAAAAAGGCTATATACACTTTGCACTTTTTTCGACATAAAAATCGATTTTCTTAAAACTACAGCAAATGGCTTCAAACTTCTTATACACGTTAGTTATGAGCAAATTAAGGATTATTAGCTCCTAAATACGATTTTTAATTTTTCGTGAAAAATGGGAAAAGTACAAAGGCTATAGTCTTCGCACTTTTTTCGAGAAAAAAATCGATTTTCTTAAAACTACAGCAAATGGCTTCAAACTTCTTATACACATTAGTTATGAGCGAATAAAGGATTATTAGCCCCTAAATACGATTTTTAATTTTCTGAATAACTTTGTAAATTAAATTTCAAAATAGCTGAGACAAACGGCATTATACTAATAAAAATAAACTCTATAACATGCTAAACTTTAAACAAAATCGTAAGAGCCGTTTTCGAGAAAATTTTTCAAAATTTTTAATTTTCTAAATAACTTTGTAAATTAAATTTCAAAATAGTTGAGACAAACGGCATTATACTAAGAAAAATTAACTCTATAACATACTAAAATCTGAACAAAATCGTAAGAGCCGTTTTCGAGAAAAATTTTCAAAATTTTTAATTTTCTAAATAACTTTGTAAATTAAATTTCAAAATAGTTGAGACAAACGGCATAATACTAAGAAAAAAAGGCTATATACTCTTTGCACTTTTTTCGACATAAAAATCGATTTTCTTAAAACTACAGCAAATGGCTTCAAACTTCTTATACACGTTAGTTATGAGCAAATTAAGGATTATTAGCCCCTAAATACGATTTTTAATTTTTCGTGAAAAATGGGAAAAGTACAAAGGCTATAGTCTTCGCACTTTTTTCGACAAAAAAATCGATTTTCTTAAAACTACAGCAAATGGCTTCAAACTTCTTATACACGTTAGTTATGAGCAAATTAAGGATTATTAGCCCCTAAATACGATTTTTAATTTTTTGAATAATTTTGGAAATTAAATTTCAAAATAGTTGAGACAAACGGCATTATACTAAGAAAAATAAACTCTATAACATACTAAAATTTGAACAAAATCGTAAAACCCGTTTTCGAGAAAAAATTTCAAAATTTTCAATTTTCTGAATAACTTTGTAAATTAAATTTCAAAATAGCTGAGACAAACGGCATTATACTAAGAAAAATAAACTCTATAACATACTAAAATTTGAACAAAATCGTAAGAGCCGTTTTCGAGAAAAATTTTCAAAATTTTTAATTTTCTGAATAACTTTGTAAATTAAGTGTGATAATATTGCAAGATTTACAGTGTAGGTGCATTACAGCAATTGTTTTTTCAACAAAGCGAAGCTTGATGAGGTGGTGTTGATAATTAGTAGCGTTTGTATTGTTATCAACAATGAAAACGCAAAACAGTGGCAACGGCGATTCATGGGAAAGGCCGATTGGTGGACCGCGCTATTGTTATTTGCGTATAGAGTTAAAACATTTAGAATAATCGAATGGTGTTCAGATGGGTTACGCACTGCGGTTGGCAGGAAATTAGAGCAACACGACGGTTTATCATAAATTCACAAAGCAAGCCATTCGTTGCAAATGTGCACTAAGTTTACATTTTCTAAGGAATAAAATAATGACTTGTAATTTATAAATATAATATCTTCTCATAAAGACAATATTTAAAAACATCAACGCAGGTTTCGTTGTTTTTTTTTTTTTAATTTAACAGAGTTGATAATGGGCTTTAGAGTATTTAAACTTGAACAATTATGCTTGCACAATTAGACAAAGTCTAAATTTGATAATGTATTGAGTTGTAACATATAAAGTGCTGCGCAAAAGTATGGAAACAGACAAATATGTAGAATAGGGGAGACCAGGGTGAAAGTAACACGGGTAGCTTGTAACAGTGCCTATAGTTTCTTTAATTTTTGTTATATGTCGCCCCAAGCTAGTCTTCATCTGTCATAGAGGTTTTTGCCAGCCAGAGTCACTATTTTCCGTCTTTTAATGCGTTGTGTCACCGGTCGAGTGACTTTTAGGCGATCTCTAAAAGAGGAACAAAAAAGTACCTAGATTATTGTTCTAAATTTTGTTGGCTATTGCTGGATGCCATACAATTTGACGTTGGAATCGTGGTTAATTGTGGATTCCTTCCAATTTGTTTTGTGTACACTTGGGGCCAAAAGTAACAGTGTTACAACCAACCCCAATCAATGTTTTCTCTTACAAATGTTCGCTATTAGCACACAATTGGTGGTTTTCTTCGTAGATGAGAACATACCAAACTTGTCGGATTAATTTTCCAATTTGTTGTATTTTTTGTTTCACATTTTTGAATATTTATTTATTTATTTATTAAATTACACCCAACAGGGGTAAACCCCAATCATAGGGCGATATACAATAATATAGTATACGTAATAATAAATGTAACATTATAGGTACTATAAATGTGTGCATTAAGAAAAATCAATTAACAGCCAAAACATTAAAAAAATATTACAAATAAATATATGTGCATTAATTAATACAAAAATAAATCATATTGAACTGGTGCACGTAAAATCAGTGAAGCTTTGTTTTTGAAAGTTGAAACACTACAATTATAAAAAATATCAACGTCTGAAAAAATATTTGCCACCTTACACATTCTGTACAAAGGTGACACCTGAAGCAAATTAGTACGAGGTTGGTTCAAATAAAATGTACTAGCCCAACGGCTGTTTGATCGAGGCACTAAAAAGGACATTTTATTTAATAGATCTATAGTGACATAGACTTTGTGATTAACGATTTTGAAAATATACACGTGATCCAGCAAACACCGTCTTCGCTCAAGGGATATAAGCTGAAATTCACTCAACATAGTTTTATAAGATGTTAAATATGGATAAAGACCAGTCTGTTTAAAAATTATATAACGTACGAACCGTTTTTGAACGGCTTCTATTTGTTTTATATAGATTTCATAAAAGGGATTCCATATGACAGAAGCATATTCCAATTTGCTTCTCACAAAACAATTGTACAGAAAATAAAAAGAGCTAACATGTTTAAAGTGAATAGTGTTCCGCAATACGAATCCCAATGATCTAAGTGCTGCCTCTGTACTTTTACGTATATGTTCAGCAAAATTTAATTTTGGGTCAAACATAACTCCTAAATCGTTAATTTTCGTTTTCCTTCTCATCAAAATGTCTTTCATTGTATACTGAAACATTATTGGACTATGCTTCCTGTGATATGATACCACCGAGCATTTAGCAATGTTAAAGTGCAACTTATTTTCCATGCTCCATTGATATATATTGTTAATGTCATTTTGTAGAGACTCACAATCACTGACTGATCTCACATTTAACCATAATTTTAGGTCATCTGCAAAAACTAAATTACTAGAGTATTTTATGGATAGTGGCAAGTCGTTAATAAAAAGTAAAAATAATAGTGGACCGAGATTAGAACCTTGGGGTACCCCTGAACTAACTTTATATTTGAAAGAATAGCAGCTATTATATACAACATACTGAACTCTGTTTGTTAAATAAGAACGAACAAGATCAAGTAATTTTAAAGAGAATCCAAACGAATGAAGTTTATTTAACAAGATATCAAAATTTACTTTATCGAAGGCTTTTACAAAATCAGTATATACTACATCAACTTGTATATTTGCATCTAATGCTTCTGAAATATCTTGAGAAAAAACAGATAGGTTAGTAACTGTCGATCGCTGTGGCATAAATCCATTTATTGAGATAAACGGTTTCACATGTTCAAATATTTTTTTGTATAGCACTGATTCAAATATTTTTGAGATAGTTTGAACGAGCGCTATGGGTCTATAATTCGTAACATCTGAACGATCTCCACTGTTAAAAATCGGACATACTTTAGTGATTTTCCATATTTCAGGATATGCAGACGTCAAAATAATTTTATTGAATATAATTTTAATGGTAACAGTAACAATTCTTTGCATGCCTTATAAATGTAAATTGGAATCTTGTCTTCTCCGACACTAGTTTTTGTTTTAATGTTTTCAATAGCATGAAGTATATCGATATCAGTAATATCAGTGATTTGAAGATTATCCGGTTCTATATTATGATTATTATTGTGCCAAACTTTTTTTTAAATTTTGCTTATGTGTATTTTGAAATCAAGTATTAATTTTATTGATTAATACTTATATATTTACCCACTACTTATAAGCTGTGTAAATTATTTTGCCGTAACAACTTACCCCGATCATTGTTACTTTTAGCCTCAACGTTGAGGTTGGAAGTAACAGCTGTCTTACTACAAAAAAAATCTCGTATGTGCTTAGCGAAACACATGAAATAAATATCTTAGAACAAAGACAAATGTCCAATCTATCATTGAATTAATTTGGATGTAAAAAACTTGTTAAACTCTATGAGAAATTAAATAAAAACAAAAAAATGTTACTTTCATCCCCGGTCTTCCCTACTATTACAGATATTAAAATAAAATTTCGTATCTGATCGTTATCGTATGTTCCAGATCTAATGAAAATATTGAGGTTTTAATATGACTTCCGTTTTAACCGGAAACGAACTCAAACTTTGAAATTTTAACACGCTGTATATTTTTATATTATTGGATTACTGTTTAAGTTTACTTTAAAAGTATTAGGTCATTTGGGTCTAAAGTTAACCGTTTTGGTGTAAATTACATTTTCATAAAAATTTTGAGCGACACAGCACTTTCAAAAATTTTCAACACTTAAAAACTTTGAAGAGGCAGTAGAAATTCATTTAAAATTTAGATTAAAAATAAATTAATTAACATTTCGCAGCAGTTACATTATTAAAATATTATACAGGCAGTGGCGTAGCGAGGGTAAATGGCGCCCGGGGCATTTTTTTTTTCGCCCCCCCTTTGTAGTTTGTGAGTTTTAAGTAAAATATTGTTGAATTGTTTATTCAAATACACTGTAATGATAATGAGAACAAATTTTTAAATCATGGCATTTTAGTTTTCTGGCTTTAAATAAGTGAAACATTCCGTGTTCGCGGCGCCCTTAAGACTAACGCCCGAGGCATCGATACCTCCTTTGCCCCCTTCGCTATGCAACTGTATACAGGGCGTTTATTACGCTTGATCAAACTTATGAAACTTTAAACATCGATAACTCATGTTTCTTTGTTTTTAATAGTTAATAATTTTCCCTGTTCAGTTTCTTCTCTTGGAGCACCACAAACTTAAAAAGCACCAAAACGTAAAACAAATTAAAAGAAGAAAATAAAGAGATACTAAAAAGGACATTATTAGCCAACATTTGTCTTTTAAAGTTTGTGAGTATATTTATGAAACTCCCATAGAACGAACATGCATTGTAAATAGACAAATGCTGTTTTTTAGAATTTGCAATTTAATTGTGGTTAATATTGTTTTTTTTTTAAGTTTTTTGAAGTACCACAAACCTTACAGCACTACTAAAGCTGTAAAGCTTGTAGTAAAAGAAGAAAAACGGAGAAATTTACACAACATTAGCCTTCCAAAATTTGTGAGTATATTTATCCAACTTCCAATAGAACAAACATACTTTGTAAATAGAGAAGTTTTTTGCAGTTAAATTTGTTACTAGTTAATTATTATTTCCTTTTCAGTTTCCTTGTTTGTCTGAAACATCACAAATTTTGGAGCACCAAAATGTAAAAGATGAAGTTAAAAAAGAATAAGGGAAAGAATCCACACAACATTAGCTAAAACTATTCCAAATTTGTGAATGTATGTCTGGAACCATAATTACATAATTTCCGACATTTTGGAACCTTCGGAAATCTTATTTCTCGGGAATTTATTTCATTTTCGTAGAATACCAGTATTAAGAAATAAAAACTAATAATGTTACATTTCTTTTCACCAGTTAGTTAATATATTTTCCTTTTCAGTTCTTCTGTTTGAAGCACCACACACCTTGGAGCACCAACTGTGAAGCATGAAGTAAAAGAATAATAAAGAAGGAATCTACTTTACCTAAAAATGGTCTCTCAAAATTCGTAAGTACCTATATTACCAAAAAACACCATGTAGGAAACATCCCTTGTAAATTTTTAAATTAAAGAATTTTGAGATTGGTACATTCCACAGAAAAAAGATTTGTTTCACATTTTCATTTAAATTTGTTTTCACTAGTTTACTATTTTCATTTTTTTTAGTTTCTTGTTTTTGGAACGCTACAAACTTTGGGCACCACCAGATGTACATCAGGTTTTGTGGACTATGCTTTACGGCCAGCTTTAACTGACAATGGAGTTAGTAACAAAATAATTAAGTTATTAAGTAATATTTTCGAATGTAGACAAATTTTGATGTATCCAGTATACAAAAGTAATTTATTATGTATACAGTGTAATCCATTTTAAAGCAGATCATCCCTATAAAAACTTTATTTTCATGAACTCTTTTTTAAACGATAAATATTTTTTCATGAAATTTGGTACAAACCCAATCCAGTGGTGAAGTCAGATTTTAGATAAAAAATTCGCTAAACATATTTTGCCAATTTTGACATCGCAAAAAAATCATAGTAGGCTTTGTGAGTGTAAACTGAATTTTAAAACATAGTGCCAAAGTACAGTTTTTGATGCTTTATTATTTAAAAAAAGGTTCATGAAAATCAAACCATAAATAAAGTTTTTATAGAGGTGATCCGCTTTAAAATGGGTCACACTGTATATGGTTCAAAACCGGTAATAATAATTTAAGTAACAAAAATGTTTTGCAGCACAGCTAAAAATCATATAAACAGCTTTGTATTTTGTTGAAATTTTAATTTGTCTTACACGTAAACATTTGTGAAGTGTAAAACGCAAAATATATGTTTTTAAAGTTTAACATGGAACCAATACTAATAATTAATTTGTAAAGGTGTCACCAGTCGAAAAATGTGCAAGGATATAGTCCTTTGCACTTTTCTAATTTTTCACCAAAAATTAAAAATCGTATTTAAGAGCTGATGATCCTTAATTTAGCTATAAATAACGTGTATACGATGTATAAAGCAATTTACATTAGTTTTAAGAAAATCGATTTTTTTGTCGAAAAAAGTGCAAAGACTATAGTCTTTGTACTTTTCACATTTTTCACCAAACATTAAATATCCTATTTAAGGACTAAAAATTCTTAATTTGGCTATAAATAACGTGCATACGATGTATAAAGATATTTACATTAGTTTTAAGAAAATCGATTTTTTTGTCGAAAATAGTGCAAAGACTATAAGTCTTTGTACTTTTCCCATTTTTCACCAAACATTAAATATCCTATTTAAGGACTAATAATCGTTCATTTGGCTATAAATAACGTTTATACTAAGTTTAAAGCGATTTGCATTAGTTTTAAGAAAATCGATTTTTTTGTCGAAAAAAGTACAAAGACTATAGTCTTTGTACTTTTCCCATTTTTCACCAAACATTAAATATCCTATTTAAGGACTAATAATCCTTAATTCGGCTATAAATAACGTGTATACGATGTTTAAAGCGATTTGCATTAGTTTTAAGAAAATCGATTTTTTTGTCGAAAAAAGTACAAAGACTATAGTCTTTGTACTTTTCCCATTTTTCACCAAAAATTAAATATCCTATTTAGGGACTAATAATCCTTAATTTGGCTATAAATAACGCGTATACGATGGATAAAGCAATTTACATTAGTTTTAAGAAAATCGATTTTTTTGTCGAAAAAAGTACAAAGACTACAGTCTTTGTACTTTTCCCATTTTTCACCAAACATTAAATATCCTATTTAAGGACTAATAATCCTTAATTTGGCTATAAATAACGTGTATACGATGGATAAAGCAATTTACATTAGTTTTAAGAAAATCGATTTTTTTGTCCCATTTTTCACCAAACATTAAATATCCTATTTAAGGACTAATAATCCTTAATTTGGCTATAAATAACGTGTATACGATGGATAAAGCAATTTACATTAGTTTTAAGAAAATCGATTTTTTTGTCGAAAAAAGTGCAAAGACTATAGTCTTTGTACTTTTCCCATTTTTCACCAAACATTAAATATTCTATTTAAGGACTAATAATCCTTAATTTGGCTATAAATAACGTGTATACGATGTTTAAAGCAATTTACATTAGTTTTAAGAAAATCGATTTTTTTGTCGAAAAAAGTGCAAAGACTATACGTTGTACTTTTCCCATTTTTCACCAAACATTAAATATTCTATTTAAGGACTTATAATCCTTAATTTGGCCATTAATAAGTTGTATATAAAGTTTAAAGCCATATTTGCTTTAGTTTTAAGACATTTTTGGCAGAAAATTGTGTAAAGACTATACCTTTGTACTTTTCCCATTTTTCAGGAAAAATTAAAAATTGTACTTAAGGGCTTATATTCCTTAATTTGGCCAATAGTGAATAGTTTTTAATTTGACTATAAATTACGTGCATACAAAGTTTGAAGCCATTTGCATCCAGTTATGTTAGAATTATAATAGTTGTCTTTAAGTTATTTTACACTGCAAATTTAGATGTAAAAACACGTGTAATTTTATTGTAAGGATTGTTTTCACTGATTATTGTTAAAGTTTTCCAGATTCTTTTTGAAAGGTTATTATGATTACTTTTATAAATTAAAAATGCTGTTATTGAGATACTACAAAAATACGCGAAGTAATGCATATTCAGCATGCTGTTTAAATGTATCATAATTATAAGTAAGTTATTAGTTGTGACTTTTCCTAAAAATTGATTTGTTAACGTTTGTGTTGTTTTATTGAAATAATAAAAATTTTACTATATTTTGTGTTCTTATTTCTTGTATGCAACACTCAATGCGTAAGATTTCCCACGTCGTTGAAGTTAGCTTGGGATTTGGATTGGGTTCTGTTCTCGGATAACTCATATTACAGTGGACCAGATAATCAACATGATTTTAAAACCATTAAAAAAATACTTAAATCGGCTTTATCACAATGTTTATGCAATTATTGCATTGATTTGTCTCATCATTGTAAATCGTAACAAATAAAAACAAAATATTTTACAGAGATAAAAATGTTCCACTGTAATTCAAAATCTTTAAATACATACATACATAGAGTTTATTTTTCTAAGTATAATGCCCTTTGTCTTAACTATTTTGAAATTTAATTTACAAAGTTATTCAAAAAATTAAAAATTCGCTCGCAAAAATAAAAACATCTCGGTCTACAAAAAAATTCGTAACTCCGTTATTAGCGTCCCGAAAATTTTGATTCGGTGTTTAAAATGTAGCTAAGACTGGCGCATCCAACGATGTAAAGAAAGTGCAAATAAAACACTTTTTGATATCATCCACGGCCGTCTGAAAAAGGTCCGGCAATATGCCGAGAGTTCGCTCGCAAAAATAAAAACATCTGGGTCTACAAAAAAAATCGATACTCCGTTATTAGCGGACCGAAAATTTTGAGTCGTTGTTTAAAATGTAGCTAAAAGACTGGCGCATCCAACCATGTAAAGAAAGTGCAAATAAAACACTTTTTGATATCATCCACGGCCGTCTGAAAAAGGTCCGGCAATATGCCGAGAGTTCGCTCGCAAAAATAAAAACATTCTTTTTTTGGGAGCCGGTCTAGCAGGTTTTTCCCGGGCCGGTTGAATTTTCCAGTCCGCTACTGGTTATGGAGTTTATTTTTCTTAGTATAATGCCGTTTGTCTCAACTATTTTGAAATTTAATTTACAAAGTTAGTCAAAAAATTAAAAATTTTGAAAATTTTTCTCGAAAACGGCCCCTACGATTTTGTTCAAATTTTAGTATGTTATAGAGTTTATTTTTTTTAGTATAATGCCGTTAGTCTCAACTATTTTGAAATTTAATTTACAAAGTTATTCAAAAAATTGAAAATTTTGAAAATTTTTCTCGAAAACGGCTTTTAAGATTTTGTTCAAATTTTAGTATGTTATAGAGTTTATTTTTCTAAGTATAATGCCGTTTGTCTCAACTATTTTAAGGTCTAATTTACAAAAATTTTTTGTTTTCGAAAAAAAGATTATTTTGTAGCACTCTGCCAATAGAAAGCCTTGTATATGTATGTACTTAACAATTTTCGCATTCGTACGAAGTTTTCCCCACGGCAGATCCAGTTCAAAATTTATTTGCAAAGACCTAATGGCTTTGTATATTATGTATGTATTAAAAGATTTTGAATTACAGTGAAACATTTTTATCTCTGTAAAATATTTAGTTTTTGTTTGCTACGATTCACAATGTTGAGACAAATCAATGCAATAATTGGATAAACATTGTGATAAAGCCGATTTAAGTATTTTTTTAAATGGTTTTAAATCATGTTGACTTATCATCTGGTCTACTGTAATATGGGTTATCCGAGAACAGAACCCAATCCAAATCCCAAGCTAACTTCAACGACATAGATTTCCCAGAACATATTTAATAACAAGCAAACTGCAAAAATGTATCCAGGATTACAGAAAACTGTTCAAAAATTTAGTTTGGGTATTCGCCACCAGGGAACTAGCCCGCCTTGTAAACAAAACATCCCATGCAACTTCTGTGATCCTGATACTTAAGTTCAATTTTTGAATCAACAATCCCAATCGTAATAAAATCTGTGTATCCAGGATTACAGAAAATTTAGTTTGGCTATTCGCCACCAGGGGACAAGCCCGCCTTGTAACAAAACAAAACATCCCATGCAACTTCTGTGATCCTGATACTTTAGTACAATTTTTGAATGGAAAATCCCAATTGTAATGAAACGTGTGTGAGACAAAGCCGAGTTAACTTCTTCTCACTTTTGTGATCCTGATAATCTTAAAACTCAAAACAGAAGATTCATTCGACATTTTCGTTCTAGAAACTTGGTTGAAGAAGGATTAGGATCACAGAAGTGTGAAGAGATCTTTTATTACGTTACAATAGATTTTTGCAGTTTAGATTTTAGGACGAGAATTTTGATTTTTGGTTTAAAGAAAGTATCAGGATCACATGAGTTGCATGAGATCGTGTGGCGTTAAAAGTATTGGTTTGTGAACATTTAAACTAAAATGGCTTTCACCCCAAAATATGAAAGATGTTGAAGGGATGACAAATAAAGCAAATAAGAATGGAACAATATATTTTATTTATAGCCATCAAACATAAAATTCTATACACATTTATTAAACAATATACTGTGTTTTGTTGCATAATTATAGTATACTTAGATATTTTAAATATAGATGCATCAAACAGAATTACTGCTACTGTTGAAAAGGAACTTCTTGCACAGACTGCTACGCAGGAACACCAAGAATACTGCGCCTGGAGATTAAAGAAAAATTTTAGGACAATGCATATTTCTGAAAGCTTAATAGTAACAAACAATTAATCAACAATTTAACCATAATATGGTTTGAAGTTTTAATGGAAAGTTTCAAGGGAAAACCAATATTTTTTAACAAAATTTAATGGCTTAGGACTTTACACACGTACCTACATACTGATAATAAACTTTGCACTAGGTTAAGGAAAAAAACAAACTAATGGACAATAACAAAACAATAAGAAGGCAATTAAAAGCAAAAATTATTAACTAGTGGAAACAATATTATATGCAAATTTAAAAAAAAAAAGTTTTGTTGAACATACTAATATGCCAAGTCGTCAATTTAACAATTTCTAAAGCACGTTTGTTATATTAGGTTATTTAGAAATATACTCACGAATTTTGGAAGACAAGTTTTGGCTATTACTTCGTTTACTTGATGAAATACCGTTTTGGTAGGTACTTTGTGATGCTGCAAGCAGGAGAAGCTGAAAAAGAAAAAAATATTAACTGGGGAAACAAATTTTACTGCAGATACTGAAAAAAATAACTTTTATATTAACAATCTTCAATAAGGTATCTCATAAATATGCTCACAAATTTTGGAAGACCGATTTGGTTAATGTGTGGATTCCTCCGTTCTTATCCTTTGTCTTGGTGCTCTGAAGTTTACCGTGCTCCAAACAAAACCAATTAGAAAGAAAAAAACTATTAATTAGAGAAAACAAGCCTTATCCTAAATTTTATTTGATCTTGAGGGCTGATAATGATTATTTAGGCTGTAAATTACGCGTAAAAGTTTACGCCATTTGCAATTAATCATCTGAGAGGTGTTTACATGGATGGCGATGCTGATTGGTCCAACGTAATGTCTGATTTTACTTGCGTCAAATAAAAGCGATGACACTCCTCTCATTTATGTGATCCTAATACCAAAACTTTGAAACCCATAAGCAAATATCTCGAAAAAGTGCAAAGACTATATATAGCCTTTGTACTTTTTCCATTTTTCACGAAAAATTAAAAGTCATTTTTAAGTCTAATAATCCTTAATTTGGCCATAAATAACGTGTATACGAAGTTTAAAGCAATTTGCATTAGTTTTAAGAAAATCGATTTTTTTGTCTAAAAAAGTATATAGCCTTTGTACTTTTTCCATTTTTCACGAAAAATTAAAAGTCATTTTTAAGTCTTATAATCCTTAATTTGGCCATAAATAACGTGTATACGAAGTTTAAAGCAATTTGCATTAGTTTTAAGAAAATCGATTTTTTTGTCTAAAAAAGTGCAAAGACTATAACCTTTGTACTTTTTCCATTTTTCACGAAAAATTAAAGGTCATTTTTAAGTCTAATAATCCTTAATTTGGCCATAATTAACGTGTATACGAAGTTTAAAGCCATTTGCATGAGTTTTAAGAAAATCGATTTTTTTGTCTAAAAAAGTGCAAAGACTATAGCCTTTGTACTTTTTCCATTTTTCACGAAAAACTAAAAGTCATTGTTAAGTCTAATAATCCTTAATTTGGCCATAAATAACGTGTATACGAAGTTTAAAGCCATTTGCATTAGTTTTAAGAAAATCGATTTTTTTGTCTTAAAAAGTGCAAAGACTATAATAGCCTTTGTACTTTTTCCATTTTTCACGAAACATTAAAAGTCATTTTTAAGTCTAATAATCCTTAATTTGGCCATAAATAACGTGTATACGAAGTTTAAAGCCATTTGCATTATTTTTAAGAAAATCGATTTTTTTGTCTAAAAAAGTGCAAAGACTATAGCCTTTGTACTTTTTCCATTTTTCACGAAAAATTAAAAGTCATTGTTAAGTCTAATAATCCTTAATTTGGCCATAAATAACGTGTATACGAAGTTTAAAGCCATTTGCATTAGTTTTAAGAAAATCGATTTTTTTGTCTAAAAAAGTGCAAAGACTATACCTTTGTACTTTTCCCATTTTTCACCAAACAATAAATATTCTATTTAAGGACTAATAATCCTTAATTTGGCTATAAATAACGTTAATACGATGTTTAAAGCAATTTACAATAGTTTTAAGAAAATCGAATTATTTGTCGAAAAAAGTGCAAAGAGTATATAGCCTTTTTTTCTTAGTATTATGCCGTTTGTCTCAACTATTTTGAAAATTAATTGACAAAGTTATTTAGAAAAATAAAAATTTTGAAAATTTTTCTCGAAAACGGCTCTTACGATTTTGTTCAAATTTTAGTATGTTATAAAGTTTGATTTTCTTA
Source organism: Elmis aenea (assembly GCA_947652605.1). Lineage (NCBI taxonomy): Eukaryota > Metazoa > Arthropoda > Insecta > Coleoptera > Elmidae > Elmis > Elmis aenea. The sequence goes on along the minus strand of OX393582.1, from coordinate 10,346,770 downwards.
GTATAATGCCGTTTGTCTCAACTATTTTGAAATTTAATTTACAAAGTTATTTGGAAAATTAAAAATTTTTAAAATTTTTCTCGAAAACGGCTCTTACGATTTTGTTCAAATTTTAGTATGTTATAGAGTTTATTTTTCTTAGTATAATGCCGTTTGTCTCAACTATTTTGAAATTTAATTTACAAAGTTATTTAGAAAATTAAAAATTTTGAAAATTTTTCTCGAAAACGGTTCTTACGATTTTGTTCAAATTTTAGTATGTTATAGAGTTTATTTTTCTTAGTATAATGCCGTTTGTCTCAACTATTTTGAAATTTAATTTACAAAGTTATTTAGAAAATTAAAAATTTTGAAAATTTTTCTCGAAAACGGCTCTTACGATTTTGTTCAAATTTCAGTATGTTATAGAGTTTATTTTTCTTAGTATAATGCCGTTTGTCTCAACTATTTTGAAATATAATTTACAAAGTTATTCAGAAAATTAAAAATTTTGAAAATTTTTCTCGAAAACGGCTCTTACGATTTTGTTCAAATTTTAGTATGTTATAGAGTTTATTTTTCTTAGTATAATGCCGTTTGTCTCAACTATTTTGAAATTTAATTTACAAAGTTATTCAGAAAATTAAAAATTTTGAAAATTTTTCTTGAAAACGGCTCTTACGATTTTGTTCAAAATTTAGTATAATATAGAGTTTATTTTTCTTAATATAATGCCGTTTGTCTCAACTATTTTGAAATTTAATTTACAAAGTTATTGAAAAAATTAAAAATCGTATTTAGGGGCTAATAATCCTTAATTTGCTCATAACTAACGTGTATAAGAAGTTTGAAGCCATTTACTGTAGTTTTAAGAAAATCGATTTTTTTGTCGAAAAAAGTGCAAAGACTATAGCCTTTGTACTTTTCCCATTTTTAGCGAAAAATTAAAAATCGTATTTAGGGGCTAATATTCCTTAATTTGCTCATAACTAACGTGTATAAGAAGTTTGAAGCCATTTGCTGTAGTTTTAAGAAAATCGATTTTTTTTGTCGAAAAAAGTGCAAAGACTATAAGCATTTGTACTTTTCCCATTTTTCGCGAAAAATTAAAAATCGTATTTAGGGGCTAATAATCCTTAACTTGCTCATAACTAACGTGTATAAGAAGTTTGAAGCCATTTGCTATAGTTTTAAGAAAATCGATTTTTTTGTTGAAAAAAGTGCAAAGAGTATATAGCCTTTTTTTCTTAGTACAATGCCGTTTGTCTCAACTATTTTGAAATTTAATTTACAAAGTTATTTAGAAAAATAAAAATTTTGAAAATTTTTCTCGAAAACGGCTCTTACGATTTTGTTCAAATTTTAGTATGTTATAGAGTTTATTTTTCTTAGTATAATGCCGTTTGTCTCAACTATTTTGAAATATAATTTACAAAGTTATTCAGAAAATTAAAAATTTTGAAAATTTTTCTCGAAAACGGCTCTTACGATTTTGTTCAAATTTTAGTATGTTATAGAGTTTATTTTTCTTAGTATAATGCCGTTTGTCTCAACTATTTTGAAATTTAATTTACAAAGTTATTCAGAAAATTAAAAATTTTGAAAATTTTTCTCGAAAACGGCTCTTACGATTTTGTTCAAATTTTAGTATGTTATAGAGTTTATTTTTCTTAGTATAATGCCGTTTGTCTCAACTATTTTGAAATTTAATTTCTTAAGTTATTCAAAAAATTCAAAATTGTATTTAGGGGCTAATAATCCTTAATTTGCTCATAACTAACGTGTATAAGAAGTTTGAAGCCATTTGCTGTAGTTTTAAAAAAATCGATTTTTTTGTCGAAAAGACTGCAAAGACTATATAGCATTTGTACTTTTCCCATTTTTCGCGAAAAATTAAAAGTCATTGTTAAGTCTAATAATCCTTAATTTGGCCATAAATAACGTGTATACGAAGTTTAAAGCCATTTGCATTAGTTTTAAGAAAATCGATTTTTTTGTCTAAAAAAGTGCAAAGACTATAGCCTTTGTACTTTTTCCATTTTTCACGAAAAATTAAAAGTCATTTTTAAGTCTAATAATCCTTAATTTGGCCATAAATAACGTGTATACGAAGTTTAAAGCAATTTGCATTAGTTTTAAGAAAATCGATTTTTTTGTCTAAAAAAGTGCAAAGACTATACAGGGTTATTCAAATTCGAGGCCCACCATGGGGATCTCGCTTATTATAATAGCTAGAGTATAGGTTTAAATTTGGCAAAGTTGGTGAATTCGATGCTCATTGATAATCCAAAGAGAAATTAAAAATATCTCAAACCGTATCCGAGAAAATTAAGAAAAACTGGAAAATGCGATTTTTGAAAATCGTCTATAACTCCTTTGGAATTTGAATTATTTTAAATGTGTAAAGACATTGCCCAAGCAACTTTTCAAGCCGAATCGAATGGTCGTCACAAATTTTTGCTAGATCGATTCGTTTTTGTTTTATGACAACCAACTTTGTTTTTTCTTATGGGAGCAATTTTCGCTATTTACATAATCAAATAGCATTTATTTTTCTGAATCCATTGAGATATCACACATGGTATTTTACTTCTACATTAATTGTCAAATTTGAAAAAAAAACGGTTTTTACAATAACAACTATAAATCAGGTAGGTCGGTCATTGTAGTTTATGTTGTTTCCATGACTACCAATCAACAAACTAAAAGTCTGTTACTTGTCACATTAATAAATTCGTAAAAATGAACTTTAATTTTTTATTCATTGAATAGGAACTCTACACTGTCAAGTCAACGATATGCAGAAACATATCCAGATAGAAGACAACCCTCGCACACATATTTTTGTTCGTTGGACAGAAACATAGGGAAATATGAGGCTTTTGCCAAAATTAGAGAAAAAAATGGCAGAACGGTTTCAGATAACAATAAAAAAAAACATTTTTATTACAAACATATCCGGCAAAAACACAATTTTTCTATGTTAAACAGAAACTTGAGTAAATTTGTATAAAGCATGTGATAAAGTATAACAAAACTTAAAAAAACGGTATAAAAAATTCGGAGCATATCGCGTTTTTCTTCGTTATTAAAGTTGATATTTACGAATTTATTAATGTGACAAGTAATAGACTTTCAAAACTTTGTTGATTGGTTGTCATGGAAACAACATAAACTACAATGACCGGCCTACCTGATTTATAGTTGTTATTGTTAAAAACGTTTTTTTTTAAATTTGAATAAAAGAAAAAGTAAAATACCATGTGTGATACATCGATGAATTCAGAAAAATTAATGCTATTTGATTATGTAAATAGCAAAAATTGCTCCCATAAGAAAAAACAAAGTTGGTTGTCATAAAACAAAAACGAATCGATCTAGCAGAAATTTGTGACCACCATTCGATTGGGCTTGAAAAGTTGCTTGGGCAATGTCTTTACACATTTAAAATATTTCAAATTCCAAAGAAGTTATAGACGATTTTCAAAAATCGCATTTTCCAGTTTTTCCTAATTTTCTCGGATACCATTTGAGATATTTCCAATTTCTCTTTGGACTATCAATGAGCATCAAATTTAGCAACTTTGCCAAATTTAAACCTATACTCTAGCTATTATAATAAGCGAGATCCCCATGGTGGGCCTCGAATTTGAATAACCCTGTATAGCCTTTGTACTTTTTCCATTTTTCACGAAAAATTAAAAGTCATTTTTAAGTCTAATAATCCTTAATTTGGCCATAAATAACGTGTATACGAAGTTTAAAGCAATTTGCATTAGTTTTAAGAAAATCGATTTTTTTGTCTAAAAAAGTGCAAAGACTATATAGCCTTTGTACTTTTTCCATTTTTCACGAAAAATTAAAAGTCATTTTTAAGTCTAATAAACCTTAATTTGGCTATAAATAACGTGTATACGAAGTTTAAAGCCATTTGCATTAGTTTTAAGAAAATCGATTTTTTTGTCTAAAAAAGTGCAAAGACTATAGCCTTTGTACTTTTTCCATTTTTCACGAAAAATTAAAAGTCATTGTTAAGTCTAATAATCCTTAATTTGGCCATAAATAACGTGTATACGAAGTTTAAAGCCATTTGCATTAGTTTTAAGAAAATCGATTTTTTTGTCTAAAAAAGTGCAAAGACTATAATAGCCTTTGTACTTTTTCCATTTTTCATGAAAAATTAAGTCATTTTTAAGTCTAATAATCCTTAATTTGGCCATAAATAACGTGTATACGAAGTTTAAAGCCATTTGCTATAGTTTTAAGAAAATCGAATTTTTTGTCGAAAAAAGTGCAAAGAGTATATAGCCTTTTTTTCTTAGTATTATGCCGTTTGTCTCAACTATTTTGAAATTAAATTTACAAAGTTATTCAGAAAATTAAAAATTTTGAAAATTTTTCTCGAAAACGGCTCTTACGATTTTGTTCAAAATTTAGTATAATATAGAGTTTATTTTTCTTAATATAATGCCGTTTGTCTCAACTATTTTGAAATTTAATTTACAAAGTTATTGAAAAAATTAAAAATCGTATTTAGGGGCTAATAATCCTTAATTTGCTCATAACTAACGTGTATAAGAAGTTTGAAGCCATTTACTGTAGTTTTAAGAAAATCGATTTTTTTGTCGAAAAAAGTGCAAAGACTATAGCCTTTGTACTTTTCCCATTTTTAGCGAAAAATTAAAAATCGTATTTAGGGGCTAATATTCCTTAATTTGCTCATAACTAACGTGTATAAGAAGTTTGAAGCCATTTGCTGTAGTTTTAAGAAAATCGATTTTTTTTGTCGAAAAAAGTGCAAAGACTATAAGCATTTGTACTTTTCCCATTTTTCGCGAAAAATTAAAAATCGTATTTAGGGGCTAATAATCCTTAACTTGCTCATAACTAACGTGTATAAGAAGTTTGAAGCCATTTGCTATAGTTTTAAGAAAATCGATTTTTTTGTTGAAAAAAGTGCAAAGAGTATATAGCCTTTTTTTCTTAGTACAATGCCGTTTGTCTCAACTATTTTGAAATTTAATTTACAAAGTTATTTAGAAAAATAAAAATTTTGAAAATTTTTCTCGAAAACGGCTCTTACGATTTTGTTCAAATTTTAGTATGTTATAGAGTTTATTTTTCTTAGTATAATGCCGTTTGTCTCAACTATTTTGAAATATAATTTACAAAGTTATTCAGAAAATTAAAAATTTTGAAAATTTTTCTCGAAAACGGCTCTTACGATTTTGTTCAAATTTTAGTATGTTATAGAGTTTATTTTTCTTAGTATAATGCCGTTTGTCTCAACTATTTTGAAATTTAATTTCTTAAGTTATTCAAAAAATTCAAAATTGTATTTAGGGGCTAATAATCCTTAATTTGCTCATAACTAACGTGTATAAGAAGTTTGAAGCCATTTGCTGTAGTTTTAAAAAAATCGATTTTTTTGTCGAAAAGACTGCAAAGACTATATAGCATTTGTACTTTTCCCATTTTTCGCGAAAAATTAAAAGTCATTGTTAAGTCTAATAATCCTTAATTTGGCCATAAATAACGTGTATACGAAGTTTAAAGCCATTTGCATTAGTTTTAAGAAAATCGATTTTTTTGTCTAAAAAAGTGCAAAGACTATAATAGCCTTTGTACTTTTTCCATTTTTCATGAAAAATTAAGTCATTTTTAAGTCTAATAATCCTTAATTTGGCCATAAATAACGTGTATACGAAGTTTAAAGCCATTTGCTATAGTTTTAAGAAAATCGAATTTTTTGTCGAAAAAAGTGCAAAGAGTATATAGCCTTTTTTTCTTAGTATTATGCCGTTTGTCTCAACTATTTTGAAATTAAATTTACAAAGTTATTCAGAAAATTAAAAATTTTGAAAATTTTTCTCGAAAACGGCTCTTACGATTTTGTTCAAATTTTAGTATGTTATAGAGTTTATTTTTCTTAGTATAATGCCGTTTGTCTCAACTATTTTGAAATTTAATTTCCAAAGTTATAAAAAAAATTAAAAATCGTATTTAGGGGCTAATAATCCTTAATTTGCTCATAACTAACGTGTATAAGAAGTTTGAAGCCATTTGCTGTAGTTTTAGAAAAATCGATTTTTTTTGTCGAAAAAAGTGCAAAGACTATAATAGCCTTTGTACTTTTCCCATTTTTCGCGAAAAATTAAAAATCGTATTTAGGGGCTAATAATCCTTAACTTGCTCATAACTAACGTGTATAAGAAGTTTGAAGCCATTTGCTGTAGTTTTAAGAAAATCGATTTTTTTTGTCGAAAAAAGTGCAAGAGTATAAAGCCTTGTTTTCTTAGTATTATGCCGTTTGTCTCAACTATTTTGAAATTTAATTTACAAAGTTATTTAGAAAAATAAAAATTTTGAAAATTTTTCTCGAAAACGGCTCTTACGATTTTTTTCAAATTTTAGTATGTTATAGAGTTTATTTTTCTTAGTATAATGCCGTTTGTCTCAACTATTTTGAAATTTAATTTACAAAGTTATTTAGAAAATTAAAAATTTTGAAAATTTTTCTCGAAAACGGCTCTTACGATTTTGTTCAAATTTCAGTATGTTATAGAGTTTATTTTTTTTAGTATAATGCCGTTTGTCTCAACTATTTTGAAATATAATTTACAAAGTTATTCAGAAAATTAAAAATTTTGAAAATTTTTCTCGAAAACGGCTCTTACGATTTTGTTCAAATTTTAGTATGTTATAGAGTTTATTTTTCTTAGTATAATGCCGTTTGTCTCAACTATTTTGAAATTTAATTTACAAAGTTATTTAGAAAATTAAAAATTTTGAAAAATTTTCTCGAAAACGGCTCTTACGATTTTGTTCAAATTTTAGTATGTTATAGAGTTTAGTTTTCTTAGTATAATGCCGTTTGTCTCAACTATTTTGAAATTTAATTTCCAAAGTTATACAAAAAATTAAAAATCGTATTTAGGGGCTAATAATCCTTAATTTGCTCATAACTAACGTGTATAAGAAGTTTGAAGCCATTTGCTGTAGTTTTAAGAAAATCGATTTTTTTGTCGAAAAAAGTGCAAAGACTATAGCCTTTGTACTTTTCCCATTTTTAGCAAAAAATTAAAAATCGTATTTAGGGGCTAATAATCCTGAATTCGCTCATAACTAATGTGTATAAGAAGTTTGAAGCCATTTGCTGTAGTTTTAAGAAAATCGATTTTTTTTGTCGAAAAAAGTGCAAAGACTATAGCCTTTGTCTTTTTCCCATTTTTCGCGAAAAATTAAAAATCGTATTTAGGGGCTAATAATCCTTAACTTGCTCATAACTAACGTGTATAAGAAGTTTGAAGCCATTTGCTATAGTTTTAAGAAAATCGATTTTTTTGTCTAAAAAAGTGCAAAGACTTTGTACTTTTTCTATTTTTCACTAAAAATTAAAAGTCATTGTTAAGTCTAATAATCCTTAATTTGGCCATAAATAACGTGCATACGAAGTTTAAAGCAATTTGCATTAGTTTTAAGCAAATATAGTCTTGGTACTTTTTCCATTTTTCACGAAAAATTAAAAGTCATTGTTAAGTCTAATAATCCTTAATTTGGCCATAAATAACGTGTATACGAAGTTTAAAGCCATTTGCATTAGTTTTAAGAAAATCGATTTTTTTGTCTAAAAAAGTGCAAAGACTATAAGCTTGTGTACTTTTTCCATTTTTTACGAAAAATTAAAAGTCATTGTTGTCTAATAATCCTTAATTTGGCCATAAATAACGTGTATACGAAGTTTAAAGCAATTTGCATTAGTTTTAAGAAAATCGATTTTTTTGTCTAAAAAAGTGCAAAGACTATATAGCCTTTGTACTTTTTCCATTTTTCACGAAAAATTAAAAGTCATTTTTAAGTCTAATAGTCCTTAATTTGGCCATAAATAACGTGTATACGAAGTTTAAAGCCATTTGCATTAGTTTTAAGAAAATCGATTTTTTTGTCTGAAAAAGTGCAAAGACTATATAGCCTTTGTACTTTTTCCATTTTTCACTAAAAATTAAAAGTCATTGTTAAGTCTAATAATCCTTAATTTGGCCATAAATAACGTGTATACGAAGTTTAAAGCAATTTGCATTAGTTTTAAGCAAATATAGTCTTGGTACTTTTTCCATTTTTCACGAAAAATTAAAAGTCATTGTTAAGTCTAATAATCCTTAATTTGGCCATAAATAAAGTGTATACGAAGTTTAAAGCCATTTGCATTAGTTTTAAGAAAATCGGTTTTTTTTGTCGAAAAAAATGCAAAGAGTATATAGCCTTTTTTTCTTAGTATTATGCCGTTTGTCTCAACTATTTTGAAATTTAATTTACAAAGTTATTTAGAAAATTAAAAATTTTGAAAATTTTTCTCGAAAACGGCTCTTACGATTTTGTTCAAATTTTAGTATGTTATAGAGTTTATTTTTCTTAGTATAATGCCGTTTGTCTCAACTATTTTGAAATTTAATTTACAAAGTTATTTGGAAAATTAAAAATTTTGAAAAATTTTCTCGAAAACGGCTCTTACGATTTTGTTCAAATTTTAGTATGTTATAGAGTTTATTTTTCTTAGTATAATGCCGTTTGTCTCAACTATTTTGAAATATAATTTACAAAGTTATTCAGAAAATTAAAAATTTTGAAAATTTTTCTCGAAAACGGCTCTTACGATTTTGTTCAAATTTTAGTATGTTATAGAGTTTATTTTTCTTAGTATAATGCCGTTTGTCTCAACTATTTTGAAATTTAGTTTACAAAGTTATTCAGAAAATTAAAAATTTTGAAAATTTTTCTCGAAAACGGCTCTTACGATTTTGTTCAAATTTTAGTATGTTATAGAGTTTAGTTTTATTAGTATAGTGCCGTTTGTCTTAACTATTTTGAAATTTAATTTACTAAGTTATTTGGAAAATTAAAATTTTTTAAAATTTTTCTCGAAAACGGCTCTTACGATTTTGTTCAAATTTTAGTATGTTATAGAGTTTATTTTTCTTAGTATAATGCCGTTTGTCTCAACTATTTTGAAATTTAATTTTGAAAGTTATTCAAAAAATAAAAAATTTTGAAAATTTTACTAGAAAACAGCTCTTACGATTTTGTTCAAATTTTAGTATGTTATTGAGTTTATTTTTCTTAGTATAATGCCGTTTGTCTCAACTATTTTGAAATATTTTTTACAAAGTTATTCAGAAAATTAAAAATTTTGAAAATTTTTCTCGAAAACGGCTCTTACGATTTTGTTCAAATTTTAGTATGTTATAGAGTTTAGTTTTCTTAGTAAAATGCCGTTTGTCTCAACTATTTTGAAATTTAATTTCCAAAGTTATTCAAAAAATTAAAAATCGTATTTAGGGGCTAATAATCCTGAATTCGCTCATAACTAACGTGTATAAGAAGTTTGAAGCCATTTGCTGTAGTTTTAAGAAAATCGATTTTTTTGTCGAAAAAAGTGCAAAGACTAGCCTTTGTAATTTTTCCATTTTTCACGAAAAATTAAAAGTCATTTTTAAGTCTAATAATCCTTAATTTTGCCATAAATAACGTGTATACGAAGTTTAAAGCCATTTGAATTAGTTTTAAGAAAATCGATTTTTATGTCTAAAAAAGTGCAAAGCCTTTGTACTTTTTCCATTTTTCACGAAATATTAAAAGTCATTGTTAAGTCTAATAATCCTTAATTTGGCCATAAATAACATGTATACGAAGTTTAAAGCCATTTGCATTAGTTTTAAGAAAATCGATTTTTTTGTCGAAAAAAGTGCAAAGACTATATAGCCTTTGTACTTTTCCCATTTTTCGCGAAAAATTAAAAATCGTATTTAGGGGCTAATAATCCTGAATTCGCTCATAACTAATGTGTATAAGAAGTTTGAAGCCATTTGCTGTAGTTTTAAGAAAATCGATTTTTTTTGTCGAAAAAAGTGCAAAGACAGCCTTTGTACTTTTCCCATTTTTCGCGAAAAATTAAAAATCGTATTTAGGGGCTAATAATCCTGAATTCGCTCATAACTAATGTGTATAAGAAGTTTGAAGCCATTTGCTGTAGTTTTAAGAAAATCGATTTTTTTTGTCGAAAAAAGTGCAAAGAGTATATAGCCTTTTTTTCTTAGTATTATGCCGTTTGTCTCAACTATTTTGAAATTTAATTTACAAAGTTATTTAGAAAATTAAAAATTTTGAAAATTTTTCTCGAAAACGGCTCTTACGATTTTGTTCAAATTTTAGTATGTTATAGAGTTTATTTTTCTTAGTATAAATAATCCTTAATTTGGCCATAAATAACGTGTATACGAAGTTTAAAGCCATTTGCATTAGTTTTAAGAAAATCGATTTTTTTGTATAAAAAAGTGCAAAGACTATATAGTCTTTGTACTTTTTCCATTTTTCACGAAAAATTAAAAGTCATTTTTAAGTCTAATAATCCTTAATTTGCCCATAAATAACGTGTATACGAAGTTTAAAGCCATTTGCATTAGTTTTAAGAAAATCGATTTTTTTGTCTAAAAAAGTGCAAAGACTATAGCCTTTGCACTTTTTCCATTTTTCACGAAAAATTAAAAGTCATTTTTAAGTCTAATAATCCTTAATTTGGCCATAAATAACGTGTATACGAGGTTTAAAGCAATTTGCATTAGTTTTAAGAAAATCGATTTTTTTGTCTAAAAAAGTGCAAAGACTAAGCCTTTGTACTTTTTCCATTTTTCACGAAAAATTAAAAGTCATTTTTAAGTCTAATAATCCTTAATTTGGCCATAAATATCGTGTATACGAAGTTTAAAGCCATTTGCATTAGTTTTAAGAAAATCGATTTTTTTGTCTAAAAAAGTGCAAAGACTTATAGCCTTTGTACTTTTTCCAATTTTCACGAAAAATTAAAAGTCATTTTTAAGTCTAATTATCCTTAATTTGGCCATAAATAACGTGTATACGAAGTTTAAAGCAATTTGCATTAGTTTTAAGAAAATCGATTTTTTTGTCTAAAAAAGTGCAAAGACTATAGCCTTTGTACTTTTTCCATTTTTCACGAAAAATTAAAAGTCATTTTTAAATCTAATAATCCTTAATTTGGCCATAAATATCGTGTATACGAAGTTTAAAGCCATTTGCATTAGTTTTAAGAAAATCGATTTTTTTGTATAAAAAAGTGCAAAGACTATAGTCTTTGTACTTTTTCCATTTTTTACGAAAAATTAAAAGTCATTGTTAAGTCTAATAATCCTTAATTTGGCCATAAATAACGTGTATACGAAGTTTAAAGCCATTTGCATTAGTTTTAAGAAAATCGATTTTTTTGTATAAAAAAGTGCAAAGACTATATAGTCTTTGTACTTTTTCCATTTTTCACGAAAAATTAAAAGTCATTTTTAAGTCTAATAATCCTTAATTTGCCCATAAATAACGTGTATACGAAGTTTAAAGCCATTTGCATTAGTTTTAAGAAAATCGATTTTTTTGTCTAAAAAAGTGCAAAGACTAGCCTTTGCACTTTTTCCATTTTTCACGAAAAATTAAAAGTCATTTTTAAGTCTAATAATCCTTAATTTGGCCATAAATAACGTGTATACGAGGTTTAAAGCAATTTGCATTAGTTTTAAGAAAATCGATTTTTTTGTCTAAAAAAGTGCAAAGACTAAGCCTTTGTACTTTTTCCATTTTTCACGAAAAATTAAAAGTCATTTTTAAGTCTAATAATCCTTAATTTGGCCATAAATATCGTGTATACGAAGTTTAAAGCCATTTGCATTAGTTTTAAGAAAATCGATTTTTTTGTCTAAAAAAGTGCAGACTTATAGCCTTTGTACTTTTTCCAATTTTCACGAAAAATTAAAAGTCATTTTTAAGTCTAATTATCCTTAATTTGGCCATAAATAACGTGTATACGAAGTTTAAAGCAATTTGCATTAGTTTTAAGAAAATCGATTTTTTTGTCTAAAAAAGTGCAAAGACTATAGCCTTTGTACTTTTTCAATTTTTCACGAAAAATTAAGTCATTTTTAAGTCTAATAATCCTTAATTTGGCCATAAATAACGTGTATACGAAGTTTAAAGCCATTTGCATTAGTTTTAAGAAAATCGATTTTTTTGTATAAAAAAGTGCAAAGACTATAGTCTTTGTACTTTTTCCATTTTTCACGAAAAATTAAAAGTCATTGTTAAGTCTAATAATCCTTAATTTGGCCATAAATAACGTGTATACGAAGTTTACAGCCATTTGCATTAGTTTTAAGAAAATCGATTTTTTTGTCTAAAAAAGTGCAAAGACTTATAACCTTTGTACTTTTTCCATTTTTCACGAAAAATTAAAAGTCATTTTTAAGTCTTATAATCCTTAATTTGGCCATAAATAACGTGTATACGAGGTTTAAAGCAATTTGCATTAGTTTTAAGAAAATCGATTTTTTTGTCTAAAAAAGTGCAAAGACTAAGCCTTTGTACTTTTTCCATTTTTCACGAAAAATTAAAAGTCATTTTTAAGTCTAATAATCCTTAATTTGGCCATAAATATCGTGTATACGAAGTTTAAAGCCATTTGCATTAGTTTTAAGAAAATCGATTTTTTTGTCTAAAAAAGTGCAAAGACTTATAGCCTTTGTACTTTTTCCAATTTTCACGAAAAATTAAAAGTCATTTTTAAGTCTAATTATCCTTAATTTGCCCATAAATAACGTGTATACGAAGTTTAAAGCAATTTGCATTAGTTTTAAGAAAATCGATTTTTTTGTCTAAAAAAGTGCAGACTATAGCCTTTGTACTTTTTCCATTTTCACGAAAAATTAAAAGTCATTGTTAAGTCTAATAATCCTTAATTTGCCCATAAATAACGTGTATACGAAGTTTAAAGCCATTTGCATTAGTTTTAAGAAAATCGATTTTTTTGTCTAAGAAAGTGCAAAGACTTGTATAGCCTTTGTACTTTTTCCATTTTACACGAAAATATAAAAGTCATTTTTAAGTCTAATAATCCTTAATTTGGCCATAAATATCGTGTATACGAATTTTAAAGCCATTTGCATTAGTTTTAAGAAAATCGATTTTTTTGTCTAAAAAAGTGCAAAGACTATATATAGCCTTTGTACTTTTTCCATTTTTCACGAAAAATTAAAAGTCATTGTTAAGTCTAGTAATCCTTAATTTGGCTATAAATAACGTGTATACGAAGTTTACAGCCATTTGCATTAGTTTTAAGAAAATCGATTTTTTTGTCTAAGAAAGTGCAAAGACTTGTATAGCCTTTGTACTTTTTCCATTTTTCACGAAAAATCAAAAGTCATTTTTAAGTCTAATAATCCTTAATTAGGCCATAAATAACGTGTATACGAAGTTTAAAGCAATTTGCATTAGTTTTAAGAAAATCGATTTTTTTGTCTAAAAAAGTGCAAAGACTATAGCCTTTGTACTTTTTCCATTTTTCACGAAAAATTAAAAATCATTTTTAAGTCTAATAATCCTTAAATTGGCCATAAATAACGTGTATACGAAGTTTAAAGCCATTTGCATTAGTTTTAAGAAAATCGATTTTTTTGTCTAAAAAAGTGCAAAGACTATAGCCTTTGTACTTTTTCCATTTTTCACGAAAATTCAAAAGTCATTTTTAAGTCTAATAATCCTTAATTAGGCCATAAATAACGTGTATACGAAGTTTAAAGCCATTTGCATTAGTTTTAAGAAAATCGATTTTTTTGTCTAAAAAAGTGCAAAGACTATAGCCTTTGTACTTTTTCCATTTTTCACGAAAAATTAAGTAATTTTTAAGTCTAATAATCCTTAATTTGGCTATAAATAACGTGTATACGAAGTTTAAAGCAATTTGCATTAGTTTTAAGAAAATCGATTTTTTTGTATAAAAAAGTGCAAAGACTATAGTCTTTGTACTTTTTCCATTTTTCACGAAAAATTAAAAGTCATGTTAAGTCTAATAATCCTTAATTTGGCCATAAATAACGTGTATACGAAGTTTAAAGCCATTTGCATTAGTTTTAAGAAAATCGATTTTTTTGTCGAAAAAAGTGCAAATTTGAGATTCCGAAGTTGCGTAAACGCTTTTTTTTTAAATTGAAGCAGTAAATTAAAAAAAAAATTGTTTGTTGATATTATTTTACAACAAATATTAAAAATCTTATTATTTCTATGGTTGGACCTTAATTGATTAAATGATCAACCAACCTATGGGCCACCCTGTAAATCTTAATCTATATAGGTGACCAGCAGCTCGATACGTGGTAATGAGACTTGTAATAGGTGCGATTACAATAATTAACCGGTTATATTTGGTTCGAGTATGATTTAAATTGAGAAATATTTATTTTTGTACAGCGAAGGCCATTTGTTGTTATAAAATATAGATAACAAGTGCCCTACAAAAAAGAATAACAACCCGCCTATTCCACTGTGCTGCTTTTCAATGACAGATATGATTTAAACGTTCAGATTATTAAAATTATATGCAGGTGGGTGTGTGCGACCTCAGTATTGAAGAACTGCGTTTCCAAAACACGTAAAATATCGATATGATTATGCAATGTGCAGAAGGGATTGATATCGTAAATCATCAGTAAAATAGAATACAAATTAAAATACAAACAGTTTTATGTAAAAAAGCTTTATAAATTTATTTATATACAATAATATGCTGTATGTATACATGACATCATGACAATAATCCAGGGCTACTTAAGTTATTTACACTCGCGACTCTTTTTAACTAAGTAAACTTTTCCGTACATAAATAAGGAATTTAAACACCAACTGGTCATTAAAAAAAACTTTTACAACGTAATCTTTGGCTCGATTTTAAGGTGAAAAATCAATTAACTAAATTTGTCTTATACCAGTTTTAAGACCTTCGTCTTTTCCATACTATATTCTGCATAACATGAATGGATACAGTCAATTAAAATTTACAACATAATATTTACTTCATAGTTTTTTGACCCTGTCTGTATTAAAATTAGCAACGATTTAGCAAAGTGCCAGCCAATATGATTTCACAACGCAAATCAATATATGTGGGTAAATCGTAATAAAAATTGTCCCCAATCTCACTCGTGACGATAACACCACTAGTGAATCAAATTTTATTTAAAAAAAGTCATTGCACTCAATTTAAATATCTTTGATAAAAATGTCGTTAAAATATTCGGTACTCGACAGCGTAAATCGTAGAAAGTGGGTTGCAAATTTGCATTTTGATTTATTGTCCAATTGAAATTAAAAGCATATATCATTTTTCATCTATAAGGAGAGCGAAAAAGTGAATCATCTTAATGATTCACGGGGATTCATCTTTCAAATATTTATGTGTTCATTGATACACATTCTAAATTCCCGGGTCCATTGTTGTCTCGAAATTACTGCACCTTCGTGATTTTATAGAAAAGATCATAATTGCTTTCACAGTCATTTTAAGCCTCTTCGTTGCTTCTGGGCATGTACAAGTTTATGAACTACGTCTATTATTATATCCTGTAAGAAAATTATAAGAAATGTACAATTGACTAACCGTAATAAAGGGTATAATTTACGTAAAAATGCAAAGAAAAGAATGACGAAGCAGGGCCGTGTTTAGGGGGGGGGGCGAAGGGGGCGCTCGCCCCGGGCGCCGAAATCAGGGGGCGCCAAAATCGCCATTGACGTCTTATTTTTTTTTGGAGTTATCTACGTTACGCAGTACCAGCGCGAAATTATTTTGTGTCCTAGGCAAAGTTTATTGGCGCGTCCCTTCTTCCTTAAGTCCTTTTATCTAAATTGTAGAGTGTTATTAACAAGTAAATAACGTACGGCGTATGAGGTATAGACAGCTGACGTAGCGTGATAATGAACCCAAGAGCGCGTCAAGTAATAGTGTTAGTGTAAGTAAGCACATTAAACTAATAACTGTGTAGTGAATTAAATTTTAAAATATAATCGTATAAATAAAGTTAAATAAAATAAAATATTATCCATGGAGAAATTTTTTAAAGCGAGTGGTAGTAGTTATAAAAGAAAAAGAGACAAGGAAGAGAAAAACAAAGAAGAAGGCGGAATATCCAGAACGTACAAACTAGTAATCAGATCACCAGATCAAGCAAAAACCAAAGGTTCAACGGAAGAAAAACAAATGGAGGCATTAGTAAAAGTAATTAACCAATTGGTGGAAGAAGTTAAAAAGATAAGGGAAGAACAAAAAGCATTTAGGGAGGAATTTAGTGCAACAAAAAAAGAAAACGAAGAGCTTAGAAAAAAGATGCTTAGCTTAGAAAACAGAATAGAAGAACCAGAAAAAAAAAGAAAAGAAATATAAAATTGTGATAAAGGGGGCAAAATTTGATGAAAGTAACGGTACAGCAGGTATCGAAGAATTTCTAGATCAAAATTTAGGAGTCAAAGTAAATATCAAACAGATGTATGTGGTGGGTCGAAAATATGGCAAAAGTATGACAATAGCAATGACAAGTAAATAGGAGTAAAATAAAATAAAGATGATGCAGTATAAGAGCAAATTAAAAGGTCAAAACGTTTACATAGACAATGACCTAACAGTAAAAGAAAGAGAAATACAAAGAAAAATCAGAGAAGAGGCAGAAAAAGAAAGAAAAAAGGGCAAAAAAGTCAGAGTAGCTTATCAAAAACTCATTGTAGATAATAACATCTGGCTATGGAATAAAGAGAAAGAGGAGCTACAGCAAAAAGCAGACCCTAAAAACTAAGGACGGAAAACAAGTTACGGAAAAAATGGCACGATCACTACACGAAAACGGACCTGAATAAGGAAAAACAGATAGCAATCAAAGCATGAGATACTAAAAATGAAAAAAATAGAGATAAGAAAGACAAAATGAGAATAGGTACTTGGAATACCAGAAGCATAAAAAGAAAAGAAGAAGAAGCGATCATGGAAAAAAGTCAGCACAACACAATTCAACAGTCCTACAAACAGTAGAAAGACTCACGACTAAAAAAAATAATGTTCCTTAAGTTAAATGTTTAACTATTGAAGTATTTATTTATTTATTATTAAAAATATTACATGTGCATATTATGTTATTTTTTACCAAATTGTATGTTCCTTAAGTTAAATGTTACCTAATTATTTATTTATTATTAAAAATATGATATGTGCATACATATGTGTGTTTTATAAAGTGTTTTTTAAAACGAGCCCCATTTTCCAAGCCCGAACAAAGTAGGCCCGGAGAAACTTTTTTTTTTTTTTTTTAGAAATGGGGCGCAATTTTTCGTTCTTGCCCCGGGCGCCAAAACACCTAGACACGGCCCTGTGACGAAGCTTTCATAAGTTGATGTTCCAATGGTCTACACATACATCAGGAGTTTTTAATCAGAAGTCCACTGGTCTTCGGATTCCCAAGGAATCATGGGGTGCGCAAGCTTGGATGACAAAAATCAACTTATTATCTTAATTTGTTGTCGCTAGAATCTGATCAAGGCTGTGTTTATTGCAAAAAAAAAAACATCCAAACTAAATGTTTTGCAGAGTTGTACGTGCCGCTGGCCATTTTCTTCGGAAAAATAGGGCAAACACTGAAAAGTTGAATAATAAAAGTAATTTTTGCAATCGCGTTGGCCATGAAGCATTCAGATAAAATCGAAATTCTTCTAATTACCAATTCGCGCATCCTTTGCAAGCAGGGTGGATAAAAATCATGATTTTTTTTAAAAAATCAAAAAATTCGATTTATTTGATTTAAATCAGATTTTTTTGATTTAAATCAAATGTACAATATTATCGAATTTAGTGACATATTCACATGCTATTTCTGTTTTGTGCTAATAGATATATTTAATATCCAGTATATTTAATTCATTGGTGAATTTTTGTCAAAATGAAAAATTAAATATATTTAATGATTAAGAATTTTGAAAAAATCAGTGCTAAATGATGATGTTTAATTAATTATACACAGGGTGAGTTATTAGTGCGGGATCGGTCGATTGTGGCTAAACGGCTTGAGATATGAAGTTGATTCAAATGCTATTTTGTACAGTTTTTTCTAAACAACACAATAAAAATATTTTCAAATATACAGGTGAGTCACCTTTCTGGAACTAATAGCAACTTTTATATTTCAAATACAACACCCAATTTTTTATTTAATATTTTTGACTGCCTTCATTTTAGCTTTGCATCAATATAAAATACTACAGGTTTTTATACGGCTTGTAAAAAAAAAGTAATTTTCTAAATTATTCAAGGTTGTAAGTCTTTATTTAAAAAATTCTCCTGAAGTTATTTTGAAATACAGAGTTTTAATTTGGTATGGACATGCAGAAAAAATTTCTCTGTTCGCTTGATATGAAAAATTTGAATCACACGTACAGGAGTGTTTATAAATAGGTGGCAACTTCCATGATTTTCAAAAACTCGTAACTCGATTTTTTCAAATGCGAACTTCTGTGTTTTTTTATGTCATCGAATTCGTCTTTAAAAGAGCTTCATATTTTGTTAAGTATGTCCTATACCCAACACTCATACTTTTCGAGATATTCGACATTTTTCTTCAAATCGTTATTGAAGCAATAGGCGTGGAAATTGAAAAAACTGACTGTTCACTTCGCTAATGTCAAAAACTTGTCATTTATTTTTTGAATTATTGCATTTCCACAATGAATATTACTTTACAAGAGCAAATTGATATGGTTTATTCACCATTTCGTGTATTTATTTACTAATAGTAATAAATTTTTTTTTTATTATAAATATTATACTGTATCTACTCATATAATCTGTGATTTAAATTGATATTTTTTTTTAAAAAATCACTTGATTTAAATCATGATTTAAATCGTGATTTAAATCAATTGATTTAAATCTGCTCAACCCTGTTTGCAAGTAAAATAAATGGTGCAAATTTTTTGAAAAAATCTTAAACGGTTCCGGAGACAAACGCGAACTTCTACAAACAATTAACCCCATAACAAAATTGATTTTTTTACATAAAAGATGTGAAGGGTATACTCTTGAAATTTTTTTAAAAACTTTAAAGATGGGATGGAAATACCCTCGGAAAATGGAATTATTTTTAAAAACTTTTAACAGCTATAAAAAATATTTTTAATCGGTTTTTAAACAAAATAATATGCGTTATGCATTGCATAAACGTTTTTCAACACTTCTACAAACAATTGGGCCCACAACAAAATACTTGATTTTTTTTACATAAAGTATTTAAAGGGTACTTGAACACCCCGGGGTAACTTGGTCACCTAAGTCATTGTTTATTATTTTACTTGTTTACATTTTACTTTGTTTTTTCTTTTCGGTTTTGGCATGTTTTTATCGTTTGTGACAGGTAACTTTTGAATAAAAATGGTGCGCAATTACGAAAGAACTCCCGGTTCCAAACCTCATCGTACTTTTAAAGTCAAGGATCTGGAAAATGCCATACAAGCCGTTCAAGCTGGAATGTCAAAAAAACTGGCAGCAAAAACCTATAAAGTGCCTCGGTCAACATAAGCTAGGAAGGTTCTTGGAAAAAATTTGGGGTCAGCGGAGACACTTGACGTTGTCGCCAATTGGGGTTTCCCCCTAACTAGGCTGAATGTAAGGACCGTTATTTCAAAATATCTTGAAAAACAAGGAAAAACAGTTAGTATTTTCAAAGGCAACATCCCTGGAGAGGATTTCCTTAATTCGTTTATCCAAAGAAACAACCTGTCCAGTGTCCATACGTCTTGCTTCTAACATCAAGAGATCCAGAGCTTCCGTTGACCGTATAGACATTTTAAATTTTTTCAACAACATTAATGATGCTTTAAGAGATGTGGATAATTTTAACATATATAACTACGATGAAACTAATGTTACCGACGATATATTATTGGTTTTATTAAATTTTTCGCGTGTGACCAAGTAGCCCAGGGGTCGGGGCTACTTGGTCACCACATTTTTAATTTTTTTTTTCAAAAACTGTATTCAAATTAAAGCCTCTGGATAATTAAGGTGTTGTATATTGCTATTGTCGGTAAAATCAAATTTATTTGAAATCAAAATATCGATGTGTCAGAATTACCTTTAAAAAAGTGATAAAATGGTGTCCAAGTATCCCCCGATTACGGTATACCGTTGGGAAATGGATATTTTTAAAAACTGCAAACAGCTATAAAAAATATTTTTGTTTATTATCTAGGGTGCCATAAAACTTTTTAAAAACATTAAAGCATCACTGAATATGTCTCAGAAAGCAAAAAATTTTGTTTAATTTAAACTTCTTTGTAGCATGTGGACCACCCTGTATATGTTGATTATGTTTAACAATTTGGTGATTTTAATTAGGTGCTTCGTCAGTCTCAAATATGCTGTCCTTAAGAATCAAAACCCATCATATCGTCGTATATAATTTAGCACGGCCCAAAGACTGCCAAGAAAAAGAAACAAGAATATAAATGGACTTTAAAACTCATCACACAAATTTTACTTCTACCATCCAAAGCACAAAATAACCACAACTTTTTTTTTTAACGTAAAGGCGAACTGTGTTAATTTAGATATTATTACATGTAAAGTATTTTATAACCTGAATAATTGAATATTCGAATAGTTGGGGTATTTTGTATTAGTGTTAAAGTTTTATTAAGTATTAACCGTTATTTAATTTTGGTTCATAAAAAAACCTTTTTTTTTGGGTGAGAACGAAATGTAGTAAAAAGTTTTTTTTTTTTTAATTCGATACTAACAAAAATAAAAGTAGTTTTAAATCCCTGGTTGCAATATTTTAGTTTTATGATAGTATAAAGTTTATACTATAAACGCATGTAAAAATGTAATAGGGTTCCGTATAGTTAAAAAATTATGAAACGGTTCCATGGGTAAAACAAATTGGGAAAATCTGACCGTATCCACGACGTTATTTCTGGTGACTAATCAATTAAAAGCGGCCAAATTAAACATATTAATTAATAACATGACCATGATGCTCTCTTAAAAAAAAAAACAACTGTACTCGATTCGCTGGAAGCAGTTTTTTTAATGCGATCGTTTTTGAACGAAACCGCGCCGTGAATGTGGCGGGTGACTAATACCCGAAATACGCAGTTGTGTTACTACTGAATAAGCCAACGCACTTAAGCCAGTAAAAAATAAGAGCAAACAAAAAGAGCAACTTTATATTCAACTTTCCAGTTTAAACTGGTCAGGGGTAAAAATGTTAATAGGAAGATTAAGAAAAAGGTTGTCGCGCTAAACTAAAAAATATAGATCGTTAGCTTCGGTTATTTGCCTTGTAAGTTTTTGAGAGTAGTAAACAAAAACAAAACAACATCTTAAAGTTGTTGTTTTGCTAACGAAAAGGAATGCCAGCGTAGGGTTTTGTGAGAAAATAAAAAAATATTTTAATTAGGTAAATATTTAAGTAATAAAAGCTTCTATGTTGATAATTTTTTTGGCATTTTTGTTTTTGTTAATGGGTTAAATTAATTGTCTTAAAAGCTAAGGCCAGAGACAAAAAAAATGAAAAGTTATAGCAGACTCTCTTTAATTTTTTTTTTACTTGTGACATGGGTGCACTTTGCCTTTGCTTTGAATCCAAGCTGTTGGATAAATAGTTCTTGGGGACCAAAGACCTGTTGCAGAACAAAAATAAAATTTTAATGTAATCTATATATACAGGGTCCGGCAAAATGATCTCCCACATTTTAATCTTTAATAAAAACGCCATTGTAAATGCTATTTAGATTTTATTTTTATTAACTGAAAATGTATGCTATGCCATTTGTTTTTATTAAGTTTTAAAAATTACAGAGTCCAAATGGCGACCATTTTTTTCGATACACATTCGAAGCTGATTTTTGAAAGTTTCCATCACTCGAGCAGTAATTTGAGGCGATATTCCTGTCATTTCTTGGCGTATTGCTGCTTTCAATTCGTCAATGGTTCGGGGATGGTGTTGAAAAACCTTCGCTTTCAGGTAGCCCCAAAGAAAAAGTCGCATGGGGCAAGATCGGGTGAACGCGCAGGCCACCCAACGTCTCCACGTAACGAGATTACGTGTCCTGGAAACATTTCCCTTAAAACGTTACCTTTCATAAATGTTTCGATAACCAATTCGCCCGTCCAATTCATGACGACAACTTAAATGGCAAGGCGCGAGCTATCAACCGACTACGTTAAGTTCTCCCTCTCTTCAGTGATTCGGGCACATTGACCGTGCAAAATGTGGGAGATCATTTTGCCGGACCCTGTATTTAAGACGAAATTTGAAGTTTTCCAATGACGTATTTAAAATACGAGGGGGTAAATATTTAAATTGTAGTTTGTAAATAAATTGTTTTTTGATTAATTCATACACAAGATACGTCATTCTAACGATAGATATATCACATGTCATATCTATAACTGCACATAACTTAGAAAATCAAGAAAAATTGTGTTATATTAGTATTATTTTAAGTTAGTCATGAAACATGTTAAGCAGTCGAGTTGGCTTTGGAATAGTTCAATGTGCCTTTTTCTTCTATTTTAAACGATATATCTTTTGCTGTATCTATTTAAATAAATAACTCTGAAAATCGAGAAAAACCGTATTTTACTAATATTATTCCAAGTTAGCCATGAAACATGTTAAACTGGCAAGTTAGCTTTGCAATATTAATGTGTGCTTCTTTCTCCTCGTTCCAATAATATACCACTTGTCACATCTATTTAAATAAATAACTCGGAAAATCAAGAAAAGCCACTTATTATCAATATAATTCTAAGTTAGCTATAAAACATGATAATATTGGTAAAACATGTTTTATTTTTATTTTCGGGTTATTTATTTAAACATACAGGGTGGTGCTTTTTTCGATGCTCACCATTGCTATCTTGGAAACGGTAAGAGATACAAGGTCGGTTAAATTAGAGAAAAGTTGCACATTTTTATGACGATTAAGAATCTGAAAAGAAATCCTGGATATTTTGATTCCTTTTCGATTTATTATAAAAAAACTGAAAATTGTGATTTTTGAAAAATATTATTATCTTCCCTACCATTGACGCTATTTCATTTAAACTTGGTAACATTATGTTTTTGACCGTCCTGGGTTTGATGACGTCAACAGAAATTTTCTAAGCCTTCTAGATTTCAAGTTGCGATAGTCAACTTTTTTATTTCTTATGGCCGCCATGTTGGATTTATACACCATCAGACAGACAAAAAAATTAGCTTTTCAGATTGGTAACCAACATACCTTTTTTCTTTCAAAAAACTTGTTGAAATTTTAAAATTTGTATAAATTATCTATAAAATCGTGAATGTATCGAAAAACAATTGAAATTATAATATAAATAAAAATGACACAACATTTTATAGGTCTAATAAAATAACGAAATGACAATAAATTTAAAACACCAGATAAATAATTATTTAAATTGTTTAAAGTGCGTTCCGTTATGTATGATGTAGTGGTTAGTCCTCAAATTAATTTCGTCCACTGCCTTTAGGATAGTTTGTCTGGAAATAGAGTCGAAAGCATTTTTGATTTTACGGCGAAGAAGTTCAATATTTTCCGTTGGAGTTGCATAAACAACATCAATGTAAAAGTAATCCATAGGCATTAAACATGGCGATCGCGGAGGCCAATGAACAGGACCAAACGTACCAAGTCATGAATTTTGAAAGCGTATATTTAAATTAATATCCTTTTACAATGCGGGCGTTGTGAGGACCAGCTCCTTCTTGCTGAAACTACTGATGATTTTGAATTGTTAATAATGGCAATTCGCCTAACATATCTTCTAAATATGTTTCCTACAATCTTAATTTCGTTATCATTAGACCAATAAAATGTTCTGTAGCTTTTATTTATATCATAGTTTCAATTGTTTTTCAGAGCATGCTCGATTTTATGAATTATTTACACAAATTTTAAAATTTCAACGTTTTTTGAAAGAAAAAAGGTATGTTGGTTACCAATCTGAAAAGCTAATTTTTTTGTCTGTCTGATGGTGTAAAAATCCAATATGGCGGCCATAAGAAATAAAAAAGTTGACTATCGCAACTTGAAATCTAGAAGGCTTAGAAAATTTCTGTTGACGTCATCAAACCCAGGACGGTCAAAAACATAAAGTTACCAAGTTTAAATGAAATAGCGTCAATGGTAGGAAAGATAATAATATTTTTCTAAAATCACATTTTTCAGTTTTTTTGTAATAAATCAAAAACGAATCAAAATATCCAGGATTACTTTTTAGATTCTCAATGGCCATAAAAATGTGCAACTTTTCTCTAATTTAACCGACCTTGTATCTATTACCGTTTCCAAGATAGCAATGGTGAGCATCGAAAAAAGCACCACCCTGTATATGACAAGTGATATACCAATAAAAAGTGGGGAGAAAAAAGCACATTTAACTATTGCAAAGCCAACTTGTCTGTTTAACATGTTTCATAGCTAACTAAAATAACATTGGTAAAATACGGGTTTTGTTGATTTTGCAAGTTATTTATAAAAACAGAAATGACAAAAGATTTATCGTTAGAAACAGGAGAAAAAGGCACATTTCACTATTCCAAAGTCAACTTGCCTGTTTAATACCTTACATTGCTAACTTAATATAATATAGGTAATATACGGTTTTTGAGTTATTTATTTAAATAGATACAACAAAACATATATCGTTAGAAAGAGGAGAAAAAAGCACATTTAAATATTGCAAAGTCTACTTGCCTGTTTAACATGTTTCATGGCTAACTTAGAATAATATTAGTAAAATGCGGTTTTTCTTGAGTTCCTGGGTTATACAAGAAAATAGATATAACATATAATATATTGTTAGAAAAAGGAAAAAAGGCACATCACACTATTCCAAGACCAACAATGAAAAGTGATTAAAAACAAAAAGATAATAGTTACATTCTACATAAAAAAGTACCTTCAGAAGGTACAAATAAAATTAATATAATGATAAAACCAAAAAGTTATGAGAGAAAAAAGAAATTCGACAATTTCATATTTTTTGCTCTAACATCTGAAGCACGAGGATTTTTGTACTTTAAAAATATTGGTTGTGGCTCCTCTTATACCAAGGAATAATTCATCTAATTTAAACAAACCTGTATCTCCTATAAAAAGCGAGATCCCCATGCTGGAAATGTAATCGAATACACCTTGTATACAAAAACAAACTAAAATTGTACGTTTTATTAAATGTTAATTGTTTGCAAGGAATTTGTTAAGTAGGTAAATTGATTTTAGGTACATTTAAAAGTGTGTTGTTATAAATAACGATGATTGGAATTCCAAAAACGTAACATTTTCCATTAATTTAGAAAAATAGGAAGAAAATCGTATACCTAGACGAATTTGATTCTCGTAGTCTTTTTTTACAGTTTATTAGGATTTGCTGATAGTAAGAAATATATTATATTGTCTATCATCCTATGACTTTTTTGTGTTCAGGACAATTCTTCATTTTTACTTTTTTTAACGAAAAAAATCACTTGAACGTATTTGCTGCACGAATAAGTGAAAAAATAACATGTGCAATTTTTGCATTAAATTTGGAAAACAACCCTTAAAAACCCATGAATTAGATAAAAGTATTAATATTGTATGTTATTTACAAACACTTTATGTATAAACACAGTTCTGAATTAATCACATAATATTCAAATGTAGCTGATTGTTAGTGTACAAAATTTTTTAAAAGCACTTTTCAATGCGCCTTCTTTTTCTGAACAAAAATTTTGAATTTTTAGTTTAACATAATTTTATTTGAAATAGTTTGTGGTTATGTAATTTTGTTTTCTTTTAACCTACAATGATTTTCACTTTCTTGTCACCTGCATGTTTCTATGTTAACATGCATGGTTTTTTGTTTATTTCCGTGCTTTAAATTTATCCTATTGACATTAATTCGACTTAAAAAAGACAAAATTATAAATATTTACGTTTTTGATTGGCCTAAACATAAAAAAATGCGTTTTTTTTATAACTGTTATCGTTAATGAACAATTTTATTGTGATGGATTTTAAATTAAAAACAGTTTTAATAAATAAGTTTTTTTATCATTAAATTACAATTCAGTTTAATCTATAAATAAAAATATTCGAGTCTTTCAACTTAAAATAGTATGCCACATTATATTACTCACTGGACCACAGGAACATACGTGTATAACAAATTATTATTTACATTAGGATTCATTTTAGTACATCATTTTATTTATTTATTTTGCACTGAGAAATTTTGCATGAGGACACCGATTAAGAAATCGTTGGTTATGGATAATCTACTCCGAGAATATTCGCTGCTTCTCTGATCCAGCTGAGGTAACTTGAAATTCGTGTGTAGACGCCTGGTCTGTCGCGTTTGGCGCATCCGTCACCCCAGGACACAAGGCCCGCAAGTTCCATGCGACCGTCCCGTTCGCATACCAAGGGTCCTCCTGAATCGCCGCCGCAGGCGTCCACACCCCCAGTCAAGCGACCAGCACATAACATGGTGTCTAGTATTGGTTGTTGCCGGCCTCCGTATACACCACCGCGCCGACACGTTTCCAAGGACAAGAGCGGCACCACGGCCGTTCGAAGCACCGGTGAAAGTCGATCTGGTTCGGCGGGATCTCTTGCACCCCATCCTGATACTTCACACCACGTCCCTGGAGGAGGTGATCGCGAACTAATACACGCAGGACGAACGAAAGGACCTAGTTTAACACCAGGAGCCGCTAGCAGAAGTATAGCGATGTCGTGACTGTACGGTCCTATTTTCCGGAATTCTGGATGTTGGACCGCGCGCTCGACCCTTATAATTTGTTCTTGAGGGCCTGTGCCGGGTGGTCCATGCGCTCCGGCTGCCGCCACTAGGCCTTCCGTCCAACAATGCGCCACTGTGAGTATGAGCCTTGCGGTTAATAGCGTACCGCCGCACTGGTGAACATCTCCTCGACGCAATTCCACTTGCCACGGTACGGCTCCATAAGGTACTTCCTGGCCGCCTACGATGCGAGGCTCTCGGTTCGGATTCCACGGTATAGCTCGAGCACCACATTCGTCCGCGGGAAATTTCGGAAAGCCCCCGCTACGCGCGATCAGGAGCGCCTGAGCCGTCGTACACCAACACAAGAACCACGCGGCGGCCAGCATCGTTGCGCACATTCGCAAATACTCGTCGTCCCGCATTCTTATAGCTGCACCCACTACCAAAAAATCGACCCGGAATCCTTGCTTTATTTATGATCGTCGTTCACACGGAAAGTACATTATATTTAAGGTATATTCAACCTGGCGGTGGTTGCACCGGCATTCTGCTACCTGACACGAGCCGGAGCGGAGACAGTTCATTGCCAGATGCAGTCGAATCTGAAATGAATCTACGCCGTTGTGTGACGTTACGTACCTGCGAATTGCGCAGCGCTTTACACTGATAGCGCTACCTTGGCCCAGTAAACAAAACGCATCTCACTTTCTCGCGCTAGCCCACTTTGCCACAACAATCGAAAGTCGCGCGAAAGTCGCGTCAAATGACCTTCTTATGTAACGGTTTAGCTGACGGAAGTACAATTTATGCATTTCGTTTGTTGATATTCCCATTGATCTGGCCGTCTTTCAATAGTAACATTTTTTAATTAAAAAAAAAAACGAAATGATTTCCTGTAGATCTGTGGTGAGGCGCGATCCTACAAGTTGGCGCCAAAATTTGGAAGGGGGGCGCGAAGAAATGAAAGGGAAATCTATTTAAGAAAACAATGTTATGTGTCAAACGGGACGACTTTAAAAGCAACTGGAGGATCTTTATTTTTTAGTCACCACTGCGTTAGGAATGCAAGGGGAGCGCAATAAAAATTTATATGGAAGAGGGGGTTAAGAAACACAGCCGTAGATCCAGAACCGTAGCAATGTTTTGGCGCCCTTGGCAAATACCTAAAATGGCGCCCTTGGCAAATACCTAAAATGGCGCCTTTCTTTAACTTTTTTTTAAATTTTAAGAAATATTTTTATTATAAGTAAGAATTTTTTTATAAATGAACAAAAAATTAAATATTTAATATGTACAGGATGGGCCTGAATTATGTACCTACACCGCCGTAGTTCAGATATAGATGGAGCCACAATTTTTTAGTTAAATATCCATAAGAATACTGTCCATTGTACAGGGTGGCCTATTTTTCTGCCTATACAGGGTATCTCGGTTATTATCCGAGATAGAAACAAACTAAGTACATAGTTTCAATTTCTTTGTTTGAGAGGAATTCATATCGAAATATAGCCAAAAACCGATTTTTGGCACTTTTTAAAAATGAAATATCTCGCTTAAACGAAAAGATAGAAAAAAACTTTTAAACCACTTTTGGCATGGTTTTTGTCCTTAATAAGATAGCGATATTGATTTTTTTTTTACTCATATAAATATCGATATATTACAGCTAACTTTTTTATTTTAAATGGCAACCATACTTGACTTTCGCATAAATCGAAAGCTTTTTTTGCGCTTTTCAAAAATATATAATTGGCTTATGGTTGCTTTTTAAAATAAGAAAGTTAGTTGCAGTATGTTGATATTTATATGAGAAAAAAAAAATGAATATCGCTATCTTATTAAGGACAAAAAACCATGGCAAAAATGTCTTTAAAGTTTTTCCCTATCTTTTTGTTAAAGCGAGATATTTAACATTTTTGAAAAGTGCCAAAAATCTGTTTACGGCAATGAAGTCCTCTCTAAAAAAGAAATGGAGACTACGTACTTAGTTTTTTTCTATCTCTGGTAATAACCGAGACACCCTTCTTGTATGGGCATGGAAAATAGACCACCCTGTACATAGGCGCATAACCTAAGTACTTACATATGTACATGTACACACGCAACTGATTGATCTAATGCTCTGCTCATCTGCTGCCAAATATCATAAGATTATTGACTATAAACGGAAAAACGGAGATTTCCAGTGCCAGCTCTTGGATTCATCAATTAGGTTGGCGTGCAGGCCATTTTTGCTATTGGTTTAAAAAGGGAATTACTATGCATTGACGGAAAATCGCAGAGATATTGGGGCGTCACGAATTTTAGCAAAGAGCGCCTGATATTTTTACTTTTTTAGGCCAGGGTGCATAAATGTTGCGCTTGGCGCCCCTCACGTCTCGCGCCCTTGGCACCTGCCCCATTACCAATGCATTTCTACGGCTCTGCGTAGATCCAACAACGCCCGCAGATACAATCGAAAGTGGTGTTCAATAAAACCATCCACTACAATAACTATACTTAATAATAATTTAATAAAATCGTTGTTTTATACATAAACTGATTAGTGATTACACATACGGTACTTGTGATAAAAGTATTGCTTAAATACAGGACTAGTTATTATGACGTTCTTCAGGAACAGGCGCTATCAGCCGCTGTAGAGTGAGGTATTCGTTTCCAGAGCGAGGACGCAAGGTGCAGCTTGGTGGCGGCGCCTCGCTGGAACTGTGCGAAGACATTGATAAAGTTTCTATGTAGTCAGACATGTCGGAAGTGGCGCTACTGGTCGATTCCGAAGGACACACGGGTACTTCAGCCTCGGCACTTGCCGACTTAGCATCTGTTTTCTGAAAACGAAAGTTCAGGTCTTGTAATGGATCGGAAGACTTGGAGCGACGCGGAAGGGTCGCTAAGATCGTCGGCACGCGTCGCGGTAGTTCGAATACGCCAGAGTCGTTGGAGCTTGATGAGTCGCGATTCGATTTGCAGGGCACCGACGAGGAACGTCGGACGACGGTTTGCTGTACGCAGCTGCATGATACGTTGTCGGTTTCTTCGCATCTCGTGGAGTCTGCAGAGTTGGACCGTTGACGGCGACGACTATTCTCCAGATTGTCAGCCGAGTCTAGCAGCTGTTTTCTTTGATAAACGTTCGTGTGCAGCATGGCAGATCCTGATGGTTTGCTGCTGCGATCAACGGTCGGGGCCAAATTCGGGTTGCTAGAAGATATTAACCGCGTGAGACGCTGCTTTACAGCCGGAGACATGGGCAAATAACCAGAGGGCTGTTGACTTGCGCGACTACTGGGCTCCATTATTAAATAATCACTTTGTGCGTGACCGCATTTGCTACACATTTCAGCTGCAAGTGATATTTGCCGGGCGTTTTCGTATAGCTCCAACGACTGAGCAAAGTCCATGTTGGCATAATTGCTGGTGCCCTTCTCGATGTTAGCGTAATTGTGATTGCGGTTGCACTTTTTGCTGACGTCCACTGTGGCGTAAAGGGCTTGCACGTCTTCCTGATTGTTCCAACATGGCAAGACACGTTGGCAGGGACACAAACGCTCCAGTTCGTGTTGACGGACACGCATTATGCAACCGCAAGGTTTTCTAACAGTCTCGGCGAGACATTCTTTGATTTTTCTCGGTGTATCGTAATGCTGCTCCGCTTTCAGTGCCTGAAAAATAGGAAAAATAATCCATCAAAAAGTAAAAATACAGCTATAATAATAAACATTTGTAATACATGAATATTCCTACTGGAATTGCTTATGAATATACAGAGTGTATGTTGCAATATGAAGGACATGGGATCTGACAAACCGGTAGATGTGGAAGGATGGCTACATAACAATATTTGACCCTAACAAACAAGTAATGTTAAATAAAAGTTTGAAAAAACAAATTATTAATCTTCAAACGTTGAAGAAAAGAAAAAAAAAGTAGCTAGTGCTCCGTGCTTCAGCTCCGTGCTCCGCTGCAGACCCCTGTATTTAACATAACAAAAAACGAATAAATCTTAAAAATTATACTATAACTGTCAATGGAAATGTATTAAAAATTACTTTTTAATAAAAAAAAAAAGACTTAAATGTATTCAAGCAGTTACAAATAGAGGACAACTGTGTTTGAAAGCGGGGGGCGGTCACTTTGACTACATTAAAGTCTAATTTTTTATGTCGACGTTTATTATTTGTTTTTATTTTTATTAAAAATTAATTTTTAATACATTTCCATTGATAGCTGTAGTATAATTTTTAAGATTTGATCGTTTTTTGTTCTGTTAAATAGATTGTTTGCTATAATTTGAATAAACTTTGAACTGATTTTTCTCGAAAAAAGTTTCTTTGTATGCATACTTTTTTAATACATGGTCGGATTCAGAATTAAAATCTCTATCTGAATAAACAGAAACATGTATAGGTACTATGTAATTTAAATAATATAAGTTTTGTTGGGGTTACTTTCAATAATTAAAAGAGTTATAGGGGTGCGACAGTCAAACTGAATCACCCGGTATAGTTCCATATATTTGTTGCAAAAAATAACCGAGATATGGTCAATTTTGTAACAAAATTCCTTATCATAGTTTGCCATGATTTCGTAAACCAGTGGTGTTTGCAATTATTAAACAACTAAAAGAAGTTAATGCTTAAAGAATATCCCAAAATCCCAATTTTTTTGTTATTTCACTAACGATGATTTTTTTTTGGTTTCTTTAATTTCTTGTTTTTTTGTTTATTGACTAAATTTTAATTGTAGTTTACTAGTACCTAGTTTAATTTTGTGCTTTCTAATCACATTGTTCAGAGTATTTTGATTGATATGGTTTGTAAATTTTTACCTAAATAGGCTTTACGCAAGGGCGTTTAAGTTAAGTCATGAATAAGGTATTTGACATAATTTTAAACATTTTTGCAAAGCAAAAAAACTTTTAAAAAGATGAAATGACAAAAAACAAACAAGGTAATTAAAACCCTTCGATAAACTCTAATAATCAAAAAATAATAAACCGAACATATAAATCAAAAGTTAAATTTTACTGCAAGTTTTTGCTGTAAAACAAACTTAATTAATTTTTTAAATTAATTAATTAATTATAGTAACCCTACGCCTTATTTTTATTCCTCGCAGTTTATTATAGAGTATAGACTATTAATTACTTTTTGTCGTTCGTCATATCAGACTTAGATAGAACTAATGTTGACTGTTAAAAAAAGTTTAATTTACAGTATGTACAACATGAAAGAAAATTTGTAGAGCTTTTAGATTATAGCTGCTGTCATAAAAATGTTTCTGGCAAAAATTAGCTATCTTACATTTCATAAAGTTAGAATTTTAAAAAGCTTTTAATTTATGTTTGTAAAAATGTTGGATGAGATTTGAAATCTTAAAATTAACTGAGAGCAAAACTTTTAAAATAAAATATCTAAAAAAATAATTAATTTTATGGAAATTATCAAGCAATTGTGACTTTAAAATAGGTATTTGGTTTAAGACTCAAAGTAGTATCTTTTAAAATTAAAAAAAAACATACGCTTTTAAAGGGACACTGAGTGTACAGGGTCATTCATAACAACTTTTTCTTCTGAAGGTGTTTTGTAACTCTTAAAATAAGGGCACTCCTACGAGTATTCCTAAAATCGCTAAAATCTAGTGTCATATGAGTCGTGATTCAATGTTTTTCATCTTAAAATTTGTTTTATGTCATGCACCAACTTTGATAATTGATAATAACAAACTTTTTCATTTGTTGCAGGCTTTTGGACGACCCTGTATAATCTACATTCTATCCTCTACACGTATTTGCAGCACAGAAATAGTGTTTTACAAGCTTTTAATAAATAAAACCACGTACAACATTTTTTGGTGTGTGTAGTATCATGATTCAGCACCAAACAAGTGACGAAATAAATAATAGCAAACATCGTATTCTGTAATTTGTCGTGTTCAACACGCTTGACTATTTATTAAAACATAAATTTGGAACGCAGCAAATAAAAGGCGGTGCAGACATCGTACATCACCCACATTTTAATCTTTCAGAGCTGTTGCAATCGCTTGTACCTACGACACATTAACCCAAGGACCGTTGATATTCGTTAAAACGTTAAACTCAGCCAAGGTTATTACAATAAAAACCTGAAATTTGGTCTCCAGAAGTAAATTTTTAACCTACTCTACTAATTTGTTGGTTTTAGCGAAAACAGTATTACTATTGCAGTAAGATACTTTCCTGTAAATATTATGAAAATATTATGTAAATATTTGATGACAAGAATAAAGGGAAGATAGATCTAGGGCACAGTAGGGTAATTAGAAAGAACTACGCAGGATGTATAAAATTCTAAGCTGATTAATTTACTGTAACAAGTTAACAACTGCTCCAAAAATGAGAAACGAGTTAGATACAGGGTTGGCCTGATTCAAATCAATTGATTTAAATTAAATCACGATTTAAATCACCATTTAAATCAGCCGATTTTTTAAAATGAAATCATGATTTAAATCGAACTTTCCACAATTTAACATCACATATAAATTAATTGCACGTTTTACTTCCACCCGCTAGTAAAATACGCTGGAAATATTGCCTATTGGCTTGTCATAGATCGGGGAGAAATAAAGTCTGTACAAGAATTTTCTTGTTAGAGACGCATTCCGGTAGATTTACTTTGTAAATTTTCAAAATAATTTTTATTTTAGGGTCAAAAGATCTACAGCCTCATTCAAAAAGTACACAACAATTCGAATAGTTTTTTATTATCGATTTCACAAAATTTTATTCTTGATAAAAGTTGATGATAAGACTAATTTTAAAGATGAAAAAAAAAATTATATGGCACTAGGTTTTAACGATTTTAAAAATTGAAATAAAACACTATTACTTTGTTTAACCACTTTAATTTTGAGTTTTTCGTACAAACGTTTTCAATCTATTGGACCATTGTCAAGTACTTATTAAGACTTAATAAGTACTTGACAATGGTCCAATAGATTGAAAACGTTTGTACGAAAAACTCAAAATTAAAGTGGTTAAACAAAGTAATAGTGTTTTATTTCAATTAATATGTCTCAATACCACAAAGTAACGGCTAAACAAATTCTTCGATTTTAAAAATATTCGCAAAAGTTTTAGTGCCCCTATTTAAGACTTATGGGTAGTTCAAACGGTGACATTTAAAAAGTGGCGACGTTTAATGTCACGCGACATCGATTTGACAGTTCGGCATTTGACGTAAGCCTACCATATTTTTATATTTTGACATAACAGACAAATAATATACATTTGTTTGTCATCAATTTCCAATTTATCATGTCCCCAATAGATGTTCCAACGATTTTAGAGCATTATCAACAAATAGCAACTTCAAAATAATTAGTTGCTCTACAACACTTGATGCTGCAAGAAAATCTCTTTCCGTTATCGAGGAAACGATAAATAACTTTTTTCACTACTAGTAATATAGCGTAGCATTATGACGTATATTAGAATGCCGTGAAATTCAATTTCTCTACCTATGCATGGTTACAGGTAAACAATTTTTCATTATTAACCACTGGTGAATAATGAACAAATTTATATTTTTTGATAATGCTGTTGTAGTTTTAAAGAAAAAAAAATTATAGGACGATTTAGTATGATAAAGAAATTCTCTTTATTGGTATTTTAGCATTTAAAACGTTGTTTAAATAAATTAATTTAATTTTAAAAACTTTGGTGTATTTAAATAACACGACTTTCGCGCCGAAATAAATGACGGTTGTCAATATCCACACGGTCGATTGACACAACGTAAAAAAGAAAAGTTTTAATAATGTCAGTATTTTAGATGAAACCATCGCTTAAAAACAATGTTTTTTAATAACAATAGTGATTTAGCAAGATGAGTAACACGCAGATTCAATATTTCTATAGAATAGATAGGTACTTAACTTTTTATATTTTAGGTTAGAAAGTGCGTGCATAACATAAATGGTTTTGTCTTACTAGTAGTGAAAAAAATAGTATATACACCACGGTAGAGAAGTCTTATAGCCTTCGGGCCCTTAGATCCCTCGGCGCTTCGCGCCTCGTGATCTAATCTGAGCCCTCAGGCTATAATAGTTGACTTCTCTACCTTGGTATATAATATACTATTTCATTTAACTTATTCGCCGGGCCGTGCATACACTTAGCAAAGAAACAAACCCCAGGCTAGGAACCCCATGCTATCTTCACACATTAAAGTTTTTATGCCAATGAATGTGAAAAATGATAATTAATAGGAGTATTTGAAAACAAAATTATCTATGCAATGCAACTGTAATCGTTGCTGTAAGTAATTACATGCAATTTTTCTTAGAAAATTCGTATTGTTTTAAAAGCCATTGCGAATAATAACTATAATTGAGGTAATTATGATAAAAAAAATGCTTTTTTAGGATTTTCTGTGTGTATATATTCGGTATTTTAAAAACTTGCAACCAGTGGTTCGATATGTCTCCATTAATTTTAGCAGTTGTGCTTTTGTCCGTGGTTTCAGCTATAGAAGGATGTCCCAGCACAATGCCTTTTTCAGTATCTTGTGCTACGCGAAGTTGTCCTACCACATCTTGCGCTACGGGTGACCAATGTTGTACAACAACATGTGGAGGATCTTATTGTTATAACTATAGCCCATGGGTTTGTAAAAGCAGTTGATTTAAAAGATACTTAACTAATATTTAACCTTTATTCTCTTTAATTAGTTCGGTGGCTATGCATACCAACCCGCTCGAATTGCAACTCCAACAACGACAACAAAAAAGCCATGGTGGTTATTAGTGTTAGGCTAAGCAAATCTTAAACTGCATTTTCGATTTAAACGGCTAAAAGAAAAATAAAAATATCTTAATATGTTTTGTGTTTTTAATTCATACTTAAATGAATATGCTTAAAATATGAATGTTCATTAATAAAATAAATAAAAGGAGCAATATTAATTAAACTAGTATTTTTTTCGTTAAACGGTATCATTCTTATTAATTATGGTTCTAACAAGGGAAGGTCGCGATATGCTGTCGCTAGAATCTAATCCAGGCTGTAAACACAGCATCAAGATCATCAAAACTAAATGTTTTGCAGAGTTATACATGCCACTGGCCATTTACTTGGGAAAAATAGGGGAAAAACTGAAAAGTTGAATAGTAAAGGTAATTTTTCCGATCGCGTTGGCTATGAAACCGTCAGAGACGAAATTTAAATGTTTCTATTTACTAATGCGCGCATCCTTTCTTTGCAAGTAAAATGGTGCAAAGTTTTTGACAAAATTTTAAACGGTTCCGAAGAAAAACGCGAAAAACGACGCCCTTGCAAAAACAGTTTACCCTATGTTAACAGTTTTAAAATCTTTTACAAAGTCGGTAATAGAGTCAAACCCCTAGAATTACTGTACCCTAGAAGTCTTTGATACTGAACATATATCATCACAAATTTCCTTAAAATTATTAACTCCTATAGAATAGTTATAAAGATATGAATAAATTTTTACTGTTATAACTTCGATTTCAACTGGACTGGAAGGCGTATTATACCAATGCTAATAAAATTGATCCATATGTGGCTGGCACAATAAACACCAATGAATTTATTGCAGCACATTTTTTTTTTGTAATGGACAAAATTGAGTTTAAAAAAATAAATAAATCTAAAAGACATCGTTTTGAAATAAAGGAATGTCCTTTATAATAAAGGACGTATGGTCACTCGTAAGTTGTTTAAAATAATTGTCCGCTTCCTTTGTTATTCGGGTAATTTATTTTAAAACATCTACATAATTTATTGTATCCCGGGATCCCGGGAAATCTTAAGAATAAGTCTGATTTCGTCCCAAAATCCCGTTATAAGCAAAAATGTCCTATATGAGAAACCCTAAAGGGCACCAACATTATGGAAAACCGATTGCCCAAAAGGATATGAAATTTGGTGCTGCCATAGGCACGGAAAAGAGCTCGATTAAGAGAGAATTGGGAGCATAAAGTTCGAGAAGCAATGTCCACAAGAAAACTGAATGATGAGGACTTGTGAAGTATAATATCAGGTAACCAAAAAATTTAGTGCGGTTTTTAATGGTAAAATATAAAAATTTATTAGAAACCAGTAATACACTATTATTCATCGAAATAATTACCATCACAATTAATGACCTTTTGCCAACGTGGCGCCAATTTTTGTATGCCGTAATTGTAGAAATCCACGGATTTTGAATCAAAAAATTGACGGACTGCATTTATTACATCAACTCGAGTTTTGAATTGCCTCATACAGTTGTCAAGAGCCAAGAAAAGGTGGTAATCACTTGGCGAAATGTCAGAAGAATAAGAAGGGCGTGGTAACGTTTCCCAGCCAAGTTCAGATTTTTTTCCCGGGTTACTTTTGCGGTATGAGGTCTAGCATTGTCCTGTAAGAATAGCACTGTCTTTCGACTGATCAAAGAAGCTTTGTTTCTGGATTAGTTCTGCTGGTACTCGCTGAAGCTGTTCACAACAGAACACAATATCCTCGTTGTTAATGATCTTCGGTCCCCCAGAGCGTGCTTCGTCGGTCAAGCTGAAATCTCCTAAAAAATCTCTTGAACCACTTCCGTGCTGTTCGATCACTTACAGCACAGGTGCGCCAATACGCAATTTGAGTTGAATACTTGGTACGTGAATTCTTTATAATTATTTTTTTTGCCAATGAACGTGAAAAATGATAATTAACAGTTGAAAGAAACTGTAATCGTTGCTGTATGTAATTATATGCAATTTTCTTAGAAAAGTCGTATTGTTTTAAAAGCCATTACGAATAATAACTGGAATGGAGGTAATTATGATAAAAAATTGCTATTTTAGGACTTTCTGTGCGTATATATTCGGTGTTTTAAAAACTTGCAAACCAGTGGATCGTTATGTCACCATTAATTTTAGCAGTTGTGCTTTTTTTTCCGTGGTTTCAGCTATCGAAGGATGTCCCAGAACATTACCTAGACCAATAAAATGTAATTTGCGAAGTTGTCCTAACACACCTTGCGTTTCGGGTCACCACCAGTGTTGTACAACATATTGTGGAGGATCTTATTGTTATATCTATAGCTCATGGGTTTGTAAAAGCAGTTGATTTAAAAGATACTTGACTAATATTTAACATTTATTCTTTTTAATTAGTTTGGTGGCTATAGCTATCAACCCACTTCTATCATGACTGTACCACCAAACGCGCCAGAAGTAGATAAGTAAATCTTAAACTGTATTTTCGAATTAAACGGCTAAACGAGAAAGGACAATATCTTCATCTATTCTGTGTTTTTTAATCATACTTAAATGCGTATGTTTTCAATATGAATGGTTATTAATAAAATAAATAAAGGGAGCAATATTAATTAAACTAGTCTTATTTTCGTTGAACGGAATCATTCTGATTAATTATGGTTCCAATTCCAAGTACTTTTTGCTTTCAGGCTCTTGCAATCACTTGCACCTACGACACAGAATTCTTACTTATAGTCAAGAAACTTGGGCTCTAACAAGAAAGCAAAAAGAAAGAATACAGACGCAGGAGACGAGATTTTTGAGAGGACTAGAAGGACGTAGACTAAGTGATGAGATTAACAACGATAAAATAAGAAAACGCCCAGGAGTAAAAGACACAGAAAAATATGGAGACAAACTGATTAAGATTGCTGAGACATCTACTACGAATGGCAGGAAGCAGGCACGCAAAAATGGGATAATAACGAAGTTTGTGGGAAAAAGAAGTAGAGGAAGACCAGAACAAAATAGAAAAACGAAATAAGGCTAGTAGAAAAAGAAGTCAGCCGGAGGAATGTTTCACAGTTAGCCAATTATAGATAAAGTTGTGGAAAC
Source organism: Elmis aenea (assembly GCA_947652605.1). Lineage (NCBI taxonomy): Eukaryota > Metazoa > Arthropoda > Insecta > Coleoptera > Elmidae > Elmis > Elmis aenea. The sequence goes on along the minus strand of OX393582.1, from coordinate 10,308,279 downwards.
ATAATCAAGAACTAGCAAAACGTACCTCGACACAGAAAGGTACAAGAGGACGCGATTAAAAGAAAGAATAAGCACTGAAAGTTTTATCTACTAACGAAATATAGGGTGGATTAGTATAAATTGGCACGATTACGCTTTCTAATATTTCATTAAGCACAACTTTAAAAACCCTTTGCAAAAACTTGCTTTTTTTAAACCGCTTGTGACACTCGCCTAAACACTTTCTTAATATACACACCTGCCTTTATAATTATTTTAATATTTGGACCTTTTTATTGAGTAGTAATATAACAAATGCATTAAGAATTATCGATAATTTTAGGTAAATATGCCCGAATGCAAGTTGTTGAAAAAACACGAATGCACGAAATGCACGGGTCATTTTTTTCTGATCCAACTTGCACGAGTGAAGATTTGTCAAAAATTGTAGATTATTTGCAATGCACGAGTTATATTTTGTCAGAAAATTTCCTTCACCTAATCTATCTGTCAAGTTAAATGTATGTTATATCAAATTTTACAAGTACTGTCAGAGTGGTGCGCCAGAGGTGTGGTTTAATATATATTAAAGTAACGCTACTGGTCGCCGAAATTCGTCAAAAAAATTGGCAAGACCAAAATATTTCATTCCCTCTCCAAATTTATATCAAATTAAGAGAGTACAAAATTCTTGCTTGCGTTTGATATTTGGAATTAGGAAATACGATGATATTTCTCATAAACTAGTTGATCTTATGGCTTAAGATGGCGAACAGAGGGATGCTACAATTTGCTGTTCTTTGTCACAGAGTGATTTCTTAAAAACAACCGGCTTATTTATACAATGAAAATAAATTTCGCACAGACGTTCATACTTTAAATCTTAGGTATGAAAGTTTAAAATCTCCACCATCTCATAGGACTGCTTTGTTTGAGCGATTATTTCAATATCAGTAGTACAAAATTTATAATGATATTCCAATCGAGTTTAAACAGTTAAGCATTCATTCATTCATTCATTCAAGCAAAGAATGTATACACTGTTATTCAATTTGCAATGTAAAAATTAATCTATTACTATTGTAAATATACTTTGCAGATCAGCACTTGAATTATGTTGTACAATTTATTAATTTTTTTACTTTGTACTATCTCAAATACTAGTCTAAGTTCTATATTTAGGCATAAGTTCTCTTGTTAAAGCTGAATGATCAATTGCTCCAACGGAAGAGCAGAAATGTAGTTTTTTTTTTAATACTAGCTAAATTGGCACCATTTGGTTTTTTCTAAATAGTCCTC